>JASMMZ010000009.1:4565430-5193755 GCA_038502455.1 Anisogramma anomala
CGCGACGAGCATCACCGCGCCCGCCGGCACGGCGTCCACGTAGTGCCGCGCCGCGAGCGCCGGCGCCGGGTCCGCCAGCGGCGCGTACTGCACCGTGTACGCGGGGCCGGCCACGCGCGTGGCACCGGCCTGGCGCTCGGGCGACCAGAGGGTCAGCCCCGGGAGGAAGCCACCGTGGCGGTGCTGCAGCTTGACGAGCGCGGTGGAGACGTCGCAGGGTGTGTACTGCTTCAGTTGCTCCAGGATTGGGTCTGGCGGGGCCGAGGTCGACATCTTTGTTGGCGGAGCATGTATGATGCGATGGAGATCACGAGGGGGTTGAGGGGGGAGTCTGCCTGAGCGGAATGAACTGATGAAGCATAGCCCGCCTTGACGGAACAGTAGAGAGGAGTGCAGTAGACTAGGCATTGCAGTACTGTACATTCACCCTTCCTGACACAATCACGGGCAGCCCCCACTATTGTTAGCGCTGCCACCAGACTTACCGACGGTTCGTTAACTTAAACGAAATATTTAATAAGGGGCTTTTGTCATGGCTACCGTTAAAGAAACCAAACCGATAGCGCGCGCCATTGACACGCTTGCAAAAGATATCCGACCTTTGCAGAAACACTAAAGACACAAGTAAAAGCGTTAGATAACTAGTCCACCTACGGCGAAAAAAGATGCGGTTACGTATCCATTTCAATGTTTTAAGGTAAAAGCTCTTTACAATGCCTTTAGCACGTTAAAACGCAACTTTAAGGTATGCGAATCTATATATCGGGTTTATAAATATGTGTTTAATATTTTTATCGCCCGATTTAATAGGTTTGATTGTATTGAATTACGCGATTTTACGATACGAATTGTGGTTTAAGCGACGGAAAGTATCGTAGACGGGGAACCCGGCTTTTATCTGAAGTACTATTTAATAGTTTCTATTTCTCTTATATAACTTTACTTTTTATGTAACCCTTTTAATGAGATTCCCTCAATATATAGTGAATTAATACACCAGTCTATACGTTTATCCTTTTTTATTATATCGGTTTAGGTTATAGCGCTAACATCTTTCGTCGATATATTAACTTCATTTATCGCGCTGACCCTTATTATCATACTGATTCCCTTTAACCTATATGTACGGAACATTACCTGGACTGTTATAGCTAGCCAAAAAAAGGGCGACAGTTATCTCAACTCCGAAAACCGCCGTGCGATTTACTCTGAAGTTATGAAATATCACAATAAATTGTTGACAATACCACTCCTTCTAGCAAATCGTCTTTGAAAAGGTAGCGAAAGAAACGGATTTTCGGGTTTTTGTTAAGGGTCTCAAAGGTTTCAAACGTAATACAGAAAGGTTATATATTTTGATTCACCCTTCTTCAACGTATACAATCAAAACCTTCAGTTATGAAACCCGAGAAAAACAATTTCAAAAGGTTTTCTATTTGTTATAAAGTCTTGGTAATTAAACGTAAACTTTTTTTTCTTCGAAAAACGATACGAACGATTTTGTTGAAAGCACTTCTTGTATCTTATATGGGTTTCAATATGTTTTTATAGTAAAATAGGTTTCCTAGGCAATTTAATAGATTTTTTCCAATGAAAACTATAATTGAAGTTTTGAAAATAATGAAAAACAAAATCGTTACTTAGGTAAGGCTTATATTGATCAACGTCCAGCTATTTACAAATATATTAAACGTTTTTACGAACTTAATAACCTCAATCGAATTATTCCTGAAACCTATGAATATTTTTCGTTTATTGTGTTAGAAAGAGTAAGTGAAGGCAATAAAAAACGATATAAGTTTCAATTTTTCGGTATGAATTATTTGTAATATTTTATTAACTAACTTTTTTTTTGTTTGGTTTAGCACCTTCATTTCCTAATCCCGAAAGGAATCATATTTTACAATAGTCTATATTGACAGCCTAACACTTTAACTATTATCATTTTTTTCTTATAGCATACGTTGATTATTTCAAAGTTTCAATAAAAAAATTCCAAAAATATACTTGTTTTCTGATCGTCGATTAAACAAGATACGCATTGTTAGCAGGGATTGGTATAACACGAAAATGATAAAAAAAGCCTTAGATGAGTAAGGTATTAGGACCACTCTTATTACAAAAAACGCCCGTCGTTTATATATATATATATATATTTACTAACACCGGGCAGTACCAACTATAGATCTAGTATAGTATGACCCTCGCTAATGTAAAAATACATAAATATACCGGCGGGAAGGCTCGCAACCTTAAGTCCTCACCTTATACAACCACCACCATATTTAGTTCCCCATTTCTAGGTTATAACTTTTAACCCTTTTGAGCAGACCACCTATTTCTTATACCATACGTATAAAAACTAAAAGATATATCCTCCACACCTATAGCCAATTTCCGAACCGTTGCGCTATATATACTGTTAAATGCCTATCGAAGGGGCTTTATATCAACTTTATAGGTCTCTGCTTCCGAAAGAAACCTTTTCTGCCAACGAATGTAGATCGTATTAGTAAAAGTTTTGTCTAGGTAGTTACGTCGAAAGAGTATTGCTACTACTAAGTGAATTAAATATTGGTATTTAACCTTATACCTGCAATATAAAAAAATCTAACCCTAAAACAAAATATTAAGTAAAACATTTAACGGGAAACCGGACTTTAAATCAGCCTTCTCATTAAGGTCTTAAGGTACCCTACAGTTTAAAAAACCGTAAGAGCGTAAAAACTGAAGCCTTGGTTGGGCCGTTCTATGCAGTCATCTCAGTCCCTTCTCGACGCCTATTAGCATCGAGTATTTAACATCGGTCCAAAAGAGTAAAAGATCTATAAAAAATATATATCTTAGTTAAAAGCCCGTAACGGTGGGGAAAGTATATATGGAAAAAAACCACGATCCGAGCCATCTTTTCGCCACGGACCGCAAGACCAAGAAGTGTAGAAGAATTGTAAAATAGGGTACACCACTAAGCGGGTGGTATGCCGTAAAAAATTGTCTATAGACATCTAAAGAAAGGTATCTAAGGTATAGTCGAAGGCCTCGCTAAGCGAATGGGGCGCCGGTGTGTGTGACGACGGCTCAAAGATAAAAAGAAAATTAAGCCATTAAGTGCGAACGCTTATAATAAAGGTCTATACCTCAATTCGTAAAAGAAATCAAACTTGTATTGAAATTGCAATATAAGTTCAAGTCTAATAGCACCGTTAAGTGGGTGGAGCGCCGGTGTAGATGGCAATGGCTTAAAGATAAATGAATGAATGAATGAATAGAGCCATCAAGTGCGAGCGCTTATAATAAAGGTCTATTCTAGACCTTAAAGCGTAAAATGAATCAAACTTATAGTGTTTAAGTTCAAGTTTAAAGGGCTACGTTGGTACAAGTAACGAGGGACGGAATTATTAGTTGTAAAGGCTGTTCTTTAGATGCACCACTGCATGGGTGGTATGTGTGGCCAACAACGATCTTTATAGCCGAAAAAGAGTCGCCGAGAAAGATTTAAATGGTGATAAAGACGATTTAAAATATTATGATAAAATAGAATGCATATAGAGCAATGGTATTAAGAGCGGCTGAACCTGAAAATTTTCCCCAGAAGTGAGCACTGTTAGGGTTTATAGTGTAGGTCCCCTACCTTCCTTAACAAGGTGTTCCGTGCACTCATTCCAAGAAAGTTGATATAAGGTCGACGATAATGCTCGTTAAATTAAAAGAGGCCGCGTAACCAAGCTTTTTTATACTAATATCGTTTATTACTTCGTTGATGAAAATTCGAAACACCCCGAATTTTATACCTGCGTCCACGGATTCTTCACTTTTACAGCTGTAGAAATAATTCCTGTGACTTTATATGTTATACTAATATGAAAGCCGAATAATATAAAAGGCGTGTAAAATACTTTATAAACGCCAGTTTTTTATTAATTTTATTCTGAGGTCTTAATAGATTTTATGATAGATATTCAAAACCCAATATTTATTATGAAAAACTTGAATAATAAGGGAATTATTGCGAATATATTTTTAATACTAAGAGACAACGCTCATATTACAGGTTGACCGGTTTCGTTTATCGCATTTCATGATTATATTTCGGTTATGAATACCTAGAGATTAGGCTAAAATTCCTTGAAAATTATAAATATAAATTGGACATCCTCTATAAAATTTGTAACGGGGTTTCAAACATAATCGTTCTTGTTGTTAAAGCTATGTCCGCTGAAGTTTATCCGACAATGAAACGGTTATATTTATATACGATTTCCCCTTTTTGTTCAACGTTTTAATCAATTCATCTGCCTCTATATACCGTTCATACTAAAGCAACTTAAAGAATTCCACTCTCTCCGCATATTTTAATTCGATTATTACAAGTGATTGAAACGGTTATATTTATATCTGATTTCCCCTTCTTGTTTAACGTTTGGATAAATTCATTTGCCTTCGTATACCATTTATACTGAAGCAACCCAAGAAATTAAAACATTTTCGCCTATTTCAATTGAATAATTAAAAGTGTTTCAAAATATAAAATATGTTTATCTTAACAATGAAGAAAACAATTCATGGTTTCCGAACTTTGATAACAATAAGAAGCATATAATATCATAAAACGATATAGATAAAATAGTTATGATATACAGAACCTTGCTAAAAAAAAAAAAACTACGCTAATAAAAACTTCAAGGTTTTCGATATATAAAACGGTCGGTTTCGTCTTTATATAAACGTATGAAGAAGACAATATAGTATTAAAAGTAGTAAGATAGATAAATTATAAAGGTGGAGAAGAGGCATCCAGAGAGTGTACGCGTCAAGTGAGAACTTATAAGCTTTCACCCGAAGCGTAGCACTCTACCATACACTCTGATAACGTGCCTCTTAGAGCTTGACACTCTACCATGTACTTTGCAAGCATGGTTCCCAACGCCTTCTAATTATAATGATATTTGGTAATATATATATTAGCAGTCTTGATTTCTTATCAACCTTGGTATCCACATCTCAATAATAACAATATAATTATCCAAAAATTTAATCGGTTATTCGGTAATAATGGTAGTATATATTGTAGTTTGGTTCACAAAGTAATCGGTTCATCGGTATTAACCGTTCTTTAGGTTTTATAAGGTTGTTTTGAAAGGTTTGTAATTTTGTAAAGGTATAATTACCAATATCATGTGTTGTAAAATCAGTACAAAGTAATATATTGCTATTGAATAAGGTTAAAAAAAAATCTTCATTTTCAACGACGCGTTACAATCTGCAATGTTAAGCGCCTAATAAGCTATACGAAGCTTTCGTATGTATTAAACACTCAAGTAATTATCCATACTGCGTTTATATGATTAATGTGACAAGTTACAATCGTATTATAAAATATACCTTATGAAACTTGTTTTGAAGGGCGCTGTTTGACGCGTTAGCGTCGTCGCGCAGCAATTATCGTAACTACTATTCGCGTCTCTTCCCATACCAGCAACCCGTTTTCTTTTAACTGCGACTCTTATTTCCGCTCTGTGTTACTTTCTACCGCCGCTATTCCCTCTTCCCCTTCTTTTTTCCTCTTCTTCTTTCATCTCCACTCCCACGTTATATACAATAACAATAGCATGAATATGAAGAAAAAATGGTTTTTCCTAAAATTATAAATTTTACGTATTTGTTATGAGTAAAATACCCAACTTTACCTATAGCGTTTCCACAGCATCGTAATTGGAGCATTGGAAAATGAAAACTGGATATATGATATTTCCCCTTTTCAAATTACAATATATTAATTGTGGTATAAAGAAGGTGAAAATATTGAAACGGGTCCGCCGCTTCGATATGCAACACGTTAAGTTACATTACGAAATCTTTTTGGTGTATAATGCATTAAATTGGCGTACCACAATGTATGCCGCCGGCCTGCTAATAGATACTCCTTATGTTGCATACGTTACGTCCTCGCATGTAAATTCCTTAACTAATATCGAGAAAATGGGGGCGCCTCGACTCATTACTACTGCTACAAACGGAGCGGCAACAGGTACGCCTCCATACCAATAGTGTTAAAGCCGTTTACCGAAACCTTTTTATGCGTTCGACGTCTTTACGATAAATCACCTACTTTTCGTTACTTAATCTGAGCCTTGTTCATTCGTTATTCACTTTTTGAATTAGCTTTTTAGATGTTCTTTACTCAGTACACACGTTTGAAACGTATAATACGAAACTCAGGCCAATATTTCGCTAGACACTAATAAACGACCGGTAGAAACAACGAATGTTATTATTGTTTAGTGGGTAGGTTTACGTTTTTTTTACGAAGGTAAATTCAACGATGTTTTTGCGCGTCGTTGCGAATAGAGCGACTACACCTATTATTCCTTACCTCAAGGTATGTAATTTAAGGCGCGGACGAAGACTAGCGCTTCTCGGGGCTATAACATTGGCGATGGCGTCGAAGATAACGACGACAATAATGACGATGACGGCAACGACGAGGGAAATGATGACGACAACAAAATCGCGAAAACCGCAAATCCCCCCCCCCCCATATTCGGCAGCATTTAACTACACATATTTCCAATTTGCTGGTTCAAACAGGTCTATCTATAGAGAGGGCAACCTGAGGCGTTAATAATACCCTTACGATAGAGTTTTACATTGAGTTTGATGTCCGCCGTCCTTTTTTAAGTGATGAAAAAATATAAAACAAAGGTTTTGTATAGTTTCTTCTTTTTGGAACTAAAAAATATACCCTCGTCGACATCATTTTGATTTTGTCATTTTAGGGTATTCTTTTGGATAAAAAAATGAAAGGGTGTATTCAAGTATTTAGAGAGTGTATATGTATTAAGAGGATTCGCTTAAATTATTATATGAGTAATATAGTTATTATTATTCGGTGAGTACTGTTTTAGAGGCTTAATTGTTTATTTTTTGGTTTTAATATTATAGTGCTATTGTATAACAAAATCAATTCATGACGTTTAGCAAGTTTACAAACATATCATATCCTTTAAAATCTTTAATTTTCCAAAAGATAGTTCCTTTGTCCTTTGTTTTTTAAACTAGGACCTCGGATTAAAACGGCAGCTTTAAAACGACTGTTTTCCGCAGGCCGTTTCTATTGACAAAGCTTTTAAGACATTGTTTTGAGTCTCAAAAAAGTAAAGCTTTTATATATTTTAGTTTGAATTTTACACATCCAATCAAAAATCACAATAATACTGAATCTATATAAACTTTTAGATAAACGCCGAATACAAAAAGTATATGAATTAGTTTATTTGAACTTGATATATTAAATATAACGCTTAGAACTATTTATGACATGTATTCATTTGTAGTCATCCCTTTTCATTCCTTTAATACTACTTTATATACGCTTTTAAACGGTTTGTAATACCGTTTACAATTATAAATACCCTTAATAGCCTCTACTTGTACTTATTTATACTCGTTTCTGTATATTTAGACCTTAGTTCTTCATTCGTTCAAATCAAAAACCGTACCTGTATTATAGGTAATCCAATCTAAAAGCTCAAAATAGATGTTCATCCAACAATCTATCAAAACATTCTAGCAATCCAATGTGAAAACGCCTCACGTAAATTTAATAACTTAAAATAACTCTATAATGTTAACCACGTAAAAAACGGGTTACCCATTAAAGCATACAATATAGATAATAATCTGATAGTTAAAATTAATGTTGTCATATAGGTAACATTTAAATTGTCGCGAGGCTTATAAGTATCGTTTCTATTCATAGTAACACCTCTTCATAAACTCTAAAATTTCTTCTATATTAATGTCACTCGTTATATAGAGAAATCGTAAAAGGCGTTGAATAATCAGGTACTCGAAACGTTGGTGTAACATACGTAGTTTCAATTATGTTAAGTATATAGTTTCGATTGTATGTATTATGGAGAAAATCGAAGATTTTGAAACTTGTACTGAAATAGTAGAAATACGTTATCCGAAACTAAAATCAATTAATTCATCATAAACCATACATTAATATCGACCAGCTTTGTATTAATTAAGGAAATTGTTAGAATAGTATTGCATGCAGTACAGTAGGTTAACTTTACTTACAGTAAAGTTGACCGTACTGCAAGTGTATTGCTTTGTATGGAGACTTACCGCATTGAGTGTAAGTCGAGTGCAGTACGCTGCACTTCACTCTAGGGCGCGGGCCAAGCAATTGGCCATACAAATTACATTGTAGACCGGCTAGCGGTCTGCCAAACCTAGAACAATCAACAATCCACCACTTTCAATGCAGCACTAGTTACTTAGTCTCCAAAGATTCGAATCCAGTACGCCGCATAAATAAAGACCCACCTACACTGATCAGTGTTGGTAGGCCTTAGACGTTGCAACGTTGTCGATTCGATTGGTCTTCGAAGTAACAGTAGTATTGCAGTAGTCAGATGGTGGATGTATTGTTCTAGGTTTGGCAGACCGCTAGCCGGTCTGCACTGTAATTTGTATGGCCAATTTCTTGGCCCGTGCCCTAGAATGAAGTACAGCATACTGTACTCGACTTACACCCCATACGGTAAGTCTCCACATAAAGCAATACACTTGCAGTACTGTTAACTTTCCTATAAGTAAAGCCGCAAAGATAATGATGGTCTGCCTATACTGATCAGTGCTTATTAGGTTAAGCACAGATTGGCTAGGTAAAAGAAGAGGCTACTTTCCGGTTGTTACACTCTACGTTATTGTCAGGGTAGAGGAAAGACTCTTACGAACAGCGCAAGCGGTTCATCAAGTCAATTTCTTTCGGAACGGTACAAACAGTTCAGAAAGGGTATCAGCAACACCATGGATAGGGCCGAAGCCTCTGCCAAGCAGCTTGTGGATGGTGTAAACAGTCTACAAGTCAACTCTCTTAGTGGTGCAAACAGCTAAGAGAGGACGTCATCAACGTCACTGACTTACGTTGTTTAGTACTGGGCGGTATCCCTCAGGAAAAGCATCGCAACATCACCATCATCAATCACCTGGCAGTCTTCCAGTCTGCCAGTCAACGTAGCCCTCAATGCGTATAGTCAGCCTGTTGTTGTCCACAAACCTTTCCAGGGCCTTGTTTGACGTTGCTTTCGTCATGGCATCTGCGGGGTTATCTTTGCCATCGATCCATCGGAATTCCTTAATTTCCTTCCCTCCATAGGCTTTACGGAGTGCCATTACGTCGATTATTAGGCGTTTTTCATTGGTGGTTCCGAACTTTGAAAGGTATTCGAAGAGGCTCCTTAATTCGGCACAGATTACTACCGGGATAGGAGGAATTTTTAGCTGCCTGGTAATGAGGTTAAGAGTCTCTTACAGTGCTATGCCTATGTTAAATCCTGCCATTATGCCGTAAACCTTTAAAGCTAACACTTTTCGTATAATCTTCTTACATTTGACTAAGGTCTAGTAAATCAAGTTGTCGATAATATTAGACTAGTCTTTTTTCCTGTTTTTATTAACGAGAGTTATGAGGAAGCCGATTGATAAAAATGGGTCGGTTTTATTTACAAAGGATCCGTCCGTAAAAATTATCAGCTTGGCTTCTAAAAGGTTGATTAAGACTATATTAATTCCCCCGTTCAAGTTTCGCATTTATTACTTCAATTTTTCATTTAGTCGGTTAAAGTCCTTATTTATCAGCATTTGTAATTGTACCGTAATATATAAATTGTAAAAGGCTTTCGGTTAGCATAGTATAGTAGTATAGCTACCTTAAAACACGTTATTTCAGGTACCATTAAGCTGTGACTCCGATAGTTTTGTCAATTTTAGCTAGAATAACTCCTTGACCCTTTTGATGAAAGCTGAGGCGGGTATTAATACTAAGTAAACAAATTAATAATTTATTAAAATTTAGTTGAGTGTTTTCCGTTAATGCTATTACCGGTTTGTAATTTCTAAACTTAAAATTCTTGATCTCTTTTTATTCTAATATCACAAAGCCTGTTGTTCCAACGAAAAGGGTATTGTTGGTCAATATATCTATTACGACAAAGTCTTTTTTTTACTTTACTAATGGATATGGATCGTAGGTTGAAAACTTTATCGTTAACCGTATTTTAAAGTACGACTAGTAAAATAGGAACTAGTAAACGTTTATTTTAGCTAATCTGTATAGTAACTTAATACAACGTATTACCGTGTCTAAAGAGTATATAATACGAAGTTCTTATAACAGTTTTAGCAATACGATCCGCTGTAAATTCGTTATTAATTACATGTAAACTTTCGTTATATTACGGCTATTAAACGTAAACTTACCTTGTGTTTTGACTAACAAACTTGTTATTAAAACGACCACTAAACGCTAGCTGATTTTTTAAATCGTTAACGAGTATATAATAATTTGGTCTTCGATTTTATTACCATATCCTCAAGCGATTAGAAGTGATTTTTCGTACGGACGCCTCATAGTTTTTCTTTTAACTTTGTAAATAATCCTTGATTTAAAAATCGTAACATTTGGGTTTTAAAAGGTTAAAATAGGTTTTTGTTACGAATTGTATAACACTTCGAATTAATAGGCCGTCAATTTCGATCTTATCACTTTTATTAAAAGGTTTGCCAAAGGTTTTAATAATTTCTTATACCCAGAGTTTTAGTATTAAGTTTTCGTAATTCTTTCCTTTCGTACCTACCCAAGTATCATTATATATACTGCCTGGTATATATTCCTCCTCTTTAACGTTTTTTTTCTTCACTGATTTTTCGTGCTGGTGGAGTTTTATCGGCTTATTGATAACAGGTAAATGAGGCTTGTATTAGCTCAGTCACATTACTTAAAGGGGTTGAAGGTTTTCATTTTCAGTAGGCTTAATGTAAAGCTTAACTTAATTAATTCGAAAAGGTATAAAACCTTTAGCAGTTTTAATGATTACTTTAAAATTTACGATACTTAATATATTATAGAAGCCGTCTCACTTGTCTAGCTTCTGATATATGAAGGCTTTACTTTATAACGGTAAAACAAGTACGTCGATTAGTAAAGGGCCGTTTCTGGTACTAAAAGTATTATTAATCTAGCAGCGTGCTGATTCACTTTGGAGTTCCATTAAAGCTTTATTATTGGCCGTAACACGTTTCTGAATACATTCAGAAAACGGAGATTCACTCGTCAGACGTAGGTACGCTTTAAAAACCAGAATCATTGGTATAAAGCCATTAGGGCCTACAATATTATTAAGGCCTTTTACTACATTTATAAGCGTGTCTTCGGATCCGTAAATCTTTTAATCTTTAATGTAAGGATATTATACATTCGATGAAGTAAGGCGTATACCCTTTTAACTTTCACAATACTCTAATAGTCTTTTACAAGTACTTGTTTATACTAAATACCTATTATCTTGGTATTTTTTTAAAATTTCACCGTAATAAAGTTTATACTAGCATTGTAGACGAGGATGTTAGGCAAACATCAATACGTGTTAATTTTTAGTATTTTCAATATCTCTTATATATCTTTTATCAAAAGGAATTTTAAAGACTTAGCTCCGTAAAAAAAGGTTACAGAATTAACGATATAAAAAACGAGGTTATTGATTAAGTAAAATATATTAACTAAAATCTTATAGTTGAAACTCATATCGTTTTTCAATATAAATTTCAATCTCCGGAAGGCTCAGTTATGTGTTTAGCAGTGGTAACCAAACCTTATAATGGCTTTTAAGGTAAAATATTCCATGTTATTATACCTTACGGACTTTAAAACTTTATGTAGCCTGTTAACGGCTAAATAGTTAAAGCGACAGTATAATAACCCTATTTCAGACTCCGTTCAATTTAACACTACTGTTTTTTGACCTTAAAGATAAAACCATAGGTTCTTTTACTTAAAAAATAGTGAAAACCATTGGTCGTTTTTAACCAGTTCGTTTGCATTGACGTTGACGTTAACGCTGAAGGTTTTCATATCCTTTAAGTAAAAAAAAAAAAAAAAAAAAAAAGGCTTAAAGATGTAGAACTTAATTGCTTTCATAATAATTTAAACTATTTTTATCACTAGTAACGATAGTTGTTTGCCTTGGTTAAAACTTACTTTAGCTTTACCCATATCGTAACGATTAATTTTAATAACTGTAATACTTTCCCTCCGTAACGCTATATACTGCAAAAAGCTTTCTATTTAGTACTTTATTACCCTACATCTGATCTAATACTTTCAAACGTATGTTCCGCGTAAAGATCGCAAATATTAAATGTATATAAAGGGTTACAGGTATAATTAAGGTAAAGATAAGGGCTTTTACCATCTAAACGGTATAAAAAGATATAGTTGGGGAGTTACTAAGCCGTACTAGGAATAATATCTTCGTACCACTTGATCTGCTTGGGAGCGTTAACGATGTTAATTAATTTATTTACTTTGAAGTATATAATTTAATTTAAGTATTTCCATTTAAAAGTAAAAAGGTATTAGACTTAATATGTTGTTTTCCTATTATGACGTTCGGTAAGGGGATGCCAAGTTAACTAGTAACCAGACTTATTATTAATCTAACATTTCTTGCCACTATTACGACGATAGTGCTTACGGTTAATAGGTTTATCTAAATCTTATTAGCGTTAACATAGCTATTGCCTTTAGTTTGAGGCTTGTAGGCTATACTTTAGGCGTTATAAGCGCTTATACTTGCGATCGACGTAATTAATTACCGTAAAGTCGTCTTTATCCACGTTAAGGAAGTTACTGGCTGAGGAGTAAATATCGAGAGAATTTGATGTACGCATCATCACGGTGGTAAGTAATAACCGCAACTAGCTAAAAAGGCCTTCGCAAGTAGAATCTAAGCGTTGTAGAGCGTATTCGAATTCGTTAACGCTCGTAATTGCTGCCTGTAACTATTCGCGAAGTATGGTTTCGCCAACGTATACTTTACTCATTACTTTTGAGCACAATATTAGCTCATTAATTATTTGGTTAAGTACGTTTATCGGTATTTCCTCCTCTTTTTTTTGTTATTACTATAGTTTACCTCGTAATAGCCCAGTCTATGTGGTATTGTATGAAGTGGATGTTGTATTCGACGTGTTCTTTTATGCTATTGTAGATTTCGCAAAATGTAGTGGCGTTAGCTAGAAAGGTTAGGTAGTAGTCGTTAGTGTGCCTTATAAGGATTCCGGAAAATAGTAAGTGAAAACTAGAAGGTAGGACCTTTATCTACTTGCAAATATTTAGGAATTGTATTATTTTAGTGTTAAGGAGGTTGTAAGGCTTTCCGTTATACTTTTCTGTGTTATTCTAGATCTTGGCGAAGTCCGTAAAAGGTTTGTAATTGATATTGACTATTTTGACAGGTTTTGTATAAAGGTTGCAATAATTATCCTAGCCTTAAATAGTGTTACCAGACGGTTTAAGCCTTGTGAATTCCGAAGCACGGTGTTAAGGGTAGTTGCCAGTCGTTTGTTCCAATGAGTAAAGTCTTGTGGTAGGACCTGTAGTACACTTTCATGCGTAGGCAAACGTAAACGGGAAAGTGTCTTAAGAGGCTTAACGACTGGATTGCTAAAAGAAGATAGGTACTTGGAGATTTTGGGAGGCTTAATGGTCTTTTTTAATTAACTAGTATAAAGTGTTAATGTCAATACCTCTAGCTGCTTTGGTGGAGGTTGTTTTACATACCCTGCTACCATTAAGGGCGTATTTTGCGTTATCATGTAAATGTATTGAATTTCCGAGGAGGTTAACAGGTTTCTTATCGCCAGCGCGTAAAGAGGCTTAACTTAATCAAGGGTAAGTTGGTAGTCCCCTTGATTGCGTGTAAGGGTGGTGATGTTTCTTAACAGCTTTTTTGGGGGGGTGCGGTTTTTAAAGGCGTTTCTAAAGCTAGGCTAAGACGAAGAGTTTTTGCGCTAGCTTTATAGTGCTCTATGGTAATACGTAAACTCCTTATTGTTTAAGTTTTGCTTCAACCATTAAATTAACCCCTTTTTAAATTGAAATCCACATGTCAGTGGTCTAGTTGCTAAAAAGGTCGCGGAAATTGCTAATGACGTAGTTAGGGTCCTTAGTATTACTGTATTCAACGATATAGTGGCCGATAAAGTTAGTAAGGTGTTTTTCCGTTGATTTTTCATCGATATTTAGCGCTTAGAGGTCTTCGTCATAGAATTTAGTAAAAGTAATTTCGAGAGCTTTGATTGCTTCCTTCTTTTTGGTGTCGGCGATGGCGTTAAAATAAGCGATTACGGTAGATATTTTGAGGTTTTTACCTGTATAGGACTTGGTGGGGCGTGTAGGGCGAGAGACTTGGTGATTTTGGGTGTAAAAACTTAGTATTTTTGGCGTAGGAATTTGGCGACCTGGCGACTTGGTGATTTGGTGTAAGAATACGCAACGTGGTTTTTTTGGCATAACTTGGTGTTTTTTGTTCAAAGCAGCGAACTGAACGATTAAAGTGATGTAGGGAGTAAAAATAGTAAAGTAAGGGAAAAGATTTGCTGTAGTAGGTAAGGTTGAAGATCGTTGTTAGTGGTGAAAGTCAAAGGTTATTTGTTGTTTTGGCCGTAAGACTTGGTCGTTTTCCTTATAGCAATAGTACCCGCAGTAGTATTAACTTAGCCGTTTACCAACTTGCCAAACTTTGAGACTTCTAACAGTTAATCTAAATGTTTTTCTTCAAAAAGGATCCGTGAATCTTCCTTGGTGTTTTCAATAGCGATACTATCGCTAACTTTCAGATTGCCGTTGTGAGACTGACACAGTACTTATAGAGACCTTTCGCAAGAATCTTTCCTCTACCCTAGCCGCCGTTGTAGCTATAAAGACGTTGACAGGCCGCCCGGAAAGCCCAAATCACGTGACGGCGGACAGGGATTTGCTGGCAGACTGGAAGACTGCCAGGGGATTGATGATGGTGATCTGTTTAAGTGGCACAGTTGAAGTGGAGGCTTGTGAAGGGCATTTGGCGAAAGAACTTTTTGTGGGAGTTGATGAACTCGGACCTCGGAGCGGCGGAGCAATTGAGGCCAAATGAAGTTAATTTGCATGCAATTGGGTGCAATGTAGTATGGAAGTCAATTGGAATTGATAGGGGGTATGAGGCCGCTGTTCAGCACTAACCGGAAAAGATTGGTCAACCATACTGGTGCGCGCGCACAAACTAAAAAGCTGCCAGAGTTGGAATAGTAGTAATTGCAGTAAAGTAGGTCAACTTTACTTACAGTAAAGTTGACCGTACTGCAAGTGTATTGCTTTGTGTGGAGACTTACCGCATTGGGTGTAAGTCGAGTGCAGTACGCTGTACTTCACTCTAGAGCGGGGGCCAAGCAATTGGCCATACAAATTACAGTGCAGACCGGCTAGCGGTCTGCCAAACCTAGAACAATACATCCACCATCTGACTACTGCAATACTACTGTTACTTCGAAGACCAATCGAATCGACAACGTTGCAATGTCTAAGGTCTACCAACAGAGATTAAACATTATATTTTAAAATACATTATATGAAATATAAGCGACGCGAATTGTGTATTTACTATTATTGTATCAAATAACGACGTTTCACATTTTTCGAATGAAACTTCGTGAATCTTCCTTATCCGATCTAGTTACAATTCAGAAAAATTTGCCGCGAAAACTTTCAATTGCCGTTTTCCAGCGGTTAAAATTTCTACTACGCTGGTATTTGCTATAATAAACTGAAATCGATAACTACATTAATTTAACAACAAATATTATAACGACATATAGATGTTCAATAATCTGTTGGTGTCATAGCGTCCTTCGTTATGTAGAAATGAAACATCGTATAGATTCATAAATGCCCGCTTGTCTGTCTCGTTTTCCTAGGTCGTTACATAAATTTTGTCCTCCTTCAAATTGTCTTTCCTCGAGGTATAATGGTACATGTAAATGTCGGCTTCCTTTCACGCCCTTGGAATCTGTTTTGTACGCTGTAAAATTACTTTTTATGAGGTATTCAGGCGGGTAATCAACTTAAAATTATGGTTTGACACGAATTTATTGTATTCCGAATAGTTGATTGATTAGCAAACGACTTTGTTACGAACTAAATACATTTTTTCGGAACTGGAAGGTTTATTTATACTTTGACGTGGGTACTATTAACTTAATATATATCGGAAATTTCGCTTCTAGTTGTAAAGGCGCCTACTGTTGGAATAGCAGTTAAATGTAGTACAGTCAAGTCAACTTTACTTATAGTAAGGTTGATTGTACTGACTGAAAATTGGCTGCAGTTTGTGGGACTGCACTGCAAGTGCAGTGCAGTAGATGCCCACTTCAAAGTGAGGCACAGGCCAAAGAGTTTGGCCAGACAAATTAGTGTATAGATCGGCTAGCGGTCTGCTAAACTTGAAACCAACACATCTCAATCAACAATATCAATGCAGTACCAGTAACTTCGACCACAGTAATTCGAACTGACTAATTTATAACGATAAAGGCCTATCAACACTGATTGGTTCTTATAAGTTTAAGCACATATTGGCTAAGTAAAAGAAAAAAACTACTTTCCGGTTACGCTCTAAGCTAAACAACGGTTAGGGTAAAGGAAAGGTTCTTTTGAAGAGCCCATATACGCTGTGCAGTTGTTTGTGGCAGCAAGTAGGAAAGACTTATAGGCTGTGCCGTTGTTCGCGGAAGTATATAAGTAAGCGACGGTATCGTTACTACTAAAAACACTAATAAATACTTACTAATCCATTTAAAAAACGTTAAGGTTAACCGTCCAAAAGTTTTGAAGATTACAATTTCAACAAGTTGGCAAACGATTGAGTTAATATTATCATGGTTTATTAAAAGTATTACTATTTTAAATCGCAACAACAACTAAGTTATACGACCTTTAACCTACAATAACTTTAATGACAAACCTATAACCTACTACATTACATTACTTTTTCCTCATCATATTCTCAATCATCGTTATGATAGCTTTAATATGCACTTAAATTAACGTCATTACTTATCCTGAAAAAATGAATAGGCGATTAAATCCTTCGGAATTGTTTTCGCAAAGTACTACGATGAAAATCTTTGGTTTACTGATATTACTGAAAAATTAACCCTAGAACACCTTGTTAATGTTATGGGCTACTTTATTCTAGACTCGGACCCTAACAGGTATAATGAGGGACTTTAGGTATTTAATAATCTTTAAAAACAATTCAAGTACTAGAATATAGATATATAAAATCGAATGGAAAGGTAAATGAAAACGAGGATAAAGATTAAACTGAATAACCGAGGCGTTAAGCTCCGTTCAAAAAAGAAAAACATGACAATTTGGAAAATTTACTCTTTTATTACGCTACTAACGAAAAGCCTTAATGGATTTATAAGGATGAAAATAAAGGAAAAGAGATTGTTAGCAATAATATCCTTTAACGCTTTTACCCGCGTTTGTAAGAACTTGCCTAAACTTAGATAAGTTTTTTAAACCCTTTTACGTAAAATTTACTGTTTAATACTATTATCTATAAAATAATAATGAACTTACATATCACAAACCCTTAATTTTACCAGTTAATTTAATAGGAATATCGGCGTACCTATTAACATTAAAAGGATTATTAACAAGTTACCTGCAGCGAAAAACACTAAGTACCTTTCCCCCAAGGCCCTTAAAACAATTAGTTTAAATGTTCAAACTAAAGGCGAATTAACTTTATATACGATTTTACTATATGTACGACTATTAGCTATTCCCTTCCAAATTCGGCCAAAAGTAATTATCCTGTTTACTAATATCAGTAACCTTAGTCCTTTTCCCAGCTAATACATCTGAAATGTCGATACGGCCAATATATTAGCCTTTTTCCTCAACGTATTCCTATAGTCAATATGGATTACATGGCAATTACCACGTTAGTTAAGATTTAATAGAAAAAAAGAAAAGTATAACGATAAGCTGTATAACTTCCTAGACGTTAAGTTACACCCGTATTTTAACATTTGTAGCTGAATCAGAGTTAAATTTCCAGGTTTTAATTCGTTATTTCCAAATATACTTACCAGCTAAGCCGAGGATTACTTCCTACGGTACATAATGAATTATTTAATTTTTTCGCGAAATTAAGATAACTTGAGTGGATATTTTGAATACAATATCAATTTTACCCAAACATATACCGATTGGATTTTTTTTGGTAATTTTATATACTAAATTATAAGAAAGAGTCGGAAAGCAAGATAAACCTTTTTAATCAGATATTTAAAAGTTTAATACTTTTCTAATAAGTAATAGGGAACGTAAGAACTGGTGAAGAAATCTTACGATAATAGGTCCGGCAAGCCGTTATACGTTACAAGGAGATCTAATACGCTCTTTAATATCCAGATGCCACCTGCAAAAGACTTTTTGGCCAATTATATTCCTCGTTGACTACCGTAATAACTCGAGTCTCCAGATCGATTAGTATGTACTCATTAGCTCCTGATTTCACCGACGATAATGAATAATTCTTCAGAACGCATTATATTAATCGTAAATACGGAAGGCACTACCAGTAGGACTAACTAAAAGCTCGAACCTGGTGGGGAAAATACAAAGGAGGTTATTACTCCTTGTCCAGGTTTTTCAATTAGTTCAACAGATTTACTTTAAATAATAAGAAATATTAAATTTACAGTAAACAAGTTTACTATTCTACACGCTACACTACTGCCGAATATAAAGATAAGCCCATAAGGTACTATATACAGTTTCCCTTTACTCCTAATAATAATTACCTTAATACCATCTAAAACCTCAGAGGTATTGAGGTTGAAGAGAATGAAAACAAGTCTAAGACTATTAACTGGCATAGAAATACTAATACCGGCCCGAAAGTAATATAATAACTCGCCAACCACGTCTTTTTATACCTCCATACAGGTAAAGACCCCTATCACTGACATGATGATAAATATCTTGATATTATATACCTCTTTACTATTTATGATCTTTATGTGGAGCAGGTTTTTTAAGGAATTATACCGGATATATGGGCTATACAGTACTTAATAGAAAGCTATTCATAATACATCGCGTTACGAAAGAATACTAATACTATTAAAAAACTTAATTACACGGATATTCATAAGGCTAAGGTTGTCTTTGGCCTTAGAAAAAAAGCTATTTTTACTGGAATCGACGACTGTTAAGACTGTTATTTTTCCTATTGTTTCTCATATCTTAAAATCCCTTACCTCTTTCCTCTTTTACCTCAAAGATATGAAAAATCTCGGCGTTAACGTTAATGTTAAAACTAACGAACTAATACAAGTCAAAGTCGATAAAAGGTTTTTATTTAGATTTGAATGAATTTACCTTTAATTTTATATTTAAGAGCTAGAGGAAGTAGTGTTATAGTTAACGAAGGCGAACTATGTTAACTACATCGTAAGTTCAACTCTTCGGCGATTAATAGGTTTATTAAGGTTTTAAAGGCGACTGGCTCCAAAGATATAAACTTATCAACATTAAAATAAAATTGAACGGTTTTACCACCATTTCCAAACGTACTCCTAAACTCCTTTGAAATTTATGCCTACATTAAAGGAAAATTAAGACTTTAATTCAAAAGTCTATGTAAATATGTTTTACCTAGACAATAAGTTAGTACTATATGTTATAGATTTCGCTAAGGCTTTTTATAGGTTCCAGTTCCTTAAAACCATTACGGCGAAAAAGAAGTAAAAAGCATTACGCATTTTATAGGTTAACACGTATCTTAAGCTATTAAAAGTGTTATTTTATGACCCCGGCACCAACTTTACTACTATAAAGATTTAATTTAATATTAAGTTAATGTGAATTTATTGTTAACAAGTTCCCGTCGAGATTTACTAGGGTTTGGAAAAGTCGAAAGAGTATATGCCTTTTTATGAAAGAATTACAATATCCTTATATTGAAAATAGAAATATTTACAAATCAGGAAGTAGGACTCTAAATAGCGGTAATAGTCTCTAATAATACTATTAGCCGCAATAGATTTATATTAACTTTACTGGTATTTGGAGCTTACTTATCTATAATAACTGAATCGCCTCCATTTTCAAATGCCTACAAACGCGTTGTAACATATAAAAAATCCTTAAAGAAACTGAAAAATAATCGGCACGTCGTTAAATTAATAATACTATTAACATTAGTATGAAACTATTAATAACGAACATGATATTCCTCTCCCTTGAAAGTAAAGTTATTACGTGACAAGAGTCAGGAAAATGGTAATAACCGTATAAAATATTAAAAATTATCAATTTGAACTTAATAGTTGGAATTATTAATAGCTTTGTAACTTTTCGAGCTATATAGTTTAAGTAGGACCGAAAAACCCTTAAGTCTAATAAAGATCCTAATGTCGATAACATTAAAGCCGAACAGATTAGCTAATATAACCTCTCCAAGCCGATTATTAACAAGCTAATAAAACGTCGACGGCGTAAAAGATTACTTAAAAAGAATATACAAACTTAAAAGTAGGGTAATATAGATTAAAGGCCTAGCAAGGAATAGATAAAGGTGTGGGTGTTTTAAAAGGGGAAGTCTAACAGAAAACATACCCTTAAACTACGTTCCGAAGATATTATTAACACACACAGTAAGTCCTTTTAAAAACAACTAATTGGAGATTAACGGCTTCCTTTTACTAGGGGTTGTATGGTTTACACCATTAACGTAATTTAAATACTAAAACGTTACCATTTTTAAGTCGAGAATAATTTACGAGGTCAAGGGTAAAATTATTGACCAGCCGTACGAAAAGTCACGATTAATCGTTTAAGAATACAGTAATAAAAGTAAAGACTAAATCCTTAATTAATCGCGTATAATTTAAAGTATTAGCTGAAGTTTTATCTTCATAATTACTAACAGTTTGACTGCTGGCGTAAAAGGTTAGTTTACACTTAATAACTGGGACATTACGTAAATGTGCATGCGATATTCAATTGACCTTTAGCGAATTATACTGCTAAAACTACCAGAAAGTTAAAAGGATAAGTTTTTGACCGGTACGATAATACGTTATATTCAACTTTGATATAGACTAGTAGAGGCAGGCATTTACTAAGTCCTAACGTACTAGTCGTCATTTCAAAATAGGCAAAATATAATAACTTTGAAACTTATCACGTATCTATTAATTACACAACACAAAGACTTTGGTATCGCATATATATAAACTAACAATACACTTTTCCTCGAAAATACTAGTTTTTTAGCGGCGGAATTATATATTATTGAAAGGTTAGGCCTTGAAAAGTATAAGCTAATCGAAACGTTGGCCAAATTTATATAACTAAACTTTAATAAATTGTTGATCAGAATTTATATCATCTAATTTAAAAATAGAACTTATATCAGCTTACACTAAAATAGGTAATCTATAAACCTAATGATTATCAATAAGACCGATGAAGTTTGATTATAGAAATAACTGAAGAAGAGGGCACATATGACCTCTATCGCTACGCTATACTAACTGGACACATCGTACGAACTTTTTATTACATTATAAGTATAAAATCTAGAAAAGAAGGACTTTAACAGGTTGAATGAACGTATTAAGTACAAAATAGACCACGTAAAAAGAGGAATTAACATGGTTTTTATAAATCTAACAAAGATAAATCCAATAATCTTTACAAAATGGTTATTTTCCATCAATACTAACCTTATATCGTAAATAAGCTTCCTCATAATATTCGTTAACGAAGATAAATTTAAAAGGTAATTTATAATCATGGCAAACCTCGTATACTAGACATCCGTTCAGTATAAACGTGTAACTCCGAGTGTATCAGCTTGAATAGTTGACGGTATAATAACAAACTTTAATATCGGTATAATAACTCACGGCATATTAAAGATTATTACCTGATAACTAGGATTACCTCCGATACTTATAGTAATATGCAATAATTTCTGGAGTTTTTATAAATGCCGATTAAAGTTGAGCGCAACCAATGAACAAAGTTTTATGATAGACATGCTAACTTTAAAGAAGAAATAAAAGCCCCGAGAAATCGATAAATTAAAATTAATTAATGGTAAAGTTTATATGTTAACTCTATAATTAAATCTATGCTTAATAGCATCCTAAAAAGGTTTGTAGATAGTAATACTCTAATTATAAAAATTGAGGGCTACGTAGACCATCCGGCATGTAACGTAAAGAAATACGATAACCCTGGTAAACTAGAAGACTACTATGGTAATAACTTTAATGGTAACAGTGGCAATAACAGTAGTTCAAACTACTAGTAAAAAGTACGCCATTGGTAGCGTACTTAATTTATATAAATCTGTGGCGAAAGATTTGTGTACGGGAATTCAAAAACGAAGGCCTCGGAAGGGTGAATCAAAAGGGCCTCAAAGAGCCGTAATTAATGTCAATTTTAGTACAGATTAATCGGAATTTATAGGGTTCTGTCTTATTATTGGCTTCTGGATTAAGGAGGGATTTCAGAGGTTACCACTAATTGATGGCATGCCACGCTGGCGTACATGCACAAAACAAAAGGCTGTCAGTGTTGAAATAGCAGTTAAATGAAGTATATTCAAGTTAACTTTACTTGCAGTAAAGTTAACTATACTAATTGCAAATCAGCTGCAATTTGGGGGACTGCACTGCAGTTGTAGTGTAATAGGTACTTACTTTAAAGTGCGGCACAGGCCAAATCATTTGGCTATGCAAATTAGTGTGTAGACTAGCTAGCGGTCTGCCAAACTTAGAACCAACACATCTCAATCAACAATATCAACGCAGTACCAGTTACTTCGACCACAGTGATTTGAATTGACTACGTTGCAACGATAAAAGTCTACCAACACCCACATTAGTATCTACTTTATTTATGGTTTCCACAGCTCCTTCTTTAATTGTTATAGTTTCTTTATACTTATCTAACGCTCGGGTTGGGGGTTTTATTCATTATGTACACTTTGAATCGTTAATTTGAAACGTGGTCGTTGTCTTGGTGCAGTCCTCTTTCATAATTTGCGGGATATCCTCCTTGGTTTTCCCGGTTATAAATGTTGATAAAAAAATCGCTTATTGGCGTATGGATCTTGAAAATAATATTTCAAACCTCATATAAAAACTTTACAATTATTGTCCAATTGGAACAGAGTAAAATCAAAGTCTTGATTTCGTAGGAAGACTTTATCACTACTTGAATAAACAGTTTATTGCCTTTATACTTTTGTCTCAACATTTTCTAATACTATTAGAACTTCGCCAACAATATTATTAAATTATTTTGTTGTAATTGATCCTTATTATTACGATGTTTTGAAACGAATACCCATATAAATACTGTTTAATTTTCATCTAATAATTTATAATTATTCTCTATATTGACGTAAGTTTTTATACGTCTTGAACAATCTTTGAACATATATATTCATATTGAACAATAAATATACCACGATTTCACTCATTCAATTTAAATCCCTGATATGATTATATAAAATTGAGAGGGTTTAATATCATATTTTATCAGGGTTCAACATTATACAAGTTTCATTATCGAATAAATCGTATGGTTTACTACTTTGATTCTCAGTTTTTTCCCACAATATCGTAAATTATACAAACTTCGTAGAGTCTTTTTCATTCGTGGGAAACCGGTGAGGTCAAAAGTTGGGATTCAAGTGATAATTTGTGGGTATTGATATGTAAATTTGTATAGTTTTTTTTATCTTTTTTATTTTTCCATCGGAAACGCCGTTTTTGTAAGTTAAGGCGCTTTACGTACTTTCTAAAAGGTTGTTTCATTCTATTTAATAAGTGGATTAACTAATACTCCTTGTCCAAGGTATATATTAAAGCAAATGACTGTTCAATTAGAATAGAAAATAATCTTCATGGCTTTTCCTCCTTTTTTAAAAATTTTCCCTCGAATTTTGTCTGCCGTTTTCGAGGCACGGCCAACCTTGACGAACGTCTTACTATCTTTATACGCAGTGTGCCACCGCGTTATACTCTGTTCCGCATTTTTAATAAAAAATTTCTTGCTTTCCGTCAATAAATATTATTACATAAAATCCACTTTTAACACCTTTATGTCTTCCTGACCTAACATCTAATTAATTTAGAACCTAAAAACTATTTTTTTGATAAATAGAAACATTTTTACTACTTGAAGAATTAATGCCTCTATTTGTTTTATGATACCCGTAATACTTTCGAATTAAGTTATGAGCTGTACGATATATTTTCAACGTCTAGTCCAAAGCCTCTTTCAGATAATTATCAAATATATCGAACCCTTCTGTCTTTTCTTCAAATAATCAAAAATTAGGTTGATAACGTACATGTTTACCACCCAAAAACACAGATACTGTAATGGCGCTGCAATAACGTTATACAATGAATTAACATCAATATAAAATGAAACGCTGTTCCAAATCAATATATATTCAAGCAGAATATATATATAGGTACTAGCTTCAGTTAAGCTCATTATTAATGGTCCTATAAAAGTACGTTAGTTATGTATAAGAGGTAAATCCAAATTGAACATAGTAATCAGGTTTTATATACGTTTTAATTGATATGATTACATGCGCTTAAGAAAAAAAAAACCGTATAATACGTAGATACAATATAAATTAAATGTAAAACAACGTTCCAAATAAGACGTTGAACACTTGCGAGTATAATGAAAATGCGAATGAAATGTAATTGAACGTTACAAACGAGTAACTTAACGCTAGTAAGTGCTATACTAACTGAATAAATAATATACTAAGACATTGAATGTATCAACTTAAAGAAACGGTGTGCTATATAATAAACTAGGGTAGGTCAAAAGAAAAATAGAGTTTCGAATGTCAGAGTAGGGAGTTGTATATAAGGGTTACTATGGTATAAAAGCGATGTATATTAATTTGGTCGCTTTCAATGTTGTGGTAAGCGCTTCGAAAGATGTTTTAAGCGCTTTGAGATGTGTTTGAACGCTTCAAAAGATGTTTTGAGCGTTTGAAGTAATATTATTAACGCCTTAAAAACTGTTTCAGCCGTTTCAGAAATGTACGTAAATGTTATGGACTGACATACGATGGTAAGCCAAGTAGGTGCCAAATGGGGGTTACTATTGAGGTACGGTAGAAGACTAGAAGAGGCTACCGTGGTCCACTGTGAAGGACCTATGGGCATGGCCAGTGCCCAGCCCATTACGCGGCCTCACACGTGCCGTACACGGACTGTACCCGGTCTGCACCCGGATCGGACTCGGACCTAGTATTAACTATCCTTTTTACCGCTAGAGCCGTATGACAATACCCTTTAACGCGCCGTGTAATGCCTCGTATAACACGTAGCTCCTGTCGAATCCGGTCCATCATTACTTATAAATACAGACGCTCTCGTAACCCCTAAAGCTTGCTTATTTTCCCTTTTATAACGCCGCTCTTACTTTACTATCCATCCTTTTCCGTATCCATTTTAATTTTACCCTTTATATTTTAAATTCTTATTTCCGCCGACATCTTTTAGTTATATTCTTTACTTTTTTTTTATAGCCGACGTATATAATGGACTTGAATTGGGTTACATAGCCGTCGATTCCCCTAATAAAAGTGATAAACCGCCTCGTAAAGTATATTACCCTATTTTATACTAAAACTCTATCGTTAACTAACTTTTATAGCCTTTTTTATTATAGGAAACTTATGCGTCCTCGGTAATAACGAAAATAAAAACGATATTCCCCATTTATAAGCTGAGGATGCTTATATATCGTATATTAACCGTTTGTTCAATTTCGGTATTATTTTCTTTTATATCCGTGTTTATCTGACGTAAGGTTATTCTATATGTCAAAGTTTTATAACAAAGTAAACTAATAAATTGGCTTCGCGAAAAACCCGCCCGTTATTTAACCCCCTTTCGTAATGTATTTAAAGGATAAGTTTACTTATCGCTTCGCCCGGTTTACGCGCGCTCTTACAATAATTCGTTCTTACAACCGAGAATAAAGGCTATATTTTGTTCCTTACATGTAAACGGCAAGGATTTATCTCAGGTTATCGGTTAGTTTTTGCCCTCGCCTTTTCCGAGTTAATTAATTAATTCACTCAGCTCCGCGATATTATTCGGGTATAAAGGGTCCTTATCGTGCTAGTTTTATAGGCTGTAACCCTTTAGCTATATGTTCACATCGCCTTTTCCTCCCGGATCCGTCTTTTCCTAAAATCACGCCGTTACCTTTTATTGTATCGCCTATTTATCGTAACAAAACTGCTTCGGACGACCGTAATGTAATAATCACACTAAATACCAGTGAGTATATAGAAGATGTCAGAGTATTTATATTATCAAGAAGGTAGCAGAAGTACTGAGTCAACAATATCGCAACCATGCAAGTAATGATCAAAAGCAGTGAGGCTATTCGGAATATACTGAGACTGAATACTTAGATTGACAACTGAAGAGCTATGAAGGAAATACTATCTGTGTGGTAATAACCGTGTCCTTATATTCTATGGCCTTCATACTATCTTCAGTACCGGACCGCTGAAGTCGCTGGTCGCTTCCTGCGGTCCTATGTAGCATCGACTGGACCGCTCTTCGGTCCTTACGGTCCCAACCCTAACCCTGGATCATTACATAAGAGATACCCCGCTTAATGTGTTGTACGTCAAGCTTCTGATGACGCAGCTGGCCGCTGACCTGTTTAATGGTCTACAGTTGATCTTTGGGTTATAACACATAATTTAACATATAACGTCTTCGTTCTGGCTTCCTTTAACAACCGCCGTATACCCTCTCGTAAATCTGGCCTAAGTAACAAAAATGATATAGTTATATAAGTTATATTTTTATAATCAATATAGGTTACAGCTTATAAAATGTAATGAGCGATGTTTAAGGCTCAATTATACAAGCCTCAACTTTATATATATCCTATTCATTAACATTAATTAGGAGCAAGTTAATCGGGATGATCGAGAGCGGGCGTAGGATTGTATCTAGAACGACCACGTCTCTCGGGTTTAGACTAATATATTATAGTTTTTAGTAACCCGTTTCAAAGGTCGCTTTCTTTTCTTTACCCCTTGCCCTGATTTTTGTTAACTACTATCGTAGGCTTCCTTTAACTCCCGTCCCTTTTAACTTTATTCGCTATTATTGACCTCACTTAACGCTCGTCTCTTTTCGTACTATCCGTTATTTTTGGCGTCGCCCCGCGCCCGTCCCGCCTCCTACTAGCCCCTTGTGTCGTCGCCTATTAATTTCCGTCACGCCTCTCGTCGTCATTTTCCCCCGACTTTACCTAGTGTCCGGAACTAGTTATAATAAGGCCTTTAACGTTAGTAAAGACGACATTAATTAAATCTGAATAAGGATAATAATAACGATTAGGTGGATTTTTGTTAAGTCGTAGTAAAAGCCGTTTTACAATCGGATATATATTCGAAAAAGTCGGTTAATATTTACCCATCCCTACCTATTTTTTTATAACATAATTTAGTGATAAAATTTCCCCTCATTTTATAAATAATGTATTACTCCAAAGTTATAGGCGTTTCGCCCCACGTAGGTTACTTAGTATAAGTTCGACGTCGAAATCAAGATAGCAGGCTATTATAAACCCGTATATTCCAATATTTCGGCTTAAGTTTTTTAGAAGCTTTTGGTATATTAGTATTATTAATTCATTCCCATGTTAAATTATTTTGACTCTTTCACTTAAATAGTATAAAGTAAACCCTGTCCCGCGCCGTTTTGACCGCAAGAATTTCTTAAACTTCAAGTTCTTTATATATATCCTCTTTTATATCGTTAATAATTAGAATTGGTTTCGGAAGAGTGTTGTATAATCCTTACTATAGAAGAGGATTTGAAGCCGCCTGTTTAACTAAGTTTACGTAAAATACAAATTATTTGTTAGGAATGATTAAAACGATATTAAATGGCTTCAAAAATTCGATGATCCGGTACTAATTATAAAGTTAATCGAGTTTTTTATTTAAACAGTTGGTGTTGATATTACGAAGGCTTAGCTAAACCTAATTCTTTACCTTATATCGTTTCGCTAAACTTCGTCGATGGTTTATCACCGTTTTCATTTGTTATTAAATGTACTTTATCATCGCATAAGTTGACTTCGCCCCTTCGTGTAAGTATGTTAAAGACTTCGTATCCCTGTTTACCTTCGGAATAAGTAATATTTTATACCTTTTCTCCTAAAAATATTTGCATTAAACCCAACAACCATCAACTTCCGGTTATTGAACGTAAATTAATAAACGGGAAAATATAAAACTTCATTCTATTACAAAAACGTAACGACGATACGTAAACACTTTTAAACTTTTTAATTTATTTGTAGGTAACATATTGTAAATAAAAGTTGTTCGACATTGATCAAAAAAAATAAGGTGGTTTAAAATACGCCTACCTAATCTGAATCGCGGTTATTAATACTAGAGCTGTGAATTAATGAAATTTCCATTATAAGTCATGGAAACGCTTCATATACATATCGGCGTAATAAACTATAAAGATTTAAGCTAGATAAATCTAAAAAAGCGATCCTTCATAACCAGTAAATATAAAAATCGCGTTTAATAACTGTGAGGTTGTCTCTAAAGTCGATAAAAATATATATTGAATACCAATTTTGGATAAAAATGGGATAAAAAAGGCCTTATCGAAAAATACATGAGATTTTATCCCGTTAAATTACGTGTATATTCTATATAGGGTTTAGGTATTTACAACTATCATTTTTTAATGGTAATAATATTTAAAACTGCGAAATAAAATATTTTTTACTAAATAACCGATAATGGACGAATGGTAAATTTATTACGAAATCTTAGTCGTTAATATTTTTTTAATTCGATAGTTATTAATGATGACGGTAACGTAATATACCCCATGGGTAGATCGTATAATCCGTAATTTATACTGATTATCTGGTTTTAGTTGGAAAACGCCTAAAGCCCTCGAAAACCACTAATAAATAAATATTATATAACAGGTAGTTTGTTACGTTTTCGTTTTATAATTTCGTTAAGGTATCCAGGCCGAAAATAAAGCGACTACTCGGTGCCAACTATGATAACGGGCCTAACGAAGGCCGGAACCGTAATAGTGCCATTGGTTTCGACGTATTAGAATCCTCTAGCGTTATCCCCGATAACGATTCGGACGCCAGCCGGGCCTGAGGCAGTCTCGCCCTCGATAACCCTTCAAAAACCTTCGATCTACCCTTAAAGCATATGTTGTCGTAATTTAGTTACCAAGCTTCCGTTTAAATAAATTTATTTATACAACCCGCCGCAATTTACATTTTTTCATATATAAGTTCAAAATTGTAAAGTTTGATATAGTAATAGAAATAGGTTAAAAAACTTGCGCGCGGCGTTTTTTGACTTCAGGTTTATCTTATAATTTGCGAGTTAACGTATCTGGACGAGCGCTCCAAGTTACGGGTTTATTTTGTAGGTCGCATTGAAAAATGGAAAGGATTTCATCCTATCAAACTTAAGATTCCGAAATCAAGCGCGATAAAGAAAAATATTCTAATCCTTTATAATCCGTTAAAATCGTAAACGGTGTACGGATACTACGTAATTCGAAAAACCACGCTTTTAAATAGGATGTTACCGCGAAAATCTTCTTATAGTAAATAATATAGTTACGTTGCGTACTTGTTAAACGTACGAAATGGTAAGCTATTAACTTTAGGATACTATCCTTATCCCGTAACGATAAGCAACCTTTTAACGTCGTTTACGAGCAGTTAGTTTCCACTACCTTTAGCCAATTTGGCTCCTAATCTGTCAAAATCAAGGATATAATAAAAGTATTTTCCAAGGTTTAGAACATATATTTCTCGCGATTCGTCCAAACCTAACGAATTTCCTGTTTCGTTAGTCGAACGAAATAATGTGTTATTTCGTAGAAATTAAAGATAAAATTACGATAAAAGTTGGTCAAATGTAAAAAACTTCGAATTTACCGGATAATACGTATTAATTCCCACTTACGGATTGCCCAGACTTTTTCGAGGTCGACCCGAATACTTACCCTAACCGTTATAATAAAACCCAGGTATTTTACCTCCCTCACCACGAAATTACATTTCATTAAATCTAAATTTAATCTCATATTACGAAAATGTTTTACAACTACGCTAACTTTCGCTATTTAATTTTATTGAATATTGTAAAAGAATCAAGAGGTCGTTTAAGTATATTATAACGACGTTATTTAAGTTATCTATGATTATATAATTAATGAATCATTAGAATATCGCCATCGTTTTCGCTAGCATAAGGAGGGTAATTAACCATTTAAATAACCTGAACCGCGTACGAAATATCATTAATTTCTCCTATTCGGGTGTTACCCAGATACGGTGAAAAACCGTTCGAATATCCAACTTTATAAGTTATATCGATTTTGATAATGTACATAGGGTCCCCTAAATTAAAGGTAAGGGAAAACTGTTTTGTTCCGTGATTTTTTTTAATATTCAATAGGTGATATAAAACCGTTATCCTGCTTTTGGGTTAGAAATAAGTAATATCGGCGTTATAGCCGATAAGTAATTTATTGGAATTTGGCCTTTATTTTTCAACTCTGTAATCTATCGTCAGAGTTTGAAAAGTTCATTCCGTAATATCGAATATAACAGCTTTTAAGGTCATTTTGTTAAAGATGTTTTTTAATTCGGTTTAATGCAAATGTGGTAATTTAATTTCTCTTTATATGGGGGTAATGATATAGCCTTATCTTTATCAAATAGGTCGCGGAATTCTGCTAATTTTAGTGAAACCACTAATTAATCCTTTTTTTATTAACCGTAGTCGTCACTGTCTTTTGTAAAATTCAAGTTATTTTACAAATATTCATAATAAAAGCTAATCGAGATTAATCCCCCATACGTTATGCCCTCCAGTACGAACGTTTTGATAAATTGATAAAAACATATCTTACCATACCCTACATATCCCCTGATTTAAAGCTTATTATTACCGCGTTAATGACTAAACCTTTTTAACACCAAATTACCAAACGATTACCTTTAACATTAAGGGTTGTTTATTAATATCGTATCCAAGACATTTTAAAAATCATATCCCGCATTATTCTGTGAATAATATATGTTAATATTAGGTTAGACTATTTTTTAATATTCATACGAAACTTGGCTATTTAGGTAATACGCGTATTTTACCTTAACCCGAATATCTTACCGATATTTCAAGGATATAATAGCCGAATTTACTTTGTCTTTAACCGTTATTTTGAAGCCTCATTTATAACATAATGATAATTATAGCTAAAACCGACTTAAGTATCCAGGAAGTAAGTATTATTAAAAAGTATAGGGATAAAGAATGGATTCTATTTTATACGTATTTTAATTAAATCGAATTTGTTTTTATTCGATTTTTTAATTATATTGTTAAGGCTATATAACTATTAAACGAAATTATATTTAAAAGTTAGGCTTTCCCATCGCCATTAATAGGGAATATTTATTTACCTTTTCAACTTAGACTATATGTACTTGCGTAAAAGGTAAACCAGGCGAAAATCTTAATCGCGTTGGTAATAATCCGACGAGCCATAACGTATGTAACGCTTCATGGTGAGCTTAACCTAACGTTACTTTACCTTAGTTTACATCACCCTACGTCTTTGGTGCTAAACGCGTATCGGATAGGTTTGTTAAAATGATTCGTCGTAGTATCGATATAACTGGTCGCGATTACTACAACTTTTTAACGAGGGTACTTAAAAGGTGTAGACCCCCGTTATCACTGTATTACCATTTGGCCGTTGGACTTATACGGGTTCTGTTGGTTAACGACCAAAGCGTTACTTTAAATCTAAAAACTCCAACTCGTTGCCGAGTTCGCGGTACTTATCTAGGGCTACGATATAGTCCACCCAGCTGACACCTGTGGTAATAAATTTGTCTTGGATTCATAGCGATACACAGGGGCGTAAATAGTTATACTTTACGACCTAAGGCTAATTTAGGCCGCCCGTTTAAGTAAAGAACGTTTCGAATTTAATAAAAAATAGTGTTTATAGGTTTCAATCGTTTATAACTAATCCCTTTACTACGACTAATACTTTATCTGTATGATAAGGGTTATTAAAATCAGCCTCAATGTAATCCAAAAACTTGTTTATATTATAAATACCTTCGTATCCGCCGGTCTCATAATATGTTATAGCCGCCTGTTTTACCCCCAGCGTATAATAACCCTATACGTACAGGAACGTATACCGACCTTTTTTAATTTATATTTCATTCGTTTTTATCGTTAATTCGATCGTTTAGCGCGTCGCCAGTTGCGTAAATGTAAATTTGTCGAATTGCAGTTGGTTATATCGTTCTCGCTTACCTGAAGCTGGTGGATAGCTAATATGAATCGTAGATAATTTGACTTCTAATTGTTAAATTTTAGTTATGATCTAAACGAAGTCGAACGTAGGGTCAGTAGTTAAATTTGATTAACCCGGTCATTGTAATTATTTTCAAGATGACGGGATATAATTTACGGTATTTTGTCAACGAGAAATATTAGCTTAAGCTGACCGTATAGGGGTAGGAGATATATTCATAAAGGCGAAGAATGAAGTATTCCCCGACGCCTTATTTTTCCTGATAACGTTATAATGATTACACTAAATACACGTGAGTATATAGAAGATGTCAGAGGGTTTATATTATCAAGAAGGTAGCAGAGGTGCTGAGTAAACAATATCGCAACCGTGCAAGTAATGATTGAAAGCCGTGAGGCTATTCAGATGTGTAGACTGAATACTTAGATTGACAACTGAAAATCTATGAAATAAATACTATCTGTGTGGTGATGGCCGTAACCTTATATCCTATGGCCTTCATACCATCTTCAGTATTAAACCGCTGAAGTCGAAGTCGCTTCCTTCGGTCCTAATGTTGTCGACTGGACCGCGAGTGGTCCTATCGGTCCAAACCCTAACCCTGGGTGCTTACATAAGAGAGATCCCTGGCTTGATATGTTGGACATCAGGCTTGTGATAGTGCAGCGGACCGCTGGCCTATTCTATGACCTGCTGTTAGTCCTTGCATTATAACAAACGTTATAGTATAACGTAAAATTATTAACGTTTGTTATCGATTCGTTCATTATGAGTGATATTTTTTTTGGAAAGATAAAAAAAGATCTTAATAGTATGTTATAGTCCGACCTACAACGGTAAGCTAAGTAGGTACTAAATGGGGTTTACTATAAGGTATGGTAAAAGACTAAAAGAGGCTACTGTAGCCTACCGTACATGAAATATGGGTATATCCAATGCCCAGCTCATCACGTGCCCTCACATGTGCCGTGCATGGACCGTGCTTGTACCGGGTACTGCCTATCCCATTATATGTACAGTCGCATAACCTATAGACTCAATGGCCAATGTCTTGAGTCTATAATAGTAAACGGTTTCAATGCCTGTTTCATGTAGCGATTTGCTTGTATAAAGCCTAATAAAGGGGTCCGAAACATAATGGCGTGCGTAGCCGGTACGTAATAGAAAGCTCTTTAAGAAGTGCCTAAATACGTCTAAAAACACTAACTAAATTGATAGAAGAATAACGATAATTTTAGTAGTTAGGGGATGCTAACCGAATCAATAATATCTTACTAGATCTTCTTTTTAAATTTACTCCTAGTTTAACAATCTTGTCACGTTTCCGTGTGTTTTGTGTAAATTGTAATATCGCAATACGAAACAGTTAGAACCATTATTACATCCTACTACAGGAATTTTACCAAGGTTCGTCTAGTTTTTATTAAGTTGTTTATAATATACCAAATCAGCTGTTCATTGATATCAATTAAGTCTTTAGATCAACGTAAAAATAAAACAGTATCATATTTAAATTATTGTGATAGACTAGTTAGAGAGGTGGAGAAGAAGTATCTGGAGAATACACGCTTTAGGTGAGAGCTTATAAGCTTTCAACCTGAGCGTGATACTCTTCTACTCATCTGCTAACGTGTCTCTTGAGGCTTGACATTCCACTATAAACTCTGGAAATGTGATTCCCTACGCTTGCTACCTATAATTATATCGATTAATATCCACAAAAACATTAGAACGGTATAAAAAATGTATATAAATTAATAGAACAGTTTCTTTATTATAGCCCTCTCCTACTATTTAAAATTAAGGTAAAAACCTTCTAATATAAAAGTTCCAACAAGAATTACTTTGAATTATAAAGCTACGAGCTTCATTTTATATTTTTTTTTTCAACCATCATACAAATCTAGCCAACCCTTCCAAAGTTTTTTTCTGTTATGTTTCGTTTATGCAATAGATATGATAAATGTGTATCAGAATAATTATAGAAACTATAAATCAATAAAGGTTTACAAATTCTTACCAAAATACTAGAAAATTGTTAACGGGGACTTGAGCCTCATATTCAACTATAATAAATCAATTTTCAATAAAGTACTAATGCAGAGATCTTTGAATAGCTAGGCTTTAATTACCGGTATGTATTTTAACGAAAAAGTAGGAGTTCATATTTACCGTTTAATACACGTTTTAAACTTTGCTTTTAAAAATATCACCAGAGCTGCTACGGAGATAAGAATTAACCTTGATAATGATTCTTATTATAAAATTTCATTCATTATAGTATTAGTTTGTGAGAATCATTAGACATAATCGCTTGCGGTCAAGTATCGGAATTCAGTTTATTAAGGTTTAGCAACGCGGTTTTCATTAGAATAGCTTTTTTTAGCAACTGCTAACGAGATTACGAATACATATTCTATATATACATAAGCTAATACCTTCGTCCAGTCTTATTTAAATGATTTATATTCGTTTGGCAAACCCATTTTAGATTTCACAAAGTTTACGAAATAATAAACTTTTCAATTCGACGGGTGTCGTTATTGAATAAAAAAGGCAGATACGACCCTGCTATGGAGCACCAGGTTAGTCAAATGTAAGAATTTCTTTACAAAAATTTAATAATCTTGTATTGAATTATGAAGAGCTAAATTCAACTGGATTACTAACCTTCAACAAAATTACGGAATTATTAACTCATATGAGGCTTTCATTTCTTTACACCTTCAACTATTTGAAGTTAACAGACTTTTAGCTTTTGACAAGTATTAATAAACATATTTTTTCGACAAGATGATTATAACAATTATTTCACAAATGAAGATATCGTTTACTTTACTTTAATTAAAGTTGACCTACTGCGCTATAATAACCACTATTCTAATACTGGCAGCTTTTTAGTTTACGTACACACCAGTATGGTCAAGCAATATTTTCCGGTAAACGCTAAACTGCGACCTCGTCAACTAGTCAGACTCCTATTAATTACAATTAAATTCCACGTCGAATTCTCGCTATTTGCATTTAAACTGACTCCAATAGCCCCACGGCTTCGAAGTCCAACTTTATCAAATTTTACAAAAAGTTCTTCCCCATAAACTAATACAAACCTCCACTTTTAGCCGTGCAAGTCAAACAAGTCTCCACCTTCATTCCCCTGGAAATCTTTCAATTCGTCAGTACATCTCTAACCGCTGTTACGTGATTTAACTTTGCCGGGAAGCCTTTTAACGTCGCCTTTAATACGTATAATTAGCTTATTATCATTTACAAACCTTTTAAAGGCCTTATTCTGAGACGCATTTGTTATGATATTAGCAGACTTATATTTTCCGTCAATTCAATGGAATCATTCAATCTCACTTCTTTCGTAGGCTTCGCTAAGTGTCATTACATCAATTATATGACGTTTTTAGCTAGTTATTCTGAGCTTCGAAAGGCATTCGAATAGGCTTTTTGAATAGAGACAAATGATTATCGGGATCAATTTTTTTTAACTACTTAATAATAACGTCAAGGGTTTCTCGTAATTCTCTCTATATATCAAAGCCTGTTATTATAACGTAAACATTTAAAGCTAATACGCTTCCGAAAATCCTTTTATATTTAATAAATGTATAATAAGTTAGGTTACTAATAATACTAGACGAATCCTGCCGCACATTTTGATTCCTAAAAGCTATTAAAAAGTTCATTTTTCAAGATAGATGGGTGTTATTTACAAAAGACCCCTATGTAAAAATTATTAACTCAAATTTTGACAGGTCAATCGTGATTATATTAATCCCTCGGTACAAGTTTCGTATTTACCACTTTAACCTTGTATTTAGCCGGTTAAAGTCGTTATTTTTTAGGTTTTATACTTATATAATAATAAATAAGTTCTAAAATACCTTAGGATAATATAGGGTAACGATATAAATATGATGAATATATCATTATGTGTACCTTGAAGCCTTAATTATAGTTTTTTATCGATTATTGTTTAATTAACTGCTTCTCCTTTTTATCAAAAGTTAAAGCCAGTATTAATACTGAATATACAGATTAATTATTCGTTAAAATTAAACTGGTTACTTTTTGCCAACGATATAACTAGCTTATAATTTCAAAACTTAAAGTCTCTAAGCGCCTATTATCCAAATATTATAATACTAACCGTTTCGAAGTCAGGGGTATCGTTAATTTGTACGCCTTTTAAGTCGACATTCTTTTCTTTAATTACTAATTAACAAGAGTTATATACTAAAAACCTTATGCCTAATCGTAGTTTAAAGTAAGATGAATAAATTCGGAACTGTTGAACGCTTATATTATCTAATCCTTATAATGGTTGAATATTTTCATCTCTATTTCTGAAATGTAAATGGAATGTAATTCCCATGGAAATTCTTATCATAAAATCCTTTATAAATCGGTTATTAACTACGTATATACCTGCGTTATATTTCGATTATTCAATGATAAATTGCCTGCAATTATATCTAATAAACTTATTACCAAGAGGATTGCCAAACGTTAATTAATATTTTAAATCGTTAGCGATTACGTAAAAATTTCGGTTTTATCTTTACTACTATATCCTTAATCTATTACGTGTGATTATTCGTACGGTTACCTCGAAGTCTTACCCTTAACATCATGGATAATCCTCGATTTTAAAACCGTATCATTTAGGTCTTAAGGGTTAAAGTCAGCCTTTGACACGAATTAAAAAACTTCTCAGGTTAATATACCGCTAATCTTGATTTCACTACCTTCCTTAAAAGGTTTTCCAAAAGTTTTAATAATAACTTATACTCGAAACTTTAATACTAAGTCTTTGTTATCCTTTTTATTCTACTTACCTAAATAATGTTATGAATATGGCACGGTATATATTTCTTTTCTTTAAAATTACTTTTTTTGACGGTTGTTTGCGCCGGCGGCGTTTGATTAGCTGATTGATTATAAATAAAAAAGGTTTATATCAACGTGGTCGCTTAAATTAAAGTTATTTCTAGTTAATTACCGTAATACATGGATTAATCTAGGTAATTAGAAACGCTATAAAGCTGTTAACAATTTTAACAGTTACTTTAAGGTTAGCGATACTAAAGATTTTATACGTGTCCTTTCATTTACCCGGCTTCAGCTATACTAAAACCTTACTTTATAATGGAAAAATAAGTTCCTTAATAATCATAACGCAATTTTCAATATTAGGGGCATCGTTAGCCTAACGACGTGCTGATTCCTTTCACAATTCCTTTAGTACCTTACTATAAGCTTTAGTTCGTTTTTAAGTACTTACTAATAATGGAGATTTACTCATTAAACGTAAATGCGCTCTAATGAATAAAAATATTGGTACTAGAACATTAGTGCCTATAATATCGTTTAAACCTTTTACCGTTATCCAAAAGCGTTCCTCCAGATCCGTAAAACTTCTGATCTCCATTGTAAAAAAAAATATAGATATTCGGGAAAGTAATATATATTCCATTTTAACTTTACAATACTTTAGTATGCCTTTACAAACACCTATTTGTACTAGATTTCCATTATATCAACGTCTTCCTAAAATTCCGCCGCTGCAAAGTTGGTACTAATATCGTAGACGACGACGTTACGTGGGCTTAAATACACATTTATCCATAGTATTTTTATGGTTTCCCACGTATCTTTTACTGTAAAAGACTTTAAAAACTTATTCTGTTAACAAGGTTACGAAGTCAAAGACATGAAGAATGAGCATATTACCCAAATTAAACACATTAATAAAGATCTCGTAATCGAATTCTTTGTCTTTTTTTAGAATAAAATTAAATTTTAAAAGGGCTAAATTATATATTTTATAATAACGGAAAAGTTTCTCGGTAGCTTTTGGAGAAAAGTATTTTGTATTTTTATACTTTATAGACTTTATAACTTTATATAGCCTATTAACGGATAGAGAATTTAAATGCTGCTTTAACTGGCGTATCTTTTACTCCGTTAGGTTTAATACTACTATTTATGGTCCTTAAATATAAAATTCTAGGTTTCCTTAATTGAAGGTGAGCGAAAACGTTTAGCCGATTTTAACCAGCTCGTCAGCGTTAAAGTGAATGTTAACGCAGGCCTTTATATCCTCAAAGTAAAAAAGAAAAATGGTAAACAACTTGAGGATTCAAAACGTAATCGATACAATAACAGTTTAAATCACCGTCATCTATAATATCGATAGTTATTAGCCCAATTCGAAGCTAACTTTAGCTTTATTAACATCCTAATGATAGATTTAAGTAATCATAATACTTTTCCTCCACAACGCTACCTATTACGAATATACTCCTATTAAATACCTTGCTACCAATTTATTTGGAATAATACATTAAAACGTGTAATCAGTGTTACGATCATGAAGGTAAAAAGTGTATAAAGGGTCCAAGGCTTAGTTAAGGTAAAGGTTAAAGTTTTTACCTCTTAAACGGTATAAAAATCGTAGTCAGCTAGTTAATAAGCGGTAATAAGGACTATATCTTTATTTTGCTTGCTTCACTTCAAAATATTATCGCCATTAATTAGGTTATCGCCCTTAAAATCTGCTATTTGATTCAAGTAATCCAATTCAAAAGTAATAAGGTACTAAATATAATACAATACCTTTTTATTATTATTTTAAGCGAGGGGGTAACGGATTGACCGACAGCCAAACTTAGCATATATCCAACATCTCTAACCAATATTACGACAAAAACTTTTAAAATTTACAGGTCCCATTAAATATTAACCTCATTAGCACTAACATGGCTATTGACTTTTATTTAAAGCCGTTAGGTCAGACCTTAAACGTTAAAGGCGTTTATAACTGTACTAACGGTCGATGTAATTAACTACCATAAAATCTTCTTCATTTACGTCAGAGAAACTACCGGCTAAACGGTATATACCAAGCGAGTTTAATTTGCGTACTATTATAATTTCCAAAGAAAAGAGAAACTGGCTAAAACAGTCTTCGTAAGTAGTATTTAAACGTTATAAAGTGTATTCATACTCGCTAATACCCTTAATAGCTGCCAGTATATATTTGCAAAGCATTACTTCACTACCGTAGACTTTACTTATTGCATATGAATATAAAATTAAACTATTAAGAATTCAATTCAGAATATATATTGGTATTTATTTCCCTCTTTTCTTTTCTATTACCGTAGTTCATTTTATAATAACCCAATCCGTATAATATTAGGCAATGTAGACGTCGTACTCGAAGTAGCTCTCTTTATTATCGTGAACTTTTTGAAAGGTAATTGCTTGTGGTAGGAAAGTTGTGTTACAATCCCTAACGTTCCTTATAAGGATTTCGAAAAATAATAAGTAAAAAACAAAAAGAGGAAATTCTATTCACTTACAAATGTTTAAGAGGGGTTTTATCCTGATGTGAAAGAGATTATAAGGCCTCCTGTTATACCTTTCTATATCATTCCAAATCTCAGCAAAATTCATGAAAATCTTATTGTTAACGTTAACCATTTTAATAGGTTTAGGGGTCAAATTACGATAATTATTCTAATTTTTATTATTTTTTACTTATGATTTAAGTCTTAAAACCTCTGGAGCACGGTATTAGGAGTAATTTCCAGTCGCTTAACATAAGGGGTAAAGTCCTGTAGTAGGGCGTGTAATAAGCTTACTTATGTAATTAAACCTGTCGTAAAAAAGGGTTGAAATAGACATGACGACTTCAATTAAAGGGCTAAGGGGTAATAAAAACTTAAAGGCTTCAAGGTACTAAACGATCTTACTTCATTATCCGAAGAAGTGCGGCTACATTTATACCTCTTGCCGCGTTAATGGTCGATGCTTTACGAGTCCTCCTGCCGCTAAAACTATACTCTTTGTTATAAGGGAAAAAAAATTTAAGTTGCTAAGAAAAATGACAAATTTCTTATCGTAATGTGTTATGAGGTTTAATTTAACTGTAGATAAAAGTGAGCTACTATAAAACGTATATAAGGGCGTTAAAAGTTCTTAACTATTTTGTTTTTAACTCTCGAGTCTTAAGGATCAGGATCTTAAAGAGAGTCTTCGTGTTAAGTTAGTTTAAAGAATATTTAATATCATCCTCATTAAAACTTTCCTGAAATGTAAATACTACGACGAGTAACTTGCTTCTTTAACTTAGCCTTAACCGTACACTGAATTATCTTCTACATTTCAGGAGTTTAATTGTTAAAAAACTCACGGAAATCTCGGAAAGCGCGGGCGCCTCGATTATATTTTTCGCTAAAGCATTCGTTGAGAATATACTAGCCAACCTAATTAGTTAGGTAAGCTGTAGTCAAGGTCTTATCAATATCCATAATTCAATGCTATTTGTCGTAGTATGTAACGAAGACTATTTCAAGGTTTTCAACTTCTTTTTTTGAAGTGGAGTTAATAATGGCTTGAAAGTAAATTCTTACGGTAGCCAACTTAACGTTTTAACTTGTGTGAAACATATAAGCCGTGTAGGGCAAAGGAATTGGTGATATTTAATCATGTGAGCTTGATGTTTTGGTATTAGTTCGCACAACGTAGATTTTATGGCTCAACTTGGTATTTTCGCTCATAGAAGCGATTTTAACGATTAAATTGGCGTAGAGAAATTGAAAAAGAGAAAGTCAGGGCAAAGGTTTGGTGTAAAGAGTAAGGTCGAAGGTCGTATGTTATTATAGGTAAAGGTCGAAGGTTTTTGGTTATTTTGGCCGTGTAACTTAGTAGTTTTTACAATAGTAACACTCGTGCTACTACTAACTTAGCTGTTTGCCAACTTTCCGAACTTTAAGACTTTTGGAAGTTAACCCCAACGTCTTAAAAAAGGATCTTTGATAAAGATTTCTTAATGTTTCTGATAATGATACCGTCGCTACCTCCAAACTGCCGTGAAAACCGGCGCAGCTTAAACCATTTCTTTACTTACTGCCGTGAAAACTGGTGCAGCAGTAAAATACCTTCATAAGAATTTTTCCTCTACCCTAACTGTTGTTTGACGTAGAGCGTAACCGGAAAGTAACTACTTCTTTTACTTAGCTTATCTGTGCTTAACCTAATAAGCACTGATTAATGTTGGTAGAACTTTAGACGTTTCAACATTATCTATTCGATTGGTCGAAGTAACAGTAGTATTACAGTAGTCAAGTGGTGGATATATTATTCTAGGTTTGGCAGACCACTAGCCAGTCTGCACAGTAATTTGTAAGGCCAATTGCTTGGCTTGTGCCCTAGTATAAAGTGGGTGCATACTGTACTTAACTTGCAAGTCAAGTATAGTAGGCTCACATAAAACAATACACTCAACTTGCAGTCAATATAGTCAACTTTAGTGTAAGTAAAGGTGACCTACTGCACAGAAATTACTACTATTCCAACAGTTTTTCTATCTCCGCTAACAAGGTTCGATGTAAGATTATCAACGTATAAAATAAATTCGACGTATTCCACGATAGATTAGTTTTTTTAGTGAAGGCGTATTGAGGTTTCATCTTGAAAGAATTCCATGTCCTTTCTAATAAGTATTGTATTTAAGTGAAATTCCCTACACATAAAAATAAGCTTAGGTATTGATAATTTCGAATACCAAGGATTGAAACTTAACTAAACTTCGCTTGTCATAATTCATCGTTTAAATTATAGTTTGTTTCGAAAGATTCAAATGAATTTCATTTTTTAGAATATTGTGAACTTCAATTACCCGCGGTTTCATCATCAATTAATACGGGGTAGATACATTCTGACGATTCGTTACAAATCTAGTATCGTTTTTACTTCATAATATAAAATCTTGGTATTTCAAAAGCAAGGTTTAGTTGATACTTATGATGTATTAAAGGTTTTTGATACCTTTCATCACCAATTAATACGAATGATATTGCGTATATGGTTTCAAAAGAGTTTATTCACTCCAATTATATGATTAATAACGATGAAACCGGTAAATATATAATATTAAATGGTATTAATAGGGTTCACAAACTTTTGTTACCAAATTCTATAACATTTTTTATTTTCCGCAGTTTTATATACAAATTATTTATTAGATTCTGTTTAGTTTTGTTCGAGTTTAATTTTATTTCTATCCATCATGATTTGTTCGTTTGGTGATATAATCTTTTCAAGGTTTTATTTTTGAATGTAGGCAAGATTAACGGAAGGCGAATCGCTAGGTAAAGGAAAATAAGTTTGATTTTTGTTTGAAAAATTCTGAACTGGTATATATTACTGGTCGCTTGAGTTCGTTCAATTTGACAAAGTATAGCAACACAACTGTTGGAACAATATTGACCGCTATTTTTAGCCGGTTAATTGCAGTGCAGTCAGTCAACTTTATTGTATGTAAAGTTAACTGTACTGACTACAAGTGGAGTAATCGATTTAGACTAGGGCACGGGCCAAGCAATTAGCCATACAAATTACTGCGCAGACTGGCTAGTGGTCTGCCAAACCTAGAATAATATATCCACCACTTGACCATTGCAATACTACTGTTACTTCGACCAGTCGAATTGACAACTTTACAATGTTTAAAGACCTATTAGACAAGCCTTCCCAATAACGCTCGTATTACCTTATATAAAGTCAATCTACCTGGTTATAGACTTTATACCAACTATTCAAGTTTTCAGTTTATTATAGTGAGAGTTTAAGTTTAATAGAGTTATATTTGAGTATTTTCATATTAGGGAACGTATTAAAAGAAAATTGAAAGGGAAAAGGCATTATAACTTACTATTATATATAATTTATGAGCGTTCGACGCATATTTTGGAATAGTTATGCATTTTCTACTTATATTTATATTAATTCATTTTACACAAAGTAAATATATTAGTTGCGGTTAACAAGATTTGGAAAAATAAATTGCCATATTTTTGATTACCACAACCAAAACAGTTGCCCCGACGCATATAATCTTACTTAATATCTTCCTTTTAAAAATATAAGCTTACCCTAAATAAAAGTAACACTAAAATAATAAAGAATTTAATTGATAGTTTGATTAAGAATAATCAATGATGATTATCTCGTGAGTCGTTTCATTATTACTGTATAAAAAATTAATACTTACGACTATATAAAAAAACTTTATAAATTCGACACCAAACTAACTAGGTATATTAAGGCGTATCCAAACTTTTTATATGGCTATAAGCCTTTGAAAATATAAAACCTTCTGATTCTTTCGATTTCGGAGACCTACCTCGACTTAGTCTTTATAAACGTAGGAAGGTTTCCTTTACGTCACGTTTAATAGCTATAAACGATGAGTTTACAGCTTTTCTACAGCTTGTATTTATATTCCTGCAATATTTGTCCTTGTCTTCCGCGAATTCTATTAAAGGCTTGTTTCAAAAGCAATCGTATAGACTTTGAAGTTTTACTACATTAATTTTAACGCGGAGTATATTACGGTTTTTCTTAATGGGTTCATTTAATATAAAAACTGATAAAAGCGAATTAAATTCAGGTTGGCATTTTTTTGCAACCGCAAAAACATTATCACAGTATTTCGTAATCTTTACTTTACCACCTATATTTTTGATGTAGAACGTATCAAAGTATTTCACTGTTTTAAAACAGCTCTACTTAACGTTTGGAAAAATTACCATATACGTAAACAATAATTTTATTATTTGGAGTTTAAAATATAACGCCGCCGTTGTTTCTCAATAGGTATACAAATGTTTTTACACCATTACCCAAACCTTATTCGAGTTTTTTATAGTAATATAGAGTTTTTAATATATATATATCGCTAGAAACAAAATGAATAATCCCCTTACTATTGAGGGCGCCAACAATGATGCTTGTTTTAATGAAGATTACTATCGTTCGATCAATAGTATAAGGTTATTACTGAAGATAAAATTAAAAGTATTGGAAACAGAAAATGAAACTAAAAAACAAAATATATTATCCCTTTCATATAAATCTTAAAAACTTGCGTATTAGATCAAACTTGGGTTGGAATTTGGTGAAGCATGACATAATGGTTATTTTGCCCTCTCGCCACCAGTATTGCAGCCTCTATCAAATTGTTTTTAGACGATACTATACGGCTAGCCGAACTTTACGTCTTATTATAAACGACTTGAGCTTATCGACGTACACGAATATTACATATAATGTAAATGTGAATGAGATATTGTGTACCAAATATACTACCTCAGCTCTTTAAAGATTTGACAGCAATAGCTCCGGCTATTCAAACGGCTGCTAATCTAGCGAATACGTGAAACCTACCTTTGTGAAATCCTTTCGAATCTTGGACATTTTTGGAATGTTATCTGTATAACGAATTATTTTCCCTTAACAACGGTAAATTGAATGAAAGCTTATTTATACACGCGTTCAATATATGCCAATAATATTAAGGTTGAAAATCGACCGGAAATATACATTTAATCATTACCACTACCATTACCCCTAATACTTATAAAGCCGCAACAATTAAAACGACAATACAATTATAACCCTAATGCATTTAATAACTTTATTACAGCGTCCATAAAAGTTTTTACAGCTGTTGCGCAATGTACCAAATCTGGATAAAAGGGGGCGGAGACGGGTAAAAAGAAACGCGGAACTAGGCGGGAGGAGGTTTATAAAGATAATAGTAAGGATGAGGGTGACAGGTTCTTTTTTATCAATACCTACATGACTATCATAATCGCTCTCACTGCTACCGTTACTGCTATCGCCGAAAATGAAGAAATATATTAATGAAACACATTGGCCGCCTGATAATACCGTGGCCGAGGCTTGCATAACGTCGCCTTTCATTATCTTGACACCGGCGCGAAGAGAGTGTTAATGGGGTTTTAGGTACTCAGCTAATACCTCAATAGCAACGTCGATTCAGTAAACAGCGAACGGTCTGGCAGTGGTAACAGCGATGTATTTATACCCGTTTTTACGTTTAATAACTATAATTTATTAATTATAGGCTTTTATAGATGCGATATACACAATAAAGATATTTATAAATGCACCAAATGTACCTCCCTCCTGCTGCTCTACCTATATAAACCTTATCATTCGATCCTATAAAAATGGAACAGATAAAACCCGTATAGAGTTGGATCCATTATAATTAAATTGGTTGGGAAGGAGAGAAGAGATAGCGGAAAGCGGAAAACTGAAAGGCGTGTTGAAGCCTCGAAAGGTTTTAATAACAAAGTTTAATAGCGCACATATGTAGCATATATAGTAGCTATACATCTACAGGCCGTTTGTTTATTTTTCAAACTACCATTACTCCTATTAATACCAGGTTCCATACAAACAAGAGTAACTTTAGCAAGTAAGGGTCGCTTATATTTCATGAAACTATTTTTAAGGTAATGTAAAAAAAAGGAATAAATTTGGTTTTACTAAGTTAAAAGATCTTTATTCCAGTTATGTAACCTATATATTACGAGCTAAATAGAGGTACCCCTAACAATGCATAATTTTAGGGGTTTTCTAATTCATAGACTCTATTTGTACACAAATATTTCATATGGTCCCTCCTATAAAAATCTATACAATTTTGTTTCCGATACAAAGAAACACTAGGTGAAAACTGATTCAACCGGGTTAAAGGCCTAACTGAAGCTACAATTTATACTCTTATGGGTCTTTAAACTATAAGGCACCCTAAGATCTTATTTGGAGGAATGGCTTGGAAGTTTAAAAACCTATTTAAAACCTAGATTTAAGGACCCCGAATGACGATGTCTCCCGCCGGTATCTACAGATCTATTTCGTATCAATAAGTGTCACACTAAATAGTGGGCGCTGCCCGGTGGGGTTTTTTTTTTTTAAAAAAAAAAAAAAAAAGGACTGTACATTCTGAGGAACAAAAGCCGACACTCGGCGCCGGGACAAGCTCGGCAAGCACACATTCCCGAGATCCAGCCACACATCAACCCACAGGGCACACAGGACGATTTGTCTGCAAGTCCCCACCCAACTCGTGAGTCCTCCCACAACGATGGTCGGATGTTTGGAAACATGCTCGATGCCAAGGACGCCAGGCCGTCTAGGGGCAAACGCCCCCACCCACGGTCACGGAAAACACCGCCCTGTAGCGCATACTGTATACCTACCAGCTGTTCGCAATCAAATACAAAGCGGTGGCCCGGGAGACCGTCTGCACCGCATGCCACTCTCTCGGGGGGAAGTCCCAGCCGGGTGTGTGCTCCGTTGGTGCCAGGGTCCAGCAATGCGACGTCGGCGACCTGCTTCTCGCGGTCACGTGTCGCAGGTCTGGGACCAGGTGACTAGTACTTCCCTTGCCTTCCGACATAACAACCATTCCAAGCCAGTTTCGACAGATGCCTTCGGTCAATGCGTAGTCGTCAAAGTCGTGGAGCTTGCTGTCTGGAAGATGGCCAACGGCGCGTGTCTAGAAACCGCGAAGACTGACACGCAGCCCCTTCAGGCGCTGCACATGCTTGTCAAACTCCCTGTCCTCTTGAGTGACGGCAACAGCAGTGGGAGAGGACATCTCCACCGGCATTAATGGCAAAGCCACGGAGATTTTGGTGCCCGTGTTGACCCCGCTTTGTATGGAGATGGTGTCGCCGAGTGTGGAAAAGATCTGCTTGACCAGGTTGAGACCACGTCCAGTGCCGGGAGCCAGGCTGTCTTCTTGGCTGAAAGGCTTGAAGAGCTCATTTCGCAAGAAGTCTTCGCTGATTCATGTGCCCGTGTCGGCGACTATGATCTTCACAACGCGGCGTCTGATGCGACTCGTCTTGGCCCAGCGTTCTTGCGTGAGTGAAACCATGATCGTGCCGTTACGCGTGTGTTTCAACGAGTTGCCGAACAATTTCATCAGCACGCGGCGTACAGCCCCGGGAACGACATGAAATACCCACGAGTAGCTGGGATCGATGTCCAAATAGACCGACACGTGGCGTGGCTGGGATGGAAGATGCAGCTAGTCGTGGCCAAGCTCCTCGGCCGCCTGCAGCGAGTCCAAGTGCTGATTCGACCTCCGGTCGATGTGCCGCTTGTCTCGACGAGCAAGCTGGGCAATGGACATACGCTGGGAAGTCGAGCCTGCGGCGACGCTCTCGAGAACCTCTTCGGCGAGCACGTCTAGTCGCACATAGGAGGGAAGAGTCTTCATTCCATCCTCGATGGAGGTGATGCTCTGGTCCTTTTGCGATAAGCCTCAGGGGCTGGTGCCTCGATTCCGCTGTTGTTTCTCGGTCCTCTTGTAGTGGTTGATCTTTGCGAAGTCGAGAAGATGATCAACCGTATCCAACACACCCTTCCCGACACATGCATGGATAGCACCCACAATTGTTAACGCTGCCACCAGATTTGTATACGATTTCTTAATGAGGGCCGAATTTTTTTACTATGGCTTCTGCCATGGTTTCAGCTAAAGGAGCCAACTCGACTGTGCGCGTCGCCGGCGCGTCTGCAAAAGGACCCGCCCAACCTTTACAAATAGTCTAAAGGCTTACGTGAAAGAATTAGGCGATTGGACCGCCCCCGGTGGAACAAGGCGTTGTTGTTTACCGTACCTAACATTTTAATGCAAAAGCCTTTAACAAAGCTTTTAACACGTAAAAATACGACTTTAAGGTACGTAAAACGATATTATACCGAAATTTCGAAAATATAATGACCGAATTTACTTTAGCTTTAACCGTTATATCAAAGCCTAGTTTATAATATAACGATAATTATAGCTAGAATCGACTTAAATAATTAAAAAACTATCATCAAAAAGTATAAAGCTAAGGAATAAATCATAGTTTATATGTATTTTAATTAAATTAAACTCCTTTGTATTCGATTTTGGAATTATGTTGTTAAAGTTATATAACCCTTAAACGAAACTATATCTAAAAGCTAAACTTCCCCTGTTATCTTTGATAGGGAACTTTTCTTTACCTTTTCGACTTAAATCGCATATACCTACGTAAAAGGTAATACCGGGCGAAATTTGTTACTACGTTGGTAATAATCCGATAAACTATAACGTACGTAACGCCTTGAGAACAGCTTAGCCTAACATTTCTTTACTATCGTCCACGTCGCTTTACGTCCTTAATCCTAAACGCGTATCGAACAGACTTATTAAAATAACTAACCGCGGTATTGAGATAATTAGCCGCGATTACTATGTCTTTTTAACAAAGATATTTCAAGGGTATGGACTTTTGTTATAACCGTATTATTATCCGGCTATTAAACTTATACGGGTTTTATTAACTAACGATTAAAATATCATTTTAAATCCAAGGATTTTTAACTCGTCAGCAAATTCGCGGTACTTTTCCAAATTTACGACATAGTCTACCAGACTAACACTTACTGTAATAGATTTATTGTGTATATGTAACGATATATGAAAGCGTAAGTAATTCCATTTTACGACCGAAAGCCAATTTAAGCCGCTCGTTTAAGTTAAGGATATTTTGAATTTAACAACGAATGATATCTATAGATTTTTATCGTTTATAATAAAACCTTTAAATACAACTAATATCTTATTCGCGTAATAAATACGTTAAAAGTTACCTTCATATAATCAAAAAACTTTCCTATATTATATATACCTTCGTATTCTCCGGCTTCGTAATACACCGTAATCTCCAATTTTATAACCGCCGTATAATATCCCTATACCTAAAAAACCATATACTAACCCTTTTTAATTGAAATTTAATCCGTTTTCAATATAAATTTAATCGTTTGGTACGTCATCGTCCATTTAAAAGCAAATCCGTCGAATTGCGGTTAGTTACATCGTTTTCGCTTACCCTAAAACGATAAAGACCTAACGCGAGTCGTGATTAATTCGACTTCAAATTACTAAATTATCGTTACGACTAAAACTAAATTAAACCTAAAATCTATGGTTAAAATCGATTAACCCGTTTAATATAGTTATTTTATAGCCGATGCGATATAATTTACGATATTTTATAAAAGAAAGATATTGGTTTAAATCGGCTTGCAAATGGAAAAAGTTAAATTTGTTAAAGTGGAGGATTAGGTATTCGCCAACAGCCTATCTTTTTCGATAACTTCAAAGTCTAATATAAAAGTATTAAAGTTTATTCTTGATTCTTGTATCATCAGCCTTTTTCTTGGAAAATATAGAAGAAAACCTTAATAATATATTATAATTCCACCTACGATATAAAACTCAATAGGTGCTCAATAGGACTTTCTATTAAAGTACGGAGAAAATTTAGAAAGACATATCGTAGCCTAATATATAGGACCTAAGAATAAGACTAATACACAGCCTGTTACGTGCCCTTATATGTGCTGTACACGGACCATGCCCAGCCTGTACCCGGACCATACCAAATCCGCACCCGGACCGAGCCCAGGTATAGTACTACCCATCCCGTTACGTGTATAGTCACGTAACCTATAGACTTAATGGCCAATGTCCTGAGTTCATAACAAACTGTATACCAAGTTTATAAGTAAATAATCGAATTTTATCGTTTACTTTAACAGGTTGAGTTACATGGAATAAATTAATTTTTCCTCACGTATTATAACGTACGCGACGAATAATATCGTATATAGAAACTCTGGAATCTATCAGGGATATAGCCTATTAAATCTGGATCCCTCTCCCTAGTAAAAATAGCATCTCGAAATATCCTCCCTTTTATGATAACTTTTTTTTAACTTTAACGAAATAACAGTCATAATCATTTGTTTACTGTCTCTTATCATATAGTTCCAGCATATAACTTAAATAATTATAATAGGTCGTAATAAGACATAAGGTAAATTACCTTTGAAGATCACTTTTTGTTCTTTACAAAAGATCAACAGCCTTAACTTTTAAAACTAGCTAAAATACCATCGTATCTGACAAATTGTTCCTTAAAAAGCGGATAAGAAGAAAAAAACATCAGGGTTTTTATCTAGGACCCAAAAAGCGCAAAATGAAATATAAAGGTTTTACCCTTGAATACACGCTCATTAAACGTATACAACTAAATATAAATGTTATTGAATCGGTTATGAAAACACTTATGGAGTTTATTATTCAATAAAAACATCGTTGTCAAAATTAAACTTCCTTTTAAAGGATATTACCCACTCTCTATTAGTTTTTGATGGATTCTTTAGTTACTAAATTTTGTTTATAATTAGATTCATATAATGAACTGAGTATCCTGGTCAATCTATTTTCTTTTTTCAAGGGCATTAATGTAGGTTCTTTACATTATAAAAATGAGATCGTTACGTAGTCTGGAATTATGGCTATTGACCTTTATTTGTTAACGAACAGATAAAATGTTTATATTGGTTTAACCACTTAAATGGTTAGGTTTTTAAAACACATGAAAGTATTTGGTTTCCTGGATATAAAAAAATAGAATGATGTTATAGATACAAGGTATAAAATCTAATTTTATGCTTAAGAGTATTTATAATATCATTAAATTCAACTTTAAGTCTGCCATATTCTCTACACCAACTATTTCGTATATATAAATAATTACTTCATCAAACCTTACAAAAATAGCTTAGTTTCTCAATGATTACAACGTTTTCCCCTCGAAATACGTCGATTAGCAAAAACCTCCACAACGAAGGAAAGTTAAATTAATATAGCTTTAGTAATATGATGTAAATATTATTCGCGTCATGGATAAAAACTAATACTAAATTAAAATAATTGTAAAAGCTTTAGTTAAAAAGTCTACGGCGGTTATCCTGGCTATTAAAGGCACACACTTAATAAAAAAATACGAAATAATGAACCCTTTTTAAACCTTAATATTTTTTACCGATACTTTACTTTAAAAGATCTTTCGGCTTTTATTCGAACTTCAAAGGCTCGATCTTCTACTGGAAATACTTTCAATCTTCTTTCTTTACATAGGTTGACGTTTACAGCCTCCGTTAACCTTACTAACGTATTGTAATGATCACACTAAATACCCGTGAGTATATAGAAGGTGTCAGAGGGTTTATGTTATCAAGAAGGTAGCAGAGGTGCTGAGTGAACAATATCGCAACCGTGCAAGTAATGATCAAAAGCCGTGAGGCTATTCAGAATATACTGAGACTGAATACTTAGATTGACAACTGAAGAGCTATGAAGGAAATACTATCTATGTGGTGAAAGCCATGTTCTTATATCCTATGGCCTTCATACCATCTTCAGTGCTGAGGCTCACCGGTACCCACTGAGGCTCACCGGTACTCACTAAGGCTCATCGGTGCTCACTGAGGCTCACCGGTGCTCACTGAGGCTCACCGGTGCTCACTGAGGCTCACCGGTAGCTCAGCTGCATGCTAGCCTGTTTCTTGACCCGCCCACGTGCTTGGATCATAACACGTATTTATATTAATATCTTCAACTAATAAACCTAGTAATCAGGTCTCGGGTCAAAATATCCTTAAATTTACGGAGGTGGTAATTAACGTTTAGATTACCAACGAGTGGGTAACTTATATCATTACCTGTACTAAAAACCTTGGAAATTAAAGACGAAACCCCGATTATTACTTTGGCTTCATCAATGACAACCTCGCTAAATATTTAGTAAACTTATATTAAATACATATAAATCAACCGAGCATTTCCAAACGCCAAAAACAAATCTGTGTTTTATTCTTGTTTGGGTGAACGAAAAAAATAATAAAATGGTTATCAAACTTGACTTATATACTATACCTCCAAAAGAGTAAACGTAATGAATATATGAAAACCTCGGTATATCAGGAAAAACAACGAAATATGAGCAACGTAATGGTACTTCATGTACAACTTTTTTGTACTATCTCAAATTAAAGCGGGAACACTTCTATTGAAAAGGCATAACGCGAAGTCTTTGGAGTTTAAATTTGTTATACTTTACGTACTTTAAATGGGATCCTTGTATAAATGTTATATTATCCTAGATAAGGTCTGTGGGAAAACTCTTAATAAATAAGTATTGACGGAATAAACTTATTGAACGTTTAAAAAACGAAATTTCAAACGCCGTATTAACGAAAACTAATTATTAGTTATCAATTCTTGGAAATATCTTCAACTTTAATTTCAACTTCTCCAACCAAAAAAATTAGATTTACGTTTGGTAACGTATGAAAAGGTCAAATTTTAAACTACTAAGCTCTTACAATCGGTATTTTTCCAATAAAAGCGTAGAATTTTCGATGTACCATTTAAAATACATTTTCAACCGTATCTTCAAAATTATAGAACAGGTTATAACGATTATATTAGCTTACCTTCATAATAGTTTGTGTTACAAATTTTTATAATTTGAACTTTTGATATACAGTAATTTCAAACGCTTATTTATGCGCATTTGTATATATGAACTAAACCTACCAAAATTTAATATCATTGTTGTTCCAGGAAAAAAAATTATACCACCAGTAAGCGAGCTAATCAATAATATGTTTATATACGGATAAATAGAATTATTTACCTAGTTATACGTAAAAATCACATACTTAATAGAAAAATACGCCTCAAATTATGTGAAGTTTACTATATAGTAATTACATAAACTCGAAAGGTTTCTATATTACATAAAAGAAGTAAATTCAACCCGCTAGCCTACCATTACTATTTTAAACGTAGAAATACGCTCACTTAGATGTAATAGACCCAGGTAAATTAAGAAAAAGTTAAAATTTATAAGGCGGCAAAACTTCCAAAGATATACAGGATCCTGGATTAATATAAATCTCTCACTCTTTTACATTTATCTCTGATTAAAGTTAACCAGTAATGAATTTTCAATAACTTTTCAGAAGATCAGGTTATATAAAGAAGAACTCTTACGGTTCTTTATGATTGATAACTTAATCGATAAGTTGTTGAGTGATTGAAATTGAGATTATATATAGGGTTTCGTCAAAAGGTAATATTTTGACGAAAAAACTCCGGTGTAATATTATCGTAAATCAAAATACTACGATGAAATTCAACTATGTAATAATTCTTTTACTTTAAACCTATTGGTATTTTATTACCGTACCTCTTTATGTATTTTATAATAAATGCATAAGATTAGTAAACTTTTCGGAATATCAAAGATCATTCAATGTATTCAAAATTTGAAAAAGAGGTTAACAGAACTTGTTTAATATTCGGTTGGAGAAGTCTATTATATGAGTTCTAGTTCTTTCTCGGTGTTTAAAACGTATTGTTACACATTGAATATTATAATTACCTATATCACTCGGCTTATTTAACGACTAACATAAGGGGAAAAAAGCTCGAACGATTTGATGCAGACCTGATAACATTTATCGTTTATGATATCAAGTCCGCATCAATGAATAGTAAAAATACTTTCCTTTTTATTGAAGACGTATAAAATGTTTTGAAAGTTTTCCATTATAATTTCTTTATCTGGAAAATATTTCTTATAAGATTTTATTGTACTTTCTAAACTTTCATTACATGTTTTTAACCCATGTAATGATATAAGAACTATATTAAATAAAAATTCCAGGGTTTTTGAATTTTCTTTATCAAATCCCATAATAGTCCTCTTTCCGGTTAAATTTATAATTTCTTTTTCAAAACTTGTTAAAATTTACTTATATCGAATTTTCTTACACCGATCAAATTTTCTTCATACAATCGTTAAACATTTGAAAAGCCAATATCAAAAGTTTCAAAGTATATTTGCGAAAAGCATACTTCGAGACAATCGAAAACATGTTTGAATTCTATATAAAAACATCCCAATTATTATAAATTACCGGTCACCGAAGTATATCTGATTTTATGAAATCCGATAATTTGACAGTTATAATAGATATTGACTCGACTCATCCGGTTATGAACTCTATATTAGATATAGAGGTCCTCGAGTAATAATAATTATGGTTTTAATTCAATAGTACTAAATTAGGGCGTGCTTATGCAAAGGAAAATACAGTTCTTGTTTCGGAAGTCTTATGTTATTATGAAAAATTATTATGTACGAAGCGCAAGTTATTACTCGACTTTTTATAAATCGCTTTTATTTTAAAATTTATTTATATATATACTTCCAACGTCAAAAGAAGGTATACTAACCGCAATGCAAGGTATTTGGAAAACGTTATTAGCGTTTTCTTAATTACTACGGCAAAGAAAGTCCCGTCGTTATATAAAACACTACCTAAATCTATCTTCCTTCAGTACGCAAACCTATCTTCATGTATAATATCCCTCGAATAATGAAACTTCCCTTTCGCTTATAAATTAAAAACGGTTCATATTGGTTACTATTTCATCCGCCAAGCCTCAATTGTACAGGCAGTGTAATAAGTTGTCTTTTCCTAAGAAAAGTTTATAAAACTATTTTCTGGGAATATCTAATAGTATCAAGACGTATTTCACTGGTTTATACAAATTCGTCACAAAACTATAATAACGTTCTAAATTGCACATATACTAATATTATAACATTTAAGTTTATATAGATATTGTAACTTGGTTCATGGATACGTAAGGAAACTTTCTTGTATGACGCATATATTTCAAAAATAAGAAATAAATTACAGGCTTTATTCATACATTTCCTTGCACCTTTTCGGTTTTAATTAAATTATACCACAAACTTTATCTGAGAACATTCAAAAACTTCCACCTTTTTAAGGCTTAGTATATGAATATCGACGATAATCAAATTAAAATATTTGTAAAAGGGTTGAAGCAATATAAAATTAAATATAAAGGTGTTAGATTCGGGTAGAAATACTACCTAACAATAAAATTATTAATAACGGATTTAATAATCCATATATTATCACCTACTTTTCTGATGTAAGAGTAATCAAGGTTTTTAATGGTTTTAAAATCATTGTTCGTAATTATTTTGAAGAGATTACAATTTACTTAAATTATTGGAATAGCGTTCAAGTGTAGTGCAGTAAAAGATGACTGGACTGATTGTAAATCAATTTCAGTAGAGTGTCAAATTCATTGTAGAATAGGCACGCAATTTCCTATACAAACTATTCTGCAGACTAGATAATGGTATGCGAAAAATGGAGAAAACAACAATGTACTGTCAGACTTTCTCAGTAAAACTGTTACTTCAACCACATTTCAAACCAATAACATTAAAGGTTTAAAAACCTACAAACACTGATTCTTTCTCAAGAGTAAATTAAGTACAGATAAGTTGTAAAGAAGAAGAGGTGAGTGTTTATATTATTTTGCACTGATAAAGTAAAGGGATTTTTTTGTCAAGTTCTTCATAAACTAAGATGGTTTTTATGGCAATATGTAGGGAAGATCTTTAGATTGCAGCGGGTTTTACGTGAATTGAGAGGTGGAGAAAGTATCTTTATCAATAATACTAAAGAATTTAGATTTTAATCATTTTCCAAAAAAAAGCGTTAAAATTGAGCACAAAACATCTTAAATTCTCAAAAAGCGGTACCTAAATTGCTCAAATCTCGAAAGTTAGTAAGAAACTAATTTTTCATTACTATCATTGTTGAAAATAGCAAATTTGAAACCCCTAAGATCAAATTACTCTACGTTGAATAAAAACTCTAATGACAGACAATTTATCACTTTTTTTCTCTATATCAATCATTCTCTATACAATAGAATTGAAACTTCGTTCATCTTCTACGGAATATTGCTAAATCATTAAAAACAGCCACTATTAGAAACGTAGTATAGAGTTCACGTATTATTGAAAATTTGTAGTATTTGACGATGAGGGAGACAAAAATTAGACTAGAGTAGATCTTAGCGAAGCTAAGCATGTAAGATAAGTGTACTAGTTCTTACCCTTTATCGTAAGTATATTTATACTTTCATCTACAAATATCAAGTCCCCATAACCTAAAATAAAAGCAATATCCTCATTGAATAACTGGCGAGACGCGAGACATCAGACGCGAGAAGCGAGATGCGAGATGTGAGACCTAAGAAGCGAGACACGAGAGGCGAGACAAGAGATGCAAAACACGAGACGTGAAACGTGAAACGTGAGACATAAGATACGAGACGCGAGAAGCGGGAAGCGAGAAACGAGACGTGATACAGACGTCTCATGAACGAAAACTCTTCTTGTATTCGTTAATGAAATCACTGCAACAATCCAAATCTTTTAAAGCTTTCTATTCTTCATTATTGGCAGTATATCTCTTTTCATCAATTAGGGGGTTTTTTTTTTCATAGGATTACGACGATTCTGAAATTTATCTACAATTTGCTTAACCTTAGATTCGTCTTACTTAAAGCCTGTTTTGAATCGTATTAATCTCAGTAATGAAGACACGAAAAGAAAGGTATTATACCTAGAATAAAACAAAAGATATTATACATTTACCGTGAGATCAACGCGTAAATTGGTAGAGAAATCAAATGAGTGACCTACATAGTTAATACGCTTTACCACAATATAAAAGCCCAAATGTTGATACGCTTTACTTATGTTGACAGGCTTTTAGACATGGCAATGTTTTCGATTTGAATCGGTTAAAGTAACAATAGTATTTGGTAGTCAAATGATGGATTTATTGTTGTAGGTTTGACAGATTTCCGGCCGTTCCACGCACTACTTTCTATATCTAACTACTTAACCTGTTCCCTAGTTTAAAATGGGCAAATGCTTTACACAGATTAAAATCAAACCACAAACGATATAGTTAACCTATAGTAAGTACGGTCAACTTATTCAACAATACCATTAGCTAACTATACTGCAATTAACCACTATTTCAATATTAGAGGCTTTTTTTATGCACGTACGCCAGTGTAGTCAACTCCTTATTTGTGGTAGTCTCTGAAGTGCCTCATCGTCCATCCGTTAAACCCCTGCCAACACCAGTGCGTTCCATACCCAAATTGACTCTAATTACCTCCTTTTGACACGCGGTTCCGAGTTTCAACTTCATCAACTCCCGTATACAAGTCTTTCGTCACAAACTTTTATATACCTTATATATAGTCATGTCACTCCTTAAAAAAACTCAACTGTATTAATCAATCAATTTTCCAGCTTTAATTACAATTCCCTAGTTTTATAATTTGTTAGGGTACTGTCACTTTCCTATCTACTCGCCGTTACATCACTTGACCCAGTCATGCAATTATTTCATCTTACTTTTAGTACGTATAGTAAATTTATTACTATCCATAAACTTTTCCTGATCTTCATTCGATGCCAATTTATTTATAGCATCCACTGTATCGTTTTTTTTCATTAATCCACCTAGATTCCTCGATTTCCCTTCTTTTGTAGGCTTTAAAAACGCTATTACGTTGATTATTAGAAGTTTTTCACTAGTTATATATAGTTTTAGCAAGAATTCGAACAGGCTTTTCGAATCAGTAGAAATGATAACCGAGATAGGTAAAAAAAATTTCTACCTAGTTACAATATTACAGGTTGTCTACATAAATACGCCTACTTTAAAATCAGTTATTATATCATAAACCTCCGAAGTTGGTAAGCTTCACATAACTATTTTACAATTAACAAAAGTCTAGTAAATCAAATTCCTTATAATTAGAAACTGGATCTCTAATACTATATCTTTATTAAAGATTTTGACATGAAATAGGATGTACAATTACAGGTAAATATTATTAGCGCAAAAGACGTCCATATGAATTATCAACTTAACACTCGAAAAATTAATTGCAACCATATTGATCACATGGTTCAAATTCCTAATTTATTAGTCTATATTCTTATTTCATCGATTATAATACTTACTTATGAGGTTTTGTGTTTATACCGCAATCGAAAAATCGAACTTAACCTTTGACTAGGATAAAATTATAATATAAACGCTAAGGACGCGTCACATCAAATACTTTTAAATATTCACCAGGTTAATATAGTTCATTTTAAACAAACAAACATCTTATACCTTGTAATGTAAATTAAGGTTAATATAAACTTCGTGAATACTATACTTATGAATTAATGATTTATCGATATCTAAGTATTTATCCTTCACTAAAGTCTGTTATGACCCAAGGACATTGGCGGGTCAGGAAACAAGCCAGCATGCAGCTGAGCTACCGGTAAGCCTCAGTGAGCACCGGTGAGCCTCAGTGAGCACCGGTGAGCCTCAGTGAGCACCGGTGAGCCTCAGTGAGTACCGGTGAGCCTCAGCACTAAAGATGGTATGAAGGCCATAGGATATAAGGACACGGCTATCACCACATAGATAGTATGTCCTTCATAGCTCTTCAGTTGTCAATCTAAGTATTCAGTCTCAGTGTATTCTGAATAGCCTCACGGCTTTTGATCATTACTTGCACGGTTGCGATATTGTTCACTCAGCACCTCTGCTACCTTCTTGATAACATAAACCCACTGACATCTTCTATATACTAGCGGGTATTTAGTGTGATCATTACAAAGTCGCGACTAACTTTCAATTTCAGAACTTTAAGTCCTGAATTACACGGTGTTCTGATGTTATAAAACCAATAATTCCAAATAGAATGGTATAGTCAGTCTATATACCCTTTATACCCATATTTTATTTTATATAATTAGTGAATACAAGTCATAAATTAATAATTACATACCTAACGTCGACTATCAATGCAATTCATAAGTCAGAAACCAGGAAATACTTATTTTCACCGATTCGTACAGCGGTTGAAGGTATTATATAACCTTTTCCAACAAATATTTGTTATGGGAATCTTCAAATAATTCTAACAAAACCATATTTTATAAATTGGCTGTTTATTAATTATATGTTGAGGTATTATTGACACTATAACAAGTAAATTTTATATTAACAATTACCAACATTACCTTTACCAATAAGCTAAATAAACGTTTTTTTTTTTAATCGTTATCAAATACATAAATATCTAGTATTTACCTTTATTATTATGTTATTGAGTGATGCAACATAACTTTTTGTATAGTTGACACCTAGTTTTATCCTTCATCCTGTAAACAATCCTCGACATAAAGATCATAATTTTAGGATGTTAAAAGTTAAAATAGCGTTCAACCATAAACTATATAAGTTCTATAATAAGGAGTTCCTTAATCTCCATTTTATTTCTCTCTTTGCAAAGCGGGCTTGAATTTTTGATAATTACTTATGTATGGATATTAACAACTAGATCCTAATAATCTTTCTCTTTTCTACTAATTCAAGTATTATTATTATAGATATTACTAGATATTACCATAGTTAGGAAGCGTAGGGGACCACATTTGCAAAGTACATGATGGCTTGCCACGGTGCAGGATACATTCTTGCGGAGTGCATGATAGTGTAGTACTCTCCAGAAGAGACTTTGGCAGAGTGCATGATAGAATGTCACGTTTTAGGTGAGAGTTTATGAGCTCTCAGCTGAGGTGTGTACTCTCTGGATACCTCTTCCCTCTCTTGCGTCCATAAAACTATCTTACTACTTGAAATACTATACTGTCTTCTTATATTGATATACTGAGACCTTACCAACAATTATAGATATGGCCCTGTTTATATTCCCTATCCTCAACATTTCTCATAAATTGTAATCGGCCGCGTTGTTGTCGTTCCATCATATTATTGATTACAAGTAGAGGAGGATTAAATTTGTTCAGATATTTAGCTTCAGCATTCGAATCATTGTTTCTATCATTAGTTATTCCAATATAAAATTTAACTTGAGTTATACGACAAGTTGTAGAACTATTAACAATTTCAATGATTACTTTGAGGTTAGTGATACTGAAATATTTAAATGTGCTATCCTATTTACCTAAATTTAACAATACGAAAACTTCGTTTGATGACAATAGAATCAACACGCTTATCTTAATAAAGAAGTTTTATGAATTCAAGTCATTATTAACTTAAAGCATGGAAAATTTCATTCGTTATATTAAGGCCTTACTATATGCCACAACCTTTTTCTAAGTACTTGTTAATAGTGGAAATTTATTTAGTGAAAGAAAAATATGCTGCAAAAGCTAATAGCTTTGGTACTAGTTCTTTAAGGCCCAAAATATCATTAGGTCATTTACCGTCATTTCAAAATGTGCCTCTGGATTCGTAAAGTTTTACATCTGTAATATAAAAATATCATATGCCCTGTTAAGTAGTTCGTATCTCTTTTAGAACTTTGCAATCCTCCAATATACTTTAACAAATACTTACTTAATCTAAATCCCCATAATCACAACATTAACTTAAAACTTCGTCGTAACAAATTTGAAACCGGTATCGTAAACCACGACGTTTGGTAGCCTTAATTATGTATTAATCCATAATATCTTTAACTTTTCTCCAGTATCTTTTGCCAATAACGGCTTGATAAACATATTTACGTTAAAGAATGTTACTGAATTCGCAACATAAAGAATATACGATTTATCAAAGTTAAAAACGTTAATATAAATCATACAATTAAAGTCATGATTATTTTCAATGTAAAATTAAACCTTGGAGATATTTGAAAGTGTATTGAGCAATAATAACAAATCTTATTGAAAGAATTCAAAGCCAATTACTTCAAGTCTTCACATTTTACGAATTTAAGGACATAATGCAACCTGTCGACAGCTAAGTAATTAAAATGTGGATAAAATTAATATATTTCTCAATTTGAAAAAATTAATACTGTTGACTTAATCCCTTCCAGCTAAACTTGAAGATATTCTTATTTGAAGGAAAAAGGAAGCCTCTGGTCTTTTTTAACTAAGTAGTTAACATTGATGTCGACGATAACGCTGATAATATTCATGTTTTCCAAGAAAAATAGAAATGTGATAAAGAACTTAAGAATAGAGACTATAATTGGTCCAACAACTATTTAAAAATCTTTTGATTCTAATAACGATAATTCTTAGCTTAGGCCAAAGCCAACTTTAGTCTTATCAGAATCGTAACGATTTATCTTAATAATAGTAATACTTTCCCATTAGAGTGCTACATACTGTAAATAGAAAGTATCTTACAACCCCTGTATCTAGCATAATTACTTGAAACGTATTGTTGTCGTAATTACCGTAAAGGTTAAAGTTATGTCAGAAGTTAATTAATTGATCTTTATAATAAATATAGGGGTCTTCCCTAGTGAGGCGATAAAAAAAGTTGTAGTCAGCTAGTCTCTAAGCCACTCTATAAACAGTATCATTATACTAAGTAACTTAATTTAATGTCTCGTTATTGTTGAAAACCTTTTTACCTTCGTAAATTACGAGGAGATCTACGTAGTTTTACTCAAAGATAGTAAGTTACTAGGTATAATATATCACTTATTATGTATAATGCTTAACCGCGAAATAGCGAGTTAATCATCAACTGGACTTGCCAAAGATACAACACTTTCTACCACTATCATAAAGATATTTTTCATGGTTACAAGGTATGTTTTAATCTTACACACGTTTCTATCGCTAGTATAGCTTTCTATCTAGGAGTTTTTCACCAGGTATTGAATGCTAGTGCATTTCCTACATGCGGTCCTGGTTTACTTTTCTGAAAAGCAGCGTTGAAATAATAAAGTTTTCGTTTCGCCTACTGTTCAAAGACCTTTAACTTTAGGCACCCGATTATTCGACTTATCCTGGTATTTTCTGACACTTATCACGTAAAGCCACGTTTCAGGGTTTTACGATTGAAATAATCGGCACAAAAAAAATCCCACTATACCATAATCGTATTTCGGCATTTTATACGACTTCTATCAACGTTAGTGATATATACGTTTTTGTAAATCTCAGAGGTCTACCTCAATTACGTTGCCGGATTACAATATTAGCATATTCTCAATTACATTTACTAAACAGATAACGCAGATTTTCCTAATTTTCTATGATTTATGCTATTAATTTTAAAAAATATCACAAATACCTTACTAACAGATAAACAAAGGATATTACTGACTAATTTTTGCAGTATTAGTACTATACCTTAGACAAACACTTTATGACGATGTTTATGAACAAATGCGAAGAATATTTCGAAAGGTAATAATATATTTAATACGGATACATTGTTTATCAAAACGGCTGTGTTATTATTAAATGGTTCATCAGTTTTTATTTTACCATATAGGTTTTCGATACCAAAATTATTGACGTATTCTAGAGCCTCAAAACGGTTACCTGTATCACATCAAATGAGATTATCATATATATCGACAACAACTTTATAATTTAAGGTTAAAATGGTTATTGGACTACTTTATTCCAGTATATTTGCAAAAGTTTCCATAATATAATCGAATTATACCCGAACTTCATTACAGTAAAATAAAGTTCGTGATACATTAGCATCGATGAAAATGACGTTGCAGATAAGTTTTTCAGTATAAACTCCGGGTTCCCTATTTCTTTATACGATATTGGTCAGTTTTTGTTAATGATGTTAACTTATCCCTTTTATTACACTTGAAAATTATCAAGGAACAATAATTTTTTTTAGAAATATGATAAGCTATCTTTTTGGTTTTAATATTAGAGATTTGTGTATTCGATTAAATTAAGATCGAAGTTTGGTAAATCTCGATAATTAGGATTTTTCCCGCCTTTAATCCCGTCATTCCGGCCTTCATTATACCGGTTGTTTATAATAAGGTACAAGTATAAGGATTTTGTGTTGTATTATCGACGTTTTAAGCTTTTTAGAGCGGTCGGTCATTATATTTAGTATAACGGTAAATGTAACGTTGTTTACCTTGTATTTTAACCGGACTTTATAAAGATGAAAAAACTTCAATTACGTCACCTGAGGAAGTTTTTAGACGGACGGGTACGTGAAACCTATATAAAACCGATTTTTTGTACCTTGAAAATTTCTGTGTTTTTACCTACATTAAAGATTGTTTTTTTTTAAAAGGAGTTAAATTATAAGTTTATACGTTTGTCGTTTTATCCGCCGGTAATGTTTACGTTTTACGCCCGCCGGTATTACTTACATATTACGTGGGCTGCTTTTAATAGATATAACTACTACCAACATTGTAACGTTAATAAATAACCAAAGGATTTACTCTTTTATTAGTTTTACTATATCCGTTATTAGGGTCTTTAAGACCGTTATCAGGCGAGTTCAACTTTATTAAACAGTGTAAATAGAATTTAGAAAGGGATTTAGAGCGACAGCGGTTCCGGCGACGCAGAAGGTAATAGGGGCAGTGATGTGGCTGAGGTGTACGGATTAATTAGTGATAAAATTCATATTACTATTATTATTGACGTTGTTGTTATAGCCGTCGGTATTAGCTCTGGTCCCGCTAAAGGTAGCGCCTCGCATAGTTAATAACGCCGTATTTGCGGTTTAGGCCGTATTACCTTTCGCCACTTTAACGACGACATAAAGGGGTCATCGTAAGGCGGTTGTGTATTCGGAAGGTGTCTTCGTTGTAACTGCGGCGCGGTAGGTGGCTAACGGTCTAGTGGCGTTAGCAGTAATGGGAATACACCTGTTTTTACGTTTGCTTATTATTATTTATTAGTATCAAATATATTTACGTAATATTAATAGGTATATTGAAGCTTGTCTACGCGTAATGTGTGTATTTAACACTTGACTCCTCCCCGTTACCATCAACTTTATCGGTAAACTTTATTACTAAAGACCAAACATAACCCACGTAAAATTTCTTCCTGTTAGTCAAAGTGAGGTAGCTGAGAGTAACGCATGTCGAAGAGGGAGAGGTAGAATGATTGGGGAAGATAAAGGGGACAGCAGGAGTGCGTTTCGCCATTTCAGAAACTAAAAGCTTTAGCGTTGGGTCAATACACGTCGGTTTCTAATATATATAGCCCGATGTTTATGAGATAACGCCATTACTTTTATCAGTATAGAGATCCTAGTTCAATATGTAAAGGTACGTAAGGATATGTAGGGATCATTACTATTTAGAGTTGTAGTTTGCTATTATATAGGCAAAGGTTTAAGTTTTAAGAGCGTATTATCGAATGATCTCTTTATTTTATTTTAGGGATGTGACAAATAAGTTAACACATACGTATAAATGTCACTTAATAATAATTACAATCTACCTTACAACGCGTACGTGCCACGTTATACGCATTTTACTCAAGTCTTTTACACGAGTTACATTTCTGCATTTTTGCTTTATGAGACCCTTTTTATTAAAAGCCTATATAGTTATATCCTTAATGCGAATAGACGTTATATATGGATTAAAACGGTCGCGTTCTATAACTCGACTTAGATTATAGTCTACACGCCTTCAGGTATTAAAATCGTGGAGCACCTTAAGGTCTTAATTGAAGGGATGGTACGGGGTTCCAGAAACATATACGGGTCCCGGCGGTCTCGTATTACGATCCCTTCCCCCACTATCTACAGGATTATTTCGTAGCAGCTAGTGTAACACTTCGTCGTTGGCACTACCTGGTGATAGTAGATTTTTTTTTCAAAAAAAAGGATACAACACAAAGGATAACGAGTTGAAAACTAAAAAAAAAAAAAAAAGCTAAATCATTGTAGGGATTTTATTGAAGCTTATGAACAAAGCTTCCAACAAGAATATTTATGCCGTGTCTTACGTCTCGTACCACGCGTTTCGCTTCTCACATCTCGCGACTCGTGTCTTGCTTCTTATGTCTTACGTCTCACTTATTGTATGACATACAATAAGGACATTACTCTTTTCTTTTGGTCCCGGGAACTTGTTGTACCTACATAAAGGTACAGATATACATATGATGAGGGCTAGAACTGGTACACAGCAACTTTAGAAAAGTACGTGTCCGTGGCTCTATATTTTATATACTTAGTTCTGCTGAGCTTCTAGTTCTAGTTTCTTCCTCTTCCATCGTCGGATACTACACTGAAATCAACATATTATTGCCACCCTGCGTCCTACCAAGAGACTAGTTATACTACGTATGGACTACCCATCGCATAAACAAATTCTTTGATAATATCCTCTTACACTTAAAATCAATATTTAATATTAGGTTCTTGATTGCATACGCGAAAATCTACTAAGCTGTATATTCATTTATTTACAATCTTGTTTTTTTTACTTTTTTTTTTTTACAAAATGCCTCTTCAGAAGGGACCGGTTTTATCATATTCGCGGCGTAAATAAGCACTAAGAGGAAATTAAAAATGCTGTATATCCCGGCCCAATTAAGACTACAATTATTACGCTTACGGGTTTCAAAAGCTACGGGGCACTTTAAGGTCTTGATCGAAGGAATAACTACAGGGTTGGATCTTAATTAACATTTTGCTTAAAATTTATGTTAAAAGGTGGTTGCGGTGTAGAAAAGAGCCTTCGAGTTGCGATCCTTTCCGCCGATATATACAGGTATATTTCGTCGCAGCAAGCGCCGCACTATATAGTAGGCGCTGCCCGGTGATAGCGAACCAAAAAAAAAAGGTGTACTAAGTAACAAAGGCAGGGACTGGAAGGCAGCACCTTCTTTGCGCAATTCGACTCCACGCCGCACCAAACCCTTATGTCAGTACATAATTGTCCTATGCATGTACGCCTGACTTGACTACTATATACGGCCAATGCGCGCTGGAGAACCACCTCCCATCAGGTTGTTTGAAGACATGTATTATCGTCTCTTCCTGAGCATGGAACAGGTTTCGTTGGAGGGTGAATTGCGTGCTTGGGAGAGTTTTATGAGATGGCTTCGACGCACTTGGGTGGACCGGAATGAAGCCGTGGGGGGCACGATTCCACCACCACCACCAGTCCTCGAATGGAGCCCGTGTCTCGACTTACCCAGTTCCTCGGCTATCTACTGATCAGACAGAGGGAAACGTGACCAAATAATGGCGACAGGCTGAGCATGGACCCGGAGAATGAGTTTATAAAAAGAGTTCAAAAAAGATATTCTCTGAAATGTTCAAATTCAGCAAAGCGAGTAGCGTTTGTTATGAATAAAAAGAAAAGGTGACTGGAGTGTTATCATGCAAGCTTCCAGGCACGTCAGAACAAGCAATTCATCACCCTGATAGGTATGTGAGGCCGGTCCTAGATTAGATGGAACATGGAATTTGTTGAACTGAAAGTTAGGTTTCGGCCCCATGGACCCACAGTGCCTGCAATGCATATCTAAGTTTGGACTGACAGCCCCAGGCCGAGAGAACTGGCCAAATAGTGCATTGAAGACGGGGTCCACTGTCATCTCCCCCCTACTATGCACGTTGATGTCTGCATTACACCTGCCACACCACCCAGGAGTTCCTTCTTTTCAGTCCAGAAGCAGAGGATGGCTGTCCAAGTGGTGCAGTTGGCGGAAGAAGTGCTAAGCCGGCTGGCGGCCAGCTGGTGGCAAGTGGCGGCTAATCAAATCAAGGTTACGGCCTATGCAAACACAAAGGGGCACCTGGGCAAATGCTATAAATGTTGTGCTATCCTTAGCCCCATTTTCTACCCAGTACTACGAAGCAATTCATCTTGGGCGTTAATTAAACTTGATTCGTATGTTTACTTTCAACCGCAATGCCTGTGCTGTATGTAGTATATGGACCGAATACCCACCCACTTGACCAATTCATCGGTACGCTCCGTAGACTTTAGCTGCGCTATCCCGACTCGCTTCATCATGCACACATCCATAATTCCAGAGGAGGTTGACTTCAAAACCTTTCCAATGCAAGCCGTGGGCTACCTTGAGCTTGACCACGACCTTCGTCCTTCTGAAGTGATCTCTGCGTCATCCAAGCTATGATACCTAGTTATCTAAGGTACATGTCATCTTCCCGACCATATTCTTCACTCTGCTGCAGTTGTGTCACAAGCAAAGCCCAGACGGCTCTATTCTCAGCAATTCCGAGCTGTCATTCTCTCGAGTCAGAATTCCTCCCGACACCTTTCTTTCCCGCAGCTGTCGAGCCCCAGAATTCCCTCTCTAGGGAAATCTAGCACACTGGCACCGGCTGTCTTCAAAATGGTCCGCACTTTCACCGCCATCAGTCTTCTGCTTGGCTATGCATGGGGCAAATCACCACTAACGTGGTGTGGAAAGATCTATAATGGGTGAGTTCTCCAGGCTAGAGAAGGAGGCAAAGGCAACTTGTTGATCTTGAACACAGCGCCCAAATGATAAGCTTACCAGCCGGCATAATGAAGCAGCCGCAAGATTCACCTAATCAGCTGTTGGATGTCCAGATTATCCCTCGGCACAGCATATATGTTGGCAACGAGACGACCGCACATTTCATCGTCGATGCCCTTCTCTCCTCGTGGCACGGTTCCCCCTACGATGGCCCGGCCACTACCTCCAGTAGGGCCAATGTACCTGACAGCCTGAAGTTCACGGTGAACATCCAACATGGTACTGTCGTCTTCTCCAAGTCGATCGATGTAAACACCAAGGACAACCTGTTTTCCTTCGATATCCAAAAGCTCACACCGAGAACGGAAGCCTATCCGGTGACCCTGACAGGAACTACGTCAAGTGGGAAGAAGTATGAAGCCTCAACCCACATTTTCTTCCTTCCCAACAAGCACACCGGCAGCGTCGTGAAGGTGGATAGGTTGCACGGCTCTCTGCTTCACCGCAGCAACAATACCGCTGGGCATTTCCGGCCGTACTTCCCCTATGGCTATTACGGAACCTACTCGGAGTATTTCAACCGCGTCCATAGCCCCACCACTTTCGGACAGCACGGCTTTAATGCCCTGAACATTGTGGCCGACTTTAGGGACGGAGACTTGACTTACACCCTGGACGAGATGGACGGCACAAGCGTGATGCTCCAATATGATATGCGCAATTCCTATCGGGAGTTGAATTCGGTGCGAGAGCAGATCCCGCTGGTGAAAGATCACCCGTCTTTGCTCACGTACTACACCGCGGACGAGCCAGACGGCTGGGAACACCCTTTCGAGGACCCCATCAAGGCCTACCATCTCCTCGCCGAGTTGGACCCATACCACCCCACAGCTCTGGTCCTCAACTGCCAGAACTACTTCTTCGAGGAATACAGCACGGGCGCCGACATCATCATGGAGGACGCCTACCCGATTGGCATCAATCCCACCTGGTCCACCAAGTGGGACACGGAAGTGAACGCCACCTACGGCAACTGCGGCTGCGACAACTGCTGGGGCGACAGCGCCAACGTGCTCAACGTGGCCACGCGCATCAACGACCTGCACAAGTACGGCCGCTGGATCGGCGGCGCCGCGCGCACGCGCAAGCCCGTCTGGGCGGTGCCGCAGGCCTTCTCGGGCGAGGGCTACTGGGCCCGCGACCCGACCGCGCGTGAGACCTGGGCCATGGACCTGCTCGCCTTCAACCACGGCGCCAAGGGCCGCCTGGCCTGGCTCTACCCGCCCTCGGCCTTGCTGGAACTGGCCACCTCGGACCTGGCCAGGGTCGTCACCAGCGCGCCCGTGGTACACTACCTGACGGGCGCGAATCCGGTGCTGATACACGATGCCACGGCCGAGCATGGGGGTCTCGATGTAGCGTACTGGTCGCGGCCTGGTGAGGGCATCATGGTGGGCATAGTCAATCCCGTGGACTTGATCATTGTAGAACCAGTCGAGATTGAGTTGCCGGCGGGACTCTTGGCTCAACTGTCCCAGCCCACTGTGTCAATAGTGTGGGGCGAAGTGCAATGGACCTTGGTCGGAACGAAATTGGTATCGAATTCGATGGAACCAATGGAAGGGCTCGCGACGAGTTATGTCGTCATAGAGCGAAAGCACGAGCACTGAAGCCGTCACGGTCTGCGTGGGCTCCTTAGTGTAGCGTAATGTAGCACTTACCGTAAATACTAGGACGGTTAATCCCCCTAGAGACATGCAAGGAAATATGATTATACACATATAGCAGAAAATGGAACAATTCCACCAGAGAAAAACACGAACAACACAAAACAGTGATAAATACAATGCGGCGTCTAAATTCAAACGCACCCTACACATCAAAGAACCTCACAACTATGTCGTTGAATTTTCGATTATAAACTTTCCACTTTCTTGCTTTTTCATTATTTCATCAATCACGCCATTAAGCTTGAATTTGTTCCAAGCTTTCACTTTTTTAGTTCAGTATTACGAACAGTTTCTATTCAATTACTTATGAATCCTTTATACGATTTCTTGCATTATAAACAATTATCGCTATGTTCTCCATCGTTTGCAATGAGCATCGTTGTCGTCCTCGAGCTACAGAAACTTGAGCGCAACTATTAAGCTCAACTGAAAGCGTGTGCCTACATTCATCTCTATAATTAAATCCAATTAACCACTATTTTCAGCACAAGTTTGTGTGCGATAAAGTGGTAGTATTTATTGAAGTCTGCACGAATACGGAAATAACATAAATTTTTCACATGTAGAAATTTGTTATTTCAGTATAAGACGTTAACGAAAACCTGAGAATTAAAGTTTTGATTGTTTTTAAGGTAAACTTAAACTTTTATACTGTTTGGGATCGTGTTTGGCAGTAGTACTAAAGGCATTCAAATACTTTAACGTAAAATGGTCTATACTTTTATATTTAACAGATTGAAAGATTTTGCGTATTTTGTTAACAGATACATAGTTGAACCTCCTGTATAACTGACGCAATTTCGGGTCTATTAGGTTTATTACAGTCGGTTTTAGTATTGGAGAGTATAATTTCAAGTATCACCATTCTAAAGAGAGTCGAAACCTGTAGTCATTGTTTTTTAACAATTTCATCTAACTTTATCTTATTTTGACGCTAAGTATCTATCTATTTTTCAAGAATCAAGCGGATGAGGGATTTTAATATATGAAAAATAATAGGTTATATGATTATATATATAATTTTTAAATCAAATGAAGATGCTTAATTTTACTAGGGTAAACATAATCTGATAGTCTTTGGTGGTTTAACGTTGTATTTCCTTTGCTATATTACTTCTTTATCATAGTATAATATATTTTGAATAGGGCTTTGTTGAGCATTCCTCCAACATGGTAACTGATATTATTTTTTGAATGTTTCGTTTTAATTTGTAGTGTAAGAAAGTGAATTACTGTATAGAGATAGAGTCGTTTTGATAACAATAACTATTTTTACCAGTAAGGCGATACAGGAAAACGTAATCAATTAATTACTATGATATTTTCAATCCAGCGAAGATATTCTTGTTTAAACCGAAAAATTGAGGTATTTTTTCTTTCACAGCGTTTACGTTCGTATTTTCAAGGTTTGTAACTTGTTCAATGCGGTTGTAATTCGATGTGTTATGGTATTTATGTGTAAAATATAACTTGTTTTTTTAACTTCAATATCATTATCACTTGTTGATCAATAGATAGATTTACTTTCATCGAATATCGTTGTGTATTGTTTTGATAAGTTTACTTATGGGGCTAGCATACGTTCAAGTACCTTTTTTGTTCGTTTTTTTAGTCTAGTCCACTATTTAGGGCTTTTTTAGCAAACTATTAAAGCCTGCCTTACTTGCGGTTGACATAATACATAAGCACAAGGTTGTTGCTGTCGCTTCAATGTATGAATTTGATAATTAAGTGGAATATATTAGTTAAACTCAGTGTATAGGCTATTAATGTTGTAAGTAAAGAGCATAGTAGTCTTAATTGGGTTTTATAATTAGTGGTTGGATATTGTTTTATGCATTTAAACTTTTATAAGCCTGTTATAATCGTGAAGACCTGTTTATATAATATAGTTTTCTTGATATAGACGTTCTTCATAATTTTAAGTTAAGCCTTAATTTGTCTAGAAATTAACGAAGATTATGGATATGTATTGAATTTTATTTCATGTTCACTAATAGCGTCGTATACTGTATCATTTACAAATTATTATAGTAATGAGTAAAGTGGATATCGCATTCGAAATATTACTTAATAAAGTGTTAAATTTGCAGAAATATTAAGAAGTTGTTTCCGAAGCTAGGTATTCATCATGAACCTATTATCTTTCAATATAAAAATAATCCAAATCCAATAAAAATTCTTCATTCGATGATAAATCTTAAAAATATCATTATTTTCACTTTAAGTAATTTATAAGGCTTTTCATCCTACTTGTTTCGTGCTATAAATATTAGTTACAATCTTGATAGGTATATAGTCGAGATTTACTATCGATAAGTGTTTAGGATTTAAATTTCGGTATTATTTATATGGTTTATACAGCTTCGTCAATAGTAAGAACTGAAGTAAAGGATACATACTTCTTTTTCAATTTGAAAGCTAAAAGATTGTAATAGTTTTATCGATAGATTTTTACGTGCGTTATCGTTCTTCATACCTCGTGAAATAATAACTATAACTATTTACAATAATTTGAGTATTTTTATACACGGTCTTGTTTTTTTATTCTTTATGCATTTACTTAAGAGTTTTTTACTTGCTGGTAAATCGAGCCCGTAGGAATATTTTAAGTTGTATAATTAGCATATTATTTGCGAACGATTCCGATATTAAGAGCGGATTTATAGTTATTACAATCCGTAGCCGAATTTACACGATTTACTTAGAAAAACAAAATATTTAAGGTTAAAATATTCAGGATTTAGACTTAATGTGTTTCTTTTTGGTTCAACTTTGTGATTGGACGCTTGAATCATATACTTAAGAGATCATTCACAAAGCTTTATACTTTTACCGTAGTTTTCAACGATAATTTGTTTTATTTTCGATATATAAGTTCAAGACTTATATTTTGTCGTTATTGTTATACATAATACTAGCCGACGTAAATTTATCCTCTTAACGAATATACGATCATTATACGATTATCTGGGCTTTAACGTGAACTTAAATTTTTGGATTGATACTTATTTATATTAATAACCTAGTGGTAAAAGTTTCCACAGCAATTGCCATAAGATTATCCGTTATTTCAGTCATTTAAGACGTTAGAATTCAATTTTTTCAGTAGAAGCCTAAAAATATATTTGGTAAAATAATCATTGGTAGATTCAATACTGATTGACTCAAGGTATACATCGTTCGTATTTCTTCGACAAAGGTTACGCTAAATATATAAAAGGTGTTTTTTCCCGCTAATTTACTATCGTATCATACGAATATCTTTATAGTATTTGATTTATTAAAGGGAATATACAATGATGAATTCTCCAATAGTTTATGATAGTATTATTTACATCATTTAAAATATGTTTGCTGAATAAACTACGTAGAAACACAAATAATTTAAGAATTTAAACCTAGAAAAGACTTTTCTATATGTTGAACTCCAATTTCATAGACGAACCTGATCTTAGGGTTTTTCCCCTCGCTTATATGTATTTAAAACAGGTAAGTATTAATCAATATTGGTAGACGTTGGATCATTATAATAACAGTAGATTTTAATTGGTTCAGTCGAAGTAACTGATGATATTAAGTTGATAAAAGTTATATGTCTTGGAACAGCAGTTGAATTCAGTATAGTTCAATTCATTGTATTGACTCCAAGTCCATTTCAATGTAGTTGTCAATTCAATATAGAGCACAGGACAATCAGTTTCCCATAAAAACAAGTGTGAAGACTGGCTAGAAGTCGGTTAAACCTAGAAGATGAGATTACCACTTTTAATTAAATGCACAAATTATTTCAAACGGATATTTGAATCGACTAATTTTTAACGAAATAATCCAACAAAAACTAATGAGAGTTTATAAAAAAAAACACCAATGAATCATATAAAAAAAGGTATTTTCCTATTGTTACAAAGTACTCCGACTATAGCCCCACTGTTTACAAGAGAAGAAAAAAAAACATGTTTGAAATACATTACTATTCATGATTGATTGGAAGTAACGAAGATACTACTATATCGTTGGAATATATTTAATTAACCACTATATAAATGCAAATATCAAAATTGACCATCAACAAATATCCAATTCTTAAAGTCAAAGAGCGATTATCAACTTACAAAAACCTTCAGGATTGTAAAACATTGAAGTTGCTACTACAAACCTGTAAATCTAGAAACATTTTAGCAATCAATCACTACTTCCGATACAATTAGGTCGTTATACTCAATTTTCGACAAATATTGCCTTCTTATATAATGAAGATACGAAACAACCTATAGAAATACTCAAAAAACACCCAGAGAGCATCGATTTTTCTTCTTAAAACATTATAATAATACGTTAATGTATAAATTACTTACAAAACATCAATAAAGGAATACGTATAAATTTTTGATGAATTCATGTTTTAATTATACATTAACGAATTAAATCAAGTTACTAGTAACATTGACCTTATTTTTAGTGGATAATTCACAAATGGTCGGTAGTAAGATAATCGAAAATTACTAAGGGTATTAAAACAAGGTTTACGATTAATTTTAGTAAACGTAGTATCTTCGTTTGAATCAATCAAATTAGCTTTTCCAAAGCTCTTTATATCTCCGCTTTTGGGAAAATCTATTTAAATAGCTAATCAAAAATAAAGATAAATTTGTTTTTGGCTGTTGCGATCTTGGATAAACCTTAACGCCATTGTATAATACTATCTGAGATCCACCCCCCAACAATTATTCAAACTTGATTATAAAATGTTAATGGTGTGTGATTACCTTCAATAATGATGAATAGGTTTGAATTAAATCAAATATGATAACATATCTCAATTTATTGTTCAATGGAATAAAAGTATTATCATCTTTATTCAAAAAATATACTAATGGAATATACAACAAACGTAGTAAAATAATGCTTTATAAGTCCCTTAATATGTTTAATTTAACGATATTAATTCATGATACAAAATATATTAATACGGATACCGAGACTTTATACTAAAATGTTATTATTCTTATAATTACTTTCTGTTTCCCATCAAACTCCACTAAAGATAAAACTATCTTACCAATCAATATTTCAAATTGAAAGAACTCAATTCGCCGTATAATGAAAATAGTATTTTCTAACCTCGAAATGTGACGATAATGGATACGAGTTAAGTAAGTATCTAAAAGTTTCGTTAATATTTATGATAGCAAAGAAACATGACAATAAGCCGTAAAACTTCATAAATCATAAATTACAACATTCGTTTTGTTGGAATAGTAGTATTTGTAGTGTATTACATCAACTTTACTGTAAGTAAAGTTGACTACACCGACTTCAAGTATAATGTATTGTTTTGTGCCGGCCTACTGTATTGGCTGCAAAGAAATTACAGTATGTGCCCACTTCATACTAGGGAACGGGCAAAGCGATTGACCATATAAATTAAAATGGAGTCCGGCTAGCATCCTGCTAAACCTAAAATAATGCATCTACCACCTGACTAATTCAATAATACTGCTAATTCGACCAATCGAATCGAAAATGTTGCAACGTCTTAATTTCTAGAAACAATAATTAGTGCTTACTAGGTCAACCACAGATAAGTTAAATAAAAAAAGAAGCTAATTTTCGGTTATGCTTTGTGAAAGACCAAGATAGGGGAAAGATTTTTGCACAGGGCCTCTACTGTTGCGTCGGTTTTCACGGCGACTTAGGGGTTGCAACGTTATTGTTATTAAAAATACTAAGAAATATTTACAAATATTATTTAAATACGTTAAGATGAACTTTACAAAGTCTTAAAGTTCAGCAAGTTAGCAAACGGATAATTTAGTATTATATTACGTGCTATTATTGCAAGAAACATAACTTAGTCCCGCGGCTAAAACAATAAATAACCTTCGACTTTTACTTATAATAACAAACAACTTTCGTCCCCACGTTTTATACTAAACCATTTCCCCTACTTTACTCTTCTCACTTCCCTTACGTCAATTCAATCGTTAAATTAGTTACCTTTAGCAAGAACACTAAGATTCGCTAAGTCGAGCCGAGAAAAACACGTCACGCAACTCCACGCTGAATCGTCAAGTTCCCACGCGACTTTACGCCAAATCACTAAGTATCTACGCTTTTAAATCGCCAAGTTTCCTCCACGACACGGCACAAAGTCTTACACAAGATAAAACACTAAAATGGTTACCGCAAGTGCTTACTTTTAGGCTATTATTGACCCCACCTGAAAAGAAGTAGTCAAACCTCTCGGAACGGTTTTTGTTAATAGTTACGACAAATAGCTTTGGATTACGGATGTTGATAAAACCTTGATTAAAGCTTTCCTCACTCATTATCTTAGCTAATATATCCTTAAGGCGGACCTAGGTAAAAATTACAGCCGCGGCGCCCGTGGTTTTTAAACTTTCTGTACGTTTATTAACCACTAAACTCCTAATATGTGGAAGATAATCTAGTGTACGGTTAAGGCCAAGCTAAAAAAAGAAGTTACCCGCCGTGGTATTTACATTTTAAAGAAAACACTATTCGGACTAGCCGAAGCTTTTTTTGAATTAGCCCAACATAAAACCCCCCCTAAAAACCTTAACCCTTAAAACTTTCGAGGGAGAAAAAAAGCATTAAGGAACTTTAACGCCCATACACGCGATTTAGGGAACATTTCCTTCACCCCCAACTGAGTTAAACCTCTTTAACCGCTCGCAATACGAAATCTATTGACTTACTTAAAAGTTTAACACCTTTACGTGACAGCATGGAGTACGTTCTTAGCGGCGGCATAGCACGCGAAGCAGCGGCTGCCTAAAATTACAAAGTAATTAACTTTGGCGTTCTATACCAGTTAATTAAGCAAGATCATTAAGTTCTTCAAAACATTCAAGTACCTATTTCCCCCTATCACTTTAATAGAGAAGCCCGATAAGAATTTTCCTACAGTAGGTTTTCCTATACGCGAAAGCCTACCACAGGTCCTATTATATAACTTTACCACTCGGGTTAGGCGACTAATAATTACCCTGAAATACGTACCTCTGCCGTCCCAAAACTTAAATTATTAAGAACCACTACTAATAAAGACTGAGATGATTATCGCGGTTCATCCCTAAAACCTGTTAAGACAGTTAAAATTAATTACAAGCTTTTCATAGACTTCACAAAAATCCGAAGCAATATCGAAAAGTATGAAAGAAAGCCTTACAATCTTTTCGATATAAAGATAATGCCTTTCTTAGATATTTTCAAGTGTTTGAAAGTTCTTCCTTCTAGCTTTCACTTACTTTTTACCGAAATACTTACGAGGTACGTTAGGCACTATTACTTAATCTTTCTAACCCGAGTAACTACGATTCAAAAGATCTATAATATTATAAAGGGCTACTTTGACTACGACGTCTACTTTACGTAGTGCCACACAAATTGGGCCACTAAAAGGTGAGCGACAATAATAGTTAAGAAAAAAAAAAACCAGGGAAAATACTAATAGATATTCTTAAATATATAATAAACAAGTTGATGATGTGTAAAAAGCAATGAAAAAAGCCTACATTAGTAAAGCCACAATTCGCAAACAGGTACGGGTAGCAGTTATAGGTGTTACTGAGTTTGGATACGCCTTATAACGTCTAAATACCACTTGTGAAGTCCTTTTAAGCCATTTGAATTCCTTGTTTATTATTGTAATGACGCGTAAACTAAATTCGCTTAATATATACCCTTAAACCGGCAATTTTTTTAAATTTGAAAAAAAAAAAAAAAAAAAAAAAAAAAAAAAAAAAACACCCCTCCAGTAATTAATTACGTCGACCGTAAGAACGGTTACGGGCGCTTTGAACGCCTAAAGTCTAGAATATCGACTACAAATCGAAGGTAACAGTTACGTTAGCGCTAATAGGGTCAAAATTCAAACGTAAATATTAACTGAAAACACTATCATCTTAATAGTGGCAAACGATATTGGATTTGGGGTAAGTCTGACTGCTAATATACTCGACACCTTTTCGCTTAGCGAAACAACAAAAAGTTTATATATTACATACAGTACGATATTACTTATAATCAAGATTACTTGGATTAAATCGTAGACTTCGAGGACAACGAGCCTATTAACAACGATAATGCTCATAAGCATATCAAGTAAAATAAAAGTACTGCTTTTAAAGTGGCTCAGTAACTAGCCGACTACGCCTTTTTGTATCGCCTGAGTAATAAAAACCCTTAACTTTGCTCTAATTAAGCCTCTGATACCTTACACACTTTTAGCTTTCTAAATTGTTATGCGAACCATACGTTTGAAGGTATTATAACAAATATAGGAAAAGTAAGGTATTTGATAGGAGGCTATTCATAATATGTCGCATTACAGAGGGAAAGCATTATAGTTACCAAGATTAATAGTTACGATATTGATAAAGTTAAAGTTAAATTTGAACCAGGTGAATAATTATCGTTACTTAAAAAAAAGGTAGATTCAATTGTTGTGAAAGTAATTACGGTTCACATCCTTAAGTTCTTTACCCTTTTCCTTGTTTGGAGTATATAAAGTCCTTTGGCGTTAATGTCAAAATTAACGTAGATAAGCTGGTGAAAAACGGCCAGTTATTTCCCCTCACCTTTAAGTGGGAGCATTTATAGTTTCATTTTTAAGGCTATAAAATAATAGTGTTCAATTTTCACAGAGCTGAAGATGCGTTAATTACATTTTCTTATTAACCATTTAGCTGTTGATACGCTATTCAAAGTTCCAAAGTTTACAAGGTATAAATATATAGAATATTTCACTTTAAAATTTATTAAAAAGCTTTATTACTACTATTAAACGTATGAATAAGAACTTAGAAGATTTAAGTTTACATTAAAAGACGATGAGAACTTTAATTTCAAGGTTTTGGATAATGTGTTTTATTTGGATAATAGTCTGTTTTTTATGTCGTTAACTTCATAACATTTTTTTTACGTAGTAAAGTTTCTAAAGTCTCATTCGGTAAACAATATGTGGAAAATACTAAATATGTTGTGGATTAACACGTATTTGAGCTTACCTAATGTCTTTATTTACGATACCGATATCAACTTTACGGCGGTAAAGTTTTATGAAGATACTAAGATAATAGATATCTAGTGTAAATAGGTTCATATAAAGGCTTATTAGAATATTGGAAAGGTTAAGAGGGTATACGCCTTACTTCGCTGACTTTATAATATCTTTACGTTAAAAATTGGAAGCTTTATGTATCCAGAGGCATGCCTTTAGATGGTGGTAAAAGGCTTAAACGATATTATAGGCCCTAAAGGTATGGTATTAACGCTGTTAATTTTTGGAACGTATTTACGCCTGACGAGTAAATCTTCACTATTAGCAAGGACTCAAAAGAATATTACGGTCTACGGTAAAGTTTTGAAGGAATTACTAAGGGAATCGGTACGATATTAGGTTAATAAAACCCCTAACAACAGAAACGACCTCATAATTATCGACGTATTTACTTTGTCTTTGCAAAGTAAAGTCCTCGTATAGCGGAAGCCGGGTAAATAAAAGATTCCGTATAAGATCTTAAGTATCGTAAACTTTGAAGTAATTATTAAAACTGTTAACGGTTTTGAATCTTTCCGAATCTCATAATTGAACCTTTAAATCAGAGTTATAAACGATAAAGTACCTTAACTTAAACAAATAAATTAAGACACACCTCCTTTATCCGTTATCAACAAATTAATGGAACGTCGACAGCACGAACGACATCTGAAGAAAAGGAACGTTAAAAAGGATGAATATATACTGAGTCATATTTACAATATTGTTTAGGTAAGTAGTAAAGAGAAGAATAACTAATATTTGGCATTAAAATACCGAGTATAAGGAATTATTAAAACCTTCGGGATTCTTTTTTTTAAAAAAGGTATAAGGTAGAGATTATCGGGTCATTAATTCGAGGAGTTGCATAATTTTTACCGAAAATTGATTTTAATCTTTAAGACCCAAAAGTTACAATTTTTAAGGCGAGAATTATTTACGAAATCAAGGGTAAGATCATGGCATAGCCATATGAAAAGTGACGCTTAATCACCTAAGATTACGGAAACAATAGTAGATGAAATATTTACGAAATCGTTAACAATTGAGAAAATTATCTAAAATTTATTAGTTGTTTTGGCCGTTGATTTGATAGCTAAAACTGAAAGGAAAATTGAATTTAATAGTTATCATGGAACATAGGTTAATACGTAGTCGGTAATAAATCTATACTGGATTATACTGTTAGAGTTTCTACAGGAATTGTATTCTATTTACCCTTTAGGGGCGGTAATACGATGTATTTAGTTATTATACGGATTGATTAAAGAAATAGTTGATTGATTTTTTACCTTTTCATCGTATTTTAAATTATAGCTAGGTATGAAGTTTTTAACATACGACTCGTATTTATTAATAAGGTAAAAAGGGTCTATAACTTGGTGAGTATATGTCGGTAGGATCTAAGTACTTGTTCATGTGAAACAAAATAAGTAGAAGAGTAATCTAATAATGATTGGTATTGTAGTAAATTAAGTCAAGATGTTACTCAAGAAGAAGCATCCAGAGGTGTACGCCATAGGTGAAGGCTTATAAGTCCTTCACCCAGAGCGTCTCACTTTGGAATACTCCTTCTAGACCGATCTCCGCATTGCCGTCGGTCTAAAATAACTATTTCAAGCCGATCCATGTATGATACACTTTGCGTTTTATAAGAGTACAGATTGTAACGTAACACGTTACCGTACACCTTGCAGAAGTACACCCTGCAATACAGTGCATTGTTACTTAGCCTATATGTACTATCTATATGGGTATATAGCAATATCCATATAAATAATTTATATATATATATATATATACTTTGTATCTATAGCCTAGTAGTCATAATTTTATTTGTAGTAATAATTGTAATAAGTTTCAATTAGCAGTTATAGTAGTAATAGTATTGTGACCATATTAATTGTAAGAGGTTTAAATTATCAGTTTCTGTAGTGATTATGTTGTTTAGCGTGTTAATCATAAAAGATCCAAACTAGTATGTTCGGCTAATAGTAGTAAAGTTTAACCAAGGTAATATTTGTAGTTCTGGTCTAGTTAATATAGTTAAATAAAATAAATATGGTTAATAATAACGCCTTTTATTATTTCTAATAGAGGTAATCATAAAGGGGCAATTACGTAATTACGTGGTAGGTTAATATAAAATAAAACATCTTCGTTGTTTCAGGAAAAACTTCCTTTCTTTTTTTTCGCCAAAATCATATAGTTCTAGCTCATATAAGTCCCTATTTTAATTTAACTTTTAGTTCACATAACTGAACCAAGCCGTTTTAATATGAAACTTACTCAGTCTATATATATATTAAACTGTTTCCAGAATAGATATCGCGTAAAAATAAAATTGTAAGACGTCGTTTGGCGCGAAAACATCGGCGCGTCACCGCCGCTGTATCCGCCGTGGCCGCTTCCCCCAGTACTACTACCACCAGTAGCAATAGCCCGCCGTCTTCAGGAAAAATCTCTTTTCTTGCCGCTACGCCGTCTGCCCCCGCCACCCCGCTCACCGATACGCCACTAAATCCTACCGCTGCCACGTAGCCCAACCTCACCGCCCCTACGCCACCTAAACTAATCGTCGCCTCCGCCTCGCTCCTTCCCGCCGCCGCGGCGCCGACCTCTTCCTCCCCTTTTTCTCCCTTTCCCTTTCATAACTTGGGGAAGTAGCAGGGTGCTCCTAAAGTTATAAACCTTACCCTTTCCTCACGGATTAAAACTCTATTACCCGTAGAGGCTCTTTTACGCCGTAAACGTAATTTGACATAGCTATGTTAAGATATATATATTCTAAGCCCTTCGTTCGTAAGTTTTTAATTATTCTTTTTGTACATAAAAAGTACGATGCGGATTTCCTTCGCCGTTTCGAGTTTCGTATCGCTAAAATACGACGTAAAACCTTTTAAACACGTTAAATGATAAAACGGCATAACCGGGTCCGTAATCTTAAGCTGTTAATAAATACGCCTTACGAATGGTGTGTCGCCTCCGCGGCGGCGGGTAATTTCGTTAACGATTATTACGAAAACTGGGGTCGTTCAGCTTGTTAACACCGTTACGAACGAATTAACAGCTTGTACGCCCCAGTTCCCGTAATTCTAGAGCCGTAAGCCGAAGTCGTGATATGTGCCCACCAACTTTTTAATGAGTTTTAACCTAATTTTTAAAAAATTATTTAATGAAAATATATCATTCGAGGCCATCCAAAAAACAAATCGTTTTAAATAATTAAAATACACTGATGTTAATTAGTAATAGGCGCTAACCGGCTAATTAGGGAAACAGCAGCCGTTATCGCCGTTGGGAAACTGGGCCTATATATATATTACGCGGGCGAGTTTTACAATGTTATCGTACGTCATTGTGAAAAGGGTAATCCCTCCCCTATACCTTTATCTAAAAATATAACAAGTAATATGTAAAGCTATATCCTCGTTAATATTAATAACTTCATTAATAGTAATAATGGCAACATTAATATAAAAGGAAAGAGCGATAAATAAAACGATAAGGACGTGCATTATCGCGTTTTCCCTTTAATAGTAAAAAAATACCCCCGGGCCGAACCGGTATACCCAGTTATAATATAAAACTTTATATTTTAATTTTACAACTTTTCATAAAAAAGCTGTTTAAAGCAGTAAACGTAATATAAAACATAAAATGAAAAAGTGACTATGTTAAAAGTACCGCGATGTAAATGAAGATAAAGTAAAATAAAATCAGAAATTGATACGAATAATTGTGTTTAATTAAGGTGAAATTTACGATTTGTACGAATATACCGTTTAAATAAAGGTATAACACATATCAGTATAAATAGTATAGAATAAGCCGATTCAAATAAACGAAAAAATAGTTAGGTAATTTATTAAGGTTATAAAACCTTTTTAATAGCCTTAACCAATAGTATGTTAATCGATATAAGTGTTTTTAGGGTTTCGTTTAGCATGAACTTAATTATTATATTTATTAGGTTAAATTTTCCGTTAATTTACCTTCTTTCCACAATTTTACGACGGTCGTATCATTCGCGTCAAGTCATAATATCGATTATTCAACGATTTTCGTTTATGATACTTAATTTAATTCAACATTTATAAAGTGAAAAGAAGTTGGTGTATAAGATAAGAGAAATAAGGCGTAAGCCAAGGTTAAAAATAATTATCCGAACCGTTATTACCATAGTAATATCTGAATCGAAGCCTTTAACCATGTTATAAATTTTTAAAGTTGAAACATTTAGTGTAATCCTTTTACACTTAATAGAGTTTTCATAAATAATGTTTTTTCAAAGCGTAAAGTAGTTTAGGGCCGGTATTGCGTTGCCGAAGATTAGGAAAAAGCCTATTTGAAGATTATAGTTGTTATTATTAGCTAAAAAGCCGTTAATAAAATTCAATAGCTCAGCCGTACCTATATTTAGTAGTATAAATTTTAAGTTGCGTTCCGGATTTTGTATTTATTATAAAAGGAGTTTATTAAACGTTTTATACGTATCGTCCGTCGAGTAGATTTAGAATTACGCGGCGATCGAAAAGTTAAATGTTACTTTTAATTATATTATAAAAGCAACCTAGGCGCCGCGTATACGTTAATATTTATATTTGTCGGATAGTTTTACGTTACATCAAGTAATAAGGGTAAATTTATTGAAGTTCCCTTTTAACGTAAGATTGAAAGTGTAATTTTAAAGGGTAATCGTAACATTATTAAAATCGATTATATTGTCCATTATTCATAACGTCTTAGGTTTAGGTTTTAAGTCAGCTTTTAAAAGCTTTCTATTGTTTAATATAGAAAATAAAAATTCATATAACGTTAAGGTATCGTCCGTTTATATATCCGTTAGTGTAAATCCCTTTACACGGGTCGTTAATATTAATAGGTACGGGTCAAAGGGAAAGTTGGTTATTTGAGTCGTTTTTTATAGTATTTTTAATAGGTGTTATACCACTTAATAACTACCTCGACTAGGCGGTAAAGTGATTTTATAGTTCGAAAAATGGTACTGGGTGGGTCGTGTTACCTAAGGTTTTTAGGCATATATACATAAATCCGTCGTTTGAACCTTTTTCTAGATTAGGAGTAAGCCGATGTTATGTTTCGAAATTTAATATATAAGTTATATGGATTACTAAGAGAGGCCGTGAATATAGATATTAAATAATGGTTAGCTCGTTAAAATGTGAATAATTAGGTTATAATATCCTTTTTACCTTCGTTATCATAGCTTTTTACAACTAGGCGAGTCTTTTTATAAAGTTTTTTGGTTTTATATTTCGTTTCGTAGATAAGGCGGGTTTGCACGATTTCATAAGCGTTATAAATGGCTGGATTAAAGCGTTTAAAGTGAAATGCGCCTTATTCGATAAAGGCTGAGATTTCCGTTTGAGTAAATTATGCGAATAGGGTATTTGGGGTGGTGATTATGCCTTCGCGGCGGAGTTTTAAGCTAAGTTAGTGGTTTATTATTTCCTTTTATGTGATAAAGAAGTTTGTGGCAAAGAATTTAGGGTGTTCATTCATTTTAAAGCCGAAGGAGCATCCTTAGCGTCGAGGTTTTGGCAGGTTTAGTATAAATAGGCCAATTTCGTTTAACGTGGTTGGGTTAGATTCGTGTTTTAGGGGTAAATTTAAAGTTACGGTTGGTTTAAATTCATCGTTTTGAGTAATATTTTGTAGGCGGTTTTGCTCGTTTTATGCGTTCAGGTCGTTGTTTTTTCGCCTCTTTCTTATATTTTCGTGCTATTATTTAATAAAACGAATTCGTTCCGATTGATTAATTATGGAATAAATTATAACCCTTAAATCTGTTCATCTTTCAAGGGCCAGTTTATTTATCTTTCCGTTTTCAAATTAAAACTTCAGATTATAATGGCAGGTTTAATAAGTTAATTTTATTTGGGTAATTTGTTCTAGATAACGTCCTGGATATATTATTTTTTACTCGTTGTAATCGTAGGGTCTTTATAACCGTTGCTATAACATTGGTCTTTTGAATTATGAATGGTAATTGGGTAATTTTGTTTGGATCTTCGGGTAGGTATTAAAGATAAAAAGCGTAGGAATAAGTTTATTTTGGCTCAAAGTGTTGTCAATAGAGTTGACCATTATTTAAAAGATAGATTCCTTGGAATTAATACCTTTTAGGTTTTTATTAATATTATATACGCTTTATTCAGTGGTTTATAATATTGTTTATACTTCTCAACATCTTATAGAGCTTTTACTAGAATTTGTTTGTATTTGTTACCAGTTATTGGAACTTTTATACGTTATTAAGTAAAATTGAAATTAGTGTCAGCATCGTATATAATCTAATTTGAAAGCCCAAGATAAACGTTTAACTAACAGTTAACTAAAGCTTTTTCATAATTTAAAGCAAAATTGCTTGTTGTGAATTTGGTGGCCTGAAATAATATAGTCGTATCAACGACGTGAAAGACCTGTTCGTTATTTAGGTATATAATATTTATAATTATTTTGTAATTAAAGTTTATATCGTTTTAAAGTTGGAATTTAAACCGTTTTAGAGTTTCTCAGTAAAGTTGGCACTTATAATGAAACTTGGTAATAGCCTCAAGTACGTTTCTCCTTATATCTGTATAGCTTATGACTTAAAACAACCGTGAAAGGCGTTTAGTAACCAGGTATTCGAATTGTCGATGTAAAGCTTGTAATTTAACTAAGTTAAGTAGGTAACTTTAATCATTCGTATTTTTGAGAAAAACTATAAGAATCTGAAATTCAATTGAAGCGGTACTGATATGTCATTTAAGGCGCGGTTAAGTTAATTAGTCGTTTTCCGGACTTTCATTCCAAATTTATTTATATTAGCTGATGAAAGTAGAAATATCGTTTTAAAATCCATTACGTAAGATTTAATCGATTTGAAACGAGTATTTACAACAACTGTTTCGAGCGACGTCGCTTTTTCTTTACTAAATAGAACCTTTCGGTATTCTCCTATCAAGTTTAGCCGAAACTTCTGAAATTTCATTGTAAATGCGTCGAATTATCGTTTCCCGGCCGTCGACTTTTCCGCTACGCCAATATCAGGTATAATTCCCTAAAATCTGGTTTTGTATTTGTTAAAAAAGGTAAATTACTACGTTATATTAAAGTGAAATACTTGGCTTATATAAATTAAACCTATAATATATAAAAAGAAGGTATTATATAGGCCGGTACAGATACTTTAAACGTTCTTATCGTTGTAGGCTAATAAGTAGGTATCGTTTTATTTAAGGTTGTATTTTTGAAATGTGTTTTCGTATGGTAATACGTCGAATCAATTATCTGTACTTTTGTATTAGGTTAGGTATATTATAAAATTAACATTTATCTGTTTTTTTTGAAATTTTACTCGGCTTAAAATTATGGTTTTATCAGAATTTATTCGTAAACGAAGTGGTTTATAAATTAATAACCGACTTTACAGTATTTAATGTACCGTTTTTATAAACCTATAAGGCGTTGTATGTCTTTCTGCAAGTATTATCGTGGTTTTGGTACGTTTTTTTTTTTTTTTTTTTTTTTTTCATTTCAAAACGATCTTTCCCATCTCTCATTACCATGGTTTCCTCCTAAATACCTATATTTTAGGCGTTCGTTGTCTCGGGTAAACCTTACATCTTCGATCCAAAATATATTGGATTTTCTCGGCAGAGTCTTCTTTAGTAATTTAGGCTTTTCCTTTATTGTTATTAACTACGAATACTAATCCGAGGTTTTTCTGTCGGAGTATAATGGTTTTGAACGATATTTTAAAGATTAAACAAAAGGCCTTTAAGTTTTTTTTCGGTTTAAAAAGTATAAAGTCGAAATCAAGATTTTTATGGCAGGCTTTTATTATTGCTTAAATAAATAGTTTGTCGCCTTTATATTCCGGTCCGAAGGTTAATTAATACTTTCGGAACTGTGTTAACAAAGCGATAAGGATTTCTTAAAGGTTTTTATAGGCATTTTCCCACTGGGCTTTTATAGATTTCCACGTTGTACCAGTTCAATCCCTATCTTATAACTCGTAATTAATCTTGGTGTTCAAGTGGGATTAAAGGCGGTTATAATACTTTACGAATATATATACTTGTATAAGGGGGTATATATACTATTCCTTAGCTTAATCAAAAAGTATATCGGGTAAATTAACGTAAAATTGTAGTAGTTTAATATCCAGTTTCTTATATATATGAAATATAACGCGTATTTCATTATCTAATATGTTCTACGGCTCGCCGCTATAATTATCATCCTTGTTTTATATATTGATAAAGTTGGTTCATTTCGTAAAATCGCTTTTCTCCGTGGGAAAACGATATAATAAGAGGTTGCGATAGGGTCGTAGTTTAAAGGTATTGGTTCGTATAGTACGTATTAGCGTTTTTCGCTACTTATCATTTCTTAGATTAGGTTGTTTTTTGTATTTCGGCTAATTTTCGATATCTAAGGTGGGTTGTTTTCTTCGTTTCGGCTGACTTTGCCATAGCTAGTTTGGTTATTCTTTACGTTTCGACCGAGTCTATCATAGCCGGTCGGATTATTCTATACGTTTGGGAAGTAGTTTAGTATTCAGTTTTAAGCTACGGTGTAAGCGGATATAAGTGCATATTATACTTGTATAGTGGATGAAAATCTTAGGCGTTCTTTTTCTTCGTAGTTCTTGCTTTTGGCATGGGGTATAGGATTATGCCTTTTTACGCGTAATCCCCTTCGTTTCAACAACATTCTCTTTATTTTCGTAAAGTAATACCCTTTTACAAAGTCCGTAAAGTACAAAATTCGATCCTCCCAGTCAAGTACGTTGGTAAGTTATCTTATTTCGAATAAGGTCTTTACATAACACCCATTTTTACCTTCTAAAGTATTAATTTCTCTGGTTTTAAGTTGGATTTGTAAAGATTTAGTACTAGTAGGGTCTATCCTTTATTAAATTTCCAACTTCTAAACCGAAAATTTATTATGGAATTCGTTTAATAGATTAGGTCCTTGGATTTACTCCTCCTAATAACGGTACATAGAGGCTAAAATATATGTATTTGCGATATAAGGTTTTAGTTTCTCAATTTGTAAGTCGATAGTGTTATCATAAAGGCTTAGGTTGATATCCGGTATTATAGCCTTTCTAATTCCCATATATTTAACCAAGATATTAAAGAAAGCGCTAACCTCCTCTAATATCAATTAATTTCAAATCATAATTACGATTGTTTCAAAGAATTTAGGCGATATACTAAATTTTGGTAATTTAGTATTGTATTTGTGTATATTTAAAGCTTAGAGTAATTTGAGGAATATAAAACGAATGAAGTAATTAAAACAGTCGGAATAGTATTTATTAACGCTTATCAATACAAATAAATTTGAAACGATACATAAATAAAAAGTGACTATAACTTGGTAAAAAGTTTTGGATTAGTTTTATTATCGCTGGTAATATCACACTAATTAAGCGTTTAGAAAAACTAATAATGTTATAAGTACTAAAATTAAAAAACACAAAGCGAATGTAGGTAAACTTAAAACCAATAAGGCGTACGCGGGAAATTAGGTAAGGAAAAGCAAATATCGAGTTATTATATGCTCCGGGGTACGGTAATCTGTCCATATTAGCGTATTATAGTAAACCTTAGTAGAATAATTCATTGGATTACTTGATATATAATCGATTTTGGTAACGTAGTCGGGTTATTTATTTATGTGTAAACGATTGTAGATTCACTAGAATAAGTGATTCGTAAAAAAAAACAGAATAGGTCCTAACAAAGGGTTTCGAAACTTGGTGGTTTTAGCTTACGTGACCTGATACATGATACGACACTCTTTAAAAGGTGCCCGGGTACGTTAAAGTGTGAAATCAGGGTTAATGATGGTGTAACGGGGCTTTTAGCAAATAAAACGCTAAATAAGGATTGATAATATCGTGTTAAAGTTTTCCTTCTTTAAGTTACTTAGTCTTTACAATCTTGATATACTTCGGTGTGTAATTATTGTAAAAAGGAAGTATCAAAGCATAAATATTTAACATATATTTATGTTTTCTTTTCTAAGCTATTTATAGTCGACCAAATGGGTTATTTATTAGTATTAGTAAGGTTTAAATACTTGTTTACATAAAATAAAGTAAGTAAAAAAAACTATTCAAAGATAATTGATATTGTAGTAAAGTAAGTTAAAATATTACTTAAAAAAAAGTATCTAGAGGTATACGCCTCAGATAAAAGATTATAAGTCCTCCACGCAAAACGTGTTACTTTGGAATAATCCTTCCAGACCGATCCACGCATTGCCGTTGGTCTGAAATACCCATTCCAAACTGACCCATGCATGATGCACTTTACGTTTTTCAAGAGTGCAGCCTGCAGCGTAACACTTTACCGTGCACCCTGTATAAGTGCACCTTACAATACAGTGTACCGCTACTTATACTATGTATACTATCTATGAGGTTTATAGTAATAGCCACAGAATATAAATTCAAGATACCTTTTTCGGTGGAAAGGCTAGCTTTATGGTATTATCATAATAGGTAATTAAAAACTTTAAGTTTTGAAATTATAAACCGGTAACGACGTTGGGGAAGAGTAGCTGGTTTAACTTTAATAAATCGTTAATTCGTATGCTTGGCATTAATACAGGCCTTCAATTCGTTAAAAAGGCCAGTGTATTATTTTGGCTATAATCGATAAGATTAATGCAGCTAAAGCCTAGCGGTACTTAGAATATCGGGCCCATAACAATTATATTACCACCTTATGTTAAACAGAGGCTTTTCATGGCCTTTTAATCGTAACGTAAACTTAATATTTAATAGAAAAGAATTTGAACCGGTTAAATAAGTGAATTGAGTGGTTAATGCGGAATCTAAAGCAAGGAATTAATATGGTTTTAATCGACTTTTCGGAGGCTAAGTTCATAATTTTTACGACTAGATCTTTCGTAAATAACACCTATTTTTTTTTTTTTTTTTTTTTTTTTTTTTTTTTTCACAAATTGAACTACTAATAAATTTCGTTAATAAAAATAGGCGGAAAAACCAATTTAGAATTATCGGTAGTCTGATGTACTAAACCTTTATTAAATGTAAGAAGATTATATGAGATGTATTAGCTTTAGAGGTCTAAATCATAATGGTAGGCTTTTATGTAGGTATATTACTATATGAAACACTTAACGTTATTATCAGTTAAATTAAGATTCTTCTAATCACGGTAGTAATTTACAACGATTCGAAATGCTTATTTGAATACCCTTTGAAACTCGGAACTACTAACAAAAAACGCTTGATAATTAACGTATTAATACTTCGCGAAGATTACGAAGGGAGGGAAATTAAGGAGTTCTGATAGATTAACGTTGAAGACAATCCTACCAATGCCATAACAAAGGTATCACCAAAAAAAACTTGATAAATAGTAATAGGTTAACTATAAGTATCAAGGGTTACGTTAATATGCCGCTCGAAAAACCAAAGTTACGTAGCAACAGTTAGATATGTGATAGTAAACTCAGAGATTGCCAGGGGAGTAACGATGTTAATTTGTTTAATTGACACGGTTGAAGTGGAGGATTGTATGGGCTTATAGGGAAAGACTTTTTTGTAGGAGCCGATCACAGCGGGCCTCGTAACAGTGGGGCAGTTAGAGTCAATTTGTATGAAAATAGATGCATTTCAAGGTGGAGGTCTGTTGAAATTGATCGGCGTTTGGCCAGTTAATGAGGCAGCAGTTTATCGTTTACCAAAAAAGATTAGTAAACTATACTGGCGTGCCCTCACAAACTAAAAAGCCGCTAGTGTTGAAATAGAAGCATTTATAATGCAATAGGTCAACTTCGCTATAAGTCAAGTTAACCAATACTGACTGTAAGTATAATGTATTATTTTGTGCGGGCCTACTGTATTGGCTGCAAAGCAAATACAGTATGCGCTCACTTCACACTAGGGAACAGGCCAAGCAATTGGCCATACAAATTACAGTGCAGGCCGGCTAGCGGCCTGCCAAACCTAGAACAATACATCTACTACCTGACTACTGCAATACTACTGTTACTTCGACCAATTGAATCGACAACGTTGCAACGTCCAAAGCCCTACCAACATCTTTAATGATTGACGTCAAATAAATCTTCAACTGCCAAGTCCTAAATCGTTAATTACCAATATCTTTGACGGTTAAACTAAATATCACTACTTCGGTTACCTGATAAATTATGTGTCTTCTTACGAGATTTATGAATGGTTTCAATATTGTTTCGAACACTATATTGATCTTGCCTATTAATACATAAATTGAAATATGATCAAGTGATTGGAAATATGAAAAAATCGGGAAAAACCGGAAGTAACGATTGACATCCTAACTTCAATGTTAGAAAAGACAATGATTTATATCAAGTTAGGCGAAAGATTGAAGTTTGTGGAAACATATTACACTAATATATTTACTTTTGGTAATAAGGAATAAAATGTTCAAATAAGACTTACAATACTTCAAAGTTGCTTATAGAAGTTTTTTTTTGAAGTTTATTGCGCTGGATAATAAAGATTTTAGTAATAAGAATCTTAAATTTCACTGATACGTTCCCTAGATATTCAATATTATTAAGTGCATCGTCGATAAAATCTGCCAATATTTCCACTGTATTGATCTTAAATATCGTCAACATAAATAGTTTAATCTACGAAATGTTTTAGACTCAAAGACTGAAAGAAAAAGCGAGTTAAAACGATACTTTGAACTCAATTGAAATTAGTTTCGCATATTTCTTTATGAAAATAACTTGAAAGATTTATATATTTAAATGATGAAGGTAATCAATTAACACATTACATTTTCATTCAAATTTAGTTGACGTAGGCGATATATTATTTTGATTATCACTTTAACATCAATTATCAATCGATTATACTTTGAGATAACTTTGAAGTAACGGACACGAAAAATATGGAGAAACTGCCCAACTGTTGGTAGACCTTTAGACGTTGCAACGTTGTCGATTCGAATGGTCTTCTTCGAAGTAACATTATTATTGCAGTAGTCAGATGGTGGATGTATTGTTCTAGATTTGGCAGACTGATAGCCGGTCTACACTGTAATTTGTATGGCCATTTGCTTGGCGCGTACCCTAGAGTGAAATGCAGCGTATTGCACTCGATTTACACACAATGCAGTAAGTCCGCATAAAGTAATACATTTGTAGTACGGTTAACTTTACTGTAAGTAAACTTGACCTACTGTATTGCATGTAATACCATTGAAATACTATTTCAACATTAGCAGCTTTTTGTTTTGTACCTGTACATCAGCGTGGCTTGCCATCAATTGGTGGCAATCTCTGAAATCCCTCCTCAATCCACAATCCTGACCTCTGTCAATTTCAATTAATCTGTACTGAAAACAACTTTAATTACGGCCGCTTATGACCCTTTAACTCCACTCCTCCGAGGCCTTCGTTTCTCGAATCCCGTGCACAGATCCTTCGCGACTGACCTGCGCAAATCAAGTAAGCCACCATTTGCGTACCTTTTACCAGTAGTTTAAATTACTGTTATCGCTTTATTACCATCGCTACCACTTTAGCGATGTTTTAAATTGTCGGGATAACCTGGTTTTTTTATGTCACGTGTTAGGTGATCCACGCATCCCTCGATTCGTATAGTTAACATATAGCTATTTAAAAATATTTTAGGGGGCTATTAGGCGTAGCCTTGGTTATGGTATCGGTAGGATTATTTTTTGCCGTTAATTTACCCGAATATATCGATAACTCGGGATTTCGCATTCATTTTTTAACCTCATTACGTTTATTATTAGGCGTTTTTCATTAGTTGTACCTAGTTTCAATACGTATTCGTAAAGGCGCCGGGAATTAGTACATACTATTACAGGTATCGGTGATAGATCCAATTGTTTGGGAATAATTCTTAATATACCGTTAAATACTAAACCGATATTGAAGCCTATTATTATATTGTAGATTTTGAAGGATAATAAACTCCGGGTTATACGTTTGCAATTGATGGATACCTAGTATACAAGGTTCCCGTTAATCGTAAATTTCTCTTTAAACATTTACTTATTAACGAGTATTATTAGAAAGCCGATTTTCGATATAAGATTAGTATTATTAACAAATAACCCGTCCGTAAAAATTATTAGCATCGCCTTCGTTAGATTTACAAAAACTATGTTAATTCCTTTCTCCACGTGGTTCATTTTCTATTCAATCCGTTTATTTAATTTGTTAAAGTTTTCGTCTTATGGGTTTTATACTTATATCGTTATAAAAAGGTTGTACGATGCCTTTGATTAACATAACGTGGCGATATAAGCCGCACGGGCCCTCTGCTTGAAATATTTCTGTGTACTTACCTTATTAGCCTCATCGATAGTTTTTAAGCTTGTGGCCTACCCCTTTTAACGTAAGCTGATATACATGTCTTATTTTTCTTTAATACCATATATATAGAGTAACGATCCATTGAAGTTAAGTTCTATACATTTAACGAAAGTTTTAACTATTTTACATTTTTAAAAAGCTGGTTTTTCGATAACACGTTATTTCGCCTCTAAAAATTTAATATCTTCAAGGAAAAAGGTATAGTTAATTTATATATTTACGATAACAAATATTTTACCCTTTATAATTAATAGAAGGAGCTAAATATTAAAGTATTTATACCTAGTATGTTTTTAATGTATGTCTGGTACGTTAAAAACTAGTTAACGCTAGTCTTAGCTAATCCATATAAAAGCTTAATAGAGTGTATTATCGTGTTAGCCAGACACTTATCCCTTAGGTTTTGGGGTGATTTCAATAGTATAATCCGTTACAGATCGGTAGCAGATTACGAATACGTTTACGTAATATCTAGGTTATTAAGTGTAAACTAACCCTTTATTCCAGCAGTTAAATTAGTAGTAGGAGTAACGATTAAACATTACCTAATTTTCTAAATTATAGACTATTAAATAAGGATTCAGGTTTTAACTTTATTGCCGTATCCTTAGGCGATTAGCTGTAACTTTTCGTACGACCTGTTCATTATTTTACCCTTAACTTTGTAAACTATGCTCGACATAAAGATAGTGATATTTTGGATTTTAAATTACGTTAATGGCACAAATTATACAACTCCCCGTAATTGGAGGCCATTAATTTACACTTGGTTACTTTCCTTAAAAGGCTTACTCAATGTATTAATCATGTCTTCGGCGCGCAATTTAAGGGTAAGTTCTCCGTTAAACTTATTCTTTTAAGACATTCACGCCGTTATATATACCTTGTTAAGCCTATAATCTCTATTTTCCTCCTTTTCAGTGTGTATCATCCTCTTAGGTGGTATTTTACGTTGTCGGCGTTTCATCGACCTATTAATAGTCCATTCGGAAGTCGTTGACGTTGAAATCTTTATTAAACTTACTGGGCTTTTTATACAACTTAACTTATATAACTTGGAAAGTTATAGGGCCGTTAATAATTTCCATTACGACTTTTAAATTGGTAATACTTGAAATCTTATACAGATCATTCCATTTACCTGGGTTACATTACGTAAAGACTTTACTTTAAAGGTAAAGTAAAAGTACGTTTGTAATTAAAGGTACATTTTTAGTACTAAGGGTATCGTTAACCTGGCGGTGTGTTGATTCTTTCCTCAGTTTTTTTAGTGATTTGCTGTCTACTATAGTACGATTTTGGGTACTTAACAAGAATGACGACTTAGCTATTATACGTAGGTAAACTTTAAATATTAATAAACTTGGTATAAGTCCGTTGGGATTGATAATACCGTTAAAACCTTTTACGCCTATTTGAAGCCGTACCTTTTAACTTATAAAGTTTTCGATTTCTAATATAAAAATATCGTAAACCCTTCGTAAAAATACGTATATTTTTTGATTTTCCGATACCTCAGTAAGCTTCAACAAAAACCTCTTTGTATTAAATCCTTATTTATTTTTATTAATTTAAAACTCCATTATAACAAAATTGGTGTCAGAATTGTAAATTGATAAATCTAATAGGCTATGGTACGTATCAATCTACAAAGTATGTAATACTTCTCATATTTCCTTCGCCGTAATGATTTTAAGAAACCTAACATCGGAAAAGGCCGTGGCGGAGTTTATGACATATAATACTAACTTGACGTCGAAATAAAATACGTTTACGAAGATTTCCGAATTGAAGTCTTAAATTTTTTTAACGTAAATTTAAACTTCAAAGGGGCTTGAGAGTATATTTAGCAGCCGTGATAAAGGCGTTTGACTTCCTTTAGTATTAGACGATTTATATATTCGTAAGCAGTTACCTTTAAAACTTTATGAAGCATATCAATCATTGGGTAATTAAACTTACAATATAGTTAAGGAAGTTTTTACTTCGTCAAATCTCATACCATTGTCTTTAGTCCTTATATATAAAACCAGTAATGCTCCTATGTAAGGCTAAATATGAACCTTTTACCGGCTTTAACATATATTAGCTTATCGATTTAAATATGAACGTTAACGCCGTGGTTTTTTATGTTTTCAAGGAAAAGGAGAAAAGGGGTCAGGGATTCAAAAATGTGGGGGAAAAATAGGGTTAATAACAGTTCTTACTGTCGTCGATCCTAGTAAAAATATCTTTTTCCTAATGCCAAAGCCAACTTTAGCCTTGCTAGTATCCGTGTAATTAGGTTTCGTAACAGTATCTGTATCCCTTCGTAACGCAATATACTACAAATAGCCTCCTGTTAAGTACCATGCTATCTTCGTATCCAGTAAAATTTTCTAAAAAAACTTGTTTCGCATACCGGTTTTCAATGGTAAAAAGGTATATAGCTAAGGTTTCCATCTTTATAACGGATGTATAAGCCTTTATTTATAAGGCGGTATAAAAATACGTAGTCGGTTAGTTATTACGTGGCTTCCGGGCTAATACCGGTGTTAATTCTGGTATTTTCGTATCAGCCGATAACTTTCGGCTTATTTTCCCCCTCTTTGACTTTACTTGCTTTAAACTATGTAATACCTTTTATATAGTCCTATTTCAAAGTAAAGAGGTATTACGTGTAGTATATCTCCTGTTTTATGATACGTTTGGTGATGATATGACGTGTTAACTAGTAGCCTTATTTACTGTAAATCTAATTTTTTTGGCGTTTAAGTTAAATCTACTTCGCCGACTTACAGGTTTTAAAGATGATAAATACCTTTTTCCGTAGGTAAAAGTCCGAACCTTTTATCAACCGTATTTACTGGGCCTTCCATACCTTCGATTAATGAAATACGAGTTAAAAGGGTTTTTTTCCCTCGTTACTTAATTTTGGAGCCTGTAGGTATATACTACTCAAGCCGAAACTCGAGTAGTTACGGTCGCCAACGAGGAACGTAATTGGCTAAAAAAACCCTTCATAAGTGAAATTAGGGTATTATAAAGCGTATTCGAACTTTTTATAACCCGTAAATATTTATCGAACTTGTTAACATAAAGTGCCTTTGCTAGCTCTTATATTACCTATTAGTAAAACATTAGCTTATTTAGTATTTAATCAAAAAGGATTATTTTCCTTTTCGACTTTTTTGGGAATTTAATATGTAAGACTACTTAATAATATTTTAATCTATATAATATTGGACAAAGACAACATCGTAATCGAAATAGCCTTTTATACTATCGTAAATTTCATGGAAAGAGGTATAATTCGTAAGGTATCGAATGTAGTAATCCTTAGCTTAACCGATAATAATATTGGGAAATAATGAGTAAAACTTTGGTAATTCGATTATTATCTGGCGAAAAATATTAAAAAATAGGCGTAACTTACCGTCGAAGAGGTTATACGAATTATCGTTATACTTCTTTTTACTTCCCTAAATCTTAACAAACGTAGTCATTACCGTACAATCCGTATCCTTTATAAGGAAACGCTAAGGGGGAAATATAATATATTGGTTATAAAGTCCTTTCTCACTTGGCACCGGAAAAGGCTAAGGTTTTTATTGGTATTGGTAGGTAAAATAGTTACCTTTGGCCGAGTTTGAAGGGAAAAAGCTAGCAGTCTTACTTACGGTTGGCTTACGTGTAAATCAAGTTTTTCCTTGACTTGGTTATTAAAACTAAACGTATTAAGGGGCTTGGAGAAAACGTGCCTAATGTTGTCCGCTGTGAAAAGGTTAGCGATAATTCTTTTGGTGTTAAGGGGTTCGGCAAAGCTTTTTCTTAATGGATTACGGGATTTAAGGGCTTAAAGGGTGTAAATCCAGCGATTTTTCTCGGGTAAATCCTTACGAACGTGTATATAATTGTTATGGGTTACTATTATTAATAACCTCTTTATCCTTAACTTAGGTTTATTAAAGATCTTTATCCGTAATATATTCATAAATTAATTTGCCAGGCTACCTTCCTTTTCTCTTTTCGCCTAAAGTTCAATACCTCGATCTACCAGGTTAATCTTTAGCCTTATTTTTACCTGCCTTGCCGCCTTTTTCCACATATCAAAACTGTAGTTTCGAAACTATTTTTGAAAATAGTTGAGAGATAGAGGTCTAAGGCTGGTTTTAATTGTATTTGTGTCGAAAATGAATTAGCCGATAACGTTAGTTAGGTGTTTTATGGTAAATTCTTCGATAGATTCTGTACATTATAGCTTTTTGTCGTAGTGCATTTCGATGATATTGCCGAGGTTTTTAATTACTTTTTTTCTTTCGAGGTCGTCAACGGCATCAATTCCAGTACGTTTTAAATCCATTGTAACGATTTGGTTGGTGTAAGGCTTGGTGGTGGTAAACTTGGCGACTTGGGGGCGTGAGAACTTGGTATTTTAATATGGAGTCACGCGACGTGGGCTTCCTAACGCGACTTGGTAATTCCTTGTTTTTTCGCTCCGAAAATCGAACTTGATTATTAATATAACGTAAGGAGGCGAAAAAGAGTGAAGTAAAGGCAGAGATTGGGTATAAGTAGGGTTGTCAGAGGTCGTTGTTAGTGGTAGAGGTTAAAGGCCAAGGTTGTTTGTTATTTGGCGTAGGGACTTAGTTGTTTTTCTTACAATTTGCAATAGTAATACCTATAGTAGCACTTTACTTAACCGTTTTCCAACTTTCTGGCTTAGTAATCTTGAAGACTTTTAGTGGTTAATTTTAACGCTTTTTAGGAAGGATTAATAAAGATTTCTTAGTGTTTTCGAGTAGCCATACCGTCGCTTCCTTATAGACTGCTGCAAACAACTGTACAGCCTATAAGTATTCCTTACTTATTGCCGCTAACAACTACACAGCGCATAGGGGCCCTTCGCAAGAACCTTTCCTCTACCTTGCCCAACAAAGCATAACTGGAAAGTAGCTTTCTTCTTCTACTTAGCTAATTTGTGCTTAACCTAATAAGCACTGATCAGTATTGGTAGGCCTTTAGACGTGGCAACATTGTCGATTCAAATGGTCTTCTTCTAAGTAATAATAGTATTGTAGTAATCAGATGGTCGATATATTGTTCTAGGTTTGGCAGACCGATAGCCGGTCTGCATTGTAATTTGTATGGCTAATTGCTTGGCTCGTGCCCTGGAGTTAAGTACATCATACTGCACTTAACTTACACTCAATGCGGTAAGTTTGCACAAATCAATACACTTGCAGTATGGTCAACTTTACTGTAAGTAAAGCTGACCTACTGTATTGAAGGCAATATCATTGCAATACTGTTTCAATATAAAATTATTAACTAGTATAAATATATAAATTTCAAAAATCTTAATAATTAACCGATCAATCTTTCTTATTTCTTTGAACAGTTTGAAAGCGTTAATAATGCCATGACTATGGAAATACCGACCTACGAATTATATTTGCGATTCGCGATCGTAATACGAATCATCCATTGTAAGAAATTATGCCAAACCTAAAGTAACGTAATATTCAACAAGAGTTTAATTATAATACGTTATATTACAAATGGATAGTAATATAATTACAGATTTGAATTATACGTATGCCGGTAAAGTGAAATTTTATTTGGCTTTAGTAAGAACCTTTTTTTATTCAAGTGGAATATTAGGATTGAATTTTTTTCATGTGTGATTTTCCATTTCTTGGAATTCATAATACCTTTCTTTTCTTTATTGACCTGAAATATATAAACTAGAACGTTGATGTTAGTATTTAAATTAACGAATCAATACAAATTAATGACTAAGAGTTTTTTTCAACGGAAATGAAGAATATTTGTAATTTTACTTGCCAAATTCGGATGTAACAAGACTGAATTTGATAAAGTTTGGACATGGTTAATAAAAACAAAGTTTTTATTATCACACAACTAACTGGGTCTTTAAAATCCCTATCAAAAATGGTGATAATAATAATAATTTATTTGAATTCAAAAAGATTGGAAAACTTTGTTACCGTTTGATAAACTTATTTCTAAACCCCTTTCAAACTGAATTTTACGTTTAAGGAAGATTAATGCGTTAATTTAACAATGTTTTCGGTATATTTTCATTTGATGAGAAGTTTGTATTTGTAGATGTGGATTCGGTACCTGCGATTCATAATAATAAATTTTCTAAAAATATAATATCCAATAAACTAGATGAATCATTCGATATATTTTTTATCGGTATATATTTATAATGGTCCAAAATATCAATATACATTATTCACATTAACTTTTCTATTATGAAATATCAAGTCATTACTAATTTAATAGAATATTGATACGAATAAGGATCCGTGCAAATTTATCAGAGTATTCAAAATGTTTAAAATACATACGCATTTTTATATAAAGCTTATTTTGGAATAGTACTATATACAGTACAGTAGGTCAACTTTACTTACAGTAAAGTTAACTTCACTGCAAGTTTAGTGTATTGTTTGTTGATTTACCGCATTGCGTGTAAGTCGAGGGCATTAAGCTGCACTTCACACTAAGGTACGGGCCAAGCGATTGGCTATACAAATTACTTTGTAGACCAGCTAGATGACTGCCTAACCTAGAAGAATACATTCACCACTTGACTAATGCAATACTACTGTTAATTCGACCACGATTCGAATCGACAACGTTGCAACGATCTGAGTCTCTCCCAATACTCATTAACGCTTATTGAGTTTAGCATAAATTAGCTAATTATAATAGAAAGCTACTTTCCAGTTACTCTCTACAGTTATGGAAGTTATGGTAAAGGAAAGATTTTTACAAAAGGCCTTTATTAGTACTAAATCAGTCCACAACGGCAGCAAAACATAGAAGACTTTTTGGGTTACGTTAATCCATAACGGTAATCTGGAAGTAGGCAACAGTAAGGTTATCAAAAATACCAAGAAATCTTAACTAGACCTTTTTTGAAAACATTGAAAATGAATGTTCAAAGTCTCAAAGTTCGGCAAGTTAGCAAACGGCTAAGTTAGTACTACTATAGATATTACTACTATAATAAAAACAACTAAGTCCTTATGCTGAAAAACTTTTAACCTTCGCCCTTCAAAAATAACAAACGACCTTCGACTTTATCTTTTACATCAAACATTTGCCCCTACTTCACTTTTTTCACTTTTATCACGTTAATTAAATCCCTAAGATCGCTGTCCTAAACGAAAACACCAAGAATCGCCAAGTCGCGCTAAGAAAGTCACGTCGCGCGACCCAACTTCAAGTTGCTTAGTTCTTACGCAACTTCATGCTAAAACACCGCCTTATATACCCACTAAGTCTTACACGAGCCAAAACCTTAAGATGTCTACCGCTAGCGTTCACTTTGAAGCTATTACAAATTCCGCCAGAAATGAATTAGTTAAAGTCCTGGAAACTGCCTTTATCAAGTATTGCGACGAAGAATTTGGATCATTAGATGTCGATAAAAACTTAACGGGAAAATACGTTAATAACTTAGGTGGATACTTTATCGTTAAGTTGAATAATAACCAAGATCCTAACCATACGTTTTTTCAAATATCGCCATGTTTTTGACGATTGGACTATTCATATGTAAAAGGTAATTTAAGAAGGGGTTTAGTTGAGGCCTAAATCCGAATTCAAGAAACGAGGGATTTACGTTTAAGTATAAGGTACTATAAAGCTGGTATAAGTTCTTTTCAACCTGGTTCAAATTGAAAAACGTCTTTAAAACCACAGCCTAAGGGGGAAAAAATATTAAAAAACCTTAACGCCCCCACATACGATTTAGGGGACCACCCTTCTACCCTTAACTAAGTTAAACCTCTTTAAGCGTCGGCGATAAGAAACCTGTTAACCTACTCGGCAATCCAACAACCATATATAATAACGCGGAATACGCCTTTAGCGGTGGTAAAGCACGTGAAGTATGGGCTGTTAACACGACTAAAATGTCATGACTCAGACAGTAGTTGGGTCAGGAAACAGGTCAGTATGTAATTGCACCACTGAGAAGCCTGAAGTCTAACACATCAGGCGGGGAACATCTCTTATATCAGCCACGATGATTAAGCAAAGTCACATGATGGATCATGAAGAATCATAGCTATCCAAGATGATCCAGAGAACGGAAGATCATAGCGATTTAGTATGATCCAACCCAGGACAGTACTGAAGACTGTATAAAGGATAAAGGATATAAGAATACGGTCAAAACCATATAGATAGTATTTCCTTCATAGCTCTTCAGTTGTTAATCTAAATATTCAGTCTATATATCTGAATAGCCTCACGTCTTTTGATCATTACTTGCATGGTAGCGATATTGTTCACTTAGTACCTCTGCTGCCTTCTTGATAACATAAACCCTCTGACACCATCTATTTACTCACGGGTATTTAAAAGACGTTAAATTTGTAATAAGTCTAGCTGTTAGTTTACTTAATACCACACCAACGAGCGAAACAATAGAAAGGTGATATATTATATCTAGTACCTTATGTATTTTAAGCAGGAAGAATTAAGTTAAATCGTAAAATTTAAGGGCAACAAGCTAATTAACGGAAATAATACCCCTAAAGAGATTAAATAGCATAAAGATACTACTCTTAACGCGGTGTAATAACTAGCCAACTACAATCTTTTAAAACATTTAGGCGGTAAAAACCTTTATCTTTGCCCTAACTAAACCACTAACCCTTTATACACCTTGAACCTTCACTTAAGTTACGCAGACCACATATTTCAAGGTATTATACCTTATATAGAGACAACAAGAAACTTAATATATAGTTATTAGTAATACGTAATATTACGAAGATAAAACACTATAGCTATTAAGATTAATTATCACGATACATGTAAGGCTGAAATTGGCGTCAGACCAGGTAAATAACTATCGTTATTAAGGATAACAATAATTGAAACTGTTATAAAAGTAATCAAGTTTCATATCCTGAAGTCCCCTACCTCGTTTCTACTATTACATACTAGTGTCTGGCTATTATTATTAGAGATCCAACCCTAGTAGTTCTACACGCTCCTGTAATGCCCCAAAACAGGGAGGAAACCGCTTAAAGATACGCTACCACACTTCATATTACTAGGGAGAGAGCCGCACCATCTTAACTCCATAACCGCTCCCTAATAGTGAATTTTTTTCTCTTTTTCTTTTTTGAGGTTTATAGACAGAATCTGACCACCTTAAACAACAGCTTTGGCCTTAGTCCCTTTACATATAAACCTCGATCTCCATCTAACGGTGCCTTCATTACCTTTTAACGGTTATAGTTTAGGGCTATATCTTTTTTTCCCGATCCATCGAATCTAAAATCTTGAGCCTTGAAGCAATTCCTTAATACGTGTGTTAAAAAGTAATTTTAAAGCGGTTTAATGGCTTAATACGTTTATCTTACGAATTAATACGAAAATTTTACCGACGTTTTACGTGTAAAACTTATGAAATGCAACTAATTCATTCAGAAATACGTTTTACACCTGGAAAAACAGAAAATTAATGCTTTACACGCTTTAACAAATATAACTCAATAGTTCGAAATTACCGAAACGTTTACATCTTCAGGTTATCTCACCTTTTAAGGGGTTTCCTCTACATACGTTACGAATAATGTTGTTATTATATCGCTTCCTATTAAAGTCCGCGCCGACTCCTTAAATAACGATGACTTAAGCTCTTTTAACTTCGATTACGATATTAACACCCTTTTCTACAAGCGTTAATGACTTAAAAGTAAGTTTTTTAATCAACCAGTTAAGCTTTCCGGTATTAAGTTACGATTTCCTGTATAAAGGGTTACGATAATACGTAAATTACGACGAAATCAGAAATTTATCGGTATAAAGCAGGATTACTTTTACGTTATCTTTTAATAGTTAAAAGGCCGCGCGAAAACCATTATAAAACATTGTTATGCTCACAGAGGCGACGGCGACATTAGCGACTCCGAAATTTTTATAGCTATGTTTTATACCTATTATTACAATCTAACCGCGATTAAAGTAGTTGATACTCGGGTTATAAGTAAAAAGTAAAAAGTTTGTAAATAATTTTACGTTTTTTAAACTTTTGGAAAGCTTTATTTGCGAAAGCTAACGGCATAACTTGGAAATCCGTTGCTAAACTCGATATTTTTAAAAAGAGTAATTTATAATACACTTATCAATACGTTACTTTCGCTTCATATACTGGCGGATTGAAATAAATGGGTCTTTCCCGTTTAATATATAAACATGCCACTTTTTAATCTTCGTATTCATTACGGCAGTACTAATACTATTATTATCGGAGGCGTTTTTTGTAGTGGGAATAACGGCGGTAACACGTACGTTCGAAATAGTTAAGAAGATGTTATTATAACTAGTGTAAACGCTTTCCAAGTCGTTTTTAAACGGAGCGCCGTTAAGGTTAATTACGTGAAATTCTCCTGCCGTAAAAAAGTTGGGCTGTATTTACGTTACGGCGCAGACGGTTACCGGATCCGTACTTGTTTATAGGACCCGGCATAACACCTGAAACGGCTTTAACGTCAAATCCATTAAAAAATACATTTTACTTCAGTTAAAAACTTTATCGACTTCGAAAAAGAAAAAACACAACTCTCGAATATAGTCGCGTATATAAATTAGTAGGACTTAAATTCAACCTAATAACTTCGTCCTAACTTTTAAATAACTTTCCGCTTATATCAAATTAACTTTGGAATTTTATTCGTTTTATTTACACTTCAATAAATATAGGTTGTAAATATTATAAAATTAAGAGTAAATAAATTATTAATCGCTCAAGGTTACCACATTCTTTCATTCCCTCATAATAACTTGGTAAGGTTACGTATTTTACGTCCGGTTTTCCCTTACAACTTTTTTTCATTGTTGTTTTGAACGTTAACTTCTACAAATATTGTTACCGGATATAAATTTGTATTGTTCCTTTTTTAAAAATATGACGTTATTTTATGTAAACCTTATATAAAACAAAAATGAAGTACTTACAACGTTACGAAATATATATTACTTTTGAAATGAGCCGGTAACCACCATGTTTAGAAACGGAGGTTTCCGCCTGTTTCAAAAGTGTTGAAAGGGGTCGGCGTCGCTACATTTCACGTTATTTTACAATAGTCCCGAAAGGCGCGAACCATGATTACGTAACTCGCCGCCGTCTCCCTCAAATATATTAATAAAGTACTTGACCCGAAACTACTCGTCTCTGTCTACGACAAACCTCCCGTTAATCTTAAGGAATCCGCGCCCATATTCAATCAATTCCTTAGCGATAAATTGCCCTCTTACTGCTTTAAGGCGAATGATGAAACCGTTTTGCGTATCGATAATTAAGATTGACCTTTAAAAGTACCATAAGGTTCTTTATATGATATGTCGTGTAAAAAGCCCCTTATATTACGTAAAACGTTAACCGAGTTACTTTATTAGAGTTACATTCGAGTAAACAGCTTTTTACCGGGTGCTTTAATACTTTTCATTCAAAAAACCTAAAAAAGTGTTATGATTTTATATCGATTACCGCCGGTATAATATTATTACCAAAACAGATTGTTTCGGTTTTCTTTTGTAAAAAGAACGTTCATAAATATTTCGTAAGTTAAGTGGTTTTCTAAGTTGAATATTAAAGTTTCTTTTCACAAGTTTCGTATTAGAAAGGGGAAAAAATGGAAAATTGTATATTGTACGCGTTTTGGACTTTTCAAATAGTTTATTACTTCCTTCGGCCTTTTTAACACTCCCGTTACCTTTTAACTGTATAATAACAATTCGTTACGCCTTTTTTTTTAACATTCTTCGTTTCGTTTACCTCGAAGATACTATTATTTACTTTAACGGAATTTCTGACGATTATATAGTTAAGGTTAAATAAATCTTTAACGTTTTAAACTTCGCGAGACTTAATTTAGATATTTTTAAACATTAATTCGGTATCGAATAGACTAGATACTAAGGATTCGTTATCTAGGTCAACGTCTGTGTCCGTATAAACCCAGAAAATTTACGTATTATCCAGGAATTGTCGGCTTTTATGATAGTTTTAAAAATACGCAGCTTTTTAAATTCATAAAATATGATCGTTATTTCATTTTGCAAGTATTCGACGATTATCTTATTATTGATTCGATGAACTCGTAAAAGTATTTCATTTTGTTAAAGGTTTAAGGAAAAAACTATTTTAGAACGGCTTACGTTTAGCTTTTTTTCCGATTCTGTATTCACCTAATAGAATTTTAACCGCGATATCTTTTCGAAACCGATTATTTTTATTCAACCTTAAAAGGCTGTCTTTTTTAAAGCGACGACCACGGTAACCTACGCCTAATAGCGTATTACTCCCGTCGCTTGTCTCCAGTTAAATATAATTACGAAATCCATGATAAAAGGTTACTCGGAATTAAAAGAAAATTAAAATTATGAAACGCAAAGCTTAGTGGCACAGCGCAACTGTTGACAATCTTAACAGATTATAAAAATATAAAATATTTTATACCTATATAGCTACTTTTCGAATGACAAATCTGTAAATTTAAACGCCTTTCGAAGTATCGCCTTCGATTAGTATATAATAAAATAGAAAATTATACGCGACCCAATAGGTTGTTACGACAAGACTAGGATATTTTTTCAAGGCTTTTCGAATTCACATTGCTTAGGACGAAAACTCTAATTATTACGCCCCAAATAGTTTGCTTTCCAGTCGCTTATGTATACGTTTGTTTTCCGATTTACCGTTGCCGGCGAATTAATTTCAAAGGGCTGTATACTTTTAATCAAAGTCCACCTTTAAAGTTATTAGGATACCGCTATTATGAGTAATAACATTTGTTTTCGATTAGTATGTGCGGTACGTATAAGCGACCGATATTTCCTAACGGATATCCGTATCGACGATCGTACGTTAAAGGTTTTAATTTCGAAATATTTGGTAAATAACGACATGTTTTCAAGATGTTGTAACCGTATTTAATCACCTATTAATAAGCTGCTTATTACTGCGTTAATTTAATTTACCTACAATTTACTACTTATCAATTATCCAGGCTGCGACGTTACCATTTTTTTCTCCAAAACGTATTTTTAGCTAAGCTTATATTATACGATCCATCGTTTTTGTCGTAATTACGATGTTTGTAGCCGTATAACCTATTGTAAATACCGTTAAAGAGGGCTTTTCAAACCCTTTCCTGTTTTCGAACGGCTTTAAAGCGAATTTTTCGTCGACTTTATAATTAATTTACCCTAAAAATACGTTAGTGACCTACGTTACTTTATAGTTATTAAAAAAAGGGTTAAGTAACGTCGTTACCTTCGAGGTTATAACTATTATAAACGCCTAGGCTTATGCAGAGCGGTTTTCAAATTGCTATTATCGATTTTATGGTTTTCCGCGTACGTTTGTTAACGACCGCTGTTCGAATTGGACTAGTAAGTTTTGAAAACGACATTACGACTTAATTAAGGTAAAGTAACACTGAAGTACTGCGTTTTAACCCGAAACCAACGACACAACCGAATGTGTAAATTAAAAGGTCTCTATATATTTACGTTTATTTCTCGTTTATACGTAATTCGATTAAAACGGTTTATTACCTGGTTATTGACTAATACTAAATAATGAGGATACAACTATTATCCGTATTAAACCTTTTTTAATATATTAAACTTATTACGTTAACTTTATAGAATTAATATAATTTTTTTTCGTTTTAACTACAATACTATTTATAAAGACTGAAGACTTTATTTAACAGATCCGCGAAATTACGGAACTCGTATAAAACGTAATAAAGGTTATGTAATAGCGTACAAAAGAGCCGTTAATAAGCAACTTTCCCTCTCTAAACGTTAACTTTTTTTTTTAATAATTCCAACTTAAACGAATGTTCAAAAACGTTACGTTAACTTTACGATAGGTATTGAGTAACGCGGATAATCGACTTTTACGTTGTTAAATTTAATATACTGGGCGGGAATTATTTCCGATTTTATGTAAATTGACATGTCCTAGTTGTTTCGAATTCGCTTTTCAATTAGTAAACTCGAAACTTTTAACCGTAAGTTATAATTAATAAAAATAACGAAGGCGAAGTAAAACTGAAATACTAAATTAAAAGCATATTACGAATATGTAACAAACCCTAAGTTAGATGTATCTGATTTTATAGTTACCCAATACGGCAGGTTTTAATTAAAAATATAAATTATATATACCTAACGTAAAAGCTGTTTTTAATTTTTTTTAATACCATGATACTCGATACCTTCGAATCGCATTATAAACCAGTTAAATATTACGATAAGTGTTTACGCCTAACACGTAAACGGGTATAATTTTACATTTTACTTTACGAAATGAAGGAACGTATAACCCGCTAAAAATAGGGTACTAAATAGACGCATTAATATTTACAAAAACAAAAAACGAACAGCTTCAGCTGGTTTTATTTAAGTGTATTTTCAATATCACAGTTTAAGTTCTCACCTAGTATTCTCTTACCAATTTTAATAAGTTGGTTAAGTTTAGTATCTATACGACCTAACTTATTATTAATATGTTTCGAAATCTTAATAAGCTTTTATATCTCTTTTAATAACGCTCCTTATCTGTTCGTTCACCGCGTCTTTTACGTTTTCACCTAATTACGAGAAACTTACCTAAGTATTACGTTTTTTGTTTATTAACTATACGGTCCGTAAACCCTTAAACCGCACAGGGGTAGCGGGTATAAAACCTCCACGTGTCTCGGGTGTCAACCTTACGTTACTTAGCGCGACGTACTCTTATGTCTTTTTTTGCGGCGATTACCTAAGTTTATACGCTTTTTAGCCTTTCGTTAATACCTAGAAAGTGGTTTATAAAACGTGTATTTAATCCATTATTAAAATTCGAACACTAAATACGTTTTAAACAACTTTTTAATAGCCTTACTTATATCGGGATTTAGGTTTAACGGAGTTTACATATAATTAGCATTACGACTCGTAACTCTAACGAAATAAAGGCGACACCAAGCTCCAGTACCTAGCCACTTGTTAACAGTTTCCTCGTAGCTATTAGAATCACTTACCCTTAGTCTTCTAGCAGAATATTCTGGGATTATACGCAATTTTATAAACGTATTCGAAACATATATATTAACGAGTCCTTTTGGGGTATATATCGATAATCCTTAACGTAAGGAACGTTATATTCGTTAATTTAGAATAAACAACTCCGGAACATGTAACATATATCTTCAATAGCTTTATCTACTTTAACGGCGAATGATGGTTTTATCGTAAAGATATAAAGGGGTTATAAGAAGTATTAAAACTACGAATATAAGTGTTATACTAATGGTTAAAGGTACTGACACTATACGAAAAGGTTAAAGGTTAAAGAACGAAGGAAGGTATTTTTTTGTAATTAGGAGTTTAGGAATTATTTATAGGGCGTTAGGGGGAAGCATTTTCGCATCTTTTACGTAACTTTGGCCTAGTACCTTTTACACGGAACCGTAATATTTTGGAAGGTGCGTTTACTTTCCCTATACCTACTGCATTATCTATAATAACACTATACTCGAAACAAAAAAAAGACAACAGGGAAAGAGACAATAGGGATGTCTTTAGGCGTAATGTTACAGGCTAGTTCCTCGCTAGTATTACCAGGGATCCAACCTTGGTAGTTTTACACACTCCTACAATACTCCAAATCAGGGAAGAAGCCGCTTGAAAACACGTTACCACACTTCAAATGACTGGGGAGAGGGCCGCACCATCTTAGCTTCATAGCCGCTTTCTAGCAGGAACTTCTCTTATCTTCTTCTTCATTGAGGTTTATAGATATAATCCGACCACCTTGAGCGACAACTCCAGCCTTAGTCCCTTTACATCTACTTTACTTAAAAGATATAAAGACCATCAGAGTTAACTTTAATATAAATTCAAACGAATTGGTTTAGAACGACCAAAGGTTTCCCCTCGCCTTTAAGTAGAGGTACTTATAGTTTTATCTTTAAGGCATAAAAGTAATGGTATTAAACCTAATAGAGCCAGAGATACTTTAATTACATCGGTATTTCAACTACGAAGCCTTTAATAGGTTTCATAAAGTCCTAAAGTCTGCAAGGTATAAAGATGTGGAATATTTTGCCTTAAAACCTATTAAAAGATTTTATCACCACTGCCTAATATACACTCAAGACGCCAGAATATTTAAGTTTATATTAAACGATGATAAAAACATTAATTATAAGTTATTTTTCGATATGTTTTACTTAAAAATCAATGTATATTTTTCGTCATGAATTCCGTAATTCTTTTTTACAAGGCTAAGTTTCTAACGTACATTTTGGCAAAGGATACGTGGGAAATATTAAGGATATTGTGAATTGAAACATACTTGGGTTTTTCTAACGTCGTGGTTTACAATAACGGTATTAACTTTACGGCGATATGATTTTCAAAAAATGCCAAAAAAAAGGTATTAAGTGTTAACAAGTACTTGTGAAAGCCTATTAAAGTATTAAGAAGGTTAAAAGAGTATACGCTCTACTTCGACGAATATATATTATCTTTACGTTAAAAATAGAAATCTTTAAAAATTCGGCGGCCCGCCCATAAATGGTGGTAAAAGGCCTAAACGACACTATTAGCCCTAACGGCTTAATATCAACGCTATTGGTCTTTGGAAAGTACCTACGACTAACGAGTAAATCCCCGCTATTGGTGAGTACTTAAAAACGTGTTATGATCTATGGTAAAGCTTTAAGGGAATTACGAATTAAATCGGTACGCCGCTAGGTTAATAATGCTTTTAACATCAGTAACAGCTCTATAATAATCGATGTACTTGCCTTACCGTTATAAAATGAAGTTCTTGTGTGGCGGAAGCTGAGAAAATAGAAGAGCCTGTATAGGATATTGAATATCAAGAACTCCAAAATAATTATTAAAATTATTAATAACTTTATATGCTTTTATAATTCAAATTACTTAGGTTAAGTCTTATATTAAGGCTATTGATGATGAAGATCCTCAAGTTAAGCGACCTAATTGATACAAATTTACTTTACCTGTTATCGATAAGCCGATAAAACGTCTCCGACGCAGACGACCCCCGAAAAAGAGAAACGTTAAAAGGGAGAAATGTATACCAGGTCGTATCTATAATACTACTTGGTTAAATAGGAAACAGAAGAATATCGAAAAATTAGCATTAAAGCTTCGAATGTAAGAGATTATCAAGACCTTTGTAAAAACCTTTTGAATAAAGCGACAAGGTCGAAATTAACGGCTTCCTAATTCGAAGGGTTATATAATTCATGTCGAAATCCGATTGTAACCTTTAAGACCTAAACATTACGATTTTGAAGTAAAGGATTATTTACAAGGTTAAGAGCAAGACTAATAGGCGGCCATATGAAAAATCACGCCTAATGACTTAAGGATACTGAGATGAAGAAAAATAATGGATCCTTGAATAGTCGCCAACGTTTGAAAAAATTAATTAACGCTTAATAGTTACTTTAGTAGAAAGTTTGCTAACTAGGTTGAAAGGTAAGTTTACGCTTAATAGTCGTAATATAATGTAAACCTACGCGTAATTAATAACGGATTTATAGCGGATCGTACCATTAGAACCGATATTAAAACTATGTGGTATTCATTCATTAGGCATGGTAATACAGTATATTAAGTTATTATACGGATTAGTTACAGCAAGATTTTGTTAATTATGAACCTAGTAGTTGTACTTTAAATTACTATGAACGATAAAGTCTTCAACATATGACCCGCATTTGCTAATAATGTTGGAAAAGAACTTTGGCGTGATAGGCATATCAATTAACGATACCCTTCGCATTAAAACATCGAACTATTAAAACCTTTAAATTATATAATTATAAGCCGTAAACGACGTTAACGAATGGCAGTTATGTTAAATTTAATACATTGTTCATCCGTATGATTTTTGTCAATATTGGCTTTAGCTTTTGTTTAGAAGACTAAGACACTATTTTAGCTATAATTGATAAGACTAATATCGCTAGTATTTAATGGCACTTGAAATATCGTATTCGCGGCAGCTATATTATTACCATTTATGAACCTAAAGCGTTTGACGAACTTTTTATCTCGACACAAATATTAGACCTAGCAGGTAAAGACTTTGATCGGTTAAATAAAAATTTCAAATAATAAAAACAAAACCTAGACCGGAGGATTGATATAGTTTCAACGGACCTGTTCAAAGCCCAATGAATGATTTTTACGGAAGGAGTCTTTATAAATAATACCGACTTTTTTTGACAAATCGGTTTTTTAATCACCCTTATTAACGAAGATAGACGAGAAAACCAGTTTAATATTATTGGTAGCCTAATTTATTATACCTCCTTTAAGTGTAACATAATTATATTAAAGGCGTTAACTTCGGATGTCGATGATATAATAACGGTCTTTAACGTAGGTATGGTATTGTAAGAAACCTATAACCCTATTATTAGGTAGACAAAGATTCCTTATATCCCAGTAATAATTTGTACCGACTTGAGAAGCCTTTTCGAATGCCTTTCGAATCTTAGAACCATTAGCGTAAAACGTCTAATAATCGACGTAATGGCATTTCATAAAGTTTACAAAAAGAGTGAGATTAGAGAATTTAGATGGATTAACGGCAAAGAAAATCCCTCAAACATCATAACGATGACAATGCGAAATAAAGCCCTTAAAATGTCTATGAACAGTAATAGGATAACCATACATATCGAAGGATACGTTAATAGGGCGCCCGGAAAGCCTAAATTATATAACAGCGGTTAGAGATATACCGTCAAATTGAAAGACTGCTAGGAAAGTGAAGGAATTAATAATGACAATTTGTTTAATTGGTACGTCTAAAAAAAACACCTGTAAAGAACTAAGTCAAAAGGACTTTTTTTGGAGTTGATAAATTCGGACCTCGGAGCGACTGAACAATTAGGGTTAAATAGTGTCAATTTGTATGCAATAGGATGCGATTCAGGATGAAAGTCAACGAGAATTGATAAGGGTCTAGCTAATTGACGAGCTCGCTGTGTAACGCTAACCGGAAAAGATTAGTCAACTAAACTAGTGTGCACGTATAAACTAAAAAGCCGTCAGTATTAAAATAGTACTATATGTAGTGTAATAGGTCAACTTTACTTACAGTAAAGTTGATTGTACTGCAAGTTAAGTATATTGTTTGGAGACTTACCGCATTAGGTATTAGTTGAGTACAGTACGCTGCACTTCATACTAGGGTACGGACCAAGCAATTGGCCATAAATATTACTGTGCAGACTGGCTAGCGGTCTGCCAAACCTTACAAAATACATCCACCACTTGACCAATGAAATACTACAGTTACTTCGAACACGATTCGAATAGACAATTTTGCATCGATCTAAGACCCTACCAACAGCTTATAATATTTTCATGTTGATAATTGGCAATTTAACAGGATAAAAAAAATAAAATGATGGATAGTCATTAAGGATCATAACAATATTGTTTTATTTTCACGGCTTAATATTTATATTTAAAATATTTAGCGAATATCTACATGTAACGAATAAATTAAACATATTATTTAATACCTTAAAAAGAGTCCACGGAGCACAACGCCCGATTATATTCAAGAAGAAACATAGGAAATGATAAATTAACATTACCTTGAAATGAAAAACAAACGTTTAATAAAAGAAATATTATACTCGTTATTGTAAAATGAATATGAGACTGTAAAAATACATAACACATAAAACGAATTTTGAAGTATGAAAGAATGGAAAACTTAAATTTGATGGTGAAACTAGCCGAATATATCATCAATTTTCGTATTTCAGAGGAAGATCTGTACCAAAAGTCCCCAAAATGAACTATGTTGAAACCGATTAAAATAATATATATAATTCAATAAATTCATGGTTGATCACTTGATAAAGAGATAACATAACCAACATCTTTATCAAAGAAAAATATATGGAGAAAAGTATAATAATAAAACGTATAAGCTTAAAGATGTATGAGCTACAGTCTATTGTCCATAAAACATAATTTGTCATGGAGAACTCGCCGTTGAACTACATGTTAAAGGCATGATTTATATACCGGCAGAGTTATTTTAAAAAATGACCGGATGAAAATAAATGGGTCCCAAAACTACGGAATAATTCAATTTATAATATGAATATAATTAAAAGTATCAAACATAAATATTATCAAATCGAAATAATACAAAAATGTTAAGAGTAAAACCATGGACCGACTACATGAAAGTGAAAGTTTAATGATAAAATTGAGGGTAATCAAAGAAAAAAATTCATTTAATTATTAACAATTACGAAAATCAGCTAACGTTCAATCGTGGTAATTTTAACCAGTTGAAATGATATTGTAAACGGTAAGTTCAATTTTGATTGGCATCATATTACGTATATTTCAACTTTATCCAACACTTCATGTTAACTATTTCTATTTTAGATGTTTTGAAAACAAATATTGAAAAAATACTTTGAGGAGACGGTTATATACTACGTCAAATCTTCTTATGAATTAAGCAAAATATTCGAATATCAATGTTTCGCGTATCGAATAAACCCTTCACATAAGTAAAATATAAAGTAACTGAAGGTTAATTTATATTTTCAAATTACAAATGAGGAAAGATTTTGTATAGTCAGTATATAAACTAACTATTGATTTTTATAAAATACTCTAGGCTTTGTAACAGCAGGTAAACGTGCTATAAAGTATTGAATTTTACAATAATTTCAACCAATTAATGCACTGATTGAAGGAAGGTGACCAAACTTTGATAAGTCGTTAATTTGCATCCGTTGTGTAAATATTAATGGTAACCCGTATCTAAACTGGCATTAAAAAGAACAAACTATGAATTTAGTAAATATCGCTAAATTCTATAACGTATAATCAAATATTACATTAGATAAAAACTTTTGGCAACCAATATTGTAACGTTTTATGAACCTAGAACAACTTCTAATCTATCAATTACGGTATGAATCATAAATTTAGAAAAAAACCACTTTGATACATTGAGTAATTTTATATTATGGAAAAAGGGTCATTTGGATAAACACATAACTATGTTTTTCTTAACCTCTTCGACAGTAGATTCGTTATCGTTGGGAATTGGCTGCCTAATAAAAGATGCTAATTTGACATTCAAATTACATTCTTAATAAATATAGTCAACGAATATATGTCTATTAGGATATTAATTTCTTACCAATGACCTACTTCACTATATATCCTTTGATTATAAACGTATTTTAGGAAACGTAGTAATATGTAAAATTTATAATGTAATTCTATGATTTAATATTGTTATACTAATGGATTGTATACTAAGAATTTTCATTCAAAAGTAATGATTGATTCCAATTTCAAAGGTTATTTATGTTAACTTACAAATCCTTAACGATTTTCTCTTCATATACGAAACGATTCATAAAAATGATTTAATAATTATCGTAGTGGTATTCAGGAAACCCTATAAAGTACAATAGATTGAAGATTTTAGGTTGGTTAATGTATTGATAATCAAGTAAATACCATAAATCAACTTATATTCAACGGCGCCATGAAAAGGTTTAAAAATAACGATAAGTCAATGCTTCGTATCAATAGATATTTAGATCAGCCGGAAAAATTATGTAAATAAATATGAATACTCTGGTATTTTGAAAGATTACTCATGTGGTAATACATGTAATGAACATATTCCAAACTTCTTACAAAAGTTACATAATCGGTAACATAAAAACAATTCATCAAGATTTACATCCAAGAGTATAGTAAGTTGACCAGTAGATTTATGACTTGGAAACTTATAACTGGAGTAAAATATTCGTATAAAATAATAGAGTAATGCTGATATAGAGATGAGCAATTTTGAACTTGACTTTGAATTGGTAAAGAAGAATACTAATATACACGTAAAATAAAAAAAGTAGCGCCGGAATAAATGACGTTTTATGCCCTCTAGCATTACTTGCGTTTTACTCCCGCGGGCCCCACAACCACGACTACAACTAATATACTCATAATCGACTAAGGGATTTACCCCTTCATCAACTCCACTATAACCGTAACCAAAACCTTGACGGTCGCCGCCTGGAGGGCCCGACTTTACTGATTGGAGATAGCGGAACCCGGGGAGGAATTAGGGGCGGTGGCGGTTCCAGTGGCGAGGGTATATCGGGGGTGGCAGCGGAGGTAAAAGGGATAGGTCAATTAAGGATAAAGCACGCGTCCCCATTATTACTGTCATTATTACCGCCGCTATTAACGTTAACTCCGGCCTTAACTTTGTCAGTGTCAGAGACCTACCGCGCTATTAATACCACAGCTGTTGCTTAGGCCACGCCACCTTCTACCACCTTGACCTCAACGCGAAAATGTTGCCTTAAGGCGTTTAAACACCCAGAAGGCGTTTTCGCCGCAACGGCCATGCTATAAACGGTCCATAACTTGACTATATTAGCGATGACAGAAATACAACCACAATTACGTTTAATTACTATAAATTATTAATATACAATCCCTTTACCAAAAGCTCTTTCGTACGAACACATACGCGTTGGTTTTTCAAACGTAAAACCCGTCTTTTATGAAATAACTGTCGATGGGCCTTGCGTATAATAGGTTTTTAGACGTTGCAACATTGTTGATTCGATTGGTCGAATTCATAGTAGTATTGTAATAGTCTAGTTGCGAATGTATAGTTCCAGGTTTAGTAGACCACTAGCCGATCTATAGAGTAATTTTATGGCTAATGACTTATCTCGTGCCCTATTATAAAGTGAGCGCTTGCTATATTTAACTTGCAATCAATATTGTGGACCCACAAAACAATGCACTCAACTTGTCATTAGTATAGTCAGATTTATTGTAACTAAAGTTGACTTACTGCATTACAATTAATATTAATTTGATACTATCGGATTTTTGTCTTGTGTGTGTACGCCAGTATCGTCGACTAATATTTTACGGTTACTGTTGAATTATAACCTTGTGAACTATGCAGACTCCTACTAATTCCACAAATAAATTGACTACAAATACCACACAGTTCCGAGTTACGACGTTTCGAATTTCCATAAACAAACCATTCGTTACAGACTTCGTTAGGCCTCCAATTTAACTGTATGAATTAAATAAATCGACGGATTTAATTTCTTAGCAGGTTTTAAATTTTCCAACGTATCCCTATTTTCTGACTCGTAACATAACCGTGTCAAGTGGCCTATTAACGTAGCCCTTGATATGTAGTCAGTTTATTACTATCCATAAACCTTTTAAAGGCCTTATTTAGCGATATATTCGTTATAACATAAGCGGGATTGTCATTGCCACCAATTCATTGGAGTTACTCATTGTCTTTGGCTTCGTAGACTTTATGGAATGTTATGATATCGATTATTGGGAGTTTGTTGTTGGTAGTTCTGAGTTATAAAAGGTATTGAAATAGACTTCTCTAGTTGGTACAAATTACTACCAGCATAGAGAGATTTTTTGAATTTCATGGTAACTACGTTAAGTGTTTCCAATTGATATTATGTCTATATTAAAGCTAGCTATTAAAAAGTAAAATTTTATAGCTATTACGTGTTGTATAAACCTTTCATATTTAACTGAAGTCTTACGGATTAGGGTTTCAAAAATACTGAACTATTTCTTTTGCCTATTTTTGTTCATAAGGTTTATTAGAAATCCGATTTTCCATAACAAATCTGTGTTATTCGCGAAAAAATCGTCCGTAAAGATTATTAACTTGGCTTTCAATAGGTTAATCGGAACCATATTTATTCGGTCCAAATTACGAATCTATCACTCCAAATACTTATTCAATCGGTCCAAGTCTTTATTCGTTGGATTCTACACTTATGCCGTAATCGATAAATTTTATAAGACTTCCTATTAACAAAAAGTAACGATATAACTTCTTTGGGCACGTTATTTCAAATACTGTTGAATTCTAATGAGTCTAGGTTTGTTAAATTTATTTAAGTCAACACCTTAACTTTTTCCGCGGAAACTAAGTCCATATCGTTAATACTGTACATACGGATTAATAATCCATTCAAAATGAATTAATTGCCCAACCTGCTTACAGTTTTAGAATTTCAAGTCCTCATTTGCTTGATATCTCGACGCTATAAAGACAGTAATTACAAAAACAGGGGTGTCGTTAATTTTTATATCTATAAGGCTGTAGCTTTCCTTTAACATTATCAATAATTATGGGTTGAAGGTTAAAATAATCATACCTAATTTCGATTTCAAGTGCGGCTAATAAGTAAGAAATTAATGAACACCTGCTGAAGCCAATATATATAATATTATGGTACATTATATTTACATACCTTAAAGGCATTATCTACGCAATTTCTATAGTGATTTTGTCAGAACGAACAATTATAAACTGGGTGCTAATGACGTGTATGTTTTCATCATGTTATAAATATTTAGGGTAAGATTTTAATTCATTTCAGTAAGAAAATTTGTTATGAAGCGATCATTAAACGTTAACTAATCTTTTAAATTATGACGGACTGCGTAAGGATCTAGTCTTTACCTTCATTACTGTATTTTTGAGCAATTAAACTTAATTTTTAATACAGCCACCCCGTAGTTTTACACTTAATATCGTATATAATCATTAACCTGAAGATCGTAATATTAATGTTTTGAAATTTAAAGTCGTCTTTGGGCACGAATCATACAACTATTTGAATCAGGAGTCTGTTCATCTCAATCTTATCGCTTTCCATAAAAAGGTTTGCTGTAGGTTTAAATGGCTTTTTATAGACAAACTTTTACAACTAAGTTTTGATTATCCTTTTATTTTTTACTAACCTAAATATTATCATAAATCCAGCATGGTATATATTATTTGTCCTTAATTTTCTTTTTTTTTAGTAGTTGTCCACGGTAGTGGTGGTTTTTTTACTTATTAATTATGGGAGAAAGAGAGTTGCATTAGTGTCTTTATTTAAATTAAAAGTCTTCATCGTTATTGTTAGTCGCCCTAATGTTAGGCTTGACCTGTGTTATACAAATAGTTATAAACCTGTTACTAGTTTTAACAATTACTTTGTGATAAGCGACATTGAAGATTTGAAATAGGTTATCTTATATATCTGGTTTCTGCTACACAATGACCATAATTTATAACGGCAAAATAAATACGTTGATTGAATTAGATACGTTTACGGTATTAAGGGCATTATTTATTTAACTCCGTACCGCTTCTTTCTATAGTCCCTTAATGGTTTCCCGTAGGCCACAATATTTTTTGTATATTTATTAATAGTAGCAATTTACTTGATAGGCGTAGATATATTTCAAATATAAGCAGCGTTAGCGTTATTCCGTTAGGGCTCACAATATCATTTAGGCCATTCAACGACAGTTAAAAACTTTCTTTCTAGTCTGGAAAGATTTTAATTTCTAGCGTAAGTATATCATACGCTATGAAAAGTAACGCTTGTGCTTGTTCAACATGTCAAATATTTTAGTAGGCCTTAATATACACCTGTTTACACTATATTCCCATCATTTTGGCGTTTGCATGAAATTCTGTTGCCGTAAAGTTGGTACAAGTATTATAGATAAAGAAGTTAGATAGACTCAAGTACCTATCAATTTAAAGCATTTTTCATGGTTTTTGCGCATCTTTTACCGATAAGGACTTTATGATTTGAGCTTTATAAATTGAGGTTGCGGGGTTAATAAAATGAAGAATAGGCTTGTTATCTGAATAAAAAAGATTAACGAAAATCTCGTAATCAAAGTCTTTATCGTTTTTAGTAAAAACTTGAATGTTTGGGAGGCTTAGTTATACGTTGAATAATTATGCAAAAGCTTTTTAATAAAACTCAAAGTAAATAATTTATATCTTCGTTCCTTATGGACTTAAGGACTTCATATAACTTGTCGAAAGCTAGTGTTGAAATAGCAGTCAAATACAGTATAGTCAAGTCAACTATACTTACATTAGTTGATTGTACTTGCTGCAAATTGACTGCAGTTTGTGGGATTGACTGCAAGTTCAGTATAGTAGGTGCTCAATTCACTGAGTGGCATAAGCTAAAGCATTGGGCCATACAAATCAGCGTGCAGACCAACTAGCTGTCTGCTAAACTTACAACTTACAACTTAACCACAACCAATTTTAATGCAGCACCAGTTAATTCAACCACAGTGATTCGAATCGACTACGTTGTAAAGATAAAGGCCTACCAATACAAATCAGTGATTATTAGGGTAAGCACAGATGAGCTAGGTAGAAGAAAAAGCTACTTCCCGGTTAAGCTTTGTATAATTGCAAGGTAGAAGGAAAATTCTTGCGAAAGGCCCCCTTTTCCTGCATTTTCTATCTACAGGTTGCAAAGAGGAAGATTTTTTATGTGCTTTTACTGTTTACAGGTATTTGGAAAGTGATGATGGTATTTCTATTACTGAAATCACCAAGAAATCTTCACTTGACTAGTATTGAAGAAAAGGTTGAAATTGAATGCCCAAAAGTATCAAATATTACCAAGTCATCAATTTGGCAAACGATTAAGTCAGTACTATTGCGGGTACTACTACTGCTAACCTTAAATCGAAAACTACCAAGGCCTACGACCTTTAATAAATACTAATTTTAACGTCGAACCTACAACCTACCCCTCTACATTACTTATTTCCCCCTCTATTTTATTCCTTTTAATTACTCTAAGTTAATTTGACTATCTAAATCGCTTCTCTAAGAGAAAGCGCCAAGAAATCCATGTTACGCGACCTCAAACTGAATTGTTAAGTCGTGTCGAGAAAGTCATGTTGCGCGACTTCACGCCAAAACACCAAGACCCTACGCTTCCAGATGACTAAGTCTTACGTTAGCCAAAACGTCAAAATGGCTACCGAAAACGCTAAGATTTACATCGTTAAAGACCCCGCCAGAAATAAAGTAATTGAAAACCTTGGGTCTACATTTATCAAGCACTTTGATTATAATTTCTGGTTTATGAACGCCGACGAAAATTCTACACCCGAGTACCTAAATAATTACATCAGTCGCTTCCTGGTCGAATTAGACTACGATAACCAGGTTTTTAGTATAGAAACTTAAGACAATTATGTCGATTATGTTAAACACTAAAGCTTAGCTATGTGGAAAAAGATAAAGAAACTTGTAAAGTTTAAGTTAAGGGGTGGATTTCGTAAACGAAGTATCGTATTACCGTCAAAAATTGGCAAGGAAAGAGGAAATCTCACCTGGTTATTGTATGAATACGCTACCGATCAAGACTTTTACTAAATATAAAAAAATAACGGAAAGGAAACTACTAATAATAGCATTTTTAACAACCTCAGACGTGTCTCCAAGGTTAATCCTCATCCCAAATAAGTGTATTAAACACTTTTGGTTAACGTTAAGGGTCTAGTATTACAAACCGTCAAAAATCGATTATTTTACACGCCGTAAGCCTTTAAATCCAGTAGTTTCTTGAACAGAAACCTTGAAGTACCCTTCAATATTAAGAATACTATTACTAAGTCCTACGCGGCGGAAACCCTCAAGTCTCTTTTTAACAGGCTTCTCAACATGTTCAGTTTTAGTAACTAAATTAAGAGAAAAAACGGCTTTACGCGCGAGACGACTATAGATACGACAGCTATCTTCTTCCCTTAAAACTCGTCTAAAAGAAACTATCCCGCCTACTAATACTAATCTCTTCACTAGTCTAGGAATTTAAATGATTCTTACGACTAATATATTACCAATTTACTTAAATACCTCCTTTAATTGCATACAGCTTACGCGGAAATTATCATGTTTATTAAGATTGGATAAGGAAAGAAACAGTATAACGGTAAGTCTTACAGCTTTTTCAAGGTTGAATTAAGCCCGTTTTATAATATTGGCCGTCAGATGAAAGTTAAATTACCAGATCTTGACTTTTTTTCCCCTACTGTCCTTACCGGCTAAGCTGAGATTACTATATACGGTACTTAACGAATCATTTCTCTTTCCGCGAAATTTACGATAATTTCAAGGATCACTATAAATATGATTTTACTCCTACATAGTATTACGATGACTAGAATATTAACAAATAATCCTACGTGTCAAATTTCAAGAAGGACAAAAAAAAGTAAAATACTCTTTTTAAATGGATGTTCAATAGGCTAATATTTTGCCAACAAGTAATGAAGAACGTGAAATTTAGCGAAAATGTATTGCTTTAACTGGTCCGCCAAGTCGTTACAGGTTAAAAAAAATCAGAATACGCTTTACAATGCCCTCAAGTTACCTTTAAAGGGTTTTCTTCACTAATGATGTTTTTCGTTGGCGATTGTAACGGTTCGAGTCTTAAGATCGATTAGTATGTATTCTTAATCTTTAAAGTTTACCGACGACAAAAATAACTTCGCACATTCGTACTACATCTACCGTAATTACGGAAAGTTTAATTAGTATAGTTAAAAGGCCCGGAATTGGGGCCGTTGCCAGCAGGTAACGTAAGGAGGAAAATATTTAAGTCCTTCATATAAGTTTATTTAAATGTTGAGAGAGATTGTATCAACGATAAGTAAGGTTATTTATTAATACATTATACTGCTATTGTACCTGAAAAAAAACAGGTTAAGTATTACATGTAAATATACTTTATCTTTGATTACGATTACATTAAATATGTTGAAAGCCGTAAAAGTATTGAAGTTAAAAAGGAGGAAAATAAGCCTAAGGTTATCGGCTGGTTAGAAGATACCGGTACCGGTTCTAAAGTAACGTAATAACTCGTCGATAACATTTTCCTATATCTTTTAATAGTCGAAAACCCTTATTGTCGATAGAACGATGACACCCTCGGTTTTATATATCTCTTTACCATTTAAAACCTCTACACGAAATACGTTTTGTAGGGTGTTATAACGTATACCAGGGCAATAAGGAACTTAATAAAAGTTTATTCGTAATACGTCGAATTACAAAGAAATACTAATATTTTTAAGGAATTTGATTATACGAATACTAAGAACGTAAAGGTTGGCTTTAGCACTGAAAAAAATACTATCTTTAATGGAATCGACGACTGTTATTACCGTTGTTAATACTATAGTTTTTTACATTTTGAATTCCTTTATCTTTTTTTACCCTAAAAGTATAAAAAAAAACCTTGTTGTTAATATTAACCTTTTGATTAAAAAACTAGTTTTAGTTTAGGATAATAAGATGTTTTCACTTAGTTGTAAATAAGGGTACTTTTCATTTTATCTTTAAAGGCTAATGGTACTGGTATTAAACCTAACGAAATCGGAATTCTGTTCACAATATCGTAGGCTCAGCTACCAGGTGATTAGCAGACTTTATATGGGCTTAAAGGCAACGGGTTACGAAAATATAAATTTACTAACTTCAAAATTAATCAAATGGCCTTATCCCTAATGTGAAAAATGTTTTCAACCCCCTTCAAAATTCAAATTTACGCTGGAAAAATATTAAGACTTTAAATTCAAGGTTTTTGTAAACGTATCAACCTAGATGATAAGCTAGTCATTTACTATATATATATTCCCATAGCTTTTTTAGGTTTGAAGTTTTTGAAAACTATTATGATAAAGGAAATTTAAAACACTACGCATTTTGCGGATTAATACGTATTTTAGGTTACTAAAAGTACTGGTTTACGACATCGATACCAACATTATTACAATGAAGTGTTAAGTTAATATTTATTCCACAGGGATTCAATATCAATAGGTCCCTGTTAAGACCTATAATGGTATTGGTAAGGTCGAAAAGGCTCACTATTCTTTTGCGTAAAGCTTACGATATCCTTACCTTGGATATTAAAGGTTTTACGAATGAAAAAACATGGTTTTAAATAATGGTAAAAGGCTACAATGATATGATTATCTCTAATGGCTTTATACCAACTTTATCATCATTCATATCTTATCTATATATAGCGACTAAGTTACTACTACTGCTAAATACAGAAAAACAAATTATAGCATAAAACAAAACCTTGAAAAAAATAAAAAAGGAATTGACACACCACTAGATTGAAAACACTCTTAAGACCAAAAACGAATTATAGTTGATAACCATATTATTCTTAGATTTTTAAAATAAATTCTTTAGTTAACAAAAGCTAGAAATATGGAACGGATTATATATAATGTTATGTATGATGAACCTTAATGTAGTGGTTGGAACTTCTAATAGCCATATTACTTTTCGAACTATATAGGTTAAGTCGTTGTGAAAACTCTTTAAGTTACATAAAGATTTTTTCGCTGATAACCTCCGAGACGAGTGATTTAATTAATATAATGTTTTGGATCCGTTCTTTAATAAGTTAATAAAACTTAGACGGCGTTAAAACCCAAACAAAAAGAGGATATATATTAACAACTATATTGATAACGAGAACTATAGGTTGAAAAGGGTATATATAACGGCGTAGATATTTTAAAGGGAGGAGTTGAATAGAAAACTCACTTTTAAGGTACGTATTGAAGGTATTATTAATCTGTAAGGTAAGACCTTTAAATATCAACCAAGTGAAAATAAACAGCCTTTCTATATGAGGAGTTATTTAACTTGTACCATTAACGTAATTGAAAGGTTAAAATGTTAATATTTTCAAGTCAAAGATAGTTTATGAAGCTGAGGGTAAGATTACGGATGGGCCGTACGAAATGTTAGCGTTCATCTCTTAAGAATATAGTAATGAAGATAAGAACTAAATTAATGTTTAAGCGATTATACTTTAAAATATTGATTAGAGTTTAATCTTCAAAATGACTATGAGTTTCATTATTAACTTATAGGGTAAGTTTATACTTAATATACAGGATATCAAATAAATGTATGCGTAATGGGCTATCGATTTGTATCGGGTTATATTATAAGAATCACTGAAAATAATATGGGATGTGTTCATGGCCAGCACGGCAGTACATTATAATAAACTTTTGTATGAATTGGCGGAAACATCCGTTTATTGGCTTTTAACGTATCAGGCATGCGTTTGGAATAAACCAGGTATTAATATTCTGACGTTTTATTAGTGCCAATTAATTAAGTCAAGCAAAGACTTCAGTATCGTAGGAATATAAATTAAGATACCTATTTTTCTCGCAAAAGATTGGTTCATGACGGCTAAATAACGTATTTTCGAGAAATTAGGCCTTTCAAAGTATATACCGATCGAAACTTTAAATGAAGATATATAACTAGACTTAAATAAATATCTAATCCGTATTTATAGTATAAAAGTTGAAAATACTAATGTTATGTATATTTGCTTACGATAAAAAGGGTAGGTTACAAGCTGGATCATTATAGATAAATCAGACGGGGTGAAATTATAGAAATATCTCAAATAAAGAACCTATATGGCCTATATAGTTACGTTATACTAATTGTATCGATCTTACGACTTATTCTTTACCGTACTTGTATAAAATAGATGAGGAAAGGACTTTAATAGGTTAAATAAGAGGATTTGGTAGTAATTTAACTATTTAAAAAAATTTATAAGGTTTCGGAAAATTTAATGACAGCGAAGTTAATAATCTTTACAACCGATTTACTCATTAATAATATTATATTTACATAGTAAATAGGGTTAATTATAATATTTGTTAACAATGAGAGGTTAGAAGAGTAATTTATGATTATTGGAAACCTTATATAACCGATATGTGTGAAATATAAACGTGTAATACGAAGCGTATTAATTTTAGAAATTCGCGTTATGATGACCAGTATTAATATGGGCATGATAATTAAAGGTACCTTAATAATTATTACTAAATAGCTGGGATCGCTTCCGATACCTAAAGTGGCGTATATATATTTTTGAAGCTTTTATAAATATTTATGGAATCTGTATACAGCTAACAAAAAAACGTTTAATAGTAAACGAAATAACACTAAAAAACGCATACGAAGTCCTGGAAATCTATAGTTTTCGATAAATTGATTATATAGTTAATCTATTTAATGTTATTACTAAGATTTTGCCTAATTATGCCCTGTAGAGGTTTGTAGATAGTAATACGTTAAACGTATGAATCGAGGGTCACATAGATAGTTTAGTACGTGATGTAGAGAGATAAGGATGCCGTAATGAACTTAAAGACTATCGGAGTAGTAATATTAACGGTACCTGTGGTAAAGGTGACGATATGGAGGGTGGTGATAAAAATACTAATAAATTAAATTACTGGAAAAAAGTACGTTAATATTTGAATGAATAATATGTATATGCTTATAGCCAAACACCAGTACACGGGAGTGAAAAAACTAAAGACTTGGAAATGGGAAGTAATGAGCTGTTATTAATATCAATTTCATTGTAAATTAATTGAAAGTAATACTGGTTTGGAATGTAAATTAAAGAGGGATTTCAGAGGTTGCCACTAATTGATAACAAGCCATACTTGTGTAAAGGCATTGAATGAAAAGCCGACAATGTTAAAATAATAATCGAATGCAGTATAGTCAATTTACCTATATTGACAGTTAGTTGATTTTACTTGGTACAAATTGACTGCAATTTGTGGGATTTACTGCAAATGTTGTGTAATATATTTCCACTTCAAAGTGTGGCATAGGACAAATTATTGAGCTTTACAAATTAGCGTGCAGACCGGCTAGCGGTTTACCAAACTTATAACTTACAACTCAACCACAACCAATTTCAATATAGCATCAGTTACTTCGAATTCAGTGATTTAAATCGAGTACATTGCGATGGAAGAGACCTAAAAGCAAATAGGTAATGAAAACGACGGTGTTATTAACATATTTATAACTTGTTCAATTTTAATACTGTTATCTTTAGGCCTTAAAAATAAAATTGAAAACTTCACTACTTAAAAGAAAGGGAACTTCTAGTCATTTTTAACCAGTTCATTAGCGTTGACTTCGACGTTGATTTCGAGGGTTTTAATTTTCTTAGCGGATTGAAAAATTAGAATCGTAATCGACTCAATAATAGTGTAAATTATCGTTATCCATAGTAACGATAATTGTTCGCCAGTGGTAAAGCTAACTTTAGCCTTGTTTGTATCTTAACAATTAATATTTGTAGAAGTAGTGCTTTTCTTTCGAAATACTACGTAATACAAATAATTTCATTTGAAATACCTTATTGCTCTTGTATCTAACGCAATACCGTCAAACTTATACTTTGTGAAAAGATTGTAAATGTTAAATATATATAAAGGCTTAAAGGTTTAGTTAGAACAAAAGTAAAGGTTTTTGTTATTTAAAAGGTATGGTAAGGCGTGGTTAGCTATTTATTAAGCAGCGTTAGAGGTAGCGTCTTTATATCATGTAACTTACTTGAGAGCATCGTTACTGTTGATGGTCCATTACCTCGTAATTTACGATACAGTCATAGTATTTTTTACCTGAAAAAAATGAGGTATTGAATATAATATATTATCTGCTATTTATTCCGCTTAACCCAATGGTAGCGAATTAATCAGCAACCGGACTTACTATAAATCTAATATCTTTTGCCACTATTACGATGATAATTATTACAGTTAATAGATCTGTTAAAATCTTGCCCTGATTAAAGTCAGTGTGATTATGGCTTCTAATCTGAATACTTGAGACCAGGATTAGCTTTAACGTCTCTCATATTTAAAATAAACGTAATATATCATTACACAATCTTCTTTATGCACATCGTGGAAGTAGTCAACTTCGGAATAAATATCAAGCTAATTTAGCGTAAGTGACATCACAATCGTAATCAAAGACCGAAATTAACTGAAAAAGCCTTTACAAGAGACATCTAGACATTATAAAGCGTATTTGGACTCATTTAGGCCCGTAATTGCTACCCGAACTTACTCGCAAAGCGTAGTTTCAATAGTATAAGTCTTGCCTATTACTTTCTGGCATAATATGAACTTGTCAAGCATTTGATTGAAAATATTTTTTTTTCCTTCCTCTCTTTTCTAGCTTTCATTGTTTTTTGCATTGTTATTACACTATTCGTTTAATATGGCGAAGGGTGAACGTTATTTTCGAAGTAGCTTTTCACACCATAATAAATTTAGCGAATGGTTTTCATTTTTGTTGAAAAGTTATATAACAATCTGTGATGTTAGTCCAAGAAGATCCTAGGAAACAGTGAGTGAAAATTAAAAGATAAAACCTTCATTTGCTTACAAATATTAAAAAAGAGTATTATTTTCTTACCAGAAAGACTGTTAGCCTTTGAGTACAATACAAACGAGGTCTTTGAGTGGGGGGGTGGAGGTGGGTAAGAGAGGTGTATTTGCATTGTTGTTTCTAATGCGGCGAGTCCCTGCGGGTACCTCTTTACCCTCCAGACATTCCTCCTATGACTGCAGGTAGCCATTTCCCTAATATAAGTCATGCTTGGTATGCATATCAATTCTCCCTACTACCATATATACCCTAATTAATGTATAGCTGAGTTTCCCGAAGCCATATAAAACAAATTAGAGTGGATAAAAGCTGACGTTCGCATCAAATATTGATATGGGGTGAAGTGAGGTAATGAAACAATAAAAATAATAGGAACAAAGAGCAAAGTCAACTTTTCACTATACTTTACAATAATCCTCCAACTTTAACTTTTACCCTTTTACAACCTTAACCTTCGCCCTTTTAACCCTTCCATCTTTAATTTTAACGAAGGTTAATATCTTCATTCCATCCAAGCGCGTTCTGGTTAACGGCGCCGTTATACTATCGTAACGCGTTTTGATTAATGGCACGTTCGTTGCCATCGAGGTTGCTAACGTAAGGATCCCTTATTTCTTACATATCTTGCCCGCTTTTTCTTTTTCTTTATTTCACTCCTTATTCTTTTCCTTTTTAACATATGGCTTCAGTAAGTTGACGTGTACTTTTTTTTTTTTAATCTGGTGGTAGGATTAATGATTCAAAGCGACATGGATAAAACGATTTAGTCAACTTTCTACGGTCCTGTCCATCGTAGTTTGAAGGTAGGCGTCCGAATGTTTTTCAAGTTTTTACTTTTATCTTTATTAATCAGAAATCTTTTTAATTTCATGTCGCAGGTGTTCGGCACAATCTTTTACACACAGTCGATAATCTCAAACATATTGCCCTTAAGGTTAATCTTGGATTTAATCTATCATTCTACCCATCTATTAGTCACCTATTGATATAAACTATTACGTCGACTATCTAACCTATCGCAAATTACCTCCTTATTGGCTTGCGATTCATAAAAAATCGCTGTTAATTAGCTTCGGTTTAGGTCTAACACTACCATTACAACTGCTTCTGAGAGTTTTACTAACTATCTTAGTATGATCTGTAAGGGTAGGTAGGGTAAGTTTTTTACGAGCCTGTCATTCATATCCCTTATAATATTGGCGAAAGCTTCAGGCCACTCTTCGAGCTGCTTGTACCTACATTCGTATGCCTATTTCTTTAGTTTATTTTTAACCAGCTTTACCAATCCTTCAATTAGTCCTACTGATATAGCTAAGTACATAGGCGTATTTATCATTTTAGTTCCACCCTTAGAGAAAATTTTTATAACTATCGGATTTTTCAAGTATTTTACGTTGTCCGAGTCATATTCCTTAAGGTAGTCGAAAAAGTTATTAATAGGGTTTTATATCCGAAATAAATTTTCGCCTGTTGATTCCCATATTACTCAACAAAATAAAAATCGCGATGTAGTCAACGATAAGGTAAAGATAGATTTCGCTGCCAACTCCTTTTAAATTGATTTTGTTTATAAAATCTATACCCATAATATCCTATGGTCTTAGAGCCACGACAGGTACGAGTCTTATGTTAACTAGTTTAGCGGTGTTAGATAATACGTACGGCTTATAAGTTCTAACGTATTTCTAAGTGTTAATATACCGAGTCGACTACCATGATATTTCCTTTAATTTATAAAGGGTCAAGGTTAATTCAAAATGCATATAAAGATCATGGGCTCACTTTGATATTCGAGATATTTTACTTTTTCTTATATATACTGCGTATACTTTGCCAAATTCTCGTCTTTATAATCCTTCGTCCTGAATATAAAATTATAGTGAATTTCGTTTTATATTCCTTTTTATTTATATTAATGAGTCCTCGATTATTTTCTATCCGCCTATAAAGTATATTATAATATCTTTGTACTAGTTCGTCTCGTCGATGTATACAGTCATTATCATTACTCCTTCAGGTTGTAACATTCTTCTAGAGATTAGTACTTTTATAAGTAAAAGAATTCCTGTTCCCGGATCTTTTAATATCTCTGGTCTTGCACATAAGTATTTTCCTATTACCTACGGTAATTTTCTTATATTCAACTTTCAAAGGTTTTCAATTAATTCCAATAACGTCGAATTTACATCCGCGATTTTAATAATTTTGTTTGTATTGTGGCGATATACGAATTTTACGTTAAATATTCCGAAGATGTTCATCCATTGCGCGATTTTCCCTATAGGTATTGTCGGACTTGTTAATGATAAATTTAGGTTCGCATAATTGGTATATACTATTGTCGGAAAAGGCGATTTGATTACCTATGGTCTCGCTTTTCCTAAGAATTTTATTATAGCCAGTACTTTTCATTTACCAATTGTATACCTTGTCTTGGTATCATTTAATTTTTAAGGAAAAAAAGCTAAATTTTCTATATAAGATATTAACTTGTCGACAACTTTGGTACTCGGCCGTAATCTATTTAATTAAAAAACGACATTACTGATTCCCTTATTTTACTTATTTGTTGCGAGTTAATATTAATGCGAGCGATCTGATGTTATGGCGACGTTTTCTTGGATAGCTAAGCATATGCTAACGAAAACCTTAAAGTATTATCCTTTTCACCTAAATTTTTAAGGACCTATTGAATTTATTTTAAAAATTTACTTTGGAGGTTATTTTCAGCATTTTTCATACGGTATATTTTTATGATTATCGTTTACGATGGTTTTTGAGTATGTACCTTGTAACGTATGGTATAAAGGAAAAGAATTCGTCTAACATCTTTCACGAAATAGAGTTATTTGAAATTTCGTATACGTTTCGAATCTTTGATGATTTTTTGCAAATGGTCGAATTCGATCTTGTAAGAATGCAATTCCTAAAGAGTAAATGTGGCTTTTGAATAAAACAGTCTTGTAAGAGAAAAGTTCAATCTTTTTCAAATTCGAGGCAAGGAAATTATTAGTGGTGAAGGAAGTTGAATATTAAGCTAAATCCATATGATAAGGTGTTATGGTCGTTAATACATACGTCGAAAGCCATTTTATAGGTATAGTTGTATCCTATTAATAAGGGTAATACTGGTCCGCTGATTTTCGCGTACTTTTGGTTTAGCCTCGTGGTATTCACACGAATTCCTATATCATTTTTTTGTTTTCTTTATTTAGTAATAACTATTTATCAAAGGTAATATATCCAAACGTATAATAGGTATATTCACTTCTTGTTATTCTCTAAGTAATTTTAAATATTAAATACTATATGTTTGGTGTAATAAATGTAGTTTTATACTTATGGCTTAAAGTAACAAGAATTTTCCAATACCTATTTGTTACGTTGCTTTGGAAAAGAAAGTTATGATTACACCGAAAATAAATATTAAATACTTTGTCTTGTAAGTATATCGGCTATTATGGTTTAATTATGTAAATATTAACTGGAATATCGTTACAAACGAATCGGTATTCGCCGTTCTTGTTTGGTAGGTATCGTAAGTATATACCCTATTTAAATTGACCTGACATAGAAAACCAAGTTTCTTTTATGGTTAAATGAAATATTTATGCAAATACGACCTCGTTTTGTAAGTTTTTCGGTCATTTTAGCCAAAAAGGTTTGTTATTCGATTCGAGTTCGATTAAATCAATAACTAAATTAGTTACTAGTACGTCTTTTAATCTAAAGGAAAAAACATCTCTTTAGGCATATGCCAGTCTTTTGCCTAATGATAATCCTTTCCCTTTATCTTCGTAAATTTATAGGTATTTCTAGTTAGTGAATTCGTCCACCTTATTTGTTTTACTTATATTTTTAACATCAATGCCGGAATCCTTAAACCATCTTCTAACAATATCTTCTTGTACGTCATCTAATTTTCTCTATCAGGGACGACGTTAAATGTTTTTGTTGAGTTTGTTATTTTACGCTATTAGTATTTGTTCTGCCTTACCATGTAATAAACAAGCTTTTTTAATTTTTTCTTATTTTCCTACATTTTCCTTTACTATCGTTAATATTTATATACCGAAACTTTTGAAAATATTTCCCTATCATATTTGTTATTTAGTGACCATGAAGTAAAAATATATTCGTTTCATTCGTTTAATCCTCAATTAGTTTTCTTATTATAATTAAAGATCAATACCCCCATAGGTGACGGTAATAATGTAAAATGATTAGAAAATTTCATTATTCTCCTTCAACGTTAAATTTAAATACTCGAAACAGGTAAACGTAATAAACAGTTAACAATATATAAATATTGTTTAATAAGTAATCCCTTTACCTTGTTAAAAGTAATAACATTTTTCGATTTTTTCTATTATTTATTCCGTTTTACAATTACTATTAACTTTTTAGTTTTGTTTTTACACTTTTTTTTCCTGCCTTTCTAATTCCTCTTCTCGTTTTTATAGTTTTCATTATCTTCTTTATATATATTTGGTATAGTTAAAACTTTTTCGAAATGTATTTACTTTTAAGTACTAGTATTTTCTACGTTTTTCGGTAACCGAATAACCTTTTCGTGGTATAAAGACCTCTTTAATTTAAGCTTTTTCCTTATCATTATACGTATTTTACAAAATCGATAATCTCGTTCAGTTTCCGTAAGTATTTTATATCGTTATTATACAAGCATTTATCCTCGTTTTTATCCTCGTTTTCATCACTGTTATTCTCGTCTTTTAAGTTTCATTTTGTCTTTTTTCCTTACTATGAGTAGTCGATTTATCCGACGAATATTAGTTTTCATTTAAAAAACTATTTACCTAAGTTGGTTCAATATTAAAAGGCAACGGTTTTACACGTCGTTTTACAAGTATAAGGCTAAGTGTCCGCTTTCGTCCATAATTATTAGAATATTTGCAACATAATTATTAACGGCTAAGTGACAAAGAATCAAATTACTGGTAATTAATAATTTATATAATAAATAATTATTTATAATAAATAGGTTAATAGAAAAGAAACCTACTAACGACAAAAAACAATATTCAGGTTATTAATATAGTATAGCTTTTGTTAGCTACTCTAAAAGTAATTAATAGGCTTATTATTTAAATGGTAATTCTTGTACAAACTACCGTGTTTTGCGTAAAGAGTTTAACAAAAAACCGTTATTCAGTAGCTTCATGTAAATATGAATATTATAAGTATTATTTCAAATATATCCAAATTAAGTTTTTATAATTCGTAGTTTCACACGATTTTTTTTACAGTTATAATTACTACCGAATATATAAATATTATATGTTTTCTTTTTTTCCTTATGGTTTTGTGCCCTATTTTTCCTCGTGAAATAGTGTTAAAGTTATATATCCACGTTATTTTTTGTCTTAATATGGGATTACGGTTTAATAACTACATGAAAATAATTTTAAGATATATTTTTCGTAAGGTATTTGTTGAATTAAATCGTTTTATAGAATGATTTGAGAACATTTGAATAGATACTGTATTTCCTCTCCTTTACGCGATATTCACTCCGTATTTCTTTCATATAGCAGTGAGAAATTAAGAGAATCCGTCGTGAAACCATTCTTTGACGGTTTAAGTTATCGATGGAAAGGTTTACAATTATAATGCTTGAAGATAAAGGGAGTTAGGTTTCGCACGAATATTAGATAAACTTCTTTCCTCGTCTTTGATTCGAATGTATTGATTTACATACCTTGTAATTCGAGTGTAACGGAGTTTGGCGGCTATTAAAAAGGTAATGTTTTCGACGTTTTTACCTATTCCTTTATCTTTATAAATATATTAACGTTTTTGTAACTTGCTTTATAAGATCTTCACGTTACCTCCCTTTACGTTTAGGTTTATTATGTATAAAGAATTCATATTAAAAACGCGGTAAAATATAAAACATTCTTTTTAATTTATTAATGCTATGAATAATAGTTCGTATATCTTTACATTTACTTCGTTTTCCATTTTTCATTTTTCGAAAATCGCTTACCCCGCTAGTACCAAATTCTATATTTTATATGTTTATACCTATAGCCAGCGCGGGTCAGGATAATCGTAAAACATATAATATATTTAAATACGGTTTCGTAATTAAAATATATTTATACGTTATTATGCATTATTATTATTATTATTATTATTATTATTATTATTATTAACCGTTACGTATTTTAATTTATTTTTTGGTATAAGTTTCGTGAATCAGTCATCGATGTTGTGGAATTAGGTCAAAAATATAGTTAATATAAATTATAATATCCACGCGTATTATACAAATTATAAAAATCGTTGCCGTTTTTTTTTTAAAAAAAAAGTTAGCTTACCTATTTGTTTTCATATTGGTTTTATAATTTTTTAGGCGAATAATGTTTCCGTTAGGTACCTTTTGGTATTTTTTTACGGAAAAAAGTGGTTAATATCACTACTAAAAACTATAATATCCGCGATTAATATTTTCTTTACGATATCGTACGTAACCTTTCACTTATATTTTCCTTTCTAATTTATAAGTTTTTTCAAAACCAAATGATCAGTAACCCTCTTTTATAAAATCATATTGTTATTTTGTCCGTTATTTATAAAGTAAACTAAAAACATATTTTTGAATTTCGTTTATAATATGTAAAAGCATGATATAATAAGTTTATCGCGCTTTTTTACATAATTGACCAACGTTTTATGAATATGATTTTTTAAAGAATTTATTTTAGCTATTACTTCATTATTACTTATTGTTGGACGAGATTTAAGATGAATTTAAAAAAATGCCTTAAAATTCTCCTACTGTGCTCTTTTGTTTTCTAATATATAACGGTACTATTTAACCGCCTCTTTTTTTAACCCCATTTTAAAATAACTTTTATAAATCTTCTTGACGAAAATGTTGTTCTAAAATTACGTTTCCGCCATAATCTTCACGTATTTATCGTAATTGTTTATACTTTCGTCGAATTATCCGTAAAATATTCGTAAAAAACTTTTTTTAAAAGGAATAATATATATAATAACTATATTTCGTTAATATCGCTTTATTTTTCAAAGGACATTTTTTAATGTAATATAAACATTTAATAATTATAATTAGGAATGCAGGTTTACGTATTTGGATATTTTATCTTTTACCTGTTTCGTCTTACCCTTTCAGTTTTGTGTAGCTAATTTAGATTGACTGTAAGGTTTATAAAGATTTTGATTTCGTTTTTCGTATTCGTCCTCGCGTCTTAATCGTCTCGTTGTATTGTTTATATTTCTGACTGCTAATCAGGATAGGTGCAGAGTAAACGACTTCTGTGTAGGTCATCAGATGAGTACAATACAAACGGAATCTTTGTGTGGGTGGAGTAGAGAGGTGTATTTGCATTGTTGTTTCTAATTCGACTAGTTCTTGCGGGTACCTATTAACCCTCCAGACATCCCTCCTATGACTGCGGGTAGCCATTTCCCTAATATAAGTCATGCTTGGTATGCACACAAATCCTCTATACTACCAGCTTCCTATCATAATTTTTCACATTATTCTCAATCTTCGCCAAGTTTTTAAAAAGCTTAGGGTTAATATTGACTATCTTACCTGGTTTAGGGTGAAGGTTGCCATAGTCTTTCTGGTTCTCAATAGTATTTCCTACTGTTAACTCAAGCTTTAAAGCCTTCGAGTCGTGATGATAGATATAATTAACAATCGTTTAACCTAACGGATAAAGTCCTGTGGCAAAACCCGTGATAGGTTCCTGCATGTAAACGTATTTTCTGTGGGAAGCTTCTCTTTAAGAGATTTAGCGATTCTGGGGGAAGGATTGTGGGGCATGGAGAACTTAACCATGGGAAAGGTTTTAAGGGACCCGACGATTTTATTTAATTACCCGAATAAAACCAATATTAATTGCTCTTACCACGTTCGTGGCTTCTGCTTCAGGAGCTCTACCAACTCTCAAAATGTGTTCCACACTATTACGTAAGGGTGTTAAGTTACCAAGAAAATCAACAGGTTCTCTATCGTCGGAACATTAAAAGGTTTAACTTAACTAGGGGTTAAGGGGGGGTTTCCTGAAACGTATGTCATGGTGTTAAAGATCGTTAACTTCTTTATCATTCCCTTAGAGATCTTAAGGATTACGATTTTAAAGGGGTTTTTCTTGTTAAGCAATTTCAAAAAAGGTTACTACTAGTTCTAATAGAGTTTTTTCTAGGGTCTAAATACTATAGCGAGTGACCTTCTTTATAGTCTGGTCTTAACATCTCTTTAATATATTTTCTACGTATTAACCATCCAGTAGTTTCAAAACTTACGTAAATATTCAAAAACTCGAGCGCTGCGATTGAAATTTTAGCCAACGTCGCATTCGAAGATGTACCAGCTGATGAAATTGGTCAAATATTCTTTAATAAACATTTCGTCGGCATTTTTCCCCCAAAGTAACTCGTTAAAATGGACGTAGAAAAGGGATCCGAGGTGTTTGATTTATATGATTCGATTTTAATAGAAAACTATCATAACATGAAAAGGGCTTAAGCGGGGGAAATTAACGTAAAGACTTGGTGGTTTTAGCGGTATTTGGAAACGTGGGGACTTGGCGGTTAAACATTAAGTCGCGTGATGTGGATTTTTTTAGCGAGACTTGGTAATTATTAGGGTTCTCGCCCGAAGTAGCGATTTTAACGATTAGCGTGACTTGATGAAATGGTAAAGAGTAGAGTAAAAGGAAAACTTGGGTTTTTAGGAACAGGTTATATAAAAGGTTAAACAGAAAGTTATTTGTTATAGTTAATAGTTACCGGCTAATGGACTTATTTGTAATGATTACACTAAATACCCGTAAGTACATAGAAGGTGTCAAGGGGTTTATGTTAGCAGTAAGGTAGCAGAGGTAACAAAGGTGCAATATCAAGAAGATGTTTGTTCGTGCTATAGAATAATCACTAGCCGTTAGGCTATTCAGGTGTGTAAACTGAATACTTTGATTGAAAACTGAAGAGCTATGAACGAAATGCTATCTATGGTGCTGACCGTGTCCTTATATCCCATTGCTTTCATACTATCTTCAGGACTAGATCGTTTGGATCACCACACTGATCCCACTGATCTAGTGCTGCCTTACCTTGAATCGGTGGCTAATCCTTACTGATTCCATGTAGCCTCACCTTGAATCAGTAACTGATTCATACTGATCCATCATGTGACTTTCTTAGTCACCTTGCTTACATAAGAGATGTTCCTCGCCTGATGTGTTGAACTATAGGCTCTCCGTGGCTCAGCTGCATGCTGGCCTGTTTCCTGATCCAACCGTTGTCTGGGTTATAACATTAGTCATTTTTATAGTAATAGTACCCGCCATGGTACTCATCAAGCCGTTTGCAAACTTAGCAAACTTTACGATTTTTAGCGGTTAATCTCAAACCTTTTCTTAAAAAAGAATCCGAGAAGACATCTTGATGTTTTCAAATAGCGATACCGTCGCCATCTTCAAATTACCTAGAAAAACCGACGAGATCTGAAGGTCTTCTCTACTTACTACAGTGAAAAACTAAAGTAGTAGTAGAGGCACTTCGCAAGAATCTTCCCTCTACCTTGGATTTTTACAAAACGTAACCAGAAAATTGTTTCTTTTTCGACTTATCTTATCTGTGCTTAACATAATAAGCACTGATTAATATTGGTAGGCCTTGCTTATTATATTCCTTTAGATGTTACAACCTTGTCTATTTGATTAGTTAAAGTAAAAGTAGTATTTCAATGGTTAAGTGGTAGATATATTGTTTTAGATTTGGCAATCTGCTAGCCGGTCTGCACAGTAGTTTGTATGCATAATTTCTTGGTCTATGCCCTAGTGTGAAATGGGCGTATACTGTACTTGACTTGCAGTCAATACTGCGGACCCACAAAACAATAAACTCAACCTGCAGTCAGTATAGTCAACTTAACTGTAAGTAAAGTTGACTAACTGAACTGCAATTACTATTATTCCAACAATAAAATTATTACTTTAATTGGTATAGAGATACTACTAATATTGTAAGGGTATGTTATAGTCTATAAATGAATTTATGAATTAAAGATACAATTTATTATTATATATGTGAAGGTTTGAGGTTAATGATACTATTAACGTCTGGTTCATTTTGTACATTTTGGATGATACGATATATAAGCCACCGAGAACATATATGGATCCCCTAATAGTAATGACAACCATAATTATAGCCAACAACATATACGCGCCACTTTTACACGTTTTATTTATCCCCTTTATGTAGGCTACTTTTTTATATTTTACTGTATGGGGCCCTTTTTCACAAAAGCTTACACAGTCTTATTTCAATTGTAAATAGTCGTCGGTCGAAGACTAACATAGCTACATTTTACGGCTCGATAAGGGTTACAATTTAGACGCCTACGGGTTTTTAAATTGTAAAAACCCCTACTATTTTAATTGTAGGGATCGCGCGAGGTTGCGAATGCCTGTATAAGCTCTTGGAGAACTCGTGTTACCATCCCTCCCGCCGATATATACAGGATTATTTTGTAGAAGTTAGTGTAACATTTCGTAGTTAGTATTTCCCGGTAATGGTTCAAAAAGAAATGAAAAGATCTACTATTAGAAGAAAAGTAAATGTCAATATATTCCAATTAATTATATAAATTAAAAGATGATTATATTACCTACAAGTCGATTGCAATATAGTGCCCAATTTAATGTGTAGAATGGGACAAAAAAACAGCCATAAACACTAGTGTATACACAGATTAGCAGTCTGCTGGCTAGCGGTCTACCAAACTTAAAAGAGGACGACGCCACATTCTATTCATCACACCAGGTACTTCGACCAGAGATTTGAATCGATTAATTTGCAAAAATAAACGTCTACCATCAATGTGCAAGTTTTTAGTTGGGTAGATTTCTATTTGATTTGTAATCCAATTCATATTGGCTAGAATTGAATACATGATCTATATTAAATAGATCCACTTCAATTGATGTGGAAAAGAATGTAGTCAATAATTGTGCCGATTTAATTTGAATAATTGAAATGTCTTCTGAATGAATCAACTTCATAGAATTCAAAATTCAACATTTGTTTCAATAAATAGCGATTGGGAGAGGAATAAAGAAAAACTTCATTTAAAAATAGGTTAAATTTTCAATTCAAAATCGCTAGTATTTTTGTGTATCTTTTCGTGGCTACGGTTGTTGATTGGAATCATTAGTCGGAGTAACAACTTGTATAATAGTAGAAGTGAGTTTCTTTCGGGTCTAAGTTTGGCATCCTGCTAGCCAATCGGAATACTAATTCATATGTATACCAGCTTAGCCCCTTCTCGACATTCAATTGGGCACTGCAATTTCTTGCACGCAATACACGTTAAAACTTTCACCAATACGGTAGAAGAAAAAACGATCATTAAAAAAAAGCCATTAAATATTTTAATACTATGAAACTAAGAATTGAAAAGAAAACCCGAAATCTGGAATACAATTAAACATAATTTCCACTTTACTACAATCCAGGCTTTCAAGTTAAAAGAAAATCGTTCATATGTCTTTAGTCGTTGAAACGAATTTTTGATTCAAATTATGGTCGAACTAACAGATAGTATTGTAAATGTCAGGTGGTAGATTTAGCGTCTAGTTAGTTAGTCTGGTAGCTTGTTTGAATCCTAATTAGTATAGACTAAAGGTCAATCGTTTATTTTAATGAATAAGCACTCAATAATAAATTTCAGGTATTGCTATTGAGCATATTTAACATTCGTAACTTTTAATTTTAATGGTCTCAGTACGTCTTATAACACAATTAACCGGTAACGAAAGTAGTTCCCTTTATTTTATCTTTCCCTTCATACTACCACTAATGCAACTAATATCATATTAGTTTTTAGTTATATGTTATACGTAGAAGAAAATGATATTATTATACAAATGATTTAAATTAATTATACAAGACGGGTGTTTTATACATTATTTACTAACCAATCTTTTGGAAAGTTTCGAAATAGTAGTTATTGTCGTTTGCAAAACCACCGCACGAAAGAATACGTGAAACCTATTTCAGTGAAATTTTTGAAACTTTTATGATTTCCCAATATTGATTCGAGTAATGAATATGTTTACTTCGATTAAAAGCATTGAAATTTGATTCAAGATTTCAATAGATAGATTTCATAAATTATCGGTTATTAACCTCATTGCAAGCTCATAGATTAAAATTCAATCACATCAACACCACCATTTATAATCCTATAAACAAATCCACGATATCACTTAAATACGCTTTAATCATGATTGTTAATAGGAGGCGGTATTTCTAGGGAAAGGCTGTTAGGGCGGCGGAGGCCGTATTAAAAGGGATTGGGGCGGCGCTAAAAGGTGCGGAAGTAACGGAGGCGGCAAATGCGATAGCGGATTTTTTTTTAGTAAAGTTTTCATTGCTTCCGTTGCTATTATCGTTATCTTCGTATTCAGAAGAGAAAAATCGTATAGGGTGACAACATAATAACGTCGCAACTAAAACTTACGCGGCACCACCCTCTACTGTTTTAACGATGGCGCGAAAAGGGCGCTGAAGAATAAATTGGCTCCTGTGAAATACCATTCGAATTAAGCCAGCCTAATAAGTTGTTAACGGTACGACAGTCATATCGGCAACAGTCATATAGCTTCTTTTACACTTGATAACTACATTATGGCACATTAACTTCTAAGCTTGATAAGTTATTTTCCGTCTGATAACGATATAACATTACATAAATAAAGATATTAATATTTCTATTGAGCGTACTTAGCCCAGAGACCCTGCTAATGTTAATCCCATCATTTACTTTCAAAAATAAAGAATAGATACAAGTCGTGTAAGGTTATGTTTATATAAGTAGAATAAACTCCGAGGGGGTTGCGAAGCAGTCAGCGAGTTGATGCTTGTCCAGAGCTAGTGGAGCGCGTTTACATAGGCGGGTCACATGTATAGCTACAATATATACCTAAACAACATATCATTTTAATAATGTTATTACTTACGTTAATATACGTATTGTTATTAGTAATTTCATACGTAAAGTCTTATATTATACGACGTGATAGGAATAGATTAAAAAGTAAAGGTTACTTTCTTTTAAATCAGTTCAATATGTAGACGATATTGATAAAACATTTTCGATTTTACGATGCGAATCAATGTACGCAATCATTTTAATACAAAAATTAGCATTTTCTTAAAATTAAGGTTATTTAAAGAAACAGGAATTAGTTTGCAAATTCTTCGGAAAAATTAGTTTTTAGGGCTGTTTATACAATGTATAGAGTTATTGAATAATCCAATAAGGGTTCTACAGAAATATTCTTTAGAAACGGGACTAAATTGAAGTATTGTATCATATATGCATAAATATGCTGCGTTTTATACATAAATGTTTACAGGGTTTTTTTTAATAAGTATGTGGTATATAATCTCTTCGACTTTAAAAACTAAAAGTTGACTATTTTTAAATATAAGATGTTTTATAAAGTCAGGGGCAAAATAACTGACTGGCTGTACGCAAATTTACGGTTAGTTGCTTCAAAATACGTTTATATAGGTAAGAATTAAATCCTTACTTAATCATCCACAGTTTAAAAAATTAGCCAACATTGAATATTCGTCATTGTTATCAGCTTGACTACTAGAGTAAGCGGTTAGTTCAAATTTCATAGCCATGATATAACGTAAACGTACAAGTAGTCTATAATGAATCTCCAGCGGATTGTACCCTAAAATTATGGAAAGAATTGAGGAATAGGTTTCCGACCGGAATAGTAATGTATTCTATTAAAACTTTGTATGGATTAGTATAGGTTGGCGTCCATTAGCTTTTAACGTACTAGTTGTACTTTAAAAATAGGCTAGGTGTAAAAACTTTAACATTTGATGCGTGTCTATTAATCGCGTAAAGAAAAACCTTTCGCATAGTTCGTATATAAACTAATAATACCCTTTTCCTCGGAAACACTAAGTTTTTAGTGTCAGAATAACGTGTTATCGATAAGTCAAGACTTTGGAAATGTAACCAAATCGAAACATTAAATAATGGTATAAAGTATAACTTTAATATGTTGTGAATTATGATCTATAGTATGAAGGAAAAAAACACCAACGGTATGTACATTAGTTTACGATAAAAACGGCAAGCTACGAGTCTAACGATTATTGATAAAGTCTACGAACGAAAATTATAGCAATACCTAGAGTAAAGAGTTTGTTCGGTTTACATTGCTATTTTATGCAAATGAGAAGCATCGTACAACCTATCTATCATAGCATAGTAATATAATTTATAAGACAAAGATATTGATACGTTGAATAAGAGGATTTAGTAACAATTGGATAATTTAGAAAAAAGTCTTAACATTGTTTAGGTAGATTTGACTACAACAAAGTTAAGAATCTTTACGGACAGCTAGTTTGCTAATAATATTAACGTTATATCGTAAATATGGTTCCTTGTAATGTTTCTTAATAAAGAAAGGTCTAAAGAACAATTTACAATTACCGAAAATCTAATATATTGCATATTCATTCAATGTAAGCATATAACGCGAAAAGCGTTGGCATCGGAGGTATCAGCATATTAATAGGCTTGAATATTGGTGTAGTAACCAACGGCATATTGAAGATAATGACTCAATAACTAGGACTGTCTCCGATACCGGTAGCAATATATATAAACTCCTGGAACCTTAACGAGTACCAATTAAAGCCGGGCATAACCAATAAAAAACGTTTAATAATAGACGTCATAGCTTTAAAAGAGGTATTGGCGGTAAGGTCTAGAACATGTTCACGTGAGAAAGTTAAGTAGAAGAGTAATCGTTAGATTGGTATTGTAGTAATAAAAATATATCGATTAGGAAGGAGTATTCTAGAGAGTGCACGTCACAGATAGAAGGTTATAAACCTCCTATCCGAGCAGTGGCCGTTTTGCCGTGCGCTCAGAAATACTCAATCTAGACCGCTATATATATTGTTGTGCGGCCTGGAATAACTATTCCTGACCTCTCCATGTATAATGTACTTTACTTCTTGCAAGAGTGCAACCTACAACGTGACATGTTACTGTGCATATTACAGGACAGCACCTTGAAATACAGTATACTGTTACTTACTCTATCTATATTATTTATAAGAGTATATAGTAATATTTACGTAGGTAATTTTTGTTTTTCCCTTATGTGCCTCTAAATCAGTAACGGTAATATAATTGTAGTTACAAAGATTTAAATTAATAGGTTTTGTAGTGATAATGTAATTGTAGTTATAAAATTCCAAAGTAATAAGTTTTATAGTAATGATGAAGCTATGGTATTCATTATAATGGTCTAAATTAGTAGTTTTCGTAGTAATAGTGTGGTTGTAGAGGTCTGAAATAATAAGTCCCGGTCACAGTAGTGATTATAATTCGATTAAAATTAGTAAATTTTAGCCGTAGTAGAAATTATAACTCGGGCTTAGTTAGTATAACTAAATAAGGGCGATATGGTTATTAATAACGTCTTTGATTAGTTTTGATAGTGGTGCGATTTCGTAAGCGTTATAAGGATAATTACGCTGTTACGTACTTTAAAATTAATAATAAAAAATTATCGCTATCGGTTCAAGTAAAACCTTTCCTTCTTCCATTGAATAATGCGTACAATTAATTAATATAAGTCCCCACCTTAATTAAACTTAACCTTTATTTTAATTAATTAATTTCAATCGTTTTAATAGGTATGTTATTTAACCAATGGCTACATACTAATCTCCCCTTTATATAAATGACGCGTAAAAATAAAACAGCTAGGCGCCGGCTAACGCGAAAATGTCGACGCGTCGCCGCCATTGTAATAGTCACCGTCGTTACTGATACTAACAATCTACCTTTATCGGACATAATTTCGTTAATAATAGCTTCCCCGCCTGCTGCGGTTACCCCGCTTAGCTTTTCCGCTACCTTTTCGCCTTCCTTTTCCGCCGTTATTACCCCTTTAAGCCTTACCATCACCGTTACCTTAACGTTTTCCGCTGCCGCCGCTATTACACCCCCTTTTTCCCCTTTCCCTCCCCCTTCCCCAGCTGTTAAAGAGAGGAGCGTAGGGCTTTTGAGGCTATAAACCTTATTTTTCCCTTACGGATAAAAATCACATTATCTTTAAAAGCCCTTTTACACCGTAATCTTAGCTTAGAGTAGTCATATTAGGGTTTATATGTTTTAAATAAACCTGTTTATATATTTTTAAATTGTTATGTTTCAAATAAAAAATTCGAAGCGGATATATTTTGTCGCCTTAAATTTCGTGTCGTTCATATACGTTATGAGGCTTTTGTCACGCGTAAGGCATTAAAATAGTGTAACCGAATCCGTAGTTTTGGGTTGTTATAAATACGTCTTACGTACCGTATATTGCGTCCGCGCCAATAGGTAAATTTTCTAGTGATTATTATAAGAAAGGGGGTGTTTGGCCCGTTATTACTGTTATAAGATAATTAGTAACGAATAAATTTTATTTCTGGGTTTTAACGTCGAAAATCGAAGTCTTAATACGTATTCGCCAACTTTATAAATTTTTTTAACCGATTTTGAACATTCCCTTCACTAAAAATATAATATTTAGCGCGTTTTGTAAGATAATTGCAATCGTAAATAACTCAAAAAAAGTAGCATTAATTTGTATTCGGCGTTAACCGGTAAATTACGAAGTCGACAGCCGTTATTGTTACCTAAAAACGAGGCTTGCGTATATATTATATAGGCGAGTTTATCGACGTTATCGAGCATCGGCGTTAAGAAGGTAAAGACTCTTTTACGCCTTTACCTAAGGGTATACGACCTAAGGCGTAAGTCTACATCTTCGTTAACGTCGGTAACATCGATAGTAATAATAATAATGGCGTTAATATAAAGGAGGAGGGTGGTGGTGAGGAGGATAAGGACGCGATGATGTCACTCTTTCCATTTAATAGTGGATAAATTCCCTTTGTGCCAGGTTGGCCTGCCCGGATATAATGTAATATGTAAGTGCGGCACGAAATGGTAAATTCAAATGAAGATAAAGGAACGGGAAGATCCGTCGAGTTGAGGAGTATAAAATAAAATGTAACTAAATATTGGGAGCGACGGGAAATAATTGGGTTGAAAAATACCTAAATTGGAAAAGAAATGTAAATAATGGATTTTGGACCGTTTAAAACTTCCTCGGTAATTTATTTTGGTAAAAACGGATTTAATACGGATTTGAAAACATTTAGTAGTAATAGTAAAAACTTTATTTTATTGTTAAGGTTTCGAAAACTATGATATATACAATTATTTCTTTTTTTAAAGTAACTGTTCAGATCATGATTTCATAACCGCTTTTATTTGTATGAACGGTCAAAGTATTATAATCGTAACCGCTTTTAAATTTTACGAGCGGTTTAGATATTGTATTCATAGCCGCTCTTACTCATATTCCTTCTTTTATAGCCCTCTTCTTTTTAAGGTTACGGCTCGAATTGTATACCTAGGCCTTCCGTATCATTAGGTCGCGGCTAAAAATACGAATCCGGACCATTTTTTTGAAATCGCGGTCTAGGCTACGTATTCAAACCTTTTTTCGCTTTCGTCTCTTATAGCCCTCCCTCGTCTTAAGCTTATAACCTGAATCGTATATCTAGGCTTTTTTTCTTTTAAGATCGCTCGCCTTAATATATCCTTTGCCATTTCGCTATCATATATTTTATTACCTATCTTTTATAACCCGTTAAGTAATATCCTTTCACAAATTTTGTTTCATACATATTCTTATTCTTCTAGTTTGGCAAGTCGTTAAATTATATTATTTTCAATAAGGCTTTCATAAAGCGGTCATTTTTATCTTCTAAGATATTGATACCTCCGTTCCCTACTTAAATCCGTAAAGCTTTAGTAATAAAAGGGTTTATAATTTGTTATATATCCAACGTTCAGTTTGAAAATATTTGATTTAAATTATGAAGTAAATTAGGTTTTTTTGGTTTCATTATTTTAATAGCGAAGAATCAAAGTTGAAATATATATCTTTACCATATATAGGTTTAGTTTTTTTAACTAGTCAGTCGATAGTATAATCCTAAAGACATAAATAGATTTTGTATATTGCAACCTGTTTAATCTACATATACTAAACTAAAAGGTTGAAGTAAAAGTTAGGTTTTTTTTAATATTATTGGTATTAGGTTTATAGCTATGGGTATTTTGAGGCGGTTAGGTATGGTCATTTTTACGTGTACCTATTATATTCAAACAGTATAAATTAGTAATTTCGCGCCGTGATTAAATTTGAATACGTTTAGATTTCAATGTTAATATTAGTTTAAAGTTTAGGGTAATTTATCAAGTATAAAGTAAATAACATAATTCAGGTAGTTGGAATAGGGTTTACTAACGTCTATCTGTACGAATAAATTTTAAACGATACAGAAATCAAACGTAACCACGAATTAGTTGGGCGTTTTCAATTAGTTCTTTTAGCGTTCAATAACGTTACGTTAATTGAACGGCTTTAAAAAACTCAAACGTCGTGAGAATTAAATTCAAAATATATGGGGCGAACTTAATAAGGAGAATAAGGTAAAGTAAATATAAGTGTTAAGAGATGTAATATGTAATCCGGTATTTGGTAAGCGGTCCGGATTGGTATATCGTAACCTCTTTTAAAAAAGTAAACGGTTGGGATAGTGTATTCGTAACCGCTCCTAAATTAAAGGAACAATTCAAATGTTACATTCGTAACCGCTCCTTTATTTTATAAGTAATGTGGATTATCGAATTTAAATCGGACGGGTTCCAACGAAAGGCTCCGAAACTTGGTAATTATGGTTTACGGAGCCTTATACGTAATAGAACGCTCTTTAAAAAGTGCTTGGATACGTCAAAGCGCTCAAAAAAGGTCAATGATGGCGTAACGACGCTGTTAATGAATAAAACGCTAAATATGAGTTAATAATATCGTATTAAAGTTATCTTTTTTAAAGTTACTTAAATTTTACAGTTTTTATATATATTTCATTTAATTTTCATAAAAACAGAAAATTATGGTTCAAATGATTAAAACCATTATAGTATTTCATTATACGTATTTAACTTGTATTTTATTTTCCCCCTAGGTTATTTGTAATCGACCGATTCTACTACTAATTAGTATTGGTAAGGTTTAAAACCTATTTAAGTAAAGTAGGAAAGTAAAAAAGTCATCTTTGGATTGGTATTATAGTAATTAAATATAGATTAATTAGGAAGGAGCATTTTAGAAAGTGTATGTTGCAGATAAGAGGTTATAAACCTCCTATTTGGGTAGTAGCTCTTTTGCCCTGCGCTTTGGAATACCCAATCTAGACCGCTCCATGCATTGCCGTGCGACCTGGAATAACCATTTCAAACCGCTCCATACATAATGCACTTTGCGTCTTGCAAAAGTACAGCCTGCAGCATGACACGTTACCGTGCACATTGCAGGACAGCACCTTGCAATACAGTGCACTGCCACTTACCCTATGTATACTCTCTATGAGGGTATATAGTAATATCCACAGGTATACAAATCTTGGGAAATCGATGAGTTCTGGTAAATTAACGGTAAAGATAAACCCGCTAATATTACAACTAAATCCACGCCTAATAGTGCTCTAAAACGATTTATAGATAATAATACGTTAACTATACGAATCGAGGGCTACGTGGACCGCTTGGCACGTAACGTAAAGGCATACGAATGCCTTGGAAAACTTGAAAATTGCCAAGGTAATGGTGAAAGTGATAGTAGGTGGAATTATTAGTAACAGGTATGTAAGTGGTGGAATTTTTGATACGTATAGGTTTGTGGCGAAAAACCTATATATGGGAGTGAAAAAACGGAGGGTTCGGAGATGTGGAATAAAGGGCGGCAATTAATGTTAATTTCAGTAAAATTTGATGGGAATTAACAGGGGTTTGGCTTACGGATTCAGAAGTAATGTTAAAAGTTACAACTAATAGGTGGGCCGGCCACGCTGGTATGCAAGCATAAAACAAAAAGCCACTAGTGTTGAAATAGCAGTTGAATGCAGTACAGTCAAGTTAACTATACTTATAGCTAGTTTATTATACTTACTACAAATCAACTGCTGTTTGTATGATTGACTGCAAGTGCAGTGCTGTAGGTGCCCACTTTAAAGTGGGGCACAGCCAAAGCATTCAGCCATACAAATTAGCGTGCAGACCGGCTAGCGGTCTGCCAAACTTAGAACATACAACTCATTAATGAGAACCAAATTCAATGCAGCACCAGTTACTTCGACCACAGTGATTGGAATCGACTACGTTGCAACGATAAAGGCCTGCCAACACAAACATACTATTAGCTATTGATGTTTGACCTACGTGGGGTACCAAACCCCACCTTCCTTCTTTGTTATCTATTGATATTGCACATACATACCTGCTGCAAACTCTGCAGCCAGACCTAGACTTAACTTCATCATCTTTCAATATACTGCAAATCACACACTACAAGCAATATCCAACAATTGAGGCGGCCAAAGGTATGACTTCAAATACAATCAAGAATGAACTATACTGAACCGTGTGAAAAGTACCGTTAAATAATATAATAGCCTTATGTACACCATCCTTAATAAATTTGGTTGAATTTAACTGCTAACTTCTGTCCATGTTTTTTTGTTTTTTTTGGGAAGCAGATGCCGTTGATCTTCTCTACCTTGCTGTTGCCTTTGGATTTGTTAAGTGTCGAAGGGAAAATGTGGGATCCATATGTAATATGCCACTCTTTTACCTCAATTTTCATAAACGAGTTGTCTGATATCCATTTTGTTGGAGTTCCGAACGTTACTGAGTTCCTTTTCAGTGGAGGCATAGTATTCATGAAGGTTTGACCCTCTGTGACATCTGTTTCAACCCAGCCGGTTGTGGTGAAAACGGGGAAGAGAGTGTCCCTGATCAGGAAGACGATGCTGATACTGACCTGGAAACTATTTTGGACGCCCAGCGCTTGGACAGACTGAACATTCAGGCTTTATATGAGCATCTACTAAATGAAGTGAAAGCTTCCGGCCGAGTGGTTTTTTTAACCATCACTGGGCAGTGCCCACTATATAGCCAGTATAGTGCTACCCTTACCAATGTTAAGTTACTTATGCCGGCGGGAAGGCTCGCAACTCAAGTATCCTTACTTTACAAAACCACCACCCTATTCAATTACCCGATTTTATGCTATACCCTTTGACCAGTAGAATAAACCACCTCATTTTTTATAATATAAGTACATAAATTGAAAACGTATTCTTTACACTAGTAACCCATTTCCGAATACGAAGATATATGTAATTGTTAAAGCTTGATAGGACTTTGTATTAAACCGTATACGTCACAACGTCATTAAAAAACCCTTTCCGCACAATGAATGTACATTATATTTTTCTAGGTTTCTTACATGTTAAAATACAAAAAGAGAGGACCCATTATTAGGTGTATCGAACAGGTTTCCAATGTATTTTACCTGTAAAATACCGAATTATAGCCTTTGCCTATTAAATACATAATTAAGTAAAACCCTTTGACGGGAAACCGAATCTTAAACCAACCTTCAAATCAAAGTTTCCATGTGGATATTATCATATGTCTCTATAATTAGTAAGCGGCCATGCTGCGAGACACATTCTTACGGAGTGCATGATAGCGTTCCACTATCTAGAAGGGATATTAGCAGAGTGCATGGAAGAGTGCCCCTGCTCAGGTGAGAGCTTATAAACTCTCACCTGAAGCGTGCACTCTCCAGATTCTTCTTCTGCCTTCGATCGATATATCTTCAATATATACGATTGAATCTTTTACTTACTTTTATGTTAGCGTACATGGTATAAACAGAGTTTATTGACACTAATTGGTAGCTGACTCGATCGATTATAAATAGCTTAGAGAAAAAAGACGAGCTTAATTTAAATACCTATAACGGGATGCTATAATGGTAACAACTATCTGTTATTGAACACTAAGTTTTACAAGAAATACAATAGTGTAAGAAAAACTATTAAATAGAGTAACTTTAAAAAGAAAAAATTTAGTACGGTATTATTAACTTGGTTGGTACCTTATTTACCAAAATGCCTATTACGTGCCTATTAACTCGGTTAGCGCTTTAAACGCGTCCAGGCTCTTCTTAGAAAGCGTTCTATTATGTATAGGCCACATAAGCTATTAAAGTTTTGGAACATTTGTTTGGAACCTATTCAACTTGAAAGAAACATTCGAACCGATTACAAACTTTGGGAACAGCTAAAACACAACTTTTGAAGCGACTCCACAATGACTTAACCTTCTAAAAGTAATATCCGAACCGCTTACAAAGCGCTACTAATGTGCCTAAAATACATTTTGAAACGCTCCAGCGTATTTAGCCAGCATCCGACATAGTATTTGAAGCGCTTACTATACCATTTCAACTTGCTTTTACATACCATTTCAAAATTTAATACATACACCCCTACTTTTTCCTCCTCTCTATTTACCTTACCCCGTGTATTTTTTTTCTATTCTTCCTACAATACACCGGTTGTTTCATTTGTTATTTGCGACGTTTGAATCAATTAGCTATTTAGATAATATATCCTTTACCAAACGCAAAACAATTAATTTGAACGCCGAACAAGTTTATAATTATGCTTCATTTGTATTTATTTAAATTATCAAAAGTGAAAAGCCTTATTTAAACCACTCTCACATAGTGAATTTATACTTTATTTGCGTATAATACTCTTTGATTTACCTGGTTATTTTGAGAACTCTTTTAAATATATAATCCCAAACATATAATTAACTTTATCATTTCTTTCTTTGCACTTACCTTTGACTTGCGATAACCTCGCTCTCATGGAATAACCCGTGAATATCCTAGAAAAAAACAGAAAATATATGGACCTCCTATACCAATATGCAAGGCTTCGAAGGATTGTTTTGAAGATTATTAACCTGAATATGTGGTAAAATACCATTACAGCGCCGTCAAAGAACTTAAATCGTTGGGCGGAGAATGTGTAGATTGCAAATAACATCTTTCGCTATTAGGAAGAAAAGGCCTAGGGGTCCAGTATATTCGATAACTTCTGGAAAAAAACAATCTCTATATGGATTATAGAAATGTGGTATATGGTGAATAATTCGATTTTCACAGTATTAAGGGCCTAGTTACAGAGCCAAAGAATTAATACACTAAGTGGCAGAAACGGCCGCATTGTAAAAGATTTGTATACCACAGCCTACTTCGATAAAATATCAAATTAAAAACATATAAAATTATTGTAAGTGGACATTATAAAGAGTTATAGATTACGGGAACGTAGAGAACATATTATTGAAAAAATGCTGGAAAATCCTTCAAATACTCCAATTATGCAAAATTTAAAATGCTCCGAAAGATTAACCGCGCCCAGAGAAAGGTAGACAGATCTATTGGAATTCAAGAAAGAGTAGAAAGGATTGCAAAGATTATTTGACATTTGAATTATATACGGTTCCTTTTCAAAACATATTTGCAAAGAAAGACGTAATCCAAATTATATCTGAATATAATCAACGCAGCTTACAACCGGGGAAAAAGCGGTTTCAATAATGAAAACGGTATTTTTAAATATAGGATGATCTGTATTTATCAATAATACGTGATTTACGAATTAATATTTACTAACTACGACTCTCATCGCAACCTCCTGCCATATAGGCTTCCTATTAATAAAAGCGACCATACGAAACTTAACAAATTTGTCGGATTATGGGATAAGTATAAAAACTATAATCGCGAACCCTACTACATCTTCGATAACAAGATCCGTACAATGTTGAATACTTGTAAAAAATTTAACGTTAAACCCTTCCAATTTTAAGTGATTTTTCTTAATATACTAATTAGGTATATTGAAACGTGGTAGAGATATTTCCTTACGTAAGTAAATATATTTACTAGTATTTGTACCTCTATAAAAATGAAATTAAACAAAGAAATTCATTATAAGCTTTAAAATAAAATATGAAAGGGTTTTACTTTGTAATTAGTTACAAACTAGCGTATGAACTCTAATGAAATACTATTGAAAGTGTTCATTTTTCTATTGACGAAGTTTTGAAAGTTTTAAGAGGAATTTTAATTTAAAATATCATGCTGATAACCTATCTATCCAAATAGTTATTAAAGCTTGCCGTATAAAACCAAGCTTTAATTTTATGATAATTCAACCGAAAAGGAACTTGAATATTGTTTTTTTCGAGAGCCTTCAAATATTATTTGAAACCTCGATACGTTGATAGGCTAGATTCGGGATCATATTGATAACCGGGAGGACTAAGGACGAAGGCCCGTAAATTACAAAATTACAACTCATTGAAATAATTTATTATGTCTAATTCCGACCATTTGAAGTGTACCCAAGATGTAAGGAATGCGAATTCTCCAAATATAACTTTTAAAGCCAAAATACTAAGTAGAGAGCTTCAGAAACCTAGGATAAAGATGCTACCAATGAAGGCGCTCCTATATCAAGATACGAAGTCTAACATATGTTTTAGTATACTTACGTAAGAGTATACAAAGCTTTAAGAGTTTCTAAAAACATTATATTGAATATCATAAAGTCGTTTATTAGTCGACCAATTATCCAGTATTCGAGTAGATTCGGGTTAGACGATAATTCGAAACCGATTACTTACCCAAATACGAAGTGAAAGCTAATTTCGCAATGCGTATAGCCGATAGCGAAGGGGGGAAAATGATTTCAATGCTTACCCATACGAGTAGACCTTCAGAAAAGATAACTCGGAAAAAACGAGACGTATGTAATAATATACAATAATTCAGCATGAGGAAACGGATTAACGAGTATTTATATACCTCTAAGATGCCACATTTCTACATAACAAAGGCTTTAATCATGAAAGAAGCGTGTTGGATGCCTATATAGCATCTTAATTTACATTTTTAATAGGTACAGCAACCGGTTTTAGGTTATTATCACATATATAGAGGTAATCGAAATTTATTGCTGGAAAACGATACTTCGATGTTTTCGTAACGAAATTTCCAAAGTTTCAATTTGATCGAATACAAGAATGCCGAAAGGTTTTATTAAGAAGATTTAAAACGTTGTGACAGGATATAATCATTGTAAATATACAATTCGAACAGCAGAAATTTTATGTAATATATTTGAAAATGATATTTCTGTTTGTATTAACTGTTCTAAATTAGTTTGAAATTAATATTCGAAATGCAACTAACCAACTCATTCGCGTTTTCTATAGTATATTCATACCATTTCGTTTAAAGTTTAGATATCTGTAGTTTTTCTTTAACGCATGTATAATTAAAACTATCTACTTAACGTAGTTGGAACTAACGATGTTATATCGACGATTTCAATATCCCTTTACCAAGCGCCTTTTGCGGCTACTTTAATTAATATGATATATGAATATAGGGAGAAAACATTCAAAATTATAAAGAAATTTCGTTACGAATGCTAACTGTATTCGAAAGGTTTACAATGGTTTAAATTCCACTTTAAAAACGACGTAGGATTTAATTACGAGGTTATTAAGGATATAATGTACTTTGACAACCAGCCTATATTATACGTTGTCAATGAAACAACAGTGTTTCAAATCGAGAAATTTTTACGAAGCGTTTTTATTAGGGATTGCTATGATATCTTGGTAAATTGTTAGATAAACTTTTTTTAGTGCCTCTGTATTAGATTTTGTACGATATAAACATCGTTGTTAATTCGATTCAATGGCGAATTAAGGTTAAGATTACTGAAGTACGTGCAGAAAAATACCGATAACGGCGTTTTGGGGTATCAGAAAGTGCCAACGGTATTATGAATCGTTTAAAAATTGTATATGCTATTGAATAAGAAATTAAAAGAGAATAATACCCAATATTCAATCCTGATGATAATAGTAAACTCTGTAAACAACACTTTTAGCCCAATTATCCTTCTTTTAATGCTCCTGATCTTTAGCATTTACCCCAAGGTCTATATAAATTTAGCACTATTACCATCCGCGGTATAAAAATCAAATGATGTATCGAAAGCTATGGCGGATTAGCTTTTTTTACAGGTTGGATATAATATTTTGAAAGGATTGGCAATAATGAACAACCCTTGTGAATAGAGCGCTTTAAATCTATCATTATAGTTTAAAGTCCTGTTTTCATAAACTAAAGATGAATGAATTAGCCTTAAAACAATTAACGAGCTTAAAGATCACTACATGTTTGTAAATTCATTGAATGTCATATGTTCCTTTTGTTAGATAATGATACAAGAGTATTAAAAAGAAAAGTTGAATGATAACGGTTTGAAAGCGCAATGCGACAAGTGACACTAACTAAATTACTTTTATAATAACGAATCCAGACCTCCTCTAAAACCCTCGCACCTCCTGGATATACCGTTATAACATCCGCTACTTTACGAAACCGGCTGAACTATATAATCAAAACCGGTACCATATCGTTGAGGGCGTCCATTTAGCTTAAAGAATAAAAAAAGCTTTAATACCTTTGTCGTAAACACTTTCATTACCGAAAAGTGAATGGTGGACCGTTAGTTAAATATCAAAGTCCGTAACAAAGATATTATTATAACCCTGGGTAACTCTTTTCAACAGTTAATCTATAAGTAAATTCCCGTTTTAATCGACTATGGAGTTTTGTACTTGCAAAGGTTTAACCTAGTAATTGATAGCATTTACAGAATTTTCGCCACCTATTTAATCCATGAGGCAAAAAATAAGACCGGAAAGCCTTATAAAAAAGTCGCCTTATAGTTGTAATGTAAAGTAACTTTAATAAAAAAGATATTATAACTTCATCGTCTACTTTATAAAAAACGAGCTATCGTTTAATTTGAGTACTTACTGCCTCCTTACATACTACTTATGATCTTCGTATTAAGTTTTGTAATATTACAAAAACTTACGTATAATTAGAAAAGCATTTTAACCAATATATTGACGTTTATATACCTATGGAGATCCGACAGAATTCTTTACTTCAAATTATGATATGTATCTTACAACCACTTTATGGATTCTAGAAGGTTAGGTTGTATTCGTATAATACTTATTAAATTCATTATAACAAGCGGTTCGGAATAGCCCATTTGACCTTCGACTTATACCTATTGGTTTTAATACCACGTGTGAAAGGATTTATATTAATAGGGATATAAATTGACAATATACTTACATTGTATAATAAGTTGTTTTCGGTAGGTAAAAAAAAGAAACTTTAAGAGAACGGATGAGGGGTAAGACGGAAACTATACGAAGTGGTAGAACGCCTAATCAATTTCAACGGTATAATAAATACGGTTCAAAACAATATTTTAAACTTTATATAAAAAAGAAATTATATAAAGTTGCTTTTATTAACCTAATTAATAAAAAGCGAACTAACGAGTATAAATAATAACGTATAGGTGGAGTTTAAGCTATATCGGTTATATTATTAGAAGCCGCGTTAAACTTTTGTATTACTGAATAATGTTGGATAGCCCTGTCGAATAACATATTTCTAATGTTTAATAAACGAATTACATTAAAAATAAGAAATACAAAGCGCAGCCTTAGTTTTATACCGCTTAATATACGTATAGTAAAACTTATTGTTTTTATCAATGGATTTTCATTTGAAAATAATACCGATTACAACCCGTAAATATAATTTTTATCTATTCTTAGTAACGAAACACCAGATCGAAACAAATGTACGTCATATAATGACGTCATCGATTGGAGCTTAACTAAGTGTAAACGGGTTATTCGAAAGGTTTTGACCACTCGTATCTATTGTATCATTGGAAAATTATATTTAGGAATTATTATAACTATGAAGTTTCTGATGATTATTTCATGCCCTAATTTAAAACTCCTATCTTAGTAATTTGTATCAATTTATTTTCTCTTTATTAATTCCACGTGAAATTAGGCAACACAAACGAAAAACGCCTTACAATCGATATTATAGCATCAAAAAAGTTGATTAAAAGCTGCGAAATTAAATTAATACGGTGAATGAACGAAAAGTTAAACCCGGCTAATGTAATAACTAAAGGCTCCCCGAATAAGGCATTGAATTCGTTTATATCTACAAACACCCTTTTCGTTCATTTTATTGAAAAGATTGTACGAACGTACCTCGTTCAGACTTTTTTTTTCATATAACACTTGTGGTTTTCGTTTTATATTACCCATTAATGCTACTTTTAACATTTTCTGCCTCTTTTAATTTACTATTCACGCCCCCTGTAACATATAATCACTTTTTAAATTGACTATTAACGTTACTTTCAATACTAACTTGTATTCTACTATTCGCAGCTCTATAGGAATATATATTCTCTTTATCATTAATAATGTTCTTTGCGTTACTTTATTTTTGGAATGTAAATTTATTATCGCATAACTAATTCCATTAAAGCTGGAAAAACCGGCAAATGTAAAAAACATGCAACTAATTATTACCAAATAGTAAGGAGGAGAAATGAGCTACGTCATCGTTGTTGTCGTTGTCCTTATCGTCCGCGTCATCCTCAATGCTGTTATTGTTAGCGCCACCATCACCACTATTATAGACGCCGCTTTCAGCGTCGGCGCTGAGAAGAAGGTTCCGCGTATTAGTCTATATGCTATTGTGCTAGGAGCGCGAGAAGTTTTTACCCTTTTTATGACGACGCACAAAAATGTCATGGAATTCATTTACCTAATATATAAGTAAATCCGCCTTTGAGGCGATGATAACGGTTGTCGTTTTCTTTGGCTACCGATTAACGTTAATTACTAATTGGCTTTGACTTATTTTAAGTGTTACAGAAGTATGTATTTTTCCAAACGCACCGAATCGGGTATTAAAATAGTACCTAATAATTAGTCGCCGTTGGATTATTAACTATGAAGTACGTAACTTACTATAGTGATGCCGGGCGCATAATAAGACTTTGTTCTACGGCTTTAGGACCATTTAAATAGGAATATATCCATTATTAGTTCGTTAATAATGGTGGTAACGGGCCTACCAACACTCTCATGAACATTGATTGTTAATAAAATTACCTGCGCCCGCGAACGTAATATACAGCACGTAAAGCTTGTTCACTAGTAGCGCGAGGACGAGAACTACGATACGCCGTTTCAACGCTTTGTGCGACTAAAAGGCCTCGCACGTATCCTCGCAATCCGTAGTATAAAACGACAGGTTCGTTCTGCCTCCTCGACCTGGTTTACGAAAATATAAGTATGATATAAGTTAGAAGTAAAATAAATAATACGAACCGCGCTAAAACTCGGTAATATTACGTTTACAACAACTTTTTACTACCGTAGGTAATGGGCTTTTTACCTATGACTAAAAGGTAAATTTAATAACCTTAAAAGCACTCTGTTCCTCCTTCTATGGAGTGAGAGAAGGACGGGACAGGGAAAAGCGGAAAGAAGAAATGGGGGTAGCGGGTTGGACGGTGGCGGCGGCAAGGAAAAATAGAATAGAAAAGGGGGTAAAAACTTGCTCGACGGCAGCGAGAGGGAAGCCGAAAATAAAGGTTGGAATCAACGATATGTTGCTAAAACAGGTTAATCCGGGGCTAGTCTGGCCGGTGGCGGCGGCAGCGGCCTCTTTACGCTTGCGCTAAACAACACTGTTTAGACCTATTTTTATAGTTTATCTATTTAAAGAAACGATTGAAACTAGGTATTGGTTAAGTGACCAACCTATATGAGTGGTTTAAATAGATAATTAGGACAGTTGTTTAGGATTATTTACTCCCATTGAATAATTGTGAAGATATATTATAAGTGGAGATACGTTGTTGGAGGGCAAAGAAAAGAAGTTTTACGTGGATCAATGGCAATATATTTCTATATTAACCCTCAAATACGTAACACCGACAATTATACTTTCACACTTACACATGTACAGTGATTAATAACTTTTTCAACTAATGGCGCCACTGACTACCTAAACTAAATGGTGTCTACAATACAACTACTATCTCTATTAAAATTGTTAATTGAAACCTTAAAGGAATTACATTATAATCACTGTCGTTATTGAAATTGCTGATTGGAACCTTTAACTAATTGAACCACAAATACTATCACTACTTAACAATTGATTGGGATTCGGACAAACGAAATTATTATAACTAAATTATAAATACGAAACGTACAAAGAAAAAAGATTGTCTGTATAAATATTATCATATATTTGCGATCACGCTGCAAATTACACTCTTGTAAAGTGCTTGATAGCGTGCCACTACCTAGAAGGGAGGTTAGCATAGTTTATAGTAGGGTGTCACTGTTAGGATAAAAGATTTTGTTATGAACTCAAGCCATTGACCATTGAGTCTATAGGCTACGTGACTTTGCACGTAACTGGATGTGTAGCGTCTGGCCCTGGCGCTCTCCAGGCGTGTTTTATAAGCATTACATGCGATAGCACGTGACGGGCTGTACATAGACCGTATATATAAGTCCTATACAAGGGATCTTTATAGCCTCGTCTAATTTTTTTGGTCGCTTAATTATTAAATCATAAATTGTATTTAGCCTCTGTTAGATATATCTTCGTATGTAAGACCATAATATATATTGAAGGTTTTCGTTTATTCTTCCAATAATATTTTTTATAATGAACAAATCGATTTAAAGCAATAATCATTTTACGTTATATTTTAACGTTATTGAAAAGTATAGGCTGTCGGTAAATAACTTATTTTCAACCTTTGTAAATATAACTTATACTCCTTGAAAGTCTATTAAGGCTGATATACTTCGCTTATAACATATTATAAGTTATATTGCATTTACTTTGAAATAAAGTTCATATTTCGTTTAATCGACATTTGTATTCGCCCTATTTCCGAGGTCGCCTAAATAGTTATTTAAATAAAGTAATTTACCGACTAAACCACTATTTGGGTTAGTTTTCCAACGTTCAGGAATAACCAAAAATGATACAATGAACTTTGATTCGATAAATCTGTTTTTTTATAGGTAGCGACACGTTGAACGATCGCATTTATACTAAAGGTGAATGAAATGTTAATTATAAAAAGTCGATATACGTTTTTTTACATATAGGGTTATTATAAGACAATTGTAAAGTAGGTTATTACAGTATATTATGAGGCCGGTGTATATATGGAAAGGTACGATACGGGCATGTTTTTCGGTTATACTAAGGCTACCTTCATCTTTCCTTACTGCATGGATGATGCTTTAGTTAAGTTGAAAAGATTACTTATAAACCACAAAAATCTATAGGTACTATTCGTTATTAAATTCGGATATTATTCACTGAAACGAGCGGTTTAACTTAGCCTTAAACCTTGAAATATAATTACCCTTATTCTTGTATCTCCTTACGTATTTGGGATACTTTATTACGATAAACGTTAGTTGTATCGTTTTCGTTATGACTTTATCGAAATATCTCTAATTTACGAACGACTTAAAAAAATTAAACCTAAAACAAAGTTTTAGTTAATGGCTATCGGGATTTATATTAGTATCGAAACCGGATGAAAATACGGTTATAACGAGGTTTCACGTCGTTTAAAATCTTCACTTAAAGATCGAAGTAATCGCGCTCGATTTTTTTTTTTTTTTTTTTTTTTTTGGATAACTTAATTAATGTAAACTTAAGATTAAAGATAATGGACAACGTAGATAACGGTGGATAAACGCCGGGTTAAATAGGTTATTAGGTATTTCCAAAGATATAACTCGTCGAATTATTTATGATGAGGTTATAATTTCAGCCCGGCTTTTCCTTCGTCCTAGATATATACGGTTAAATTCGAAAAGATGAATATTGGCTTTCTATTATCGGCGATAGTTGAAATACGAATTGTAAATATAGTTTCGTTTATAAATTGTTTGGTTTTAATAGCATAATTATAGGATTATGTAAGAAGAAGTTTAGTTGAATTAAAATGCGTATTAACAAAAATACATTTTCATCATTTTACTTTGAATGATGAGTTTTCAAATAATGGAGCCAATTTCAACCATAATTATCATTGTATAGTGAACGAAGTTTTAATATAACGATGAAAGATAAAATAAGTTAGTTTATTATATTTTAGACGTTGAGGCATATTATCAGGGTTATAAACGAATATGCATATTACGCGTATAGCTAACTTTCGAATCAATATTAATCGTAATTCTAATCCGATATTAATATATATATTTTCCGAGATAACGTATGATATAATTTATGATTTGTTATGGGTACGATACTACCAAATAACTTTAAATATTAGCGAAAGTTATTCAATAATTAATGATTAGGATAATTAGTAGTCGATACGGTAATATTACGCCTTGGATCATGAGATATTCAGGGTATTATAAGATTTATTTTTATTAATTCAATGACCAAATTTTAGTGAACTATATATTTTACAAGGTACCCGTCGTAATTAACTTTCTTTATAAAGTTTTACGAAATAACGCGGATTTTGTAATGGACCAAGCCAACGTTTGTAAAAGAGGAGTAAAATTAGTTTTGTTTTTTATCCGAGTTAACGGAGTTTCGTGATTTGTTTGACAAGAAGTAAACAAGGGTTTTAACCTCTTATCGGTTGAAGTTTGATTATTATATTTATATTAAACCACACGAGGGTAAATTTCTACCAGATTCACCATAGCGGTTGTTACATTCTATTTTATAGAATTAAATCCTTGAGTTTCGACGTTATTTTACCGAAATAATAAATAAAATATGTATTCAAGTAAGCCTTTTCTTGGTAACGGCACCGGTATTTTCAATTCTTAAACCGGAGCAAGTGGGGGACGTTTTTAATTCAATTGTCTGGTTTTTAATAAAAGTATCGAGTAAATCGTTTTTATTTACCTTTGATTAAGAAAATCCTACGCGTATTGTTTAAGTCGACGTAACTTACTCAATTTAATATTTAGGCGGCCTTTGAATGTATTCGGATTATATCCGGATAAAATAAACTAACGATTTTTCGTATTCGTTTCGGTTTATAAAAATAACGAATTATTACTCGTAGGTTAACAGAAACGCTAATGACTTTTTGAAGGGGTATTACTTATATAATACCGGATACTTCAAATAATATTGTTATAGCTTATCTAAACAACTTTTTGGTTCTTTTCCGGTATTAAATTAGATTATATAGCGAAAGTTCGTGTAATTTTGAGATGTTTTTACTATACCTGATCAAATTTAGATTTTCAAAATGTAACTTTGTAATATGCAAGGTAAAATACCTTAGTTATATCGTAATGGTTAGAGTTATTCTTCGGGCCAACCCCAAGAAAATCCGGTCTATTCGAAAATAGGAGTCCCCACTTATTATTTGGAAAATTCGAAGATTTTTAGGGTTTGCCAACTTTTACCGAGATTTTATTAGTATTTGTTTCGAATTAATTGATTACCTTATTCAATTTACAGAATTGGTAACCCAATACGATTGAAGAAATCGAGAAAAATGCGTTTTTAACGGTAAAATATATATTCTTTACGTTTTTCATCCTAATATATTAAGACCCCAACCGGCTGACGATAATGAAAACCGATTACCTATAGATAAATTTGGAAATGAATTTTTTGTGAAGTGTTATTGACGGAATTTAACATCCGACAACATATTATTCCCTATACTTATCGAATACGAAGTGCAATTATATTATTTACGATAATGTTTTTTTCATGTTAATATCTGATTTAAAGTCGTGATTATCGGAATTTGGGAAAATTTATACCCCTTTCATTATTTCGACGAATTATACAAGATTGGAGTATTTCTTTTCATTATGTTTAAGTTCGGAATGATAGGCTTAATAGGCCGAATTTTTCTCGTTCTCTCAATATTACTTATATTACAGGCCCGCGACCAAGCGTATTCCCTCAGATACGTTAACCCTCTAATTACATGAAAATCCCGAAATTACGGGGCGCTTCGAGCAGATATTCAACCTACTTCTAAAATGAATCGAACATAATGACAATGAATTTATATATTGTAAAAACGTTCATTACAGTAATATATACGGATGAATTTATTAAAACGGAAATTTGATTATTAAATCGCAATAATATAAGTTTAAATGGGGATTCGAAATATCTTCAAGCATTGTCTGTTACAATAGTGTTTCGGGGTTGGTTCGTATTAATACCATCGACTTTAATAACGTTAGGGGATCCCGAAGCATCGACGGTTGTAATATTGCCTTGGCCCAGACTTATGTTAATATCAGTGACTTCGGTAACGCCGGGTGGTTATTTTATTTTGGGTCCTAGCGCCCTAATGAAGTTATAGGACTAAAGTTTGGAGAACGATCCATCATACTCAGTTCGACTACAAATAGTTACCGAAGAGGTTAAACGTTTTCCGGTAAGTGAAAGATACTCGGTATGAATTACGGATTATAGTATCGAACCACAAACTATATGACGTTGACGTAATTATTTATAATTATCGTAAAAAGGAAATTACCTAAGATAAAAATCCTATAATGCACCCACTACTCGCTCATTATAATCTATCCCGGTAAAAACGTTTTATTTTAGGTATATTAATGATACTACTATTATGAAGGGATAATCTCATATATTAGACGTTTATTTCGAATATACACGTAATATAACGGCACGAAATCTTGTCGTAAATTATTATAAAGTTCTTTTAAACCTTTTTTAATTTGAAATCGTTATGTGTTTAATATTTCCTTCGAATTAAGAATTGATTTAATGGAAATCGATATGGGTTTACGGTGTTTTTAAAATTTTATAACTCGACATTCCAAATTCATCCAATTAGAAGAAATAAGTTTTAGAACCGTTAAGGTATTTTTAAAGCTTTTTTAGGGTATATAGTAACGATTTTATAAATTTTCGATATGCATTATTCATAATGAGGGTTCGGATTGGATAGGTATTTTGTTAACGATTATATTTTTTTAATAAAAGTTAAATTATCTTCATTGATGGTATATTACTTATAAATAGACGACGGTATCGAGCGGGTAAATTTCAAGGTTCTCAAGTACTTACGAATCATTGTCGCTTTTTTGTAGTTCAATAAAGCTTCATTTTTTTCAACTCATTCATTTGTATTAATTAACCGAAAATTAAAGGTTTCCGGATTTAGTATCAATTGGCTAATCAAGATGTACAAAACTTCCTCCGTTTCTTATTTATAAAATACGTATATACAAAGTCATTGATGAATCCGGTAGAACAAGTTTTTACGTTTTTGTCGTATTAATAAGAAGATATAAAACTAGTTTAGGCAGTTATAATAAATATTTAATGATAAATAAGGAAAACGGGTAAACCATTGACAACGATCTCTAAAACGATATGAAGTAGGCGATTAAATGTAATTTAAGTTACGTAGTGTTAAATTGACTGTTTTTATAAATAGCTTGACTAATTATACATTGAATACCGTATCGTTCACGTTCCGAACCCGTCAAATATAATTTCAAATATCCTTAGACAATTCCTTATATTTTACGTAAATTTTATTTAAAGCTTGGCTACGAACCTTTGTCTCTAACAGATTTTATCCGATGTACATTCGAAACTCGTTTTTGTTGCGGATAATACGAAGAAAGATATATATAAGGAATTCAAAATTCAAGATAATTTAGCTACGAAAAAGAAACGGAACGATATTTGTTATATATTAATCACATAAAATGGTTGTTATAAGTATTAGTTAGAGATTTTAAAAAATACTGGTATATTGAAACCTTAGATGAATTTACAACTAAATAAGGAACCGTATAGTTTTATAACGGCCCGGCATTTCAACGCCGGAATTAGGTACGCCTTAATAAACATATATCGAATTAATTGTCTTTATGTCGTAAATGGTATAATATTTAGAAGAAATGGTAAAATCGATTATTATTATATTTAGATACGATATTGAGGACGGGTTATGTATTTTGAAACTTTTACCACAAACGTATTAAAATTTACTCACACATTATCATTATCGTGATCTTTATCCTTCGAAAAATAAATCAGATAACGTTAAAAGCCATACTACGATGGGCTCCGAACGTTGAGGGAAGCTAACGGGGGCAGGAAACGCGAAACACAGTGAGTGTTAAATAACGTCGAAGAAAACGGTAAATGTGAAAAAAGGCGGATACTAGGCGAAGATGATAAGGGCGAATAATGTTAGGCGGGGCGGATATTAGAAAAGTCTGACGAAGACAGAAGATACGTGACAGGATAGCAAAAGAGGCCTTTCTAACGGGATACAAAAAAATATAATACTTTGATTTACGTCTAGATAACACGGTTAATACGAATATGGTTAAAAACCCGCTTTCGGTCGACATACTTAACCCGATTTTATATCAAGTTGAACAATAGAACGTAAGCGAATAAAGAGATTTTATGGTTATACTCTCAATGTTATTCACTACATTTTGTAAACAATAGCTTATATTGGCTATAAACGATATAATTAACGTAGTAATAATATTTGAATCATTTGACAAAAATATATGAAAGGGCTTACGACGAATACCGGTAGGTATAAAGACAAAAATTTTTCAATTCAATGTATAAGATTGGTAAAGAGCATTTGATTGCAATAGACAAAGAAAATGGTATAAAGGAATTAAAGCGTTTTTAGGAACGACGAAGCTGAAAGAAATATGCGGCGAAAACATATAATTAAAGATATAACAACTTATATAACCAGAATAATTGAGATGCTTTACACGCGAGCAACATTATAAAGCCGGGTAACATAATTAACTAACTCGGAAAAAGCGGGACCAAAAACAAGATTATAACCTGGAACGTCATTCTAACACTTACGAGTAATTAATATGATATAAAGGCAATGATAAAAGGTAATAATAAGTTACTATAATAACGTACGTAGGTTCATCGAAATTAAAAATAAACCTCTCTCTTAAATACATTATGAAAGGTATTCATATATAATCGGGTTTTTCACAAAATTAATTTTAAATTTTCTTTTTGGTAGGGCTATAGAAGTTGCATAATTATCGATTCAATTGGTTAAAGTAACAGTAGTATTTCAGTAGTCAAGTGGTAAATGTCTTGTTCTAGGTTTTCCAGATCACTAGCCGGTCTGCGCAGTAATTTGTATGGTCAATTACTTGACCTGTACTCTAGTGTAAAGTAGGCATATACTGTACCTAACTTATAGCTAATACAGTAAGCCCACATAAAACCATACACTTAATTTGCAGTTAGTATAGTTAATTTTACTATAATTACTAATATTATAACACTAGCGGTTTTTCATTTTGTATATGTTCGCTAGTATAGTTAACTGATCTTTTCTAATAACTTTTAAAATACGTTCTCGTTAACTGGTTAAACCCTTGTTAATTTCAATTAACTTCCACATAAAACTAAACATAAATACACTCAAATTCACCCTATATACCTTTAATTGACCTACGACTTTGGATGCCGACTTTATCGATTCTCATAAAAAGTCCTTTTTCCACAAGCTTATATAACCTTCTCAATTTACCCCTATTAATTTAAAAAGTCGCTATCGTTAATTCACTGTAGTTTTTCAGTTCGCCAGCACATCTCTAACCACCTTCACATTATTTAGATTTACCCGATGGCTTGTCAACATAACGCTCGATACGTATAGTCAGCATTTTACTATTTACAAACCTTATAAGTGCCTTTATTCGTCGATACCTTCATTATAACGTTAGTAGGGTTAATTTTCCCGTTAATTTATTGAAACTTCTTAATCCACCTACTTTTGTAAGCTTCGCAGAATACTATTAGGTTAATTATCAAAAAAATTCGCGGCCTATTCACAACTCCAAAAGGCATTCGAATAGGTTAATCGATTTCATATAAACTACCACTGTGATAAAGAAATCTTCAGCTTCCTAATGATAACTTTAAATGTTTCCTACAATATTATACCATAAACCTTTAATACCAATACGCTTTGTGTAATCCTGTTACATTTGATAAAAGTTTCATAAATCAGGTTGCTGATAATGCTAAACCAATCTTTTTTCCTATCTTTATTAACGAAGGTCGCTATAAAGACAATCTGTAAAAACAAGTTGGTGTTTTAAACAAAGGAGCTATTCGTAAAAATAATTAAGTTGGCCCTCGACGGATTAATCAAAACCATATTAATGACTAGGTCAAAGTTTCCAATTTTCTATTTGAGTCTTTCATTTAACGGGAAAACTCTTTATTCATTAGGTCTTATGCCTATACTGTAATAGATAGGTGTTGGAAAGCTTTCTATCAATATAAGGAGGCGATATAACTGGTATAAATACGTTATTCCAAGTACTTTTAAGCCTTAGCCATGTCAATTTTATTGATTATAAACAAATTAATGTTTTGGCCTATTTGCTAAAAGCTAAAGCTAACATCAACACCAAGCATACGGATTAACGATCCGTAAAACTTAAGTCAATTACCCTTCGCCAAAATTTTAACTGGCTTACAATTCCAAGATTTAAACTCTTTAATCGCCTACTATTCCAGTGCCTCTAATTTAGCCGTTCTAACGAAAAATTTATCGCTTATTTATATATTTACAATTCCAAAATCTTTCTCTTATACCACGAATAGATACGGATCGTAAATTCAAAACTTTATACCTAATTATAATTTCAAATACGATTGATAAGTCAAAAAGAATCAAACTCCTACTTTAAACAATTCGTATACTAACTTGAATCATTGTTTTACTGTTCCTCAAAAGTAAGTAACATGCAGTTCTTGTGTTAATTCGAGAAAAATGATCCGTTATAAATCGGTTTCTAACTACGTAAATAATTACTTTATATCTCGGTCATTCAGTGTAAACTTGCCTTTAATCTTAACTAAAAACTTTTTACCAAAGTGATTACAAAACACTAATTAATCTTCTAAATCGTTAGCAACTACGTAAGGATCTAGTCTTTACATTCATTACCGTATCCTTAAGCGATTAAACGTGATTTTTATAAGTTTCCCCATAGTGTTACCTTTAACCTTGTATATAATACTTGATTTAAAAATCGTAAAATTTGGTCTTAAATATTAATGTTGATTTTAAGCACGAATTATGTAACTCCTCTAGTTAAAAAACTATAGATCCTAACCCTATCACTTTTCTCCAAATTTCTTCCTAAAATCTTAATAATATCTTATATCTGACGGTCTATTGTCAAGTCTTTATCGTCCTTCTCTTTCCTACTTATATAAATAATATTATAAATATGACCTAGTATATATTTTTTAATATTCCCTTTTTAGAGAAGTCGTGCACGCCAACGATATTATGTATATATTATGGATAACAGGTAAAAGAATATTGTATTAAGTTCATTACTTAACTTGAAGGTCTTTATCATTAGTTATCCTAATATAAGGCTTAACTTAGGAAATGCGAAACGTTATGGAGCTGTTATCAATTTTATCCACTACTTTAGAGTTGGCGATACTTAAGGTTTTATATAAGCCCTCCTATTTACCCGGCTCCCACCACATGAGGACTTCACTTTATAACGGTAAATCAAGTACGTCGATTATTTTAAGGCTGGTTTTGGTGTTAAGGGTATCGTTAACTTAGCGACGTGCTAATTTCTTCCGAAATTCCTTCAATACTTAACCGTAGGCTACAATTTTCTTTTAAGTACTTATTAACAGCGAAGATTCACTTTTTAGTTATAGGTATGCTTGAAAAACCAACAATATTAACACTTAGCCATTAAAGTCCACAACATAGGATAGGTCTTTTACCATCATTCAATAAAGTAATTTTAAATTCGGAAAGATTTTAATCTATAGCATAAAGATATTATACGTTTGGCAAAGTAATACTTATACCATTTGAACTTTTTTAATGCTCTAGTAAGCCTTTACAAGCACTTTTTCATACTGGATTTCCATTATATTGATATTTTTCTAGAACTCTTCTACCGTAAAGTTACGACTATTATGGTAAAGAAAGACATTGGGTAGGCACAAATACGTGTTAATTCACAACATCTTCGACTTTTCACAGATATCTTTCACTAATGAAGACTTTAAAAAATTAGTTTCTTAAAAAGAGGTTGCCAAGTTTATTACGCAAAAAACAAAGTTATTATCCATGTAAAAATATTAGTAAAAACGTCGTATTAAAGTTCTCATTGTTTTTTCATATAAACTTAAGTCTTCTGGTGGCTTAAACATACATTTGATAGTAGTAATGAAGCTTTCAGATAGATTTCAAAGTAAAGTATTTTATATCTTTATATTTTACCGACTTCAAGACATTGTGTAGTCCATAAATAGTTTGATAGTTTAGGCGCCGGTATAGTTAAGCTATTTATCACTTCTTTAGGTTTAATAATATTATATTTAGGCCTCAAAAAATAAAACTATCAGTACTCTTACTTTAAAACAAGGGGAAACCTCTAGCTGTTTTTAACCAGTTTATTGATATTAACATTTACGTTTATATTGAAGGCCTTTATATATTTTAAATAAAGGAGAAACGGGGTAAGTAACTTGAGGTTATACAACGTAATGAATACAATAATAATCTAAACTACCGTTATCTCTAATAATGATCGTTGTTAGCCTGAGTTAAAGCTAACTTTAGCCTTGCCAATATCATAACGATTCATCTTGGTAATTGTAGTTCTTTCCCTCCGTAATATTAGGTACTACAAATAGCCTTCTATTTGGTACTTCATTAATCCTATATCTAATATACTATCTTGAAACGTAGGTCCACGTAATAATCGCAAAGATTAAAGGTACATAAGGGGTTGGAGGCTTAATTAAGGAGAAAGTAAGGGTTTTCACTGCTTAAGCTATATAAAAAGGAGTAATCGGCTAGTTATTAAGCCTTATGAAAAGCAATGATTTTATTATTTAATTTACTTAGGAACATAGTCACTCTTAATAGCCTATTTGATCTTAAAGTATACGATATAATTAAAAATTTCCTACTCGATAGTAGGAGAATACTAAATGTATTATATTACCAATTAGTTATTAATTTCAATAACAGGGTGGAGAGTAAACTAATAAGCTGGTTTACTCAAAATCTAATATTTAATACTACTATTACGACGATAATTCTTAAAGTTAACAACTCCGCTTAAATCTTGCGTTTATTAATGCTAACATAGCTATAGCCGCTAGTCTGGGGCTATTGGACCAGATTTTAAATGTTAGGGGCGCTTATAACCACATTTATGGTCGATATAATTAACCACCATATGGTTCTTTATGCACGTTACGAAAGTCGTGAACTTAGTGGTGTATACCAAGTGAATTTGGTATACATGTCATTATAATTCTAAGCGAAAAGCGTAACTAGTAAATAAAGCCTTCGAAAATGGCATTGAGGCGTTATAGAGCGTATTGAAACTCACTAATACCTGTAACAGCTACTTATACCTGCTCGCGAAGTATGGCTTCACTAGTATATGCCGTTCTTATAACTTGCGAATACAATATAAGCTTGTTAAATATCTGGTTTAGCATATCCATTGATATTTCCTCCTCTTTTTTCTTTACTATTATCGTAGTTCACCTCGTAGTAACCTAATCCGTATAATATTACATATAGTAGACATTATACTAGAAATGGATTCTTATACCATTGTAAATTTCGTGAAAGGTAATTTCTCAGATCAGGAAAGTCAGGTATTAGTACCTATTGTTCCCCAAAAGGATTCTGGGGTATAGTAAGTAAAAACCAAAAGTGGAAACCTCAATTCGTTTACAAATATTCAAAAAAGGAATTATCTTTGTGTCGACAACGTTATACAGATTCTCATTATACTTCTCAGCATTGTTACATATCTTAGCAAAGTCTATAAAAATCTTTTAATTAATATTAATCATCTTAATTGGTTTGGAAAAGAAAATCTCGATAATTCTCCCAGTCTTCATTCATGTTTCCTAACAATTTAATTCCTAAAGACTCGGAACCACTCTATCAAAAATAATTGCCAGTCGCCTAACTCAAAGGGTAAAGTTCTGTAATAGGACTTGTGTTAGGCTCATGAATATATGCATACTTGCTGTAAAAGGGTTTTTAAAGAGATTAATTATTCATATTGAAAGATTAATGGTTAATACTATTTTAAAGGTTTTAAGGGACTTAACTATCTCAATTAATTAACTGGTAAAAGGTGCTAATGTTAATAATTTTTTACCGTGTTAAGAACTGTTGCTTCGTGTGCTCTTCCACCTCCCAGTATGTACCCCGATTTATCACGTAAATTTGTTGGGTTATCAAGCAAATTAATAGGTTCCTTATCATTACCATGTAACAAGGCTTGACTTAACAAAAAGTAAAGGAGAGGTCCCCTAAAACGCATATAAGGGCATTAAAAGTCTTTAATACCTTTATATTTCTCTTAATGATATTCAGGATTAGGTTTTTAAAAAGGGTATTCTCGTTAAGCTAGTTTCTAGAAGTTTTCAGCCAATTTCAGTAGGACTTTTTCTTAAATAAAAATACTATGGCGAGTGACTTTCTTCATTATCTTAATATTAACCATACGATGGATCATCTTCCATATATCAGGCGTCCAATAGTCGAAAAGCTCACGAAAGTCTTGAAAAACACGGGCGCCACAGCCATAATTGTCGTCGAGGTCCGTATCGATAATATACTAACCAACATAATTATTCAGGTAAGCTTTAGTTAAAGTATCGTCAACATCCTTTATCTACAACTATTTATTGTAGTAGTTGACAACGAATATTCCGAGAGCCTTAATTACTTCTTTCTCCCCCCCCCAAAAAAAGTTGACAATAGCTTAAAAGTAGGTACTTACGGTAGTCATCTTAACGCTTTGGCTTATGTAAAACTTAGTAAGCGAGGAACTTAAATATCTGAGGCGTGAAGACTTGGTATTGGAGCGTAAAGTCGTATAGAAACTGGGTAACTAAGCGTTAAATCGCGCGGCGTGACTTTATAAACGAGAATTGGCAATTCTTAGTATTTTCGATAAAAGTAAATATCTTAACAATTGAATTAATTTAGGGGCAAAGGAAAAAAGAAAAACAAGGAAAAAGGTTCAGTATAAAGGGTAAGGTTGAGGGTCGTTAATTATTATTGGTAAAAATCGAAGGTTAAAAATTTTAAGCTGTGAGACTTTGTAGTTTTAATAATAGTAACACCCGCAGAAGTATTAACTTAGCCGTTTACCAACTTATCGTTTAAAACTTTTAGCGGTCAATCTCAACGCTTTTTAAGGAGAATCTTTGGTAAAGATTTCTTAGTATTTGCAATAGCAATACCGTCGCTACCTCCAAACTACCATAAAAACCGATATAGCCTAAAAGTCTTCTCTACTTACTTTCGTGAAAACCTACGCAACAGTAGAGGCCTTTCGCAAGAATCTTTCCTATATCCTGACCGTCGTTTAACGCAAAGCGTAACCGTAACATGGCTTCTTTTTTTACTTAGCTTATATATGATTGGCCTAATAAATACTTTCAGTATTAGTAAGGCTTTAGACGTTACAACGTTGTCGATTCAATTGGTTGAAGTAATAGTAGTATTACAGTGATCAAGTGGTAAATGTCTTATTCTAGGTTTGGTAGACTGCTAGCCGGTCTACGTAGTAATTTGTATAGCTAATTGTTTGGCTCATGCCTTAGTATGAAGTAGGCGCATACTGTACTTAACTTACAGCCAATACAGTAGGCTCAAACAAAACAATACACCCAACTTGCAGTTAGTATAGCCAACTTTACTGTAATTAAAGTTGACCTACTATAATGCAATTACAACTATTACACTATTTACCCTATTATATACCGTACAGTAAACAAGATATTTTTAAGAGCGATAAACGTAAATATAAGATAAGATCACTATAGAATTGAAAAAACAATTAATATAAGATATATAAGAATCTTTTGCCTATTAAGAGGGAAGTTTAAGTTCGTTTTTTTATCGCCAAATATAAGAAGATTACTTATAATGCAGGGGAGGTATATAATATAACCAACGGTAAAGATATTGAGGTAAAATAAAATGGTATATCATACAGGAAGGTGAATTGTCGTTATTAAGTGTACCGGTAATCGTATAACTCATATCCGAATCGTTGAATACGTTAGCTATAATGATGAGAGAGGTTTATTAGTAAAAAAACGATAACAGAACAGTAAAAATTATAACAAAGAATAGAAAAAATTACTATAACTTAGGTTATTATAAAATAACGTGATAAGGATAGGCAAAGAGGGGTGAACTAGCGAAAAAACAAAAAGAAGGAGGGAGGTTTTACGAGTTACGGTAGGGGCCGTTTTTATAAGCGTAAGTAAACCGGTATTAGTAAGGCTTATACTTTATACGATACGTTAGGAGGTTCGTTATACGATGTAAACAGCCTGAGATTAATAAGATCTATACGTTATACGGCGTATTGAAAAGCGTGTTATATGGTATATCAGAAAATACATTATACGGTGTAAGCAGCCTAGAATTAATAAGGCTTATACGTTATATAGCGTATTAGGAGGCGAGTTATACGGCGTATCAGGAGGCTTATTATATGGCGTAAGCGACTCAGAATCAATAAGGCCTATATGTTATACGGCGTAGGCGGCTTAAGATCAGTATAGCTTATGTGTTATATGGTGCGTTAAGCGACGCATTATACGGCCTACGCCCTGTTTGTGATCGTCTCACGCCCGGTGCATACATAGCCTATACTTAGTATTTAGCCGGCGGAATACCATAATTTTGGCGATTTTTTAATAAATATAGGGGCATATTAGAAACTCAAGTGTTATGGTTCGACCCACGATGGTAGGCTAAGTGGGTGCCAAATGAGATTTACTATTGAGGTGCGGAGGAAGACTAAAAGAGACTACCGTGGCCCAACGTGCAACGCCCTTAGGTAGATCCAATGCCTAGACCGTTACGTGCCATTACACGTGCTGTACACGGACCGTACTCTATCCGTGTACGGATCGTATCCGGCTTGTACCCGGACAGCGCCCAGGCCGAGCTTAGGCCGAGTGTTATCTATCTCGTTACGTGTAAAGTTACGTAACATATGGACTTGATGGCCAACGGCCTGAGTTTATAATATACCCCCTCTTCTCCATATTTAGTAAGGGTAACGGCACTTTTTTAAATAAATACTGGATGTGGGCTATTCCCGCTTAATATGAGGGTCGAGCGTAAGCCGGTAATACTATATTTAATACATTATTTAACGCTTCGGCCGGCTTATTTTATATCGCAGGAGCTGTATAACGTATCCATTAACGCACCGTGAATGGTATTGTTCCTGCCGCTGGCGCCGTATAATGTACCTGTTAACGTGACATATAAGGAATCTTTTTTGCTGCAAATGCCATATAACGCGTCCATTAACGTATCGTATAAAGTTACGTTTTTACCTTTAGCATTAAGTAACGCGCCCCGTATAATACGTAGCATTTGACGAATCCAGTCAGCTAATTCGTATAAATACGAACGCTTTTATATAATTTTTAAAATTTCCTCCTTTTCCCTTTTACATTATCGCCTCTCCACCCCTTTTTGTTGGTCGTTATTGCCGTAAGCCTTTTAACTTTTTTTTATTTGTTTGCTAGTTATTCGTGTTAAGATATCTTAGTTTTTTTTCTAATTTATTATTATAACCGACTTATATAACAGTTTTAATCTAGGTTACATGATCGTCCACACCCCCGGAAGGGATAACAAATCTTTTCGTAAGGTATATTATTTTATTATATATTCATTCTTCGCTATTTATTACTTGTTATAACCCCTTTGTATTATAAGTGATCTTTTTATATTTATGGATGGTAAAAATTAGAATAATGTTTTTCTATTATAAGCTTAAGACGTTTATATATCGTTTATTAACCGGTCATTATACCTTATCGTTCCCTTGTTTTACGTACGAGTTTATAGAGCATAAAGGTGTCGCTTATATTGAAAAATCCATAGTAAGGTAAGCTTATAAAAAATCTTTCAAAGAGGCCGACCGTTAATTTACTTCTTTTCGCAATGCATTTAGGAAATAGGCTTATTTACGTATTTACCCAGTTTACGTACCTTTTTACGTTAATTTATCATTACGGTAAAGAATAAGGGTTATATTTTGTCTTCCAAGAATAAACGTCAAGGTAATATTCCTGGTTATTGACCCTTTTTAGACCCCCGCCTTTTTCAAATTGGTTAATTAATTTTCCCGGATTCGTAATGTCGTTTATACGTAGGGAGTTACTATTATACCGGCCGTATAAGCCGTTATTCCTTTAACTATAAATCTACGCCTACTTTTTCTTTCGGGTCTGTCTTTACCCTAAACCTCACCATCGCCTTTCACTATATCGCCTATTTATAGAGATAAAACGCCTTTAGCTAATCAAACTTTAACATGTAACGTCTTCGCCCCAACCCCTTTTAACTACAGTTGAATACCCTTTCATAATATTCACATAAAATTCCAAAATAATATAATTACTTAGGTTATATTTTTATAACCAATAGAAGTTACGGTTCATAAAATATTATAAATAGATTTTAAAATTCAATCATACGATCCCCGATTTTATCCGTATTTTATCTGCTAACTTCATGTAAAAATAAGCTAATCGGGCTGACTGCGAGCGGGCGAAAAATCGTATTTTGGTGGATCGCGTTAACCAGGACTAAATTAACGTATTATATTTTTAATAACCCTGTTTCAAGGGTTACTTCCCCCCTCTCTCCCTTTACTTTACTTTTCGTTAACCGCTATCGTCGGCTTTATTCAACGTCTGTTTTTTTAAACGTTATTTTTGATCGTCGGCTATTCCCAACGTTCGTCTTTTTTCGTATTATCCGTTATTGACCTTTCCTAGCGCCCGCCTCTTTTCGTGTTATCCTCCCTTTTTAACGTCGCCTCGCGTATGTCTCATCTTTTACCAACCCCTTTTTTCGGCGCCTACCGGTTTTCGTTATACCTTTTACCTTCCTCCTCTTTTAACATCATTTAATGTTTGAAGTTAACCGTAGTAAAGCCCTTAACATTAATTACTACGGTATTGACTAAACCTAAATAAAGATAATAATAATAGAAAGGTAAACTTTCATTAGGATATGATAAAAGTTGTTTTACGGTTCAATACATATTCGAAATAGTTGGGCAGTATTTACCTTGATTTACTTACGATATTATGACCTTGTTAAGTAATAAATTTTCCTTTTTATCTATAAATAAAATGTTATTTCGAACGTATAGACGATTCGCCTTGCGTTCATCGTATAGTATATGTTTAACGCCGTTATCGAAATACCGGGTTATCATAAACCCAAATATCTCCTTATTTCGCTTCGAAGTTATTCAGAGTTATAATATATTAATAGTTTTATACTATTTTACATTCCAGCTTATTATAACCTTTTTACTTAATTCATATATATCAAACTACATTCTATCCCGTTTTTACCGTAAGGATATCTTATACTTTAAATTCCTCGTATTAACCGTCCCTCTATATGGTACGCCACTAACACTAGTTTTAAATAAGTATCGGATAAAACTTACGAAGGAAAGCGTCCGAAGCCCTACGTTTAATTAAATTTATATAAAATAACGGATATTTACTAGGGATATTTAATACGACATTTAACGGGTTCGGAATACCGATTACCCGATATGAGGTATAAAGTTAGGTAAGCTTTCTATTCGGGCAGTTAATTTCAATATTATAAAGGCTTAGCTAAATATAATCCCCTACTTCATATAGTTTGGCCGAACATCATTTACGATTCGTCGCCGTTTTTATTTACTATTAAATATAAGTTATTATCGTTTTGGCTAATTCTTTCCTTTTACATAAATAAGCTAAAAACCTAATAGTTCGCCCCATTAAACTGGTTAACGATTTCGTATTCCCGTTTATCTTTCAAATAGGTAATATTTCGTATTTATTTATTATACGGTTTACATTAAACCCGATAACCGTTGACTTCCGCTTATTTAATGTAAATTTATAAGCGAATAAATACGGACTTTAGTGGTATTACAAAAAAGCAACCACAGTACGTAAGAACTTGAAAACCTTTTAATATACTCATTTAATTCCGTTATTTATTTATAATTGATACGCCGTGAATAAAAGTTATTCGACTTTTACTAGGAAATGAAATATCTTTCAAAATATACCTACCTAATCCAAACCATAGTTACTAATAATAAATGTTAGAAACCTATAAAATTCCTATTAAATATCCCGGAAAAGCTTTACTTACATAGTAATAGTTATAAACTATATAACCTCCAACTGGATAAATTTGAAAAGGCAATTCGTAATAATTCGTCAACATTAGGGGCCGTTATCGGTAATTAATAGGTCGATTATAAAGTCGATCGAAATATCCGCCTAATACTGGTTAGGAATAGAAAGAGGTTAAAAAAGGCTTTTTCATAAATTACGACGAGATTTCGTTTCGTTATACTACGTATATATTCGATATAAACATCGAATATTTACGACTATCCCCTTTTAATAGTGAATTCTTTAAAAAACGCGAAATAAAATGTTTTTACCCGGATAATCTGTGATAAATAAATCGTAGGTGTATTATAATATCCTTATTATTCATAATTCCTAGTTCAATAATTATAAACGATTACGGTAACGTAATAATTTTCGCGGGTTAATCCCATAATTTGTAATTTATATTAACCATCTTTCCTTGGGTAAAAAACGCCTTACGTTTTCAGAAACCGTTAAAAGACAAACCTTATATAATATATCGTTTATTACTTTTTCATCCTATAATTCCGTTAACGTATCTAAGTCGAAAATAACGAAAATACTTAGCTTTAACGATACCGATGGGTTTAACGCGCGCCGGACCCGCGGTGGTATTGTCGACGTTACCGTCCCAAAATCCCATAATTTTATTCCCGATAACGATACAAGTATGGGCCGGGTTCGGAGCGATATCGCTTTCAGAGGCCCCTCGAAAGCCCCTGACCCCCTTTTAGAATACGTATCGTTGTAATTTAGTAATTAGGCTTCCTTTTCGCCGAATTTCTTTACCTAAACCGTCGTAATTTATATTCTCTTCATATATAAATTTATGAATGTTACGGTGAATATAACGATAGAAATATGTTAAAAGACCCGCGCGTAACGTTTTTTAACCTCGGACTAATTTTATAACCTATAAGTTAACGTATCCGGGCGGGCGCTTTAAGTTAAAGGTTTATACCATAAATGGTATTAAAAAAGAAAAAAGATCTCGGCATATTTCGCCTAGTATTTCAAAATTGATTGTGGTAAAAAAAAATACTTTAATCCCTTATAATTCGTTAAAATCTCAAACGGTATATATATATCATGTAATTTAAAAAAAACTAAGTTTTTAAATAGGATATTAATATGAACAGGTTTTTATTAGAAATAGTATAATTACGTTCCGTATCCGTTAATCGTATGGAGTAGTAAGCTATTAGCTTTGAAATACCATTATCGTCTCGTTACAACAAACACCCTTTTGACGCCATTTTAAAATCATTATTTTTTACTACTATTAGCCGGTCCAAATGCCAATTTACTAAAATTGGAGCCGTAATAAAAGCATTTTTAAGGTTTAAAATACAGATTCTTCCCTTTTCGTTTCAATCTAAAGAATACCATATTTCGCTAGGTGGACGAAATGATACGCATATTCTAAGAAATTAATAATAAATTTATGATAAAAATTGATAAAACCTGAAAAACTTGAAACCTTCAGAACCATACGTAGTAATTCTTATTCTCAAATTACCCGGACTTTCTCGAAGTTGGTGCGGATATCTACCTTCAACATTATAATAAAACCAAGGTATTTTATCTCCTTAACTATAAAGTCGCACTTTTTTAAGTTGAAATTTAGTTCCACGTTACGAAAACGTTTGAAACCCACGCGAACTTTTGTTATATAATTTTACTTTATATTTAGCGAAAAAACTAAAAGGTCGTTTAAATACATTATAATAAAATTATGTAAAATATCCGTAATGGTATAATTAATCTATCGCTAATAAGTTTTGGGCGCTTCCACTAATTCAAAAGGAGTAACTAAATCTTTAAATAATTCGAATCGCCCATGAAACACCTTTAATTCCTTTTACCCGGGTGTTATTTGAATACGGTGAAATTCCGTTCGAATATTTAGTTTCGTAAACTATACCGACTTCAATAACATAAGTAGAGTCTCGTTAATTAAAGGCAAAGAAAAAAGATCTTATTTTATAATTTTATTAAATATTCAATAATCAATATAAAACCGTTACCCCCTCCCCCTGGGTTTACGAATTAGTAATACCGGAGTTACGAGCGAAACAGAATTCGTTTAAACATAACCCTTATTTATCAATTCCGTAACCTATCGTCGAAATTTAAAAAAATTAATTTCGTAATATCGAATATAACGGTCCCTAAAGCCGTTTAAATAATGATTTATCCTTATTTAGTTTAATATAAACATAATAATAGAATTTTCCTTTATATAAAGGTAAGCTTATAACCTTATCTTTATCAAATAGGTCGTAAAAGCATAATTAGTTTCGGTAAAAACGCAATTAATCCCTTTCCTTTTTAACCGTAGTCATCGTCGTTACTTGTAAAATCCATGTTATCCCACTAAAGTTTATAAAATAAGTTATTCGGGACGGATTTATTATACGTTATTCTTTCCGATATAAACGTTACGTTAATCCGAGAAACACCAAACCTATTACACCTTATATATTTCCCGTTTTAAGGCGTATCGATATTACGTTGACAACTAAATTTCCTTAACTTTGAATTATTAAGCGATTACCGCGTGGGTTTAAAACCATATATTAATATCGTATCCAAAGTATTCTAAAATATGAATCACGCATTTTTCCGGAAATAATATATATTAATATTGGGCTCGACTTTTTTTTCAATATTTATACCAAACTTCGGTACTTGGGTAATACGCGTATTTTTCTGTAACCTTAATATCGTACCGAGAAATCGCGAATATAATAGCGGAATTTATTTTATTTTTAACCGTTATATTTAAGACTTATTAATAATATAATAATAATTATTACTAAAATCGACTTAAGTATTTAAAAAGTTAATGTTGTTAAAAAGTATGGAGATAAGGAATAACTTTTCGTTTATACGTATTTTAATTCAATTAATATTTTTCATTCGATTTTACAATTACGTTATTAAGGTAATATAATCTCTAAACGAAATTATATCCAGGAATTAAGCTTTCTCTATCGCCGTTAATAAAGAAATTTCCTTCAATTTTTTAACCCAAGCCGTATATACTTACATAAAAGGAAAAATCAGACGGAGGTTGTAACTACGTTAAAAATAGTTCAATAAGCTATAACGTACCTAACGTCTTCAAGCAAACTTAACTTAATGTTTTTTATTATCTTTTACGTCGCTTTACGTCTTTAGTATTCAATACGTATTGAACGGGTTCATTAAGATAATTAACGACGATATCGAAATAAATATCCGCGATTACCACGGTTTTTTAACGAAAGCGTTCAAAAAGCGTAAATTCCCGTTATAATCGTATTACTATCCGGTTATTAAGTTTAAATGGGTTTCGCTAATTAACGATTAAAACATCGTTTTAAATTTAAGGAATTTGATTCTTAGACTAGTTTAGAGTACTTTTTTAAGGTTACGATTGTAATGATCACACTAAATACCCGTGAGTATGTAGAAGGTGTCAGAGGGTTTATGTTAACAGTAAGGTAGCAGAGGTAACAAAAGGTGCAATANGATTGTAATGATCACACTAAATACCCGTGAGTATGTAGAAGGTGTCAGAGGGTTTATGTTAACAGTAAGGTAGCAGAGGTAACAAAAGGTGCAATATYAARACTGTGTTCGTGCGAGTGATGATCAGAAGCCGTGAGGCTATTCAGGGTAGACTGAATACTTAGATTGACAACTGAAGAGCTATGAAGGAAATACTATCTGTGTGGTGCTGACCGTGTCCTTATATCCTCAATCCTTCATACGTCTTCAGTACTRTATAATGTGGATAGCTTGGATAACCTCCGATCCAACATATCCGACATATCCTTGGCATGTCCTTGGATAGCTTGGATAACCTCATATCCAACATATCCAACATATCCTTGGCATTAACCCTAACCCTGGGTCTGCTGATATAAGAGATGTTCCCCGCCTGATGTGTTAGACTTCAAGCGTCTCAGTGGCATAGTTTCCTTGCTGGCCTGTTTTCCTGACCTAACCGCTGTCTGGGTCATGACAACGATATAATTCAACCGGTTAATATCTGTCGTAACAAAGCTTTTGTAGATACGTAGCGATACACAAAAGTGTAAGTAATTGTATTTTACGGCCGAAAGCCAATTTAAGCCGCCTATTTAAGTTAAAAGTGTTTCGAATCTAATAACGAATAATATCTAAAGGTCTTTATCATTTATAACCAAATTTTCGAGTTCGATCAATACTTTATCCGTACGGTAAAGGTCGTCGAAAACCGTTTCGATATAATCGAAATTTTTTCCTATATTATACCTACTTTCGTATCCTTCGGTTTTATAATGAGCCGTAACCGCCTACTTTACCGCCGCCGTATAATATCCTTATATATAAAAAAACGCGTCCCGATCTTTTCCGATTTCTATTTTATTCGCTTTAAATATAAATTCGATCGTTTGGCGCGTTACTGCCCATGTAAAGCAGATCCATTAAATTACGGTTAATTATGTTGTTCTCGTTCGCCTTAAACCGGTAAAAACCTAACGCGAGTGGCGGCTAATTTAGTTTCGAGTTACTAAATCTTCGTGACAACTTAAGTAAAGTCAATTAATCTAGTTATTACAGTTATTTAATATATGATACGATATAACTTATAATGTTTCATAAACGAGAGATATTGGGGTGAGTTAACTTCGAAAAAGCCGAATGTATATTTATAAAGGTAAAGGATTAGGTATTCGGTGACGGCCTATCCTCCCCGATAACGTTCAAGTATGGCGCAAAATTATTAACGTTTACTATCGATTGGCTTATTATAAGTAATATTCCTTCAGAAAAACGAAAAAAAGAAAAAAAAACTTTAATAAAATACTATAATCAGACCTACGATAATAGGCTCAATGAGTGCTAAATAGAATTTACTATTAAGGTACGGAAAAAGACTAAAAAAAGCTATCATAACCCAACGTATAGGGCTCTTAGGCAAAGCCAATATCCAGCCCGTTACGTGCCCTTATACGTGCCGTGTACGGACCGTGCCCTATCTGTACATGAATCGTATCCGGCCTATACCCGAACCGCATCTAAGTCAGGCGTTATTCATCCCATTATATACACAGTTATATAACCTATAGGCTCAATAGCCAACGGCCTGAGTCCATGACATTAAGTTATTAGCTATTAAATTTATAAATTATGTAACTGTATATGTAATGAGATATATAGTACTTGGCCTGAGCACAGTTCAGGCGCAGTCTATAGGCATTATATGCGAAAGCATGTAATGGGCTGTACATGGACCGTACACATAAGTCCTACATAAGAGACCTCTGTAGCCCTTTCTAGTCTTCCTTAGTTCCTTAATTGTTAACTGCATTTGGCACCTACTTGGTATACCTTCTTAGGTTGGACCATAATAGTAGTTTATAAGCTCTTACCTGAGGTGTGCACTCTCCAAATACCTCTTCACCCTACGATCGATATATTTTTAATATACACTATCCAATTTTCTACTTACCTTTATATTAACGCATACGGTATAGATATACTTTATTAATATTTAAGGTATTTTATAATTTTAAGATCAGTAATATTATACGAGCGTAAAAATCATAACTTTGGTTAAACCATATTATATAGTTATCGTAGTTTCTGTTGAATGTCTATTCGTATAAAAGTTTTGATAGCGGTTTTCAAAGAGTAAAGGATTTGTAAAATATTTATATCTTAATTAAGAATCTATAATAATAAGAGAAATATATTGTATAATTCGTTTAGCGGGTTACCTTTTTATTACGAGCCGCAAACCCAAGAAGTGTAAAAGAACGTAAAAGGAGTGTATTACTAAGCGGGTAGCGTGCCAAAAAGTCTTTTGTAGATAGCTAAGTATTAAAAATGTGGTCGAAAGCGAAAACCCTACTGAGTAGGTGGGATGTCGGTAGGTAATAACGGTTTAAAACAAATAAAATCGTTATATGCCAACGTTTATAATAAAGGCTTTAAAAACAGGCTTTACAGGCCCTTAAACGTAAAACTAGACTTTGTTTGTACCGTGGTATAGGTTTTGGAGGCCACGTTAGCATAAGTAACGAGGGACGGAATCGTTGTTTATGAGGGCTGTTTTCTGGATGCACCGTTGCGCGGGCGGTGCGTCGGGCCGACGACGATCTTCATAGCCAAAAAGGGGTCGCCGGAAAAGATTCAAGTGGTGATAGAGCCGATTAGTGGTGTAATGGTGGAATAAGGTGCATGTGAAGTGATGGTACTGAGAGCGGCTGGACTTGAAAAATTTTCTCGAAAGTGGGCACTGTTAAGGTTTACAGTGTAGGCCCCTAACCTTCCTTAACAAGGTAGTCCGTGCACACATGGCAAGAAAGTTGATGTCTGGTCGAAGATGTCCGGCCGAGATTGTACCGGACTGGGTCAGCAAAGAGTTCACACTTCACCGGGGCACTTTGCGGAAAATCGTCAGCTACGACCTTCTTCCGGGGGTGTTGAGTATGCAACCGGCTGGGTTGAAACAGATGTCACAAGAAAGCAAGACCTTCGCAAATACTGTGCCTCTACTGAAGAGGACCCCGATGACGTTCGGAGCCCCAAGAGAACAGATATCAGACAACGCGTTTGTGAGAGTTGAGGCAAGAGAGTGGCATACTGCACACGGATCCCACATCTTTCCTATTTTGCTCACCACAGTGGCCACAGTAGGCCTCTCGCACGAGAAGACTGTCCGGTCCTCGGTCCGGGGATCCGATGCAGACTCCGGATCTACAACCATCCCCCTTTTTGAAATAGTAGACCAAGCAAAAAGGGTGAAGAGGGGGAAGGGAGTGTTTGTGTAGAGACTTTGTCGATAAGCCTTAACGTAGGGTTTGAAGAGTAAAAGATGTTGAGCTACCTATATCTGTATAAACAGACTAAGGTTCATTCCACAAAAATACGTATTTTTGAGGGTCTATTTGGTTACTTGCTCTAGATTCAGGTTATTTGTATTGTAGTGATATTTTTTTTGAGGAGTTAGAACGTTGTATGTTATAGGAAATATCTAAAAGACTATATAGAACTGGGGATGTGCTGGTTATATGGTTGAGATTTGTAGGCATCCCGGATCCGATATCCCGGATCCGATGCAGACTCCGGATCCACAGAATTGAGTTAGTTTATGCGGCGACCTTCCCCACTACTATTACATAGTAAATGGGTTCGCAAATCCCGCAGAGAAGACTGCTTGCACATCCCGGATCGTCAGCAAGTTCGCCGTATAGACTAGCCGGACTACCGAGCTGGCGGGCGACATCATGATAGGCATCCGGGGAAACAGCTGAGCCATGATGTTTGCCTAAGTGAATGGCCTAAAATCTGCAGGACAAATCAGAACGAGTCGTTCTGTATGCCGAAGTCAGTGACAGCGTCTAGCTCGGGCCAAGTTCACGACGGTTCCTTTAAGCTATCCGGTCCAAGTTCAGCCCGGCAACACCACCGATGGCTACCAATCGATCTCTCCATTAGCAACGTCACATAATAAATAGTCCTTCCATTTGTAATTGAAGGGCCTTGTATACGTCAGAGACACGCGAGCTGGGTCTGGCCGAAGGATACCAGGCATAAGACCTCGCAAGCCCCAGTGGTCTCATGATGTGAACTGCCTTCTGTCCTTTTCTGACAGCATCGTTGAAAGTCACCGAGTCCCGTTGGGCACGTTACTTTTCAGTACTTCTTTTTTCTCCGATACGCCACTTGTGGTTCCATCTCACGGAGAAAGCATGAGCCCATACGCCGTCACCCCGGCTCCGAACGCCTTCAGCACGGGTCCGCACGCCTTCCGCCCGGTTCCAGAGGCTCCGAAGGCCTTTTCCCCGGTTCCGAAAGGGACTGAAAAGTCCCAGATTTCGAAAGAGTCCTCGCCCTCGGCATCATCCTCGGCGGCTTCCTCGTTCATCAAACTGTCAGCGTCACCGGAGGTGGCGGACGGCAAACCCAAAATGTCTGTCTTCAAACGCTTCTTCAGCCGTTTCTCGACCAAGGCTCCAACAAAGCCCCCTTGCAAGCCGACCACGGCGGCTGCACTGCTCTCGCTGCTTCCGCCCAAGGATGCCATCAGTATCACCGTGACCAGAGTCAAGGTCTCGCCAGTCTATAACCATGACCCCGTGACCAGAGACAGAGTCTTGCCAGCCCATGAACGAAACCCCGTGACCAGAGTCCAAGGCTCGCCAGTCTATAACTGGGACCCCCCCATGAATAGAGCCAGAGTATCGCCAGTCTATGATCAGAACCCCGCCCTATCCACGTCTTCTTCCTCTGACAAGAAGATCGAAATGAACGTGGGCACCAAGGTGACGGTCAGCGTCACGGCATGCTGTTGCGGCCCGCACGGCAAAATGATCAGCGTCACCAAGTCCAAGACGAGCTCACCGAGCTACTGCCTCAAGCCCATTGCCGATTTCAAGACCAAGACGGTGGTCAATGCCACCGTGGAGGCCACAGAGTCAGGAGCGGCTCAATCTTACGACAACGCTTTGGCTTGGGCCACGGCAGAGGCAACACAGGGTGTGATGGAGAAATTTGCGGAGAAGGCTTGACAGTTGCTGTCCTCTTGACAGTCGAGACTTGAGGCCCTTGTCTCCTGTAGAAAGAGACGGAGCAGCGTGGCACGAAGCTTGAATTTTGCGAGGTTGGACTCTTGTTGGCGACGGTCACTACTTGGTTCTTGGTGAGGTATCTTTCGTTCCCTACGATATATAAGAAAGGCTCGAGAGAATCGCATGAAGTACAACATTGTTTTCGAGCGTATCCAGTGGCAGTACTCTCGTGGCAGTAAGCAGTTCACTCCTGAAGCCATCCGTTTTCCCCTGCCTACACAGCATCTGACGATCGCCATCTGGTGCCCATGGGGCCATGTCCAGGTGTGATTTCACCACGCAATAACTTCGGCTTTCGCTCACAGCAGGACGTCCATTCCACCCAAGGGAGTAAAACCCTGACATGCCACGCCATGTTATGAGAATATGTGAGGCGCGGCTGTCTGTTACGCTCCACTTTTATATTTCCTGGCGTGGCGTGGCGTGATTGAACACAAACTACTTTCTCTCGGCTGTCAATGTCCGACGACTTAAATTGTGTTCATTATTCACAGGTGAGCTATGAAGTTCACGTACTATGGAATCATGTAATATAGCTACAGTAGCTGTATTCACCTCGCGTTTTCTTGGTGGCGCGGCGTGGTGGCCTTCACAGATGAAAGCATTACCCATGTTTTCCATTTGGCGGGTTGCACCCAGACAGCGCTGTAGATCGAGGCTCACAATCGTATAGACTCTACCTACCGGGCCCGGGGACATTATTCCATAGTGCAGTCCACTTACTGAAGGGGCGTGGAGCTTTTGCGCTTTGGGAGGAGGTTCGCGAATAGTATCACAGAGTGGTTGCTTGGTTGGAACGACATCTTGCCTGCCTTGGATCGAGCGGTTGGGAGTATCATCCCGAAGTGATGCATGTGGACCGTGATTGGGGACGAGGCCACAGGCTGGACTCTAGATGATTTGTGCCGTCCTCGTCTATCGGGTTCCCACCTGCGCTTTCTGCAGGACTTCTGCGAGTTGGACTGCTACTTCTCTCCAGGGGCCTAAGCAGCTCGGAAGAGGATAGCGAATGCTGTGAGAATCGGGCAGCAGCATGTGAGAGACCACTTCGGCGACTTGGCAGTCGGCGTGATCGCTGATGGCGATGATCCACTTTGGTGGAGTAGCTTGGAACGGAAACTGACATGCCATGATGAGGTCTCTTTATCTGCTACGTATGGTTCCATAAAAGCTTTAGTACGTGTACATGAAAGACTGTCCTTCTCACACGTAACAAATGGTCGCGTACCGTAACCTATAGCAGAACAGGTGAACAGGTGAGTCACTGTGACAAAGGTGGAATGAACTGGATGCACTGAAGTCATTCAGCGTATTGTTGTTTGATCCAAACTTCCAATGAGTATATAATCCACCGATAGCAGCTCTACATTCATGGGTTCTTGATCCTCTGGGACATCCTTGGAATTATCTTCATTCCAAGGCAAATTCAAAGACACAACTTCCAGGTGAGAACCACAGCAAAAGGCAAGGAGGAGCAAGCACAACCCAACGACGGAACAATCAGAAACTGATCCATTTTAGGCACCTGAAACTTCGACTTCACACCCAACGACATGTCTAACAATGATCGGGACGTAAGTCAGCTCGGTTCTTCAAGCGCCCCTTGGGATCAGAAGTCATTCAGGACGCAAGCTAAATCGTTCGAGAATCAAAGCATCAAGCCGGGAAAGAGAAAGAGGAGTGGAACTATTATTGGTATGTACTCCCTGATACCAACATGACCTTCATCACACTTGATTGTGACGTTTTATAATTTTGCCGTAACAGTTACACGCCTCCCGCACGATGGCATATCTAATATCATTTGCCAAATCCACTCCCTATAGTATCTTGCGAATACTAACGCTTGTTTTCAACCAGGAATCACATCAATACCTTACCCCAGATATGGCTGGATCAGGCCAACCGTGCAAATCGCAGAGACCCTTCCAAGGAGCCGCCAACTGGGCACCACACCTCTCCTGCACAGCCCCTTCCATTCAGCTTGCCCCACCAACCCAAGCACCCTCCCAACACAAGGACCCCGCCCTTGAGACACTCCCAGTCTACACACCATGCAGCCTCGGAGCAGAGTTCCCCCAGGCAGGCTCAGCGTCCACAAAGTGGAGATTCTCAGAGTCCCAGGCCGCCGCCAGCTCTGGCCTACCTGCCAGAACCAGCATCACACAACCATGCGCCTGGAGAGGAGGACGCTGCTCCGAACTCCAACACCTTGATCCGGCCATCTTACCCAGAGTGGCCCGTAGATCCTGCTCTATACTTGCCCATAGATCCTGTTCTATACTGGCCCCATGCACAAACCAAGCAAACAGGTGGAAAGGGGAGCCATTCCTCGACGCAGCAGAAGAAGGACTTCAAGAAGGACTTGCATGATGAAGGTGCCTCTTTTCCTCATGCTTGAGCAGCTGGTCGAGGGCTTGACGAAGAGTCTTTTGTGGCGATGTTGAACACTGAAGGGGTGGTGGGTACTGTACTTTGTGGGCGTCCACGAAATAGATAAATGCCGGGTTGGCTTCCACTTTGCCGATTGCTTCCTGTGTGGGTGTGTTTGTGAACAAGCCACTCTGTCGTCCGGGCCACGGTCACCCACTCAGCGGCGACAGCCTCATGCGGACAGTACCGCACCTGCAAGAAATCCTCTCCTTCTTCTGCCGTGTGATTGTCCTTTCCGACTGTCGACATGGTCCATTGGAATCGCGTTTCCTTCCGAGCCAATGACCGCCACCTCCGACCCAGGCGTTCTGCTACCACAACATGCCGGCGCCGCCGCTCCACGATTCAAGCAGATCCTCATGCATCTCGGTCCATCCCCAGCAGCAAGAAGCACCGCTAACCTCGGTGTTCCAATCACATGCAGCCAGGAAAGCCACACCATCTGCAACATCGTGAGGGGAGCCAAGATCTGGATGGACCGGGGGCAAAACGAACCGCCCATACGTCCCCGCCATCAACAACAATTTCGAAGACGCGCATCCAAACGACAGAGTCTTCTTTCCACGCCTCGATGCTCGTCACCACGTACGAAATATCGTCTGCGACCTAGTGCTCCACCCAGATGGTGCCAGCCGCCACCGCAGTCACCCACGTCCACATTTTGGCTGTTCTGTTCACAAGTCTCGGAAACGGAATAGAGAGAGATGTTTAACTAGGATAAAAGAGGAAAGGGGAATGTTATTATCTTAGCCAAATTCTAAACAAGTTTTCCGGATGATGTAAATCGAAAGTAACCGCCTAATTTCGATATATATGTTAAGTATTACTACATAGTTTTCATTTCTTTTTATGTCAAATCCTCAGAAACTTATTGAAAACCATTCCAGGTATTATTGATCAATTTTGAACTGAACTACCTTTTATGAACTATATGGTCTACTTCCCTTCGTCATTGATACTTTTAAATTAAGCAATTCACTTTAGGTTCTGTTTTCATTTCAACAAATAACCAAATTACATACATTCCATGCTTAGCTTTCCAAAGTTTTTCTGGATTCCTCAGCTAACACCCACAGATTTATGAAATATTTGGATTCATTGAATCTTCTTCAAATTTTGTTACAAGAAAATTAAAAATTATACAAAGTTTTGAACATTTTTTCTCCATTATGGATGTTTTCTAATATGTTTTACAGCATTTACATTTTTTCGTATATATTCTCAAAAATCGAAATCTTGAAATATTATTTACGAATACAGATTCTTATAGTATTTTGTTTTGCATGTATATAAATTGTTGAGAGGCCTTTAGTTGTTGCATCATTGTCGATTCGAAGTGTAGTTAAAGAAACAATAGTATTGCAGTAGTCTAGTGGTGTATTGTATTTTCCAAGTTTAGCAAACCGCTAGCCGGTCTGCACACTGATTTATATCAACACTTACTTGGCTCGTACCTCACATTAAATTGTGTATTCTACTACAATTAAATCACAGTAATACAGTCAACTTTCACTTTACTACATTTAAACGCTATTTCAACACTAACAGCTCTTTATTCTATAATTCTAATACCTATATCAACACGTTTTGTAAGAAATTTTTTCGCTAACGCAAATACTTACCTATAAATTTTCTACTCCCATTAGTATAACTGTTCCACTTCTTTCCACTTACAATCCCGAAAACAAATATTACATCACTTTTACACTCCAATACCGCAATATGGATTCAACTTAACCTTGCTAATCAATGAAATCCATATCATTAACAGCTTCAATAATCTAATGTTACAGTTTACCAAAATACCTTTACCTCTCATCTCATCCATCGTCACGTAATACCTTACCAGGTAGCCTCTTAACGAAGCCCTCAATCTATATAATCAACCTATACTATCTACAAACCTTTCCAGATACCTATTAGGTATAATCTTCGTTATTGAAGTAATCGTGTTATCATTATTATCAATCCATTGAAACTCCTTAGTGTCTATATGCTCTTAAGCCTCACGAAACAACACTACATCAATTATCCACCGTTTTGAATTATTCGGTCCCAACTAAAAATAAATCATTCGAAAAGGCTTTTCAAATCTGAACGAATGACGATCGGAATGAGAAAAATTCTAAACTGTTTGCTGATGATATTAATGGTGTCTCATATAAACATACCTATATCAAAACCGGCTGTTATATCGCAAACTTCGGAAACCAATACTTTTTGTATAACACCGTCATATTTAACAAAAATCCAATAAGTCAAATGTTTCGTGATATCGAGATAATCATCCTATAATTTATTTTCGTTCGCAATAAACGTCAAAAATAAGATTCATAACAACAACCTGATCATTTTAATAAAGAAGCCATATGTAGAAATGATTCATTTATCCCTTAATGAATCAATAAAAACCATATTAGTCACTCGATTAAAATTATTGATCTACTAGTCTAATTACTTAATCGATCTATCGTAATCTTTATTCACCTGAGTTTAAACTTATATTGCAACTATCAGGTCTTACAATATCATCATTGAACATAAGATCGCGATATCATTGCCACAAACGCATTAGTCCAAAAACTTTCAAGTTAATACAACGTTATTTTTATTAACTTTGGCTAAATCAATACCTTAAATCTTTTAACGAAAACTAAGATATTTAACGTTAACATTATTAATACGATATAAATGGATTGACAATCTATTAAAATTTAGATACATATCCTCCATCAAAATCCTAATCAGCGTATAATTTCAAAACTTTAAGTTTTTGATCGCACGTTTTGTTACAACCACGAAACCAGAAATTTCCCCGAAAAATATATCATTAATTTACATACGTACTATGCTCAATTTTACACCTATTCATGAAAATAAGAGGTACAAGTCTTTAATCAAAAAATTTATTCTGATTCAAGATTTAAAATAAGACTAGTGAATTTAAAAGTAATGGATATCTATTTCAGATAATCCGTATAAATTTAGACTTATTATATAAAGATTTTTAGGACTAACTTACCACGAAATTCTTAACATAAATATAACAAAATAATCAACTATAAATCAGTTGCTGATCACATATCCTCCTATGTAATATTACGGCTATTAACGATGCATTTTCCATTGGTATTTACCACCAATTTTTCTGCCAATACAATCAATAGGCTTTTACTAATATTTTAAATTGTTGGCCCCTGTGTAAAACTACAGTTTTAGCCTTTATTATCATATCTTTTTACCATTCAATGTGACCTTTTGTATCGTTCATCCGTGGTTTTTTTATGAACCTTATAAATAATTCTTGGCCTAAAAATCGTAACGTTATGGTCTCTAAGAGTAAAGTCTCGTTTTTATATAAATTTTATAACCTCTTGTATAAGGAGTCCATTTATTCGAACCCTATTCTTTTCTTCAAGAGGTCTTTCCAGGGTTTCAATAATTCCTTCTATACAAATCTTAATAGCTAGATCCTGATCGTTTTCCTCCTGTTAACTCAAGTAATTATATACGTATAACCTAGTATATATTCCTTATAGTAGCTCACACTGCTATCGTTTTATCATCTTATCAATCACGGCAAGAGGAAGATTATATTAGTTTATCTATTTATCATCAAGATATTCATTAGTATTAGTCTTAATATTGGTTTTAACTTAGGTTATATGGAATATCACAGAGAGATTGTCTTTTTATCATTAACTATCACTAGAAAGAATTTAATATATTGCTAATATAGTATGACCCTCGCTCATATTAAGTTATATATGCTGGTGAGAATAATCGAAACCTGATATCCCCACCTTATATAAATACTACCCTATTCAATTCCCCGTTTCTAGATTATACTCTTTAACCACTTGAATAAATCACCCTATTCCTTGTGATATAAGTATATGAACTAAAATCATATTCTTTACACCTTTAGCCAATTTCTAAACTTTATACTATATGGAGTTGTTAAATTCTTTCCGAAAGGGTTTTATATTAATTATATAGGTCTACGCTTTATGAGTAAGTTTTTTCTCATAACGAAATTTGAATCGTATTCGTATTGGTATTATTTATGTGGTTGGAAAGAGACGACCCATCATTAAGCATATCGAATATTGGTATTGTGGATATTATTATATACCTTTATAGATAGTATATTTAGGTGGCAGTAAATTACGCTGTAAGGTACATTCTTGTAGCATGATACAATCACGTGTCATACTATAGGCTGTACTTTTTCAGAGTATATAATAACGTGACACGCTGCAGATTATACTCGCATGCGTGGAGCGGTCTAGAAGCAGGTATTCCAGAGTGGTACGCTCTAGACGAGGGCTTATAATTCCTCACCTATAACGTATGCCTTTGGAGGCTTCTTCGTAATCTATAATAATAATAACATCTTGACTTACTTTACTACAATACTAATCATCTTTTGATTACTCTTCAAAGACCTTATATTCACGTGAATATTATAGGCTTGAGACCCTATCGACACTGATCAGTAGCTGACTCGGTCGACTACAAACAGCTTAGAAAGAAGAGACAGATACATATTAAATACCTATAGCGGGATATTATAGCTGTACAAACTGCCTGCGCTTTAACATTACGCCTTATAAGAACCATATAGGAGTATGGAATTATGAGGGAGCGCTGAGAAACCCGAAGCGTTACAAGACTATAAGATTCGGAGTAACTTTGAAAAGATCAGCCCCGTTTCGTCAACCGCCAACTTGTATTGGCGCTCTAAACAATTAACCTGAGTCCTTTTCAAAAGGTGTCCTATTACGCATTAGGTCACGTAAGCCAAAACACTAAGATTCGAAACCCTTTACTGGGACCTATCGGATATTAGGCCATGTAAACCAAAACCACCAAGTTTCAGAACCCTTTGTTAAGACCCATCTAATTTTTTTCCCTTTTGAACCACTCGTTTCAATAAAGCTACTATCGTTTACATACAAATAAACAACCCGATCGCCTTACCAAATCGATTACACGCCAAATAACCAATCGATCCCTTTACCAAGTTTGGTTACGGTACGCCAAACACGAACCAGGACCAATACACCGAATTACACACTTTATCCTACCTATATTCCATTTACTCTACCTACACTCCCTTCATCTTTCTTATTTTTAAGTTTATTTGAGTTTTACTTGCCGTTTAGCTAGTATGGTGTTACTATGCATTAATATGATCTTTCTATATCCGCTGTTTTTTAAAATTTCGTTTGCCCTATTTGTTTTACTTTTATTAAAGTTTTCTCATCCGTTTGGCTAGTGTAGCACTATTACGCGCTAATAAAACCTTCCTACGTTCGCTTTGTTTTTTTAGTTTCATTTACTTTATTTGTTCGAAGTTTATTTGAGTTTTCTTAGCCGATTAGCTAATGTGACGCTACTAAGCGCTAATGAAACTTTTCTACGTTCGCTTTTCTTTTTTAGTTTTGTTTACCCTCTTTTTTTTAAGTTTATTTAAGTTTTCTTGGCCGCTTGGCAAGTGTGGCGCTACTAAACGTTAACAAAACCTTTCCGTATTCGCCCTACTTTTACGTTCGCTTATTTGAAATTTATTTGTATTAGCAAACGTTATTACCCTTTCCGCACACACTATAGCCATACCAGTAATATATTTAACAAAAGCTAACGACTATATAAACTACCTTTTTACAAATATATCGTTCCGAAAAAGTATTCTTAAACGTTTCAACCTTAACCTTTGGGATAATAAAATCGAGGTTTTAGTGGAAGATTTTAATCTTTATACGGCAAATACATATATTACGAATATGGTCTTCAACTACTACAGTAGCGACATTAATGGACGCGAATTAATCGATGATTTTAAAAAAAAACTTTGTGAACTGGACGTTAGATATGTGGTAAATGGTGGATAGAACGATTGTAATTATCCTACGGAAACAATTGCGAAGCAAGGATATTAATACACCCGGTGAAAGCAACAGCCGTATCGCAAAAGCCCTGTCTGCAACGGCCTAACTTACACATATACCCAAATGAACGAACCAAGAAATTATAGAAGAAGAATTTGTAGAAAGATATTACCTGCAAAAGCTAAGGGAAGGCCTGTGTGATCCACAAAAAGGAAAAGAACTGCCAGGAAAAAAAGGCCTGTATGGGCTATAAGAAGGGAAAGAACTGCCAGAAAAGGAAGGACTGTATATACAGTCTAAGCCACAGCCTCAAAACGAAGTAAGGCTTCGAAAGGAAGAAAAGAAAGGCCTAAATACACAGTCTGGGCCGCAAAAAGGGCTGCAAGAGAAGGAAGGCCTATGTGGGCCGCAAGAAAAAAAAACAGTTAGGAAAAGAAGGCTTATGTAGGTCGCAAGGAGGAAAAGGACTGCTAGAAAAAGAAGGCCTGTGTGTGCAGTCAGAGCCGCAGCAAGAAGAAGGAGGGCTGAAAAAGAAGGAGGCGAAGGAAGGTCTAGATACATAGTCTGGGCCGCAGCCACAAAGAGGAAAAGAAAAAGGGCTACAGGAGGAGAAAGGGCCAGATCTGCCACACACGCATTTTCCAACCGACCACGAATCACAGGATCTGCCACAAATACAATAAACGAACCACTAGCTTAATTTAAAATCGGCTACAATTGCAACACTCACGCCGATCGCTTTAGCAAAGTCTGCTACACCACACTAATCCGAGCCGATACTTCTGGAGAAGGAGTAGCCAGATGCTTTATACGCAACTGTGCCCCTACAAGAAAACAAAAACACTCCTGTCACCATGGAAACAAGCTACCTATCTACGAAGACAAGCTATCTACCTACTAAAACAAGTCACCTACATCAGTATTTCACCGCTTCTACCCACGTACAACACCTTGACGTACGTATTCAAAACATGCATAATGCTTATAATACTTGCTATAACCATCGACGTTATAAGGAAGATCACGTAACTTAATTCGTAAGACATCATTACTTTACTATAAGCAAAAGAACGAAGGAAAGAAAGAAGTTTTGCCTGAAACGATAGCATACACCACTGTCACTACTGGATCCAGAATATCACCTATTGTCACTATCAATTAAGAATATCGCAACTAAAAGACTAATACGGACCGCACCACTTATACTGTTACTATTGGATTACGGATACGAACCAAAGCTATACTGTCACTACTGAATAAGGAACGTACAAAGAAAGAAGAAAAGATTGCCTGTGTAGATATTATTATATACCTTCATAGATAGTATATTTAGGTGGCAGTACATTACGCTGTAAGGTACACTCCTGTAGCATGATACAATCACGTGTCATGCTACAGCTGTACTCTTGCAGAGTATATGATAACGTGACACGATGCAGATTACACTCTCATGCGTGGAGCGGTCTAGAAGCAGGTATTCCAGAGTGGTACGCTCTGGGCGAGAGCTTATAATCCCTCACTTGTAACGTACACCTCTGGATTCTTTTTCGTGATCTATAATAATAATAATATCTTGACTTACTTTACTACAATACCAATCATCTTTTGATTACTCTTCTACTCGCTTTGTTTCATGTGAACAGGTACTTGGACCCTACCGACAGGTGTGCAATCCAGTATACCTATAACATAAAGAAATACAACTTTTACCTGTAAAACATATTGTCAAGTAAAACATTTAATGAAAAACCGGACGTTAAATCAACTTTTTAATTAAGGCCTTAAGGTACCCCACAATTTAGATACCCGTTAAGGCATAAAAACTATAATATTAGCCGAGCCATATTATAAGGACATCTCAGTTTCCGCTCGATGCCTACTCGAATCGAGGATTTGATAACGGTTTTAAAAGAGTAAAGAATATGTAAAACACTTATATCTTATTTAAAAGCTCGTAGTAATAAAGAATATATACTTCACAACTCATTCGGCTAATCATATTTTACCATAAGCTGCGAACCTAAAAAGTGTAAGAATACATGAAATAGGGTACACTACTAAGCGGTTAATATGCCGTAAAAAGTCTTCTGTATATAGCCTCAAGAAAAGGTATTTAAAGTAAAGTCGAAGGCCCTCTTAAGCGAGTAGGATGCTAGTATAGATGGTGACGGCTCAAAAATAAATAAATAAATAAAGCCGTTAGGTGCGAGCGCTTATAATAAAGTTCTTTTCTTCAGACTTTAAAAAGTAAAATTAATCAAACTTGTATTGTAGTACAAGTTTAAATATGAAGGGAAACGTTGGAACAAGTAATGAGGAATATAATTGTTGGTTGTAGGGGCTGTTCTTTAGATGCACCGCTGCGCGTGCAATGCGCCGGGCCGACGACGATTTCCATGGCTAAAAATGGATCTCTAGAAAATATTCAAGTGGTGATAGAGCTGATTAGTGATATTGTGGTGGAATAGGATGCATATTAAGTGATGGTGTTGAGAGCAGCTAGACCTGAAAAGTTTTCTTAGAAGTGGGTACTATTAGGGTTTATAGTGTAGGTCCCCTACCTTCCTTAATAAGTTAGTCCGTGCACTCATGAAAAAAAAAGTTGATATAAGGTTGAAGATGATTGCAGCGCGATTAGTAGTTCCAATAACTACTTTTGGGTTAGCAATGCTTAAAATTTTTAATAGGCTGATTTATTTGCCTCAATTTAGTTATATAAGGATTCTGTTTATAAAGAAAAAGTTAATCTGTTAATCGTTAAGGAGCCGTTTTTAGTATCAAAAGTATTATTAACTAAACATCTGAAGGATTTATTTTGTATTTACTTTAGAATCTTACTGTATATTGAAGCCCTTTTGAGGGTATTTTTAAATAGAGGAAATTTATGTATTCAATGATGATATGCTCCGAAACCAATAACGTTAGTATGAAGCCTTCAGGGTCCATGGTGTCATTTCAATCCCTTACCACTATTTAAAAACTTAATTCTTGCTGCGTAAAACTTTTGATTTCTAATGTCAGGATATTAAACGTCTTTCGATGTAACTCATGTAATATTTGAAACATTCTAATACTTTCACGGGTCTCGATAAATAAGGGTTTACTTTTAATCTCCAAGATTTTGACATTAAATTGAAAGTTCGCCCCCATAGAATCAATGTCGACATTGTGAAAGATGATGTTTAATAACATCAAGTATACACTAATCCACAATACTCTTACAGTTTTTTCAATATATTTTACTTGCAACGACTTAAGGAAGCTAACGTCGTGAAAAGGGGTTCAGAATTTTACGAAATATAGAACAGATTTTTTTCTAAGTAAAACATATAAGTTCAAATTTTACAATTAAAGTTCTTATTGTTTTTAAAAGTAAATTTGAATTTTCTCAACGCTTAAATATGGGTCTAGCAATAATAGCCAAGTGTTTCACTAGTATTTATCTCAGACTATTTCATATTTTTACGCTTTAAGAACTTAAATACTTTTTATTACTTGACAATGAATAGGTGATAAAACCTTAGGTGTAATTAACATATTTCCAACTTTGTCGAAATTCTCACTATTTCCTTTAACCTTTGAAGGTGAAACCTCAAGTGTCTTTTTCAATAAATGAAACTAAGTCTTCGGCTTTCCTCAATAAGTTTAACAACTTTAATATCCATGTTAACGCCATGAATCTTTCTATTTTCCAATAAAAGTAAGAATAGCATAGAGGATTTAGGGACATGAAAGTTAATAAATTCTATTACTCAATTTATAATCGTTAATTACAGTAATTATCATTTTATTATTAGTTCAAAGTAAAATCTGGTCTTGCCAATGTGTTAATAATTAATCTTTGTAACGGTAATGTTTTCCCGTTATAATGTAATATACTACGAATATCCTTCTATTATGTAATTTTTTACTCCTGTATCTAGCATAATTTGGTAAAACATGTGCTCCACATGAATATTACAAAGGTTAAAGGTATATATATGGTTAAGACCTCGATTTTTTTAACGAACGTGAGGGTCTTTCTTTATTAGGCGATATAAAAAGACATAGTAAGCTAATTGCTAGGTTACTTTAAGAGTAGTATATTTATGTACCGTCAATTTTTTCAATGCGTTATATTTATTATATAAAGCGATTTTTTCTTATCAATTTGCGACGCGTTTCAAGTAATATTTGTCAAAAAGTAATAGATTACTGTATATAATATCGTACCTATTATTTGTTGTGTTTAACAAATAGTTTAGATTTAACCAACAATCGTACTTATTATAAATACAACACCTTTGATTAATATTAGGAAGATAATTCTTGCGGTTAATATTTCCAATTGAGCTTTATCCACGTTAATATCTCTATTATAACTTATACTTCATTTTATTTAAACTAGATTTCAAGTGCATGAACTTATAGTATCTTCGATCGATGTAATACGCGATTCAAAAGTCTTAATCGTTCTAATTACGAAAACTGTTAGTTGAAGGGACTATACTAATTGAGTTTGACGTATGTATCATCATGAAATTAAGGAAGGACTGCAACTAGCTAAAAAAAACTTTTACAAATGTCATTTGAGCATTATAAGGCGTATTTAAACTAGCTAATTCAAATAACAGCCGTTTGTACTTGGTTTCGAAATGTAGACTTTCTAGCGTGTGCTATTCTTATTACTTTCTGGAATAATATTAACTTGTTTAGCATTTGGTTAAAAATATTCATATGTATTTCCGCCTTTTTTTAGCTATTTTAATTATCTAATGCGTTGTAATCTAATCCATAAGGTATCACGTCAGGTGAACGTCTTATTTGAAATGGTTTTTCATTCTGTTATAAATTTCACGGAAGGTGTGTACCTTAATTAAATAGGTTAGTTGGTAATCTTTTTTGTGACTCATAATTAGTCCTAGGAATAGAAGGAAAAAACTTGACAGATCAAACTTAATTTACTTGCAAATGATAAGAAACGGCTTTATCTTCATATTACAAAATTTATAAGGGTTTTTTTATACTTTTTCATGTCATTTCAGATTTTAGCGAAGTTCGTAAAAAGCATATAGTTAACGATTACTATTTTTACTGGCCAAAATAATATGTCGCGATAATCATCACAATCATCAATAGTGTTTTTGCAATCAATTTTATATTTAGACATTTAGAGTTATGATAATAAGGGTAATTGACGGTCGCTTGTCTTGAGGGATAAAATACTATGGTAGAATCTGTAGTAAGCTCGCGTGTATAAGCGAACCTTCCTAGGTTCTATGTAATCGCTCTATGCGAGACTTTACTTTGAGGAATGATTTAGCGGTTTCAAAAAAAGTACTTAATTTAGAGTTAAATAATTCTGAAGTTAATTCATTATATTGTATTGACTATTGTTATATTACGTACTTTTCATCAGCCGAACACATAATCCTCACTACCATAAGCGGGGGTAATATTACTTAACAAATTGATAATTTTTCTATTATCGGTGGAAAAAGAATTATTGTATTTTTGGTTAAAGATTTAATTTCATTGAGGATTAGATTATCATTCTTTGGAATGTATTGACGGGTGTTAATAGTCGCTTACAATTCCCTTTAATTTACTTCATATATTTTAAGATTAAGGATGTTAAAGGAAATCATACAATTGTGCCGGTTTGAAGGGTTTTTTTGCTAACATATCTATAGTCTTATGAATTATAAAAATTGGATGCTTATAAACCTCATTATTTAAATTCTTTTTAACTTCCCAAGATATAATCTTTCACATATTAATAGTCCATTTGATAAAGATCACACGATATTCTTGGAAGACCTAGTTAATACAATCAAACTCTTCGCTAGCGTTTAACTCGAAAATGACATAGTAAAAGCATTTGTTCGAATATCTTTTAGTAGGAATTTATTCAATATTCCTACCTTACAAAGTTTTGTTCTAATGACTAATAAAAGAGATCTAGAGCTTTCATTTCTTTTATATGTGTGTATTCGGAAAATATAATGACGTTTTAGCTAGCTGGTTAACATTAGTTTCAGTGAAACTTAGTGACTTAGAAACGATATAACGTGGTAATTTAGCGGGGTATGGAAATGGAAATCGGGGTTTGGAATTGTGTAACCTAGCTATTTAAAGCTATTTGACGATTTTGATAGTTTCGTTTGACGTTGAAAATTTAATTTATTCATTAACGTGCTGGTTGAACGATATTTCAATATATAGAAAAAACGATTGGTATAAAATGTGAGGTTTAAGATTTATTTCCGCTAAAATTGTTATTTGGTATAATACTCTTAAATTTCGTGATTTTGATTGAAGTTATAATAATAAATATTTGATCCTACGCCAATTATAGGGGTTTTGAAAACTTGGTAATCGCTTTTTGATGATTTGAGACTTTTAGAAGTTAATTTCAATGCTTGTCTTGGAGACGGATTTTATAAGTATTTTTTGGTATTTTAAAAGCGATACCATTATCATCTTTCAATTACCGTAAAACTCCGATTTATTTAAGAATTATTTTTTGAATATTTCCGTTCAAGAACGACGTAATTAGTAAAATATTTTCACAAGAATCTTTCATTTACCTTAGTATTATATAAATAGTAACTGGAAAGTAGTTTAATCCTATTCTTAGCTTATATTTGATTAAGCTAATAAACACTAATTATTATAGATAGGTCTTTAGACGTTGTAATGTTATCGATTCAAAGTTTGGTTAAAGTAATAGTAGTATTATAGTAGTCAAGAAGTAGATTGTATTTTCTATGTTTAGTAGATCGCTAACTAGTCCGCATACTACTTTGTATTAACACTTGCTTGACTCGTGCCTCATATTTACTTGGCTACTCTACCAAAATTGGCTTCAAGTAGTGTAGTCTACTTTGATTATACTCCAAATAAACGCTATTCCATCATTAATATATTATTAATACCGAAAACGAGAATATATTATTTATAACGAAAATGAGATTATATTAATATAAGCGAAAATAAGAAATTTTCGGTTATAAACATTTTTTTTATATTTATTTATTCTTGTTATAATAGTAGTAATTATAGTGCAGTAAGTTATTTTTAATTACAGTAAAATTGACTATACTAACTGCAAATTGAGTGTATTATTTTTTGAGTCTATTGTATTAGCTGCAAGTTAAGTACACTATGCGCCCACTTCATACTAGGGTACGGTTCAAGCAGTTGGCCATACAAATTACTGTGCCGATTGGCTAGCGATTTGCCAAACTTAGAAAAATGCATTTACTACTTAAATATTACAATACTAATGTTACTTCAACCAATTGAACGAACAACATTGCAACGTCCAAATCCCTACCAACGCTGATTAGATCTTATAAGGTAAAGCATAGATTTTTAAAGTAGAAAAATAAATTACTTTACAGTTACGCTTTGTAAAATACTAAGGTATACGAAAGACTTTTGCGAAGTGTCTTTGTTATTGCGTCGGTTTTTCGTGGTAGTAAGTAAAGTATACCTCGAGATCTCGTCAGCATTTCACAGTAATCTAGAGTTGGCGACAGTATCGCTAATCAAAAACATCAAGAAATTCTCACCAGATCTTTCTTAAAGAAGAGCTTTGATATTATACATTAAAAGTTTCCAAGATTGTCAAGTTGTTAAACGACTAGGTTGGTACTACTACGGGAACTACTATTGCAAAAGCAACTAAATTCCACTCTAAATGAAAACAACAAATAACCTTCGCCTTTAGTCCTCAATAAATTTTTTCCCAAAACACTAAATCTTTCCTCTACACCACTTTTTTCTCTCCCTTATGCCAAAATCGTAAATCGTATCGTTAATATCGCTATCTCGAACTAAATCATCAAGTCCAACTAAGAAAGCTACGTTACGCGACTTCACTCCTGAAACAACAAGTTACAATACTTCCTTACTTAAAATATCAACTCTCTACATTCAAAAATTACCAATCCCGTGAACATTAATATGGATTTAAATCAAACCAAAATAAATAAAATTAAGGACCTCCGATCCCTATTTTATGCTTACTTTGATTAGAAACTATGGGAAAGAAATGCTGATAAAATGTTTATTAAAGAATATCGAATCAATTATATGGGCTGGTACATCCTCAAATTTGACGCCAGCAACGAGTTTGGTTGCGGTGCTCGCACCTTCCAAGGCTATCGTAAGTTTTTAAACCACTAGAAAATTAACATGTAAGAAATTCTTCAAAGAGATACTAAGGTTAAGCTAAAAAAGAGGTTAATTTTCGTGGGATCTACGTCTAAAAAAATCATTGGAATTGGCCAAAAACTTTTTTGAGTTGGCTTAACATGAAAACATGCCTTAAAGTGCTAATCTTTTAGAACTACAAAAAAAAGTAAAGGCGTTAAGAATATTTAACACCTATGTATACGTTTTAGAAGATCACCTCTTAATACCTACTTAAGTTAAACCTCTTTGCACACGAATGATAAGAAACCTGTTAATTTACTTGGAAGCCTAGCACCTTCAAGTAACAACGTGAAGTATACTTTTACCGGTGATAAAGCGCGTGAGACAGCAGTCTCAAACGCAGAAAAAATTATTAATGTCGACGTTATCCACCGGTTGGTTAAGCAAAATATCCAAGTCTATTAAAACTTTCCTTATGGCTAAGTTCCCCTTATCCCTTAAATTATACCTAAAAACCATCAAGGTTTTCCTCAGAATCGTTAATCTTTTCAAGGTGAAGCTTCCCACGGCAAGTACGCTTACATATGTAAGCCTATCATAAGTCCTACCATAGGACTTGGCCGCTCGAAACAAGCGTCTAACAACTACCCCTACCTCCGTAATTCGAAAGAAACAGGAAAAATTATCGAAAACTAGGAAAATTATTATAACCTTTTCCCTATACCTGTCAAAATGGTTAATATAAATTATGAATTTCTCACGGATTTCGTAAAAATCAAGAATAACGTATAAAATTATGATAAGAAACCTTATAATTTTTGAACATAAAGATAATACCCATTTTAATTATATAAAAATAGATAAAGGTTCCTTATTTTGGTTTACATTTATTATTCACTGATATCCTAATAAGTTACGTTAAAAATTATTCCCTAACCTTCATAAAATGAGTATGAACCTTCCGAGATATTTACAATAATATTGAAAGCCAATTCCAATACGACGTCCACGTTACGCAATATCATACGAACGAGGCTACGAGGAGATACAAGACGACAATAGCTAATAAGGAAGAAAATAAAACTCTGATAACTATTTTTAATAAAATATTTAACAAGTTTATCTTATACCAACAAATAATAGAAAAAGCACACATTAATGAAGCTACACTAAGCGAGCAAATACAGGTATCAATTACGGGCGTCAACGATTTCTAATAAGTCTTACAACGTTCATATTCCACCTGTAATGAATTTTTCAACCAATTACGATCTTTATTTACAACCGTAATAACCCTTACAACGAACTCGTTTTGTATATAACCACAAACTCATAACTTCTGTAATTGGAATAAAGAAAACCATAAGATAATCCATTACATCAACCGAAAATACGAGCGGGATTAAAGTTTAAATTTTGGTTTAAAGTCCTCGAACTAAAACCCATAGCCACATTGGTGGTAGTAACGAGGATAAAACTTTAGCAGACCAACTAACCGTGAAGCCAATTTTCGTAATATTATAAAAATGTATTGAATTTATAGCAAATCAGGTTATTGGTTAAATCGTGACCTGTTGGCTAAACGTCACAAACAACAAATAATATATTATACACAATTCCTTATTACTTTCACATAAAATTACCTGGATTACATTATAAACTATGAGGGTAAAAAGGCTATTAACGATGACTATATCCCTAAAGAATCACGTAGAGTAAAGATACTACTCCTAACTCGGTTTGATGATTAGCCAATCATGCCTTCCTATACTTCTTAAATAGCGAAAACACCTACGATTGCTATAAAAACTAAACACTTACCCCTACACATATTTTTAACCTCCACTACTGTTAATCAGAATACATATTTTAAAGTGTTATACAAGATATAAGGTTAGCAAAGTACTAAACAAAAAACTATTCGCAATATGTAAAATTGCGAAGGGAAAATTTTTTTACTATAGAGATTAATAGTCAATAATAGTCAATATATAAACAAAGCTAAAGTTAACTTTGGCTCGGAGAAACAACTATAGTTACCATAGACGACGATTATTTAAATCATTATTGAACCAATAACTTGTTAAATTTTCAAGTGCACTGTCTTATTGCTTCTTTACTTGAAAAACATAAAAATATATATTGTTAACGTTGACATCAACATTGACGAATTAGTTAAAAACGGCTAAAGGGTTCCTTTTATTCTTGAGTGAACGCATTTATAAATCCACGTTTAAGATACAAAGATAACGGAATTGAACCTGACGGAGTAAAAGATATATTGACCATATCGGCGTTTTAATTACCTAGTCATCGAAAAGCTATTCAAAGTCCTTAATTATGTTAAATATAATAATATTGAATACTCTTCCCTAAAATGTATTGAAAATCTCTAATACTATTACCAGACGCATATCCAAGCCCCTTGGAGATTAAAATTTACATTGAAAAACGATAATTATCTTGGAAGATTTTCGTTGATATATTTTACTTCTATGACAATCCTATTATTGATATTATGAACTTTTCTATTTTTGTCGCGAAGATAAATTACTTCAGTCATCATTAATGAACGATACATAGAATACGTTGGCATTATTGTAAATTGATTCGTATTTAGCCCCACTTGATTACATTGTTTATGATACTGATACCAACTTTGTGGCGGCAGAATTTTAGGCGAATGCCAAAATAATGAACAGTTAAAATAAATAGGTTCATATTAAGGCTCACAGGAGCATTAGAAAGATTAAAAAGACATACGAACTAATATATAAACTACTTGGCAAAACGTCTAATATTCTAACGTTAGAGTTTAAAAGATTTACAGATTAAAAGGCACGTCTTCATATAGTGATTGAGGGCCTAGATTATATTATAGATACCAACAACACAATGTAAACTCTGCTGGTTTTTAAAGCATATCCTCGTTTTATGTGTAAATATCTACAATTTAATGTACGGTAAGGCTTTAAAGGAACTATAAAAGAAATTAGTATGTCGTTAAGTTAATGATGCCCTTTATCACCAAAAACGGCTTTACAACGATCGATGTACTTGCTTTACAGTTACAAAGTGAAGTTATTATATAGTAAAATCCAGGCAAATGAGTTAACCTATTTGAGATCTTAAGTATCGACAACACTAAGGTAATTGTTGAAATCACTAACGGTCCTACAACTTTCCACACACCTTAAGTCAAACGCTAAATTAAAACGATTGATGATAACGATAACGATATAATGTTATAACTCAAGCACGTTGGCGGGTCAGGAAACAGGCCAGTATGCAGCTGAGCTACCGAGAGTCTGAAGTCCAACACATCAGGTGGGAAATATCTCTTTGTCAGCACCAGACTAGGCAACCCTCCAGGGTTAGGGCTATCTAGATCACAAGTGCTCACTGAGCCTCAGTGAGTACCAGTGAACCTCAGTGAGTACCGGTGAGCCTCAGTGAGTACCGGTGAGCTTCAGTACTGAAGATAGTATGAAGGCCATAGGATATAAGGACACGATCAGCATCACATAGATAGTATTTCCTTCATAGCTCTTCAGTTGTCAATTTAAGTATTTAGTCTACACACCTAAATAGCCCAACGGCTAATGATTATTCTACAGCACGAATAAACATCTTCTGATATTGCACCTTTGTTACCTCTGATACCTTACTAATAACACAAACCCTCTGACACCTTCTACTTACTCACGGGTATTTAGTGTGATCATTACATATAGATCCTCAAGCTAAGTGAATTCATTAATACAACCCTCTTTTCCCGTAATCTATAAGCCGATGAAACGCTGATGATGCGGTTGATTACTAAAAGGAACGTTGAAAATGAGGAATACACACCAGGTCAGATATTCAATATTGCTTGGGTTGGAAGAAAAGATAAGAACGATTGAAATTTAGCTATAAATCTCTAGAAAAAAACAGTTATTAAAACCTTCGGCAAACCCTTGAAGAAAAACTATAAGATTGAGATTAATGGACTCCTTACTCGAGGAGTTATATAATTTGTGCCTAAACGCAACTTCAATCACGGAAACCTAAATATCACAATTTTTAAGTCGAATATGATCCACTATATTGAAAGCAGAACCACGGGGCGACCGTACAAAAAACTACGCATAATCGCTTCAAAATAGAATAATAAAGGAAAAACCTAAATCTTTACGTAATCTCCAACGATTTAAAAGATTAGCCAACGTTTAGTAGTCGTTTTAGCAATGGTTTAGATAATTAAGATTAATGAAATTCATACTGGATATACGTAATATAACACAAACTTATGTACAATGAACAATTGATCAATAAAAGACCGGTTTGTCAAAATTACTATAACAACTCCGTAATAAATATACTCTGGAAAAAGTCATATAATGTATCAAACCATTTTACGACCTATTTAAACCAAACTTACATTAGTTTCTAACCTATCAATCGTATTTTAAATCGAGGCTAGATATAAAATCTTCAACCTACTACCCGTAATTACTGATCGCAAAAGATAGAAAATTAGGCTTCATGGATATATAAATCAACAATACTCTTTTCGTTAGAATTTTCGGCTTTCTGACATCGGAATGACATTCAATGAAGGATACAAAGTTTCAAAAATACAATCCGGTCGCAATTTTGGAAAAATATAAACATTTTAAATTTAACAGATAGTTAATCCATATACATAATATTAATAATACTTACCTTAGGGTCTATTAAAAGAGACAGGGTAATTACTTGACCATAATTGACAAGACTAACATAACTAAAACTCAACAGTATTTGAAACAACGCGCCCGTAATAACTTTATCGCTACCATATGCTAACCGAAGATGTTTTACGACCTATCTATGACAATACAAGTATAAAATCTAACGAAAAATAATTTTGATCGATTAAATAAAAGTTTAGGGTAGAAGATAACAAACCTGTAATAAGGGATAAATATGGTCTTAATTAACTTGTTGAAAGCCAAATTAATAATTTTTATAAACATTCTTTTTACAAATACCTCAAAAATATCTTTATAAATAGGGTCTGTTCCTTATAAAATACTTTGATAAATATAGGTAAAAGAACTAATTGAGCATCAACATAAAAATAATTCATTAGATCTCTACTCAATATAAAATGATTGTAAGTTATTTACTAGCGTCAGAGGTTTACAGTAAAATGACCGGCTTTGATATAGAAATAACAACGAAAAAAAACGTTTAATATAGTAACTAAATAATTCAAAATTCTTTATATCTCGTTAATAACTTATACTCACTCGAAAAACCAATTTGAATACCTTTTGAAACTCGGTATTACCAGCGAAAAACACCTTATAATTGATTTAATAGAACTCCATAAAGTCTACGAAGTCAAAAAAATCAGGAATTCGGGTGTATTGATAGAAAAAACAATTCTATCAATTTCATAACAAAGCTATTACCAATTAAGCCCTTTAAAAAGTTTGTGAATTATAATATATCGATTATATACATTAAGGGCTACGTTAACAAGTCACCTAGAAAAAATAAATTATGTATTAGCGAATAAAGTGGCTACAACAAATTGTAAAATTACTAGGATAATGAATCTGGCGATAGTGAGTTGATTAATTGGTATAGTTGAGTTGGATGTTTACATCAGTCTATATCAAAAGACTTATTTATAGAAATTGTTCAAGTCGAAATTTGAAACCATAAGGAAAATAAAGGTAATTAAAATCAATTTGACTATGGAATTGGCATGAGTCTATCTACTTAACGAGAAAGTGATTAAATGGTAATCTGAAATACCTGGTCGACTATACTAACGTATACACACAAAAAAAAAGCCGCCAGTATTGAAACAGTAGTAACTGCAGTGCAATAAGTCAACTTTACTTACAATAATATTGACTATACTAACTTCAAGCTGAGTGTATTATTTTATAGGTTTACTGTATTAACTGTAAGTTAAGTACATTATACGTCCATTTCACACTAAGGCACGAGCTAAGCAATTGATAATATAAATAACTATGCAAACCGGCTAGCGGTTGGCTAAACCTAGAATAAAATATCCACCACTTGACCATTGCAATACTACTGTTACTTCGATCGATCAAATCGACAACGGTGCAATATCTGAAACTTTACCAACAGAAGTACTATTTACCTAGAACGATATGGTATATTTTTAAGCTACTTTACAATTTCACAAAGTTTTATATGTATTGGTTTAATACGTATTTAAGGCATTATGCGATACGTTTCGAAATAAGCAACTCCACTTTTCACTTATACTTACTAGTTGTTACTACGTATTCAAAGAGATTTTCATTTATCGGGATATAGAATGACAATATATCCATTTTATATAATACGTCGTTTTTCATTAAGCAAAACAAGAAGCTTTAAAAAACTCATATAAAGGCGAAGCCGAAATTATTCCTAATGGAAGATAGTTTAATTAACTTTAACGGTACAATGATTACATTTCAAAATGATATCTTAAAGCTTATTTTAAAAAGAATGACTTTATTAAGTTATCATTATTAAAGAAACTAATATGAAACAAATTAACGAATATGAATTTTGGCATATAATTAAATCCTAAGTTATATTGTGCTTATAACCAGAAGCGGTGTTTAATTTGTCTGTCGTTACATAATATTAGATATAATTGTCTGATAACACATGTCGGGAGCTAAATAAACGCCTTAAGTAGATAATGCGAAACACGAAACGTGATTTACTTTTTATATCCCTTAATATATAAATAGTAAAATTGTATTTTTTACTGATAGTTTATTTGCGAATAAGAGCGCTTGTTTCTTATACTTATGGTTTATATTTATTATTGATAATAAGATATTGAATCAAGATGATTTTATATTACGTGGTAATATTATTAATTAAAGTTTGACTAAGTTTAAATGAGTTGTACGGAAAGTCTTCGCCTATGAGATCTTTAAATAGTTGAAAACTTTGATTTTGATGTTACTATAACGATAACAATTCGTTTAATAATTTCTAATTTTAAAATAAATCCTCTTTTTTGATAGTTTGTATTGAAATTTTCCCTCTTGAAGAGTATTTTGTTCAGTTTGATATTATATAAAAAATACGTTTTATAATGAATAATATAGCTTTGCACAAATCTTATGAGCATTGCGAAATTAAAGAAATGAGATGAATTAATGGAAAGTTAAACTTAGAGGATACGATAAATAAAAGCGTTCCGAATGATTTATTATAATATTTTATATTTATTAGAAAATTTGTTTTTAGTATCGTTGGAAAAATAGTACAACTCTTCTGTTAATAAGTGTTTTTACCTTGTAGTCTTTTACGATTTTGTTTTATTTAAGAGTTTGCCAAACGTCAAGGAATTTAACATTAACCCCCCACAATGTATTTCACTTTTTAAATAGGTCATTTGAGTTTTTGCTGACATATTACCATTTTTTACATTTATCATTCGCTGCTTTCTTAACATATTATTACTTTTAATATCTATTATTTGTTACTTACGTTACGATTTTGTTTCGCAATACAAATTTGATTGTGTAGTTGTTCTTATATGGCTCGGTTAAACCCGGTAAAATATGAAAGAAGGTAGTTAGAAACTATCGAACAGGTAGAGAGAAGCGGAGCGAGTAGTTTTTTCGTTGTTATTATCGTCAGTAACTTTGTCGTTGTCGTCGTCGTTGTTATCGTCGCCGTTATCGTCGACGTCATCACTGATGTTATCGCCCTGATGAGATCTTGGAACCCTTTGAGTCTGGGTCCATATGCGTTTAAGTAAGGAGTAATAGACGGTGTCACCCTTTTGATAACAATGCGCGAAAATATCGTTGAATTTACCTGTGAAAAATAAACGCAAGCCCGCCTACCAGGCGATAACAAAAATTACTATTTCCTTCGGCCACCTATTAATGCTTAGATAGAAATTAACTTAAGTTTTGTATTATATATTGGGAGAGTAGACGTCGAATAAAAGAGCCTCAAACTATATATTGAGACAATGGACGTCGAATAAGAAAGCCACAGATTATGTATTGGAAGAGTAAGTAACTTACCGTGTAAGCGGTGAACGAGTGTAAGAGACTCGGTGAAAGCCTTTAATACTATCGATACGGGGGTATGCCCATTATCACCCTGTTTGTAAAAGTAGTAGCGGGTCAAGACGCCCATATTTTAATGATATTTGCTAAATAACCTACCGGTGGCGGCCGAAACGATGTATGGTATATAAAGCGTACTCATAAACATTCAGGGGGCGTTTACCCTAGTGCGATATTCTAGCGTTTTATGCGCTAAAACGGCTTCGCAACGTACCTAGGTAAAATGCGTTTTGAAGCGGCGGGCCGCTCGGCTATATTCGGTTCGTTTACGCCATAATTAGTATTTTGCAATTCACAATGACGAATATTGTATACTCCGTTGCAATTAGTCAATGTTACGTTTATAGAGTTTAAACGGCATTATGTATAAAGACGGGGTATTTACCTGTATCAAGAAGATAAAATCTATAAACTCGGGTTTTTTTTCTGCTTCTACTTTTGCTATTGTTATTGTTATAATACAATGGGGAAGGAGAAATAAAAGGGGGAGGGGAAAGGAAATGGGAAAAGAAAGGGGAAGCGTGGGATAATGGTGGAAAGGGAAGCGAAGTGAAAGGGAAAAGAGTTATTAATGGGGGCGTAATTACTGGGTGCACAAGCGGCGATTACGGCTGCTGCGGCACGTCGGCGTTGTTGCGCCAAACGGCTACTTTTAATGCAATTCTTTCGAGGCATGTTATATAATATAATTAATATTTTCCACGCAAATATAAAAGTGTGATATGGATAGTTAATCGAGTGATTGATTAAGGCGAGAGCGCCGTAGAGCTGAATGTGAGTTTATCCGGCAATTGGTGACGCGTCGTTAAAGGAGGAAAGAAAGAAGTTTTGCTTGGAACGACAGCGATGTACTACTTTATATTAACTTCATAACACGTAATATCGATAATTACACCTTTACAAGGTTGGAAAACCTTTCAGAATAGCATTCGAAAACAAATTTTTAGAATAACCTTTCAGAACAAGCTTACACTATCATCACTACCGAATAACCAATTGTCTTTTAGAATAAACTATGATATATACTACCGTCACTAACGAAAAACCGAATAAAGACTTGCACGAATTATAATGTTATTACTGAGTTATACATACGGAGATTTTTAATAAGAATCAAGATTGCTAGTGAAAATATTACTAAATATTACTATAATTAGCAAGCGTGGGGGACCACATTTGCAGAGTGTATAGTAAAGTGTTAAGTCTCAGGTAGTATGTTAGCAAAGTGCATAGTAGGGTTTCAAGCCCTAGAGAATATGTTAACGAAGTGTATAATAAAGTACCACGCCCTAGATGAAAGCTTATAAGCTCTCATATAAGGTGTGTACTCCCTAGGTGCTTCTTTTCCCTCTTGACTTATCTATCTTACTATCATACTTTGAATACTATATTATCATCTTTATAAGTGAACCTAAAGACCTAACCGACATGAACATTCTAACAAAGTTTTTGGAAAAATGTTGACAAAATGAGATTTATATTAATGATTTATTATTTTGAAACAAACAGTTCATTAGAAAAACAAAATTCATTTACAAAAATTGTTTCACGATACTATATTATTCAGAATTTTGAACAATTATAAATTAACTGCATTTCCGCCTTCCAATGGTATTTGAACAACACCTATTTTAGAAATATAAATATTAGTTTTCATAAGTTTTTATTCGAATTTAAACTTCGGTTACCAGTTAAATATTCCATTTTTAATATCTAATTAATAAGGTGATATTTTTCGGTAAGGTCTCCACTTATTCACATGAACGTTAAAAAGTAGAAGAGTAATCATAAAGATTGGTATTGTTGTAGTAAAGATAATCATAAGAGAAGAAACATTTTAGAGAATGCATGCTACAGGTGATAGGTTATAAACCTCTCATCCAGGCAGTGGCACCCTGCCATGCACTCTGCTAATCTTCTTTTTGGGCAGTGGCACTCTATCGTGCACTCTACAAATGCCACTTCCAGCCAGTGGCATGCTATTATGCACTCTGTAGGAATGCACCTTGCAGAGTGGTACGTTACCATGCACTCTTGCAAAAGTGCACTCCACAACGTGACGGCTTACTAACTATAGGGATATATGGTAATATCTACAATATTCGTTTTATATCAAGAATATGTAAATTGAAATACTTAATTAATAACGTAAATCATTATTGTAAAAGCGAAGGAAATATATTATGAAAAACACCGATAGAATAATTTTGAAGTCGATAATTAAATTTGACTTAGGTTTAGTGAAATTTATTAGTCTTTTTATCACTCAAAGACTTCTTTTCTCGTCTAGAACGTTTATTATCATAAATAAGGTTAAAAGACTCCTTTTTACTTCAATTTTTTCCTTAGATTCAAGGATTTATATTATTGTTAGTATTTTATACTTAGGGCTTGCCCGTTATCATAAAACCTTTAAACGAGTTGATTCTATTTTAATGCATGTTAAATATGAGGATAATTAAAATAAATAGAAAGTTATAAGGATATTGGATAAAAGGTTTAATCGTCGCTACCATAAAGGTTGAAAAATCCAATATTTTATCAAATAGAAAGGATTTATAGTGAAGAATGACGAATGTGAGAGTTTCTAAGACCTGGAACATTGTAAATAATTGATTGAGGAGTTTGAAAAGAGTTTGGGATGAAGAGAGATTAAGTGCTGGTGGGTTTTTCACGAGTGTTGCTTCTTGTGAGGATCCTTTCTCGTGAGAAGCTGTTCTTACGAGACATGATAGAATTATTGCACTCACTTATGATGGGGATATCATCCTTTCTTTGTCCCCGGTATTTGTTGGACTTAGCTAGGGTTACCATGCCCCATCTGCCCCTTTTTTGTTGTTGTATATACCTACCTTTGCTATAAACTCTACAGTTCAAACTTAGACTTGGTTCTTTATCCTTTAATATACTGTAAAACACTATTACTACCACACCGTTCCAACATACTAGATTATACGTATAAACGTAATAAGAAGATTAAAATTGTATTATTTCGTACGTGTAATATATAAACGAATATCGTAATTTCGTTGAATAAATTTGGTTTGTAAGATTTTGGTACCCCGTTTTTATTACATAAATAATTTATTTCGTTATATAGTTAAGACGTTTTAAAACTAGTTTTGGATACATATATTGAAAAATAGTTTAAAGCTTAAGAGTCTTCGCTTGTATTGGCGGAAGCTATAGCCGTAGGTTATGATCGTTCGAAAACAATTTGAATATTATTGGAGGGAAAAAATCAAGCATTAGATGTAAAGGGATTACACTAAGGTTATCGTTTCAAATAATTAGATACTATTTATAATTTTCGGTAAAGAAGAAAAGAAGCCCTTTTTACAAAACTGTTATGAAATTCATAATGAGGTGTAGCCTAGTCATGTGATTGGTTACGTGGTGTAGACATACTTAGGAGCCGTGTGTGAACATCATAAAAGTATAGTAATCGTCAGAGCTAGATCCCTAGCAACTACTAGCCCAAGTACTAGCCTGTAACACCATTATATTGATCTGAAAACACCAGGATTTCTCTTACATATGAATAGCTATTTTTTTATTTTTTTTTTAGATAAAACCAACTGTTGATTTTTAATCCTTCAAAAATCGATATAGGTTTTATATGTATTAAATTAACTATTAAGATGTCTGTTAGTTGCTGGCCATTCTATTTGACTTTTTTATTGGTATGTCATAATTAGCTTTTATAAAGCAAACTCAATAACGTTTAAAATTCAGTAATGTAAATAAAAGAAAGTTATCATAGTATCGGAATTTTTATAACCTCCGTTCCTGTTACAAACGTAATCATGATTTATAGTTATTTCTGTAGGCCCATGAAATTACTGCCAAATTTTGTAAAAGCGATTCATTTTGAAACTGATCAAGACCTGGTCTTTATATTGCTTCATTTCTATAATTGCCTCTCGCACCAGGATACATGTTTCAACACTGGTAAATTGACTAGGTTAGGCGAGCGGTTTACGTTTATGACGTAAGAACAACCGGGCGCCAAAGTCACTAAAGTTGTTTTTGCTGTCATCGTTAAGCGAATTTACACGCGCTTGACAAATCAATTGATTGAAGCTGTATCCCGGGCTAATACTATCCTACTATTGGATGGGGATGTGTTTTAATGTGCCTTCCTCGTTAAAACAGCTTCACCTCACATGTTCTGTACACAGCATCTACCGACCTACTGTGGAACCCATCGTGGCACAGTAGCTTCTGTACGTCTCCAACAATTCCAACTCCACCACCGTCGATGCTATTTTGGGCTCAAGCCAGCGCCATACAACGTACTCCAGAATCTACAACGCCACCCGGCCCACCAGGCGCACCAGAAACCACGCAACCGCAACGGCAAACGGGGCTACTGTAGGGAACATGATGCTGCCCTGCCGCGGCAGTATGGACGACGACAGCTACCAGCTCGCCATGGAGCTCATGCTCGACGACGCCCGTCATATCGGCGCCGGGGCCAGCGGAAAAGGCAAGCAGCGAGAGGGCACCATCTCGGACACGGAGCTCGCCTTCAGGCTCCACGCAAAGGAACTCGAGATGGCCGTCACCGTCGATGCCGACCGCCGCCTCATTGCAAGCATGCAGCAAGCGGTGCGCACTGATCACAATGCCGTCCGGCAGCTCGAGCTGGAGGAGCGCATGGCCGAATATGACCATGAGGTCGCCGTCGCCTTGTCTGAGGGTCGGGATTCTCCCGCACGACCAGCGCCACTTCCGGCGCCGGAGCCAGTGCCCGAGATGGGGCCAGCCATCCACGATGATGTCGGCGTGTCAGATACTCACAAGGGGAAGGGCAATGCGAAGGGAAAGGAACCGGAGGAGGCCAGGGAGCAGGAGGCAGCGACCGCGAACTCGGCCAAGGCTCCCAAACGTACGAGGGTCGACGGCCTCGGCTTGCGGCATGCGAACGGCGAGGACGAATTCACCTTCCAAGGCAAGCAGCCGAAGCAGGGGGAGAGCTCGTCCTGGGCCGCGAGCCACGAGCCTGCGGCCTACCACCAGCCCTGTACATCGTGCATGGAAGCCACGCCAGAGACTCGACTCCTCCGCGCGCCGTGCAACCACGATTACTGCCACAGCTGCATCACAAGCCTCTTCACCAGCGCCATGCGAGACGAGACGCTGTTCCCGCCCAAGTGCTGCCGCCAAGCGATCCCCGCCGCAAAGCATGTCCAGGTGCTGGGCACCAATCTCGTGATGCTGTACTTGGCCAAAAAGATCGAGTTCTCCACCGAAAACAGGACATATTGCCACAACGCCGGCTGCGGTGCTTTCATCAACCCCACCAAAGCTGGTAGCTGCCTGAAATGCAGCCAGCAGACCTGTGTCTCGTGCAAGAAGGCCGCTCACATTGGGGACTGCCCCCAAGATGTGGAGCTCCAGCGTGTGCTCGAGCTCGCCGAGCAGGAGAACTGGCGCCGCTGTAAGCAGTGCCATGCGATGGTCGAGCTGGCACACGGCTGCAACCACATGACGTGAGTGCTGTCCCTCGCGGCGTGTACGGCGTGTACGGCGTGTACGACATGTATTGCTAACAAACCCTCCGCAGCTGTCGATGTGGAGCCCAGTTCTGCTACGCCTGTGGCGCAGCGTGGGAGGAGCCCAAGACATGCCCATGCCCCTTGTTCACCGAAGAGAACATGATTGAGGAGCAGGAAAGAATGATCAGACGCGGCATACGCGCGGCTGCGCGCGCGGCCGCGCCTGTCGCCATCCCGCAATACGTCGACCCCGGTGCTGGCGAGTGTGACCACGGTGGACAATGGCGACGACTCCGGGGCGAGGTGCAGTGCGATATATGCACCGTCCTACTCCCTCACTACACATACGAGTGCACACAGTGCATGCTGTCTGTTTGCCGCCGGTGTCGGTTCAACCGTCTGTAATCGTCCACCAGACACGGCTGCATAGTTCGCACATGCCCAATGTGCACACAACACCAGTCTACTATCATGCTTTACCACAAGGCCAGCGCAGAGAGAAAATCACGAACGACGATGTAGCACGCAATCAAACACAGTCAAATTCAAGCGATGGTAACTGACACGAGCTCCCAACACCGCCCCATGCACTGATCCCGTGTTCATCACTTGGTCACTTGGGTATCCTGAAGGGATGCGCCTCCGTGTTGAACACGAAATCGTCGAGTGAAAGCAGGTCTGGCGGAGACAGGGCCAGATAGAAATACTTGAGCGTCTCGGCCAGCCAGAAGCTCTGGTTTGCATTCCGTCAGTACAGCGCATCCATCTTGCAGAAAGGAACTTGTGAGTGCTTACCTCCATCTCGTCGTCCTTGGCTAACGGTTTTTCGCTGCTTGTGACATCCCTCACGGGAGCATTCGCAAACTCCGTCAGCGTACCGTTGCCCACCGCAGCAAACATCTCCCATGCAATCTCCTGGTACCTGGCATCCCCTGTGATGCGCCACAAATAAAAGATACTCTCGATGGCCTCGGGCCGCAGGATGTACCGCGGGTCCTTGCAGGTCGTGAAGCCCAGTGGAACGCCCCGCTTCCACTGGCCCCGCGCGGCCTTCTCCTCGTCCCACCTTGTCTCGTTCCACGAACAAGAGTCGCGCGACGCGCACTTCACCATGTTGAAGCGCTCGCACATGATGCCCGTTGGCGTTGCCTTGTACGCGTACGCGCACCCGCGGCCAAGCTTCTCGCCCAGGGCGACGTAGTCGTCCCTGTCGAAGAGCTTCCCGCCCAGCGCATACGTGCCGCCGAGGAAACAGCTCAGGTGCTCGGTCTCCGGGTCCAGGTTCGAGGAGCCGTCGCTGCGGAAGTCCAGGTTGCCCGAGAAGAGGACGTCCTCCCCGCCAGGCAGCATGGGCCGGTAGAACATGGCCTTGGCCGCCGTGTCCATCCAGGCGACGGCCATGCTCTTGTATCTCTCCTCCCCGCCTCCCAGAAGCGCGTACATCTTGGTGACATACTCATACGCCGAGTCCGCGCAAGACCCGAGCGTGAAGCCTTCGCCGTCCACCACGTTCTGCGTCAGCATCGAGACCGTCGTCGGCCACATCCCAGGCAACTTCGTCTTGCCTTGCCCGCGCTCAAACACCGTCATCACATTCGAGATGGCCGTGTAGTACTTGGGATCGCCCGTCAGCTGGCTCAGCCGGGTGAACTCCATTTGCAGCGTCCCCGGCCCCGCAATCGAGACTTGCTCCTCGACCTGCAGCCCACGGCCGCTCTTGCTCTGCTCCATCTCGAACCAGTCCACCGGCATGCGGTTCTTCGTGTTGAAGCCCGCGTACAGCAAGTCGCCCATCTCGCGCGCCTTGGCCAGCAGCTCCGCGCGGCTGCTCAGGTCGTACGCGCCCAGCAGCCCGCCAAGGTAGCGGATGTTGGTCTCGAACATGCCGACGCGCCCGCCGGCACCGCCGGCCGCCGCCGCGGCGGCCGCGGTGTTGGCGGTGCCGAAGTCGAGCGCCACGACCGCCGCAACGGCCTCGTCGAACTCGGCGCGCAGCCCCATGATCCACAGCGTGTCGAGCGCGTCGACGAGCGTCGCGGCCCAGCCCGCGAGCTGGCCCGTCGCGCCCACGCCCGTCACGGGCCGCAGCGTGTCCTGCAGCCACGCGCGGGCGCGGTACGACGCCCAGTTGTGGCGGAAGAGGCGGCGCACCTCGCGGCGGCGCGCGTCGCGCACCGCGAGCTGCGCCGGCGTCTCCGCGGCCACGGCCTGCACGCGGCGCAGCGGCAGCGGCGCCGGCAGCGGCAGCGGCGCCGGCGGCGCGTGGGCGAAGCGGACGGCCGACCAGTCGAAGGAGGAGGGGACGAAGGTGGCGGCGGGGCGGTGGGCGCCGCCGTTCATGTAGCGCTCGAGGCGGAGGGACTCGGGGAGGTTGGGGTCGGAGGCGGCGGCGGAGGACGGCGAGCGGTGGGCTCGGTAGAACAGGTAGAGGACGGCCAGGCCGGCGAGCGTGAGAAAGAGTTCGCGGCGACCGAAGCGGCCGCGGGCTCGGAGCGGCCGCCGGTGGGGTGGGAGCTGGGCCCTCCAGGTTTTGTGAGGGCTCGCAGGATAGCCCTGGGGCCGCCGCTGGATGGGGAATCTGGCGTCCATCGTGTGGGCTGTGGGATCACGGGCCAGGTCGGGGCATGAACGGATGATGGCGACAAGTTTCTCGAGAAGGGCTCTCTGCAAAGGAAAGAGCACTTCCGAGACAGCTGAAGAGCGTGCCGAGTGCTCGGTCGAGATCTATGCATTGCCCTGCTTTCAGAGCATTATACTTTCCATCATCCCTGGACGTTGGCAAGGCTGGCCGCGGGGGTTACTCGGAAGTCGATCGTGTTTCCGAACCTACTCGTGAGGAAACTCGGAGCGTTTCATCTGAAATTGACTTGAATGGGCGAGTACCGCCTCCACTGCCATGCAATAGAAGCACGGGGCGCCTCGGTGCGAAACCAGAAGTTTACAAGACGCCGTTCCCCGCCCAAGACAGCAACCTGTTGCATGTATCAGGTCCACACCACAACTCACCATTGGACCTTGGCACGCACGGCCTTGGTCTGGCAGGGCACTGCAAAGCCATCCATGTTAGATTGGAAAGTAGGGTCGTTTTCCACGCTTTGCACACCCCCTGGCGGCGCCCCGTGTTTCTTGTGTGCGCCCGCTCAGCCGGCCAGGCAGCTCCATCACCACCCATCATCACCCACCTACCCTCCATAGTACGCTCCACACAGTAGCACCGTCCAGGGACCAGAGTGCGACAAGTCCCAGCAGGACATCATCCGTCTTCCAAGGAGGCTGTGTGAGTGCGTACACACACACACACATATGTACGTACATGTGGCTGCGTACTTGGCACACGCTACCCACGCGCCTGTTGCACGTCCGTCAAGGTCCGAGACGTTGGGATCCTGCTGCTCCTCCTCTGCTGCTGTTGCTGCTGCTTGCTGCTGCTGCTACACCCATGGGCCTCCAACTCACCACTCTGTAAGCGCACACGAACAGACGGGAAGACAGAGGGCTGCGGACCGAGGGGCAACGGCGGTGCCGGGTCTATGCCGTCCTTTTTTTTTTTTTTTTTTTTTTTTTCTCTCCCCTGAATGCGCGTTCCCATGCCTGTGACTGACGACCTGGTGAAACGAAGCATCGCAGGCAGGGGGCGTTGCAGCAGCGCCGTCGCAGAAGCCGGTAGAACCCCAACCGAGTTGAGACTCTCGATTCACGCCCTTTGGAAAATGGAATTTTCCATGTTTGTACCATGCGCGTGAGGACGGTTGGCTATCGAAATTGCCGAGGTTTGGATTCAAACTGCGAGGTCTTGTGTGATGATGTGGGTGTGGGCATCCATCCGGGAGCGGCTGTGGTGAGTGATGATGATCCATACGAGAGTGGCTCGCCTAAGGCCAAAGATGTCTGTCTGTCTGTCCTCGGAGTTTCACCGCGCCGTGGTACCGGCCGCTGTGTGCCGGCGCGTCGGTCGGGGCCCTTTTTCTTTTCCGGGAGGGGTGAGTTTAGTGGGACTTTTACGATAAATGCACTTGTCGTACAAAGCTTGCTCCATCATGACGTCTTTTTCTTGAACTGCCGTGTCATGAAAATGAAGAGTAATAATCGTGTGTTTTGAAAGTATTACACGTTTTTTGCCTTCTGAAATCATGGTTTTGTGGTGATAAAGGTTATTATTCACATTGCTATACCTATGACTACTAATCATCAATTTATCCATTATATAAATCCTCCAAAATTCATGCAACTTTTATATTGTAAATAACTCTCATATAATATATATTTTGATCTTTGTAAATATTGAAGTATTCGAAATTATTAATTATAAAATTCGGTAAATTATTCGGGAAATCGCGGGTTATTAACTCTAGGATAAGTTATTTTACTTCAAATTTAAACAAGTTACTTTCAAACCAGAAAATATAGTTATTAAATTGTTATTGATATTGGCTATTAAAATTTTCATACAGTTAGTTTTCCTTTATTATCATTTAGTTTGTAATAGTATTGAAAAGTTATTTGTTGATAGGACTTCGGATGTTGCAACATTGTCGATTTGAGATGTGGTCCAAGTAACAGTAGTACTGTATAGTTAAGTGGTAAATGTATTGTTCTTTTGACAGACTGTTAGTCGGTTTGTACACTAATTTGTATAGCCAATTACTTAGCTCGTACTTAAGTGTAAAGTGTGCACATACTAAACTTAAATTTACAGTAAACATAGAAAAAATACACTTAACTTATAATTAGTATAATCAACTTTATTTATAGTAAATTTGAATTACTATATTGTAATTACTATTATTTCAACATGAACGGCTTTTTGCTTTGTACGCATACGTTAGTATGGTCGACCAATCGTTTTCGATTACCACTGAATTCCCTTCTCGTTAACTAGTCAAACCCCTACCAATACCACAACTAAATTAACTCCAACTGCCTCACGATTCCGAATTCTGACTTTATCCATTCCTACAAATAAGTTTTTGGTCACAAACTAATACAATTCTTTAATTTAAATGTGTCAATCCATTAAGTTACCAGCATCAATTCACTTGCAATCTTCCAGTTTACCAGGGTATCTTTATTGGCCGGTATATAACTTAACCTTGCTAAAAGACCTATCAACGTAACTATTAATCCGTATTATTAACCTATTGTTATCCACAAACTTTTTCAGGGTCTTATTTGACGTTACGTTAGTTATAACACCACTCGAATTATCTTTGATATTTGTTACAGGCTAGTGCCTGGGCTGGTAGTTACCAGGGATCTAGCTTTGACGATTCTCATACTCTTACGATACTCTGGAGTCGTTCTGTCACGTGACCTGATCACTCTTTTTCTGTAGCCTGTAGTAGCTCCTTGGCAGAGGCTTTTCCCTTTCTCTCTCCATCAAAGATAATAAACAGTATTCGACTGTCATAAACAATAGCTTTGACTCAATCCCTTACCATATTATTATGATTCCTTTAAACAACAGTGTCTTAGCTACTTATAAGTAGCTATAGCCTAAGATTATGTCTTTCGACCGTTGAAACCTAAACCCTTAAGCCTTGGAGCAATTCTTCGACGCACGCGTTAAAAATCAATTTCAAAAAGCATTGATAATGTATTACGATTAATCAATTACTTAATTGGAATAGTTTACCAAGATTTCATGTGCGAGGTTCCTTGAATAAAATTACGCAGCTTACAAATACGTTTTACCTATGAAATAACAAAATATTAATATAATAACTACAATAAAACAACGAAATACCGACGTATTCATTATATTGACAGATATAATCCGACAATTTAAATTCGTCACCGATACGCCTATGTATTTGAAACAACCCCCTCCCTACGAGGATTACGTTTCTATGTTATCTATAAACAATGTAACTATCGCATCGCCCCCTACCAGAATTCGCGCCGACGATTATGATAACCCAAACTCCTTCAATTTCGATGACGACATAAACGGCATATCCGATAACGTTCACCGCTAACAAATTAAATCCAAACCCTGCGACTAACCAATGAAATTTTCTGATATTAAATTACGTCTTCTAATATGAAAAGCCATAATTTTACGCAAATTACGTAAAAATCGCAAATTTATCGTTATAAAAATTAATTCGATATTATCTTTAAATAATGAAAAAGCCCCGCGTAAATCCTTATAAAAGGTTATTATATTTAAGGTAACAACGGCGGTAATAATAAACTGAACGCTTTTATAAAGATGTTGCGTGCGTATTATTATGATCCAAACGCGGTAAACGCCATTATCACCCGACTTACTAATTAAAAATAAAGGATTAACAAACGGTTTTATGTTTTTTTTAAAGTTTAAAAGGCCTTATTTACGAAAGCCGACAATATAGCCTAGAAATTCGCCGTAAAATTCGCTATTGTAAAAAAAAAATGTGATTAATGATGTATTTGTTAAGGTTTTATTCCCTTTAAAAATATCTGTAAATTATAACAAAAAGGTTATTTGTGTCTAATTTCTTAATAAATGATTCTGCAACCTTTTCACTTGGTATGATGACGTTAACTACGTTAATAATATTAATACCGATAGTACAACTCGTAACAACAAGTGTAATGACAATGCATCCGCTTGCGATAGTTAAGAAAATATTATTATAGCCAATATTGACCTTTTTCAAACTAATACCAAATAACGCGTTACTTAATTTAACCATTAGTAATTTTCCCGTCACAAAAACCTTGGTTTATACCTACGATACGACGTACATAATCATTGTATTCATACTTATCCATTAAATCCCGCGCAATACCTAAGTAACTTTAACATTGAATCTAACATCGGTATTCATCGTATTTTTACCAATAACCTTATCGGCTTTTCAATGGTTAAACCATAATTCCAATAAATCATCTCGTTTAAAAGTTAAAATGACTTGAATTCAATCTTTTACCCTACCCATAATTGACAAAAAAGTTTCCATTTATAATAAATTTATTTTATAATTTCATTGAATTTATTAATTCTTCAATACATACCGGTTCTTAATACTATAACGTTATTAATAAATAACTTACCCAACGATTCACGTTACCGCGTAATTCTATCTCACGTCAACGACTCGGCGAAACCACTTATTATATACTTAAAACCTACCTCCAGCGTATTTTCTTCATGATTTCGTTTGATATTAACTTCGATAAATAGCGATATCGAATTTAAACTTATATTTTATTTTTATTCATAACATAAATTCATTTCTGGTAAACTTAAAATGAGGTAAGAATAGATAATCTACAATTATTTATAATATATATAGCTTTAAAAGTAAATGAGTAATTACTATATATAAAACTGGAGTTTTACGCTGAAGCAAAAAAAAAAAACCCCCAAGGTTATCCATATCGCTATCTTTCATATTATATTTCGTAAGATTCTCAATAATTAAGCCACCATTACGTAACTTGTTACTGTTTCTTGCGAAAATATTAATAAAATATTGGCCTCAAAACTGCTTATTTCCTTCAAAAATAAGCCTTCTAACACATTTAAGGAGTTCATATTCCTATTCTAAAAAGCCTTAGAAACTAGGTCGCCTCTACACCGCTCCAAATACAATTACAAAATCTACATTGAAAATGGCATTGAAAATCAGCCTTTAAAAGTCCACTAGGAATTGTTATACAATATATCACGCAAGGAACTTTTGGTATTATGAAAAACGTTAACCTAATTGTTAAACTAAAGCTATATTTGCACAAATGGATCTTTAATGGGCATCTTTGTACTTTTCGCGAAGAAACCTGAAACGATCCGCGTTTTTATGTCAATTACTGTAGGCTTAACGCCATTATAAAAACCAACCGCTATCCCCTACTTTTAATCAAAAAAAATGTTTAGAAACATTTTACAATTGAAATGGTTAAATAAACTTGACGTTAAAATCGCTTTTCACAAGCTATGTATTAAACAATGCAACGAATGGAAAATTACGTTTCGTTTACGTTTCGGATTTTTTAAATGATTAATTACCCTTTTCGGTTTTCTGGTACAAAGGTTACCGTTCAACGGTATATTAACAACTTTCTGCGATAGTTTTGTTAAAAATGTTTACTTCGTTTACCACGACAATATCTAAATATATTCGAATAACATTTCAAATACCAATGACGTAAAAAAAAAAACAGGTATTAAACACCCTAAACATCGTGGATTGAAATCTCGAAACATGTAAATATAAGTTCGGCGTTTGTAAAAGTTAGTATTTGTGATTGATTATCGAAATGGAAATCGATGTATGTATCAATACGGAGAACTTGTATATCATTTGTGAATAAACAACTTTCACGTTTTTACTAGGAATACATTTTTTTAATTTTATGAACTTTTACCAGCAGTTTACTTGAGATTACTTTGTAGTCATATACCCTTGACTTTTTTTAACTAGAAATGGTGATGCTTTTCATTAAGAATTCAAGGAAAGGGTTATTTTTGAACGACTTAAACTTTTCTTCTTTTTGGAACCAGTTGTCGCTTAATAGTACCCTAACCGGAAATCATTTTCAAAAGCCAACAATTTCGATTAAGCGTCAAAGGTCTATTTACTTTGATGGAACGATGATGGTACTTTACGCCTAGTAACATAATACTTTCGTCTCTTAACACCTATTGAATATAATTACGAAATTTACAACAAAGAACAATTAAGGGTTATGAGTTATTTACAAGTATAAAATACGAAACTAAAGGGCATAGCCTACCCGTTTACTATATTTACAACTTATAAAAACTTGAAATTATTTATAATTTCTCGATTTATTTTTGAATGATAGATTCGTTAGTCGGAACGACATTCCTAATTTTGTTTTATACCAGTTAATAATAAAGGTGTTAATTATGTATGACCTGATACCTCATCTCAAGATATTCCTAAAATCTTTCTTAACCTTCCCTTTTTAAACCGGAAATTTCAGATTTTACGCTCTAAACAAGGTTTTTGGTTAAATAGCATCTGAATACAAAAGTCTCCCGACTTACTATCTTCAAAGAATTTATTATAAAGGTTTATAAACTCTTCATTAATATCAATCATTTAAATAGTTGAGATGCTACCATTCCTCAGAATATTACTTACTCACATTTAATTTACGTGATACGTATGAGCGACCGTATTTTTCTTACCTACATTCGTGTTAACGACGACCAAATATTCTAATTCATAATTTCGAAATGTTAAATAAACAATGACAATATCTCACGGTTCCATTAACTTATTTCAATTTCAATTTATGAGCTGTCTGTTTCTGAATTCATTTAAATTACGTAAGACTTACTTCATATGAGCTACTCAGGTTGCTATATTACCATCTTCATTTAAACCAAAACACATTCTTTACTTGGGTTACACCGTGAAATCCAACGTTTTTTGCGGAATTACAATATTTTGAAGCGAACGAATTATTGGAGATATCGTTGAATAAGACTTTTCACGCCTTTACCAGTTTTCAAATGATTTGAAAACAAGCTTTCAATTAACTTTATAATCATTTTTGTTCAAAAAAAGCTAAAACCCAAATTCAACTTATGATTCTTACAAAAAAAATAGAGTGAAAGTGTTTTTCTAAAAGTAATAAATTCTATAAACGCCGAAGCTTACATAAAGCGGTTTTAAAATTATAATTATGGATTTTACGAATTCTCTCACTCTATTATTAGTAATCGAGGTTAAAATCAAAGTAATAGTAATAAAAAACGCCTCTACGATTGAACAGGGATAAAATAACACTTGAGCACCGTATTTTACCTCAAGACAGATAGTATTACTAAAATCTTAAATTGAAAAATATTAATATACTTACGTTTTATTATAATTCATACACAACTCAATTAAAATTATGTATTTCAAGGTTGCTAATTAACGTTAAATAATAAGGATACTACCAAAATTGGTATTAACCTGCTATTCATAAGATATAGCTATCATGTTTTGCTTATATAACTCATGTAACATTTACTTATTTGAGCCACGAAACCATGCGTAGAGGTCCAAATCTCCGTTCAATATATTCTCGATATTAATTCATTAGTATAAAATGCAATAACGGCTATACAATGACGCAAAAAGGAAACCACTAATAAATTATATTTCCCCTTTAACCTGTTTGGGGTGAACGATAAAGTTTAGCTTTTTTTTAAAAAAAAAACTATAATCCGAATCAGTTTGCAAGGCATTCAAATTGACTTTGAAAGAAATATCGTATTATATGTATTGTTCACTTCCGCGCCGTCAAACTTAATATTCTGGGTAAAAAGCATATCCGTTTTTACGTCAATTAACTTATTCAAACCACTTTTGACCCGCTTCCCAACTAATAAATTCGTGACTATTAACCACCCGTTATCGACATTATTAGTAAAAATAACGACATAGAACCCGAATTCCACGTTGAAGGCATCTTACAAACCAGAAATAAGCTACGGGTAAACCGCTTTCGCATTAACCACCCTTCAAAATAACAAGTTGTAGTTAAATGAATGAATAATTTATACTAGATCTAAAAACCATTTTCGAATTTCTTTACACCTCGAGCTTCAACGCTTTTGTATCCCGTTATTATTCAGATAAGGACAACAACAGGTTTTCCCGCCTAGCCTGGAAGTGAGCTTAATTTAATCTTTTTCTTTACCAGTCATCAATTTGTTAAAAGCCACTGTTTCGCAGCTTTTAAACTGTAGTCCAATTAACTGACGTAAATTAAGTAAAAAATATTAATGTAACCTACATAAGTTAAGATAGCCAATAGCAACGATAGTTTAATTAACTCACCTGGGTTAAATAAAGTTGTAAACGGCTGAACTCACGTTAGTTAAGATGGCTAGTGGCAGTAATAGCCTAGTTAATTCACGAGGGCTAAAAGGTAACAATAGGCGATTTAACCCACGTAATTTAAAATTGGCAAGGAATTTTATACACGTAAACACCACCATAAAAAGAAGGGGGCGGCGGCTACAGGGATAGGAATACGCCGGGGGTAATGTCATAGGCTAGTGCCTGTGCCGGTAGTTACTAAGGATTAGGCTCTAGCTGTTGCTATGCTCCTACTATTCTCTGGAGTCTTTCTGTCACATGAACAGGCCACCCCTTTTCTATAGCCTGTAGCATCTCCTTAGCAGAGGCTTCTTTCTTTCTCTCTCCATCTAAGATAATAGACAGTATCCGACTGTTATAAGCGATAGCTTTGGTTCAGTCCCTACATACTATTAATACATTTGAATTTTTTGATGTTTTAACTTTCGTAGGCTCTACGGAGTGCTATTATATCGATTTTTAGGCTTTTTTTTTTCGGGTGGTTCCTAGTTTTAAAAGGTATACAAATAAGCATCTCGAGTTGGTACAAATTACTACCGAGATAAAGGGAATTCTGAAATAACTGATAACGATATTGAAAGTTTCTTATATCTTTATACCTATATCGAAGCCGGCCATTATGCTGTGGATCTTTAAAGTTAACACGCTTGGAGTAATTCTCTTATACTTGACAAAAATCTGATGGATTTGATTTCCGGTAATATTGAATTAGTTGTTTTAAAACCTGTCATTTTAAACGATCGTTATAAGTAATCTAATCCATGAAGATAAGTTTGGGTTGTTTTCAAAAAAAAAAGGTTATGAAAATCATGAATGTTACCCTCAATAATTTAATCACAACTATATTAATCCCTTAATTAAAATTCTTTATTTGCAATTCTAAACTTTTATTCAATCGATTAAAATCTTTATGTGTTAGGTTTTACACTTGTGTAGTAATTGATAGAGTGTAGAAAGCTTTCAGTTGATATCGAGTGGCGATATAACTATTACAGGCACATTACTTTGAATAATTTTAATCCTTGGCTATGTCAGCTTTGTCAATTATAACTAAGTAAAAGTTCGTTTTTTACCAAAACGAAAATTTTTATTAGTATTGTTAACACCATATTTGCGAATTAACGACCCTTTAAAGTTTAGATATTTGTTTTCAACTAAAATTACGACCCACTTACAGTTTTTAAACTTTAAGTCCTTAATCGCCTATTATTGAAATGCTATAAAAACAATAGTTTCAACGAAATGATTATTATTAAATTATATATACACCAGGCCGAAATTTCTATTTTACTTGATTGATAATAATGGGTGGTAGGATGAAGATTTTATACTTGGTTTTAACTTGAAGAACGACTAGTGGATCATGAATTAATAGAAACCGTCTTTATCCAGTCAATATATTGGTATAATACATTTCATAACCGTTTCTAGAAGTTATTTGGTACGAAGCCCCTGGAGTAATTTTAATGAGACTATTATTGGTAGGTTTATTAATAAATATATCTACGCTTAAATAATATTACAACTTTTACAGATAAACTTTCTATTAGTTTCAATTGGTAAACTTGTTATAAAAGAAAACAATAACCGTTAATTAACATTTTTTTAATGTTTAAGATTAAATATGGAGTTGAGTTTTACCTTTACTACTGTATTTTCAAACGACTAGACGTAACTTTTCGTACGGCTGCCGTTAGGTTTTGCCTTTATTTTATATATAATTTTCAAATTAAAGATCGGTATATTTGAGTTTTGAAGGTTGAAGTTGCGTTTGAATATAAATTGTATGACTCTTCGAGTAAAGAGTCCAAAAATTTTAACCTCATCGCTTTTTTAAAAAAGTTTTCCGAACTTCTTAATCATTCCTTGCGCCCGGAGCTTTGTAGCTAATTTTTCATCGTATTATTTCCCTATTAACCTAAGTAGGTTTGCATATTACGCCTGTTGTATATTCCTTATCCTTAGTGCTCCTTCTTCCTAGTAGTTGAGTACATTATCAACCTTTTATCGGCTTATCAATTACTGGAAGAGGAAGTTTATATTGGCTGATTTGCTTGGTTCGATCATTTTTATCACTATATTTATTGTTTATCGTCTTAATACAAGGTTTGAACTTAATTGATCGGAACATCGCACGATCGTTAACAGTTTGAACAATTACTTTAAGATCAACGATACTTAAAATCCACAATAGGTTTGTCTCATTTTCCTAGCTCTACTTATAAGAGAAATTTACTTTATAATGGTAAAAATAGTACGTCGATAATTATAAAGCCGTTTCTGATGTTAAAGGCATTGTTTATTTAATTCTGTACCAATTCTTTTCGTAGTTGATATAAGGCTTTTCCATACACCACAGCCCTCTTCTATGTACTTATTGATAGCGGAGCTTTATTTTTCAGATGAATATATGTTTTTAAGACCAATAAAGCTTACAATATGCTGTCAAGGCGTATAATATAATTCAAACACTTTACCGCTATTTGGAAACATACCTTTTGGTCTATAAAACTTCCAATTTTTAACTTAAGAATATCTTAGCTTTACAAATGAATACATGTGCCCTTTTAACCTTTCTGATGTTCTAATGAACCTTAAAAGACACATATTTTCACTGAATCCTTATTATTTTCGTATTTGACTGAAACTTTATTTTCGTAAAATTGGTTCTTGTATCGTAAACAATGACATTTGGTGTGACAAATTATGTGTTAATTCATAATATCCTTAACTTTTTACAAATGTATTTCGCCAATAGGAATTTGATGAATTTAGGTTTATGAATTTTTTTTTACAAAGTTATTAACGTAGAAAACGTGCTTCTTGTCTAAATGAAATATATTGACAAATATTTCGTAATTGAAATATTTTTTTTTAACATCAATTTAAATTTTAGTTGGTTTAGGTATAAGATTAGAAAGAGTGGTAGAACTTGGAGTATCCTTTAAAGTAAAGTGTTCTATATCTTTAAACTTTGCTGATTTAAGAGTTTTAAATTATTTGTTGAAGGTTAATGGATTGCAAATCCGGTGTAATCAACGTATCTTTAACTTCGTTTGATTTGGTACCGTTTCTTTTAAATCATAAATATAGAATTAAAAGTACTCTTCCTTGGAGGCTCAAGAGATCTTTTCGCCGTTTGTCACTAGTTTATTAATGTTAATATAAATATTAATGCCGAATATTTTCATGTTTTTAAAATTGAAAACAAATAGGGTATTAGATATGAAAATGTAAAACGTGATCGGACTCATAATAATTGAAATACTCGTCATTTTCAGTGACGATCGTTGTTTTCTAAGGCCGAAACCATTTTTTACTTTATCAATATTTTAACAATTAATTTCCATTGTAATAGTATTTTCCCTTTATAATGCCACGTTTTTCGAATAAATTCCTATTGAGTACCTTTTTACCCTTGTGTCTGGTATAATACTTAGCAACGTATGGTTCTAGTAACGATCGCGAAAAATTAAAGGTATATAAAGGGTTAAAGATTTGGTTATGTCAAATATAAGGGTTTTCATAACTTAACAGTATAAGAAGACGTGGTTAATTATTTATTAAGCAACGTTAAAGGTAGTATTTACATGTGACATAGCTTGTTAAGATATATTGTTATGGTTTAAAACAAGTGTGTCTTTGTATTCTACTTTATATTATAAGTAGTTTTTTCTGGAAGTATTAGGGTATTGAATGTAATATGTTATCTATTATTTATAATATTGAGCTGTAAGGTGGCCATTTAACTAAGAACAGGATTTACTATATATCTAATACCTTTTGAAATTATTACCAATATAGTGTTTGTGGTGACTAGATCTATTGAAGTTTTGCATTCTTTGTTCATATCAGTATGGCTATAGCTTTTGGTTAGAACATCTCGGATCATATTTCAAGACTTAGAACCACCCTTACTTTCGATTAATATAATATTTTATTACATAGTCTTTTTTTTATTTTCATCTCGGATGTAATTAACTTTGGGATATATATCAATTTAATTTGACGTATGGGCTATTATTAACCGTAAACAAGGACAATAATCGGCAAAGAAAACTGTTACAAGTGATATTTAGGCGTTGAAATACGTATTAGAATTCGTTTACATCTGTAACAAGTGCCTGTATCTATTCGAAAATTATAGCTTCATAAGCGTATGCCCTTCCTAGAATATATCAATGTAATATTAACTTATGAAGTACTTAATTCAGAATATTTATTCAGATTTCCTCCTTTTCTTAGTATTAACCATTATCGTCGTTTACTTTGTCGTAGCCCAATTCTTGTGGTATTGTACAAAGTAGATGTTGTATGTGAAATGAATTTTTATATTATCATAAATCCTTCGGAATGTTTTTACCCTCGTTCGGAAGGTTCGGTCGTATTCATTAACGTGACTTATAAATATTCCAGGAAATAGAAAGTGAAAACGTGAAGAAGAGACCTTCATTCAATTTAAAATTTGTAAAAATAATAATTATCCTCGTGTTTAATAAATTGTAGGGCTCTCTCTTCTATTTCTCTATATCATTGCAAATCTTCGTACAATCTGTAAGGATCTCGTAGTTGATATTAACAATTTTAACATATCTTGAAGTAAAGTTACGATAATAGTTCCAATTATCGATAGTATTTCCTAGTATTATCGAGTTACGATAGGGGGATCCATTATCAGGTACCTAGTTCGAAGGTTAAAGTCTTATAATGATATATGTAGTGAATTCGAACGTATATGCATATTTATCATAAGAGGTCTTGTCTTAAAGAATTTGATGATTTTGGATAAAACCTTAAAATAGTGAGGTTAAACAATTTGAAGGAAAATTTCAAAAGATAAGGGGAATTTAGCTATAGGCAGGGTTTCAAGTAACTTAACGATTTTACTTATTTAGCCGGTTAATAACGTCGATGTAAATTCTTCTTACTGTGTTAGCGGCTACTGCTTCGTATGCTTTACCGCCACTGAAAACGTACTTCGCGTTATTATTTCAAGGTGTTAAGCTGTCGAGAAAATCAATAGGTTTTTTATAGTCGGCATGTAAAAAGTTCGTATGCATAGAAATATTAAAGGATTGATTTAATTAAGGATGAAGGGTTGATCCCCTAAACATGTGTCAGGGCATTGAAATTCCTTAACGCCCTTGTTTTTACCTTGTGGTTATTAGGGATTAGGATCTTGAAACCAATTTTTACATTGTGCTAGTTCCAGAAAGTCTTTGCTAGCCTCAATAGGGATTTTTATAGAATGTAAATCCCAAGTAAAGTAACTTCTTTTTCCAATTTAGCTTCAACTGTATATTGAAACATTTCTCACGTATTAATTATCCAGAAATTTAAAAACTTAAAGAAGTTGTGCGGACGCGGATGCTACAACCATAATCTTCGCCGAGTTTTATATCTGCCGAGGTTTGTATCTAAAATAAATTAGTCAAAACAATTAGTTACGTGTTTTTCAGTTAAAATTCGTTGACATTCGTGATCCACAGTTCTTTATCGTAGTAATTAACAAAGATATTTCTGAGGGAGTTCATTTCCTTTACGTATTTTTCACTGGATGCCATATTGACTTTTGGCTTGGGCGAAGGAATTTGGCTTGCGTGCATAGGTATTTGGTGATTTAGAAACGTAAAAACTTGGAGATTTGGCGTGAAGAAGTGCGACGTATCTTTCGTGGCGCGAATTGACCATTCTTGTTGTTTTTGTTCAATATAGCAGTTTTGGCGATTTAATTAACGATTGTAACGTAGGGAAAGGGAAAATAGAGGAATAGAGGGAAAACCTTGGTGTTAAAAAAAAAACGGTGTATGTAAACTGAAGTTAAAGGTTATTTGTTATTGTTCATGATTGAATAACGCAGGATTTTGTCGTTTTTGCAACACTAGTACCCGCAATAATATAGTAGAATCTGTAACAAAACTAATTTGACCGTTTGTTAACTTGTCAATCTCTGAAACGTTTAATGGTCAATCTCAACGTCTTTAAAAAAGATTTAATAAATGAATAAGTATATTTTAGAAGCAATACTATTGTCTACTCTAAAAAGCCATGGAAACAAACGTAATCTAGAAGTTTTCTCGACTTACTACCGTAATAACCGACGCAATTCGTAAAGAACTTTCGAAAATTTCTTTTCCATATCTTAATGTTTTACAAAATGTAATCAAAATGTATTTTTTTTCTTAGAAAATCTATGCTTAACCATATAACACTAATTAGTATTCGTAGGACTTTAGACGTCATAACGTTGTCGATTCGAGATGTAGTTGAAGTAATAGTAGTATTACGAAGTGAAGTCGTAATTGTATTGTTCTAGTTTTGGAAGACCGCTAGCCGGTCTATACAGTAATTTATATGGAGAATTGCTTGGCTAGTTCCCTAGTATAAAGTGGGCGCACATAATAATTGAATTTACAGTAAACCCATAGAACAATACACTCAACTTGCAGTCATTATAGTCAACTTTATTTTAGGTAAAGTTAACTTACTTCACTGCAATTAAAACTATTCTAACATTATCCATATAATATTTATCGTTGGAAATCATTAATATATATTATGTGTTTTATTATGATTTCTAACCTATACTTTTAAATTCGTTTTTCTGTTGGTAAAACTTACCTATGATAGGCCTTTATATGTTGCAACGTTATCGATTCAATTGGTCGAAGTAACAGTAGTATTCCGTGTTCAAGTGGTGTATGTATTGTACTAGGTTTTGCAGACCACTAGCCGGTCTGCACAGTAATCTATATGTCGAATTGATTATTTCATTCCCTGTTTAAAGTGGGCGCATATTGTACTTAACTTATAGCTAATACAGTAGTCTCATACAAAACAATATACTCAACTTTCAGTTAATATAGTCAACTTTAGTGTAAGTAAATTTGATCTACTGTACTGCAATTACTACTATTCCCATAGTTTCTTTCTATTCATTAAATTGAAATTAATTCATGAATCATACTAATATAGTTCAATATTTTGGAATAGTACTATATGCAGTGTAGTAGCTCAACTTTAATTACAGTAAAGTTGACTACACTGACTGCAAGTTGAGTGTATTGTTTTGTGTGGGCTTACTGTATTAGGTATAAGTCCAGTACAGTAGGCCACACTTTACACTAGGGCATAAGCTAAACAATTGGTCATACAAATGACAGTGCAGACCGGCTAGCAGTTTGCCAAACCTAGAACAATATATCCACTATCTAAATACGTAATACTATTGTTATTTCGACCAATCGAATTGATAATGTTATAACGTCTAAAGCCTTACTAATACTGATTAGTGCTTATTGGGTTAAATGAAGAAAACCTAAGTAAAAGAAAGAGAACTAATTTCCAAGTACGTTTTATGAAAAACCAAGGGATAAGAAAGAGTTTTATAAAGGGCATTTACTGCTACATCAGTTTTTACGAAAGTAAGTAAATTTTTTTTTAAGTTATACTGATTTTTACAGCAGCTTGAAAAATAACAACGGTATCTTTATCGAAAATACTAAGAAATATTAATTAAAAACCCTTTTTTAAGAGCGTTGAATTAACCGTTAAAAGTCTTAAATCGGCAAGTTGGCAAACAGCTAAGTTAATATTTCTACGTGTACTATTATTCTAAAAACTATTAAGTTTTATGGCTAGATAATAAATAACCTTCGACCTTTACTTCTAATAACAACTTTCGATCTTACCTTTCATTCCGAAACTTTACCTTTATTTTACTTTTTTCACTTCCCCTATGATAAATCAATCGTTAAAATCGCTGTTTTAAACGAAAACACTAAGTTAAGTTAAAAACGCTACAATGAGCTGCCCAACACCAAATTACTAAGCTCCTATTCCACCTTTCGCCTAAAGATTACTAAATTCTTTACCTTATACGCATTGATAGTTTTAGGTAAATGAAACTATTGAAATGATCTTCAGTTAGGAAAATATAAAGATAGTTGGAGTTTTCGAAACCGTTTTCGTTAATTACTACGAAACAAAGCTTTGGATTACGTTTATTGACGAAACCGTAATTAAATCTTACCTAACTAATTACGTCAACTAATTCATTCTCGACGCAAAACTCGGCGACGATTACGGTTGCGGCGCATGCGTTTTCCAAAATTTCTGTAAATTTGTCAACTATTATACACTTAATATGTAGAAGATAATCCAACGTATGGTTAAGGATAAGCTAAAAAAGGAAGTTACTCGCCGTAATATTTACATTTTTGAAAACCCCATTTTAGGATTAGTTAAAAATCTTCTTAAATTAAGTTAAAGTAAAAATCCTTTTTTAAAATTAGAACTGTTAAAACTTCCAATAGAAATGTAAGGGTATTAAATACTTTCAACGCCTTCATACACGTTTTAAGGGGTCTCCCCTTTAATATTGGCTTAATTAGGCCTTTTTATGCGTTAACGATGAGAAACTTATTAATTTGGTTGATAGCCTAATACTTTTACGCGTAAACGTAGAGTATGACCTTAGCGGCAGTAAAATACATAAAGTAACAATCGCTCACGCGATTAAACGAATTGACGTCGGTGCCCTATATCAGTTAATTAAGAAAGATCGTCAAGTCCTCCAAAACTTTTAAGTACTTATAGCCCTTTAGTAATTTAATCGATAAGCACGTTAAAAACCTTCCCATAATAGATTTACCTACACGCGAAAAACCACACCGGATCCTACTATACAATTTTACTCCTCGGGCCAAACGATTGGAAATTATCTTTAATAACGTACTTCGGAATTTCCAAAACTTGAATTTCTAAAAAATACCAATAAACACTTGGATAACTATCGCGATCTATCTCCAAAACATGTTGAAATAGTTCCTATTAATTACAATCTTTTCACCGACTTCGCTAAGATTAAAAACTAAACCTAAACGTATAACGGAAAGCCTTATAACCTCTTCGACAAAAAGATAAATACCTTTGTATATATATTTAAATAGATTGAGGCTTACCCTTCTAGTTTTCATTTACTATTTTACGGAATTTTACAGGTCACGCCAGAGATTATCTCCTAACTATCTTAATAAAAGTAATCACCTGTCGAGAAGTTTACAATTGTATAGAAATCCACTTCGAATATGACGTCCACTTCGCACAATATTATATAGACTAGGCTATCATACGGTGTGTTACAGTAATATTGAAGAAGAAAAGGAGGAAACACTAATAAATATACTTGACCAAATATTTAATAAGTTGATGTTATGCTAATAAGTAATAGGGAAAGCCTACTATAACGAAAATACATTTCGCGAATAGGTGCGGGTAACAGTTACGGGCGTTAGCGAGTTCAAATATGCCTCATAAAGTCTAAATGCCACTTATAAAGGTTTTTTTAACTAGTTACGTTCCTTTTTTACCATCATAATAATGCGTATACCAAACTCGTTTAATATACACCCTTAAGCCAGAAACTTCCCTAACGTTGAGGGAAAAAAAACTGACGATAGTTGATTATATCGACCGCAAATACGGTTACGGGTGCCCTTAACGCTCAAGGTTTCACTTATCGACTTCAAACTAAAGACAATGAATACGCTAACGCGAATATGGCCAAATTTAAATGGACCTGTAAATCGTAAGTACTATTGTCGTAATAGTGGAAAGAGATATTAAATCAGGGGTAAGTCTAAATATTAGTTAACTTGACACCCCCCTATCAAGCGAAGTGATAAAAAAGTAATATACTATATCTAGTATTCTACTACTTTTAAACAAGAATATTTAAACCAAATCGAAAACACTAGGGGCAATAAGCCAATTAACGGCGATAATACACTTAAAAAAATTAAATGATATAGAGATACCTCTCCTAACGCGGCCTAAAAACTAGCTAACCACGACTTTTTATACCGTTTGGGAAGTGAAAACCCATAAATTTACCCTAACTAAACCCCTAACCCCTTACAAACTTTTGATCTTTGCGATAGTTATGTGGACGACACGTTTTAAGGTATTATACCAGATATAGGGGTAGTAAGATACTTAACCAGAGGCTATTCATAGTATGTATGATTACGAAGGGAAATCACTATAGCCACTAAGATTAATTGTAACGATACTGGTAAAGCTAAAGTTGGCTTCAGACCAAGCGAACAACTGTCGTTACTAGGAATAACGGTAGTTTAAATTATTTTTAAAGTAATTACATTCCATATCTTCTAAAGCCTTACCCCTTTCTTTCTTTACTTCAATGGTAAAAAAACCATTGTTGTTAACTTTAACAGTAACGCAAACGAACTAGTTAAAAACGGCTAAAAGTTTCTACACGCCTTTAAGTAAGGGAACCTATGGTTTTATTCTCAAAATCCTAAAACAGTAGTATTAAACTTGAAGAATTCTGAGATACGTTAACTACACCGAAGTTTTAACCATTAAATTATCAATAAGCTATATAAATTCCTAAAGTCCGCAAGGTACGAAGATGTAGAAACCTTCGCCCTTAAAGCGATTAAAACCCTTCATTACCACTATCAAATATAATACCTAACCACTCCGGAAATTTAAGTTTATACTAAAAGACTATAAAGATTCTGACTATAAGGTTTTTGTCATTCTATTTTACTTAAACAATAAGCATTTTTTTCACATCGTTAATTCCACAACCTCTTTTCACGGATTTAAGGTTTTAAAGTCCTATTCGGCAAATGATACCTGGGAAATACCAAAGATACTATGGATTAATACGTACGTGTACCTACCTAACGTTGTTATCCACGATGCCAACACTAACTTTATGGCGGTGGAGTTTCAGAAAGATATTAAAATAATAGGTATCCAGTAAAAATAAGTACCTACAAAAGCCTATTAAAGTATTGAAAATGTTAAAAGGGTATACGCCCTACTTAGTTGAATGTATAATATCTTTACTCTAGAAATTGAAAGTTTCACAGATCCCAAAATACGCCTTTAATAAGCGGTAAAGGGCTTAAACGATGCTATAAGCCTTAACGGTTTAGTTCTAATACTATTTGTCTTTAAATCGTACCCAGGCTTAACAAGTGAATATCCGCTATTAATAAGTACCTAAAAGCTTTCTATGATCTACAACAAAGCTTTAAGGGAATTACGAATGAAATCGGCACTCCGCCAGGTTAATAAAACCTTTAACACTAGGCACGGCCCAATAATAATCAACGTACTTTACCATTACAAATGAAAGTCTTCATATGGCCAAAGTTGGGAAAAGAGGAGGGCTTATACGAAATCTTAATTATTTTAAATCCTAAAGTAGTTATTAAAATTACTAACAGTAATATATTTTTCCGAACAATACATGTCAAGACCTATATTAAAGCTACTAACAAAAAGAATCCTTAGAATAAACGACTGAGCTAATACAAACCTTCTCCACCCTTTATCAATAAATCGAGAAAACGCTGCAAGCGCTAGCGACCCCAGAAAAAAACGTTACAAAGAAGAAAAATACACCGGGTCATATCTATAATACTATGTGGGTAATCTGGAAAGAGAAAAATAACGAAAACTTAGCACTAAAGCTCCAAGTATAGGGGATTATTAAAACTTCCGCCAAACCTTTAAAGGAAAGCGACAATATCTAAATTAATGTCTTACTAATTCGAAGGGTTATGGAATTCGTACCTAAAACTGATTTCAACCTTCAAAACCCAAATATTACGATCTAGAAGTAGAAGATTATCTATAAGGTAAAAGGTAAGACTACGAGGCAGCGATATAAAAGTCACATTTAATCATTGAAGGATACGGTGATAAAAGAAAAAACTAAGTCCTTACAGAATCGCCAACGATTAAAAAATCAACCAACGATTAGCAATCGCTTTAGCTATAAATTGAATAACTTAAGCCAAAGATAAGTTGACATTCAATAACCCTAATATAATGTAAACCAATACGTAATGAACAAGGGAATTATAGCAGATTGTACTTCTAGAGTTATCGTAGGAACCACGTGCTATTTACCTTTCAAGGACAGGAATATAATGTATTAAGTCATTATACGGATTGGTTAAATAAGGTATTTATTAGTTCCCAATCTATCACTTATACTTCAAGTTACGGAAAAAGATACAGTTTTTTATATACAACCCGAACTTATTGGTAACATAAAAAAAGGATTTTAGTTTAATAGGTACATAAACTGACGACACTCTCTTCGTTGAAACGGCTAGCTTTATAACATTAGAACAATAGGCCATTAAATTCGTAAAGTTTTAAAATTATGAACCAGTAACACACTTGGAATAAAGTAGCTAACTTACATTTAATAAATTATTCATCAGTATGTTTAATATGAATATTAGCCTTAGTTTTCGCCAAAAGGGCTAGAGAACTGATTTGGCTACAATCTATTTGACTAACGTAGCTAAGGCCCAACGGTAACTTAAGTAACGTACCTATAACAGTTATATTGCCACCTTATACCAACCAAAGTCATCCTACAACTTATCTATCCCGGCACTAGTACAAAATCCAGCGGATGAAGACTTTAACCAGCTACATAAAAGGTTCGAGTGATAAATGCGAAATATGTACCGCGGGATTTATATAATTTTAATAAATTTATCGCAAGCTAAGTTAATAATATTCATGGATAGGTTTCTTATAAAAAATACCGAACTTTCTATGCAAATGGACCTCGAGAAAACTTTCGATAACGAAAATAAACGGAAAATTCAGTTTAGTATTATCGGCAACCTAATTCACTACACCTTTCTCAAATGTTAGGGGATTACATTAAGCGTGCTGGTTTGGAAGGTTTATGGTATAATATTATACTTCGATGAAGGTATAATACTATGGGAAACCCTCAAAATTATTACCAATAAACTAATGATTCCTCTTATCCCGGTGGTAATTTATACCGACTCGAGGAATACGTTTCTCAATTCTGAACCAACAACCAAAAACGCCTAATAATCGAAGTAATAAAACTCCGTATAACTTACGAAGGGACGGAAATTAAGGACTTCAGATAAATTAACGGTAAAGAAAATCATACTAATACTATAACGAAATCAACGCCGAATAAAGCCTTGGAAAGGTTTATAAATTACAATAGGCTTATTATACATATCAAAGGCTACATTGTTAAGCTACCCGTCAAACTTAAATTACGTACCAACGATACAAGGTATATTGGCAAATCAAAATATTGCTAGGAAGCTTACTATATGGACTTATTCGATTAACACACCTAAACTAGAGATTTACAAAAGCTTGTAGTGAACGAATTTTTGTAAAAGTTAATAAATACATACTTCTGAGCTGTAGGATAATTAACGGGAATCAGGGTTAATTAGGATGCAATTAGGTGTAATTTTATTTCAATTTCAATTAAAATTAGCAGGGGTCTAGCTAGTTAACAAAGTCTCAATTTAGCGCATACCAGAAAAGATTGGTGAACTACACTAACGTATACGCACAAACTATAAAACTGCTGGTGTTGGAATAGTACTATATGCAATAAAATAGCTCAACTTTTTCTATAGTAAAGTTGACTACAGTAATTGTAAATTGAGTGTATTATTTTTTATTGTCTTACTGTATCAAGTGTAAGTCGAATACAGTAAGCCACACTTTACACTAGTTCACGAGCCAAGCAATTGGCCATTCAAATTGCAGCGCAGACCGGCTAGCAGTTTGCCAAACCTATAACAATACATCCACTATCTGACCACGCAATACTACTGTTACTTCGACCAATAAAATCGACAACGTTGTAATATCTCAAGCTCTACCAATACAACACATATATTTGTGTGTTTTGTTATCGGTGCCTTATAATCTTTATACTTAAAAAATTCCAAGATGAATTAAAAGAAGTGCATTGGATATGGTTACTATCTATAATGAGCACTTGGAATGCTATTGTATTATATATTTATATAGTAAATAGTATATAAATTAAATTCTACCATGATTCTTTTGCGAAATAAGATGATAATGTTGAGTTTATATCATCGTCTGATTTTTATTCAGATGACATAATTTCGTAAAAGAAGTAACTTTATACCATCCATTATTGATTCGAGAACGTATATATAAACTTTTAGTTGATTGAACTTCCATGAACCAACTATATAACTTGGGATATGAAAATCATATAGTTTGTGAATATAGTTTTTAGATATTAAATTGAAGTTGAATAATTTTTTTTCATGAAGGGAAAAGTAATTATATATTATACAAAATATCACAATATGTTCGTAATTGAATTACATTATATTCTCAAGTTGAAATTCAATGTTTTTCATTGTTAACAATCATTACATCATGTTTATAGTGTTATCCGTTTAATTAGAATTATTACGTATATGTTCCCCAACATATCAAATTATTCTATTATTTCTTTCATCGCAATTACAAGTTATGGAAAAGTTAACCGATCAAGATTGCAGGGAGAAGATGTAAAGTTACGTTGACGAAAACCAACGACTTTCAATTCTTTGAACATATATGTGTTAAATTGATTTTTCAACCTGATAATTAAGAAATCCTTTGATTGATGATCATGATCAAAGTATTGAAATATGATCAATTCAACACAAGACAATGAATGAATGTGTTATCATTTCATTTACATTCTACTTTCTAACGCTCAAAATTTATACTTTTAAGAGTTCAATTACTTTTGAATACCTCATTTTTCTTATTACTTGAAGCTTCCTCATTTAATATTTGATGAAATAGTCCTCAAAATTATACCTTCTTTGTTTCTTCTTCTTATTTTATTTTAAGAGAACGGTTATTTTCACAAGTTACAATAGCTTTTGTATAGGTGGAGCTCTTGATAGGCCTTTCTGGATTAACCTTTAGATGTTACAAATTTTTTTGATTGGAATTGTTGGAAGTAATTGTAGTATTGTGTGGTCAAGTAGTATATTTATTGTTTTAGGTTTTAAAAACTGATAGCCGGTCTACAAACTAATTTGTATAGCCAATGGTGTGGCCCGTGCCCGAATGTAAAGTGGAGGCATATGGTATTTGAACTTACAGTAAGCCCACAAAACAATATACTCAACTTATAAGAAGTAAAGTCAACTTACTTACAGTCAAGTTAACTGACTGCATTCAAACTACTACTATTTCAATACTAGCGACTTTTTTATTTTGTACGTACACGCTAATATAGTCAACAAATAATTTTCAGTTACCACTCAATTGCCTCCTCATTAACCAGCTAAACCCCTTCCAATTCAATAACCAAATGAATCTTAATTACCCCACGGTTCCGAATTCCGACTTTATTAATTCATACAAACAAGTTTTTCACCAAAAATCAATACATACCTCTAAATCAACCATAGCAATTAATGAAGTCGCCGGCATTGAATTTCACCATACCAGTCAATCAAATTCCTGGCTTTAATTCGCTAGCAGTTTTCCAATTTACTAAGGTACCCCTATTCGCCGGCACTTAACTTAATCTTACCAGTTACCCTCTCAACATAGCCCTCATTACGTATAATGAACTGATTGCTATCAACAAACTTCTAAAATGTATTATTTGGCGTCAATTTCGTCATAACATCAGGCGTATGATCTTTTCCGTCAATCCAACTGAATTTCTTAATCTCCTTACCTTCTTAAGATTTACTAAGTTTCATTAAATCAATTATTAAACGTTTTTCACCAGTAATTCCGAGTTTTCAAAGGTATCCGAATAGGATTTTTAGGTTGGTATAAATTATCACCGGGATAAGTGAAATTTTGAGTTGTCTAGTAACTATATTAAGGGTTTCTCATATCTTTATACCTACATAGAATCCTGCTATCATTCAGTGGACCGCAAAAAACAAGAAGCTTTAAATAGTTTTTTTATATTGAACGGAGGTTTAATAAATTTAGTTTCTGGTGATTTTCAACTGATTCTTTTCATAACCTATTTTCGTTATCAATAGTTATAAGGAATCCGATCCATAACAAAAATTTGTATCATTTATTAAAAATCCGTCCGTAAAGACTGTTAACTCAACCTTGGACAAGGGAAGTGGAATTATATGAATCCCGCAGTCCGACTTCTTTATTTACCGATTTTTTTCTTTTTCCTAATTAATTCAAGTTTTGATCCGGTTAATTTTACATTTATGCCTTAAAAGAACGGCCGAAAGTGGTCTACATTTGATATAAGGTAGCGATGTAATTACTATGGGCACTTTACTCCAGATACCTTTGAGCTCTAGCTATGTTAATTGTATTGATTATAGCTTAATTAACGCCTTAACCGTTTCAATTAAGTTTCAAGTAAATATCAGTATTGCTAACATAATACATATAAAGTAACCATCCGTTAAAGTTAAGTTATTTAGCCTTTGATAAAGTCGCTACCGATTTATAATTCCAAAATCTGAAATTTTCAATCGCTTATTATTCTGCTATTATAAAAATATGAATTTCGACATATGAGGTATTATTACTTTTTATACCTATTTAACAGAAATCTTTAATTACTTGATTGGTAAATAAAAGTCATAGGCTCAAGATTTTATACTTCACCCTGATATGAAATGCAACTAGTAAATTTAAAACTAATAAACGTTTGTTTCAGCCAATTATTTGAGTGGTTTGATACATAGTATAACCGTTCCCGGAGGGTAATTGTTACGAAGTTTTTACGGTAAATCCGATAAACCTTTTTTTTATAAATCAGTTGCTAATCAAGTATATGTTTGGATAATATTAAGTTTATTAAAAGTGAACCTTTAACTAGTATTAATCAGTAAACTTATTACTAAAGCAACTACCAAACGTTAGCTAATTATTTTAATTGTTAGTAAGTACGTGAAGACTCTGTTTTTTTCCTTTTTACCGTATCTTCAAGCGATTAGGAATAACTTTTGGTACAACTGTTTCGTGTTTTTTCTTCTAACATCGTGTATAATCTTCGACAAAAAAATTGTGGTATTTTTGTTTTAAAGGTTGATGTCGTGTTGGGGCATGAATTGCACGACTCCTCGAGTAAGAAATCGATCAATATTAGCCTTGTTGATTCTTTTTAGAAAGTTTACCGAAGGTATGGATAATTACTTATTCCTCGATCTTAATATATAATTCTTAGTTATTCTTTTCTTTTATATCAACTTAAGTATTATTTCAGATCCGTTCCGATTTTTTTTTTTCAACTTATTGTTTTTCCTCTTTAATAGTCAACCTCATCCTCGAAAATTTATTGATTTGTCGATCACGAGGGTAAAAAAATTGTATTAGCTAATTTGTTAGTCTAAACGATGTTTATTAATATCTTCAACGTTAATAGCCCTAATATAAAGTTTTACCTAAGTTATATGAAACATCTCAATACCATTAGAAGTTTCTACGATTATTTTACTATTTGAAATATTTAAAATCATGAATCGGCTATCACATTTACCAGACTTCTTCCATACTAAAACTTTGCTTTACAACGTTAAAAAAAAGTACGCCGATTATCGTGGGGCCGTTTCTTATGTTAAGGATGTTGATATTAACTTAATGCCGTGTCGATTCCTTCTGTAATTACTTCAGAACCTTTCCATACGTCACAGCCTATTTTTCTATGTATTTGCTAAAAGCGGAGATTTACTCGTAAACCAAGTATATACTCTAAAAACGAACAACAGTGACACTGGGCTATTAGGGCTCATAGCATTATTTAGTCCTTTTACCGCCGTTTGAAGTGTAATTATCACACTAAATACCCGTGAGTATGTAGAAGGTGTTAGAGGGTTTATGTTAGCAGTAAGGTAGCAGAGGTAACAAAGGTGCAATATCGGAAGATGTTTGTTCGTACTGTAGAATGATCATTAGCCGTTGGGCTATTCAGGTGTGTAAACTGAATACTTAGATTGAGAACTGAAGAGATATGAAGGAAATACTATCTATGTGGTGCTGACCGTGTCCTTATATCCTATGGCCTTCATACCATCTTCAGTACTGAGGCTCACCGGTGCTCACTGAGGCTCACCAGTACTCACTGAGGCTCACCGGTACTCACTAAGGCTCACCGGTGCTTACTGAGGCTCACCGGTGCTCACTGAGGCTCACCGGTGCTCACTGAGGCTCACCGATGCTCACTGAGGCTCACCGGTACTCACTGAGGCTCACCGGTGCTCACTGAGGCTCACCGGTGCTCACTGAGGCTCACCGGTGCTCACTGAGGCTCATCGAGAGATGTTCCCCGCCTAATGTGTTGGACTTCAGGCTCTCGGTAGCTCAGCTGCATGCTGGCCTGTTTCCCTGACCCGCCAACGTGCTTGGGTCATAGCATGAAGACGTTCTTCGTAGTCCATAAAACCTCTCATCTCTAACGTAAAGATAAAGAACTCTTTGTAAAATAATACATGTGTATTTTCAATCTGTCTAATATTTTAATAGACTTAAAGAGAAACCTTTTTTTTACTAAATCACCATTGTCTTGGTATCCGCCAGAAATTTTAGTCCCATGAAATCAATAACGGTATTATAAATAATAACATTTAATAAGGCCAAATAGATATTAGTTCATAACATCCTGAACGTTTGCTACTTATCCTTCGCCGAAAGAAAGTTGAAAATTGAGCATCGTGGAAAAAAGTTACGGAATTGATAAAGTAATAACAAGTTTATTATAAAAATAAATTACATTAAATAAATTTTCTTAATTAATATATTTGTCGTTTTTACATATAAATTCAAATTTTAGGTGTGTTTAAGTATATGTTTTATAAGGGTAGTAAAGCTTTTGAACAGCGTTCAACATAGGGTATTTCTCTTTGTTATGTCTTGTAGACTTGGAGACTTTGTTCAATTTATTGATGGTTAAGTAATTCGAACTCTAGTGTAAGAAATGAATCTCCATTTCCGTAAATTCTAAAACCGTTTCTTTTAATACTTCACAATGAAACCAAAAGTGCCACCATTTGAAGGCGAAAGGAAACATCTAGTCATTTTTAACCAATTCGTTAACGTTAATGTCGGCGTTAACGCCGAAAATCTTCATATCTTCTCAACTGTTGCTAGTGTCTAATACGCTTACATAATGGTAATATTAGAAGAGTAATCGTCAAGATTGATAGTGTATATTGAAGTATATGGTAAGATCAAAAGATGAAGAGGCATCTGGAGAGTGCACGCCTCAGGTGGAAGCTTTTAAAATCTCACTCGGGTAGTAGCACTCTGACATACACTCTACTAATCTCCCTTCTGGGTAGTGACACTCTATCGTGTACTTTTCCAATGCCTATTCCAGGCGGTGGCACGCTATTATGCACTTTGTAGAAATATACCTTGTAAAGAGGCAAGTTATTATATAATTTGTAGAGTATAACTTGTAACGTGGTCACTTACTAATTATATAAATAAATGATCATATCTACACAAATAATCTTTTATTTCTTCAACGCGGCCTGTATCCGTAATCAAGTAGTAATAATTTGGTTTATAGCACGGCCTATATCCATGGTTTAGTGGTGATAGTTCATATCCATCATTTAATAGTTCTAGTTTAGTTTATAATTTAATTTGGACCAAGTTTAAATCAATAGTTTTCATAACGATAGTAATTTTAATGTAAAATTGCAAAAATTTGTATTAGCAATTTTGATCGCGGTAATACTTGCGGTATAAAACTATAAAGATTCAAATTAGTCATTATAACTGCGGTAATAATTGTAATACTACACTAGTCAATTTGAGTAATTGGTATCGATATAGTTATTCATAACGATATGATTATTAAGCTTTATAATAGTATAATTATAAAGGTGGTGGGTGATTATTGGTATTACGTGTTTTGAGGTTCATATAAAAATATATCGCTATCAGTTCAAGCAAAACCTTTTTTTTTTTTTACTTAAACGATACGCCTCCTATTATACCGTTAATACCTAACTAATTTATTAACGCATGTACACCAAAATCACTATTCCAATTAATTATTTATACCGCTCCTATAAGAAAGTTCTTCAATAAAAGTTATATTTTAACCGCTCCAAAAAAAAACAATTAACACGTAAAAACCGCTCCTATAGGCCCGTTTGGCGCTATTGTGAGAGGAAAGACGCCATCGCTTCCTCCTCCCGCTACACCGCCGTTGATGTCACCGTCAGCCCAGCCTCCTCCGACAATATATCGTCTATTCCTACCTTTATTTTCGGCTTTTCCACTACCGCTGCCATCGATAATACTCCTACCCCTTTTTCTCTTTTCTTCCCTTCCTCTCCTTCTCCTACCCTATTAATAGAGGAGCGGAGAGATCCTAAGGATGTTAACCTTACTCTGTTACTATGTGTGAAAACTCTTTTATCTCTAGCGACCATCCTCCGCCGTTACAAACGTAACCTAACTGAGTTATAACGCGGTTCTTATTATTGATTTCTTCCTTAAATTAGGTTATATTAATATTTATATAAATGAAGTAGCGCCGGACGATCTAGGCCGCCGCCTTGAGTTACGGCTTGTTATAGTTCATCGCGAAGCGTTTTTAACGTGTAAAACGCTAAAACATCGTATCCGCGTTTAATTACCTAGGCCGTTAATGGATACACTTTACGTTTCGTGTGTCACGTCCGCGGCGGCGGGTAATTTTATGAGCGATTACCATGAAAGAAAGGATCGATCAATCCGTTACTATCATTACGAACAGATTAACAGCCAATATGCCACCATTCCGGTAGTTTTGAAGACGTGAACCGGGGCCTGCTTACGAACCTAACGTCTTTACGGTAAGTTCAATTCAAACTTTCAATCCTAACCGCGAAGGAAAATTACCCACTATTTCAATATACCATTTGAAACGCTTTCTAAAAATAACCACTTTTGTAATAGCCAAAATAAGACAATTCTAATTAGTAACAGGCGTTAACCGGCGGCCTAAGTAAACAGTAACCGTTATTATAGCCTGGAAGGCAGGCTTATATATGTATCATACAGGTGAGTTGGACGATATTTTCGCACGTTGTTGCGAAGAGGAAAAAGACCCCCTCGCGCCTTTATCTAAAGATATACGGCCTAAAGCGCGTCACCTTTTCTTCGAAGGCATCGGTAGCGGTGTCGATAGCTGTAATAAAGGTAACGCTAGTAGTAACGTGGAGAACGAGGGAGGTGAGGAGGAGGATAACGAGGACAACGACGAGGAAAACGCGGTGCCAACCCTCCCCCTCCTCTTTTAATAGCAATTATTTGTCTGTTGTAATATTTCTACCGGTTTATCCGAATTGAGTATCATTTTTTATTTAATGATAAAATTGATTTCGAAAAATAATCGTAATATAAATCATCGGCTTCGAATATAAATAGTGAAAAATATATTTAGTAATGTCATAAATAGTAAAAACACAAGTGATAATGTGTCAGAAGCGACGCGAATGGTAAATTCAATTAGCTACAAAATGTTTTGAAGCGGTATAAATCTCAAATGTTAATAGCGACAAAATTTTATGGCCGGTGCAAATTGTTTAATTAGAACAAACTCATAAGAATTTATTAATAACGTCAACTAAGAGAGTACTCGTCAATACAAGCGATTTTAATAAACTATTAGAAGCGCTCTTAGGTTTTATATTTATCGTATTTAAATTTTCGTTAATTCACTTCCTTTCCTTTATTTTGCTGAGTTTATACAATTCATGGAATGTTATAACATCGATTATAAGGCGCTTTTCGTTTATAATACCGAATTTGATAAGGTATTCCAAAAAGTAATAGGTATTAGAATAAATGTTGGAATAGTAGTCAAATACAGTAAAGGCAAGTCAACTTTACTTGCATTAAAGTTGTTTGTACGTACTGCAAATTGATTGCAGTTTGTGGGATTTGAATACGTTGCACTGCAAGTGCAGTGTAGTATGTGCCCACTTAAAAGTAGGGCACAAGCCAAAGCGTTTGACCATACATATTAGTGTGCAGACCGGTAAGCGGTCTGCCAAACTTAGAACTTACACATTCCAATCACCAATATTAGCGCAACACCAGTTACTTCAACCACAGTGACTCGAATCGACTACGTTGTAACGATAAAGGCCTACCAATACTAATCAGTACTTATTAGGTGAATTACAGATTGGCTAAGTAAAAGAAAAAGCTACTTTCTAGTTGTTACGCTTTGCTTTATCGCTAGAGTAGAGGAAAGATTCTTACGAAGGGCTTCTATTATTACTACGTCAGTCTACAACTCCATCGTTACTTGAAAATACTAAGAAATCTTTATTGATTCTTTTTGAAGAAAAACGTTGAGATTGACTATTAAAAGTCTTAAAGTTTGGTAATTTGGAAAACAGCTAAGTTAGTAATATTACGGGTGTTACTACCGTGAGAAAAACGACGAAGTCCTTACGCTAAACAACAAATTTCGAACTCCAACACTAATAATGACCTTTACCTTACCCTTTACATTGAACCTTTACTCTAATTTACTCTATTTACTTACTATATCACTTCAATCGTCAAGTTCGCTACTCCAAGCGAAAACGTCAAGTTGCGCTAATGAAAGCCACGTCGCGCGACTTTACGCCAAATTACTAAGTTCCTCATCTTACACGCCTATCAAGTCCTATACAAGCCAGAGCCAAAAATGTTTACCATAAACTCTCAATTTAAAGCAGTTACCAACTCCGCTAGGAAAGAAGTAGTTGGGGCGCTCGGAACTACTTTTACCAAGTTTTACGACGAAGAGCTTTAGACGTTGGATATTAGCAAAACATTAACGGAAAAATACATTATAAACTTCGACAGCTACTATATCGTTAAGTACTGTAATGCCAACGACCCCAAGGATGCCTTTATTAAATTCTGTAACCTTTTTAATGACTTGACTATTAATATATGGACTTTAGTTTAAAAAGGGGTTAAAATGAAGGTTAAAGTAGAACTTAACCGCCAAGGAGTTTATTTACTAGCCTAAGTTAATACAAAACTGGTATAGGAATTCTTCGACTTAGCTTAGCTTAACGAATGCCCTTAACATCGAAAGCCTAAAGGAAAGGGTGTTGAAGAACCTTAGTACCCACATATACGTTCCAAATGACATCACTTTTACTTTTAACTATATTATGCCTCTTTACTTGTTAGCGATAAGGAACCTGTTGATTTACTCAGCCGTTTAGCAACCCTATATAATAGCGTAGAATACGCCCTTAGCGGCGGCTGAGCGCGTGAAGTAAGTGCTGCCAACGCGATAAGAGGTATTAATGTTAGCGCTTTACATTAATTAATTAAGTAGGAATATCGCCGAACCCCTTAACACTAAGAGAATTATCGCTAAGATCTCAGCGATGGAAACTCCTAAGCACGTTTTCCCTAAGCATTTCAGTACGTTTAGATCCAGTAGCAAAATTAAGGAAGTACCGGCTTTACATATAAGCCTATTATGTGTACAACTACTGGCTTTTTCCCTCTAAACTTAGCTAGAGGTAATTATCTTGCCTACTAGCACTAGTAATAATCTTAGTCTTTTTCTAAGCCAAATGAAGAAGGTTCTTCCGACTAATACATTACTTTTGTCCCTCGATGCATTCCCATAGAAGATACTTACTTTGCGGAAATTACCACGTTCGTTAAGATTTGTGGAGAAAAGGAGAAGTATAACGGTAAGCTGTATAACTTTCTCGACGTTAAGTTACGCCTATTTTTTGATATTGGCCGTTAGATAAGAGTTTAATTGGTATGTTTTTACTTTTTGTTTCCCAGTATCCTTACCGGCCAAGCTGAAGATACCTACCTCTGGTACCTGACTAATTGTTTTTCTTTCCGCGAAATTTACGATAGTATAAAGTGTTAATTTGAATACGATGTCAATATTTCCTAGTACTATATAAATTGGAATATTATTCAGTAATCCTATATTTTGGATTATAAGAAAGAATTTGAGAGTAAGATGGACCTTTTAAATTAGATGCTTGCCAGGCTGATGTTTTGCCATCAAGTAATGGGGAACGTAGGAGCTGGTGAAGGTACCTTAAGTTTGCAGGTCAGGTAAGTAGTTACGGGTTACAAAGAGTTCGAATACGCCTTGCAGTGCCTTAACGCCACCTGTAAAGGTTTTTTTTTGGCTCATTACGTTCCTCGTTGGCGACCGTAACTTCCTGAGTTTCTGGCTTGAATGGTATGTACCCTTAAGCTCCGGAATTTAGCGACGAGGAAGAAGACTTTCTCCATTAGTACTATATTGATCGAAGGTAAAGAAGGCGCGACTAGTACGGTTAACAGAAGGTCCGGAACTTTACTTATGAAGGAGGGTATTCCTTTTCCTCAAAGTTTTTAAGCCGGCTAAGCGAATTTACCTTAAATACCAAGAAATATTGGATTTATGGCAAATAAGGCTACTGGTCAAAACGCTACACTACCGCCGAATATGAAGAAAAGCAGATGATATACCACACGTAATACCCCTTTGACTTTGACTGAGACTATATTAAACGGGTTATATAGTCTGAAGGAAGTGAAAACAAAGATGAGGAAATCAAGCCAAAAGCTATCAGCTAGTACGAAGATATTGGCATTAACCCAAAAGTAATGCAAAACTAGCCGACTACGCCTTTTTCTATCGCCTTATGAATAAAGATCCTTGCCACTAATATAACGATGAAGATCCTAGCCCTATACACCTTTTTACTATTTAAGATCGTTTTGCGAAATAAGTCTTTTAAGGGATTATCCCGGATATGGGGGTAGCATGGTACTTAACAGGGGATTATTGGTAATACGTCTCGTTATGATGGAATACTAATATTGCCACAGAATTCAACCACGCGGATGCTAGCAAAGCCAAAGTTAGCTTTAGCTTTGGAAAAGAGCTATCTTTACTAGAATCGATGACGGTAACGACTTTTATTAGCCCTATTGTTTTCCATCACCTGAAATCTCTTACCCCTTTTCTCCTTTGCCTAAAATATATAAATAACCTTGCCGTGAACATTAACGTTTGGACTAACGAACTAATAAAAGTTAAAACCGGTAAAAGGTTTCTACTTAACGTTAAGTAAGGGTATTTTTAGTTTTATTTTGAAAGGCTAAAGGTAATAGTGTTAAACCGAGCAGACGTTGAACTTTGTTAACTATGTCGTAATTTTCACTACCCGGTAACTAATAAGTTTTACAAGGTATTAAAGGCAGTGAGCTACGAAGATATAGATTTATTAGCACGATAAGTAGTTATACGCCTTTTCTACCCTTACCAAACACCTTTGAAAACCCCATTAAGGCTCAAATTTACGCTAAAAGAAAACCAAAACTTTAATTCGCAATTTTTCGTAAACGTATTTTATGTGGACGGTAAGCCAATACTACACGTTGTAGACTTCGTTACGGGTTTTTACGGCGATTATTTACTTAAAACTATTACGATAAAGGAAATATAGGAAATACTATATAATTTGTAAATTAATACGTACCTTAGCCTACCAGATATGCTAATTTACGATACCGATACCAACTTTGTTACGGTAAGGTTTTAAGTAAATGTAAAGTTGGTAGAGATTTAGTATAAACAAGTTCTCATTAAAGTTTACTAGGGTATTAGCAAGGTCGAAAGGGTATATACCCTCCCATAAAGGGCCTACGATATCCTTACCATAGAAATCGAAAGCTTTATAAACTAAAAGGTATGGCTTTAAATAGTGGTGAAACGTCTTAATGATAATATTGGCCTTAATGGACTTATACCGACTTTACTGGTATTTATGGCTTATCCACGTATGATAGCTAAGTCGTCACCCTTGTTAAGTATCCAAAAACGTGCTATAACATATAGTAAAACCTTAAAGGAACAAAGGAAGTAATCGGTATGCCGCTAGATTAATAATACCCTTAATACTAGGAATGGACCTTTAATAATAAACATGTTTTTACTCCCCCTTTAAAGTAAAGTCCTTACGTAGCGCGAGCTAGGTAAATAGGATGTGCCGTATAAAATATTAAGTATCACCAACTAAAACGTAGTAGTTAAAACTGTTAACGGCTGCGTAACTTTCCAAGCCACATAGGTCAAGACGTACCGAAGACCCATATGCATCTCAAGTACAATAAAGATCCTAACGTCGACAACATCCGGGCCAAACGAATCAATTAATATAACCCTGCCGAGGCGATTGTTAACAAGTCAATAAAACGTTGACAGCGTAGACGACCACCTAGAAGGAGGATACATACTAAAAAGAAGGACGGCGATAAGGACTACAAGCCCGAAAAGATATATACAACAGCGTAAATATCTTAAAAGGAAAGGTCCAGCGGAAATCTTACCATTAAGATACGTGCCGAAGGTATTATCAATACACCAGGCAAGCTCTTGAAGGAAAATAATTAAGTGGAAATTAATAGCCTCCTATTATGGGAAGTTATACAATTTATTCCGTTAACTTATTTCAAAGGTAAAAACGTTACTATCTTTAAGTAGAGGATAGTTTACGGAGTAAAAGTCAAAACCACGAACTGGCCATACGAAAATTTATGGATAATCGCTTAAGAATACGGTAATAAAGGTTAAGATAGGATTTTCACTTAATCGCTTACAATCCAGAAAAGTAGCCAACATTTAACTATTACTATTATTGTTAATTTAACTACTAGCGTGAAAAGCCGGTTTACACTCAATAACCGAGATATTACTTAAACGTACACGCAATCCGCTACCGATCTTTAACGGATTATACTACTAAAGTTGCTAAAAAAAAAACTAAGGGCTAAGTTCCCGACCAGTAGGGTGTTACACTATATCAAGCCTCTATACGGATTGGCAGAGGTAGGTATCTACTGGTTCCTAAAGTACCAAACGTACTTCAGAAATAGGCTCGGTATAAAGACTTTAACCTTTAACCCGTGCCTGTTAATCACAATGGGTAAATACTTTGGTATCATAGACATACAAACTAATGATACCTTCTTTTTCAGCGATATTAGGCTTATAGTGGCGAAATAACGTACTATTAAAGAGTTAGACCTCTAAAAGTATAAGCTAATTAAAACTTTAGCCGAAGTTATAAACCTTAACTTTAATAGATCGTAAATCCACATCTATAGTATTAAGGCCGAAAACGGAAATTACATTATCTTACTCCAAAAATGGAAAACCATAAGTCTAACGATTATCGACAAAACCGAAGAGGCAAAATTACAAAGGTATTTGGAGAAGAGGGCCCATGCTGCCTATATCGCTACGCTGTATCAACCGAAAGCATCGTACGACTTTTCCATTACAGCACAGGCATAAAACCCATAAAACGAAGAATTTAACAAGTTAAACAATCGGATTCAGTGGTAAATGAACCACATGGAAAAAGGAATTAACATGGTTTCTGTAAATTCAATGAAGTCGAAGCTAATAATTTTTACGAACGGGTTATTTACAAATAATACTAACTTTATATCGTAAATTGGCTTCCTAATAATACTCGTTAATAAGGATAGATCTAAACGGCAATTCACAATTACCGGAAACCTTATGCACTAGACATATTAAGTAGAAGCGCGTAACCCGGAGTATTCTAGTTTTATAAATTTAGAGTATAATGGTAAGCTTTGATATCGGCATAGTAACCAACGGCATATTAAGTATTATCACCAAACGACTAGGACTATTACTGATACCTGTAGTGGTATATATCAACTCCCAGAACCTTTACAAATACGTATAAAAATTAGGTACGACTAGTAAAAAACACCTGATAATAAACGTAATAACTTTAAGGGAGGTACAATAAGTCCGGAAAATAGATAAGTTCCAGTATATTAACGGTAAAGATAACATTACCGATACCATAACTATGGACACAACTATTAGCTCTCTGGAAAGGTTTGTGGATAATAATACGCTAACTATACGAATTGAGGAATACGTAGACCGCCCGGAACGTGAAGTAAAGGAATAGGGTTACCCTAACAAACTAGAAGACCGCTAGGGCAATAGCAGCGATGACAAAGGTTGCAAAGGTAGTAATAGAAGTAGTTTAAACTACTGAAAAAAGGTACTTAAGTGGTAGCATACCTGATTTACGTAGGTTTGTAGCGAAATATCTGTATACGGGATTTGAGATACGAAGATTTCGAAAGGGTAGAGTAAAAGGGCTATAAGGGGCCTTAATTTAAGTTATTTTTAATACAAATTGATCGAAATCGTCAGCGGTCTGGCTTGTGAATTGAGGTGAGATTTCAAAAGTTGCCACCAGTTAATGGCAAGCCACGCTAACGTACAAGCACAAAAAAAAGCCGCTAATATTAGAATAGCAGTTAAATATAGTACAGTTAGATCAACTTTACTTACAGTAAAGATAATTATACATACTTCTCATTAACTACAATTTATGAGATTTAAATACGGTATGCTGCAAGTGCAATACAGTAGGTACCCAATTTAGAGTAGGGCATAGGCCAAAGCGTTTGGCCATAAAAATTAGTATGCACACCGGCTAGCGGTCTGCCAAAATTAGAACTGACACATCCCAATCAACAATATCAGCGCAATACCAGTAACTTCGACTACAGTAATTCAAATCGACTACGTTGCAACTATAAAGGCCTATCAACAATGAATTACTAAAGACAGGGGGTTCAAGTTAAGAATTAAAATGATTATCGGAACCTTTATCGTTATAGTAATTCCGGAGTCAAATCATTGTACTATGCAGTAGATTTTAGATGTGTCAACGCTCTGTATATCCCATTTATACTTAGTTTAGCATCAATAAATAATATTTGAATACGGTGAAAATAATTTTCGAGCCGATATTTCGTTTTTGAAATTAAAAATGAATCATATTTACAAACTATAATGTGTATTATTAGCGACGTATCCTTTAATAAAAATGAAGAATTTTATAATGCGTATATCTAGCGGTATAAATCGTAAACCGCGTTTTGGATCACTTATTTACCACGTAAGTCCTTTATTAAACGTTTTATATACGTTGTTTAAAGGTTCGATTTGGTATTACGCGGCGAATCAAAAGGTTAAATACTGCCTTCCGCTGTATTCGTAATACGACCCAAGCGTTATATATACGTTGAAATTTGTATTCGTCGGTTTTCTTTACTTATCCAGGTTAATAAGGGTAACTTTGTCTAATTAACCCTTTTGTATAAGGTTTAAAACGTCGTTACGAAACATAATTGTTACGTAGTTTAAATAGATTATATAGCCCTCCCCCAGGTACATTTTGGGTTTAGCTTTTAGACAGGCCATCAAAAACTTCCTCTCTTTTATAAAGGAGAACGACGTATTATACTACGTTAATATATAATCCGTCTGTATACCTATAAAAACAAAGCCTTTCAAACGCATTATTAAAACTAATAGGTATAGATCTAATATTGCACTGGTTATTCCGAGCCGCTCCTTATAGTGCCTTTAATAGGTATTATACCAGTATACTCTAGCCTTAACAAGTCAGTAAAGTAACTTTAGAATACGTAAAATCGGCGTGGACGGATAGTATAATCGGAGGTCCACCGATATATAGGTATAAATACACCATTAAAGCTATTCCGCCGAATGTATGTAAGTCTGTATAATATTACAAAGCTTAATATAAAGGCTATAAGGTGTATTCAGGAAGGTAGAAAACGCTAAAATCAAACGATATTCTATCCGTTATAAAGTCAGAAACCGGGTTATAATATCATTTTTACCAGCGTCATCATAACCCTTTACTACAAGGCGACTCTTTTTATAACGCTTTCTATTTTTTTTATTCTTTACTTCGTAAACGAAGAATATATGAGAAATTCTATAAACTTTGTACATCTTTAATTTAAATATATTATGGCGAAAAATACCGTATTTAATTTAAGAAAAGATTTCCGTTTAGGAAAACTGTTTAAACGGGGCACCTAGGGTAGTAAAAATACCTTCTCGGCTAAACCTCGAACTTAAGTCACGGTTTACCATTTCCTTTTGCATAATAAAGAAGTTTGTAACAAAAGCCCTGAAACTTCTTTTGTTTTTTAAGCCAAGTGGACGCCTTTGGTAACATAACACTAATTCTGTTAATATGAACGAGCCTGTCTTATACGGTGGTAAAAGTCGTAAAGTGGTATCCGGGGATTATATAAGATTTGAAGGTGGTCTACACTCATCGTTATACAAGTAATTGGGCTAATACCACTTCTTCAATTACGTTTCCTAGCTGCTACTATTTATTATCACCTTCTTATATTCCTATACTATAGTTAAACAAAATAAACTTATACTATTAATAAGGTTCATTAACATATTGTAACCCCTAAACTCGTTGGTTATTCATGGGCTAATCCATTTATCTTTCGTTTTCCAAACCAGAGCTTCAAATTACAATAACAAGTCTAAAACTCCAGTTTTACGCGGGACGTTTCTTGTAACTAATACTTTCGAAATATAATTCCTAACCCGCAGGGAACGCAATACTGCCATAGCTTTCGCCACAGAATTTGACCTTTGTAAAGTAGTTGGTAGCGGCGTTAAATCAGTATAAACTTTATGATAAACACCGAAAACAAGAATTGTTAGGATTAGTCTACTCGAGATGAAAGTGTTATTTACGGCGTTAACAGCCATTTACAAGATTAATTCCTTGAACCTAACTCCTTTCGGATCTTGAGACAGTACCACATATCTTTTTTAAGCGGTCTATAGTACTATTTACAGTTTCCAATACCCTATAGTGCTTTCACCGATATTTGATTATACATACTACCGGTAACTATGACTTTAATACGTTATATATCCGAGTCTAAAACTATACCGGCATTTAAAATAATCCTGTTTAAAGTTCATAAGTAAACGTTTAACCAAAAGTCCACTAAAATATCCCAATAATCTGTAACAAAAACGGTTTGTTAGTAAATTTCGCCGCTTAAATAATATTCTTATCTCGACAACATATAGTATTAAATAACCATCAAAGTACATTATATCCATAATAATCTTGTAATTAAAGTACACATCATCTTAAAGGCGAAGATTAAACCACCGTGGAATCTACAAATTTAATTAATACTTTCAATAGAATTTCTCGATAGCTTTTAACGTTCTTTTCCTATATTTGTTTATCTAATTATATAAAGTCACCGTATAATACGTTTTGCGGCTGGATATCGAAATTGAAGGTATAAAATCCTTAGTTTTGGCTATACTAGGCAAATAACTTCAATTATATACGGTTTAGGGAAAACTCATAAGTAGCTAAAATTAAAACAAAACGATACAAATACGCCATCCAAAGTGCGGAAGAGTGAATTAGTTGTATTCTGAATCTTAATTCGAAGCCTATTTTGATCAACTAATAATAAGAAAAAGAACGTTTCAAAATCTATCACATAAAAATTAAACAGTCCAAATCATGTATTTATAACGACTATGCCATGTAACAACGCGTTACCTTTACCAAACAGAACTTCCCGTTACTCTCATATTGGATCAAGTTGAAATCTAGAATATCTTGCAACAAAAACATCGAATTGTCGTTTACTAACGGTTAAAGTTTTCGCTACGTTGGTATCCATAAATAATACCCTGAAATCGGTTACCATACCTATTAAAAAGTGTTAATTACGATGTTATATAGACGTTTAATACTTATTTTATACAATATAAGCCTAAAATGTGTATAAATAAGACATTATATAAACATGAAAATATTTTATAGTCGATGTCCTTATCCTAAACCGTCAAATAAGTCTCGTCGTCCTCTGAATTCTCTTTTCCAAAGGTGTACTCGTAGGGATAGGCGTCAAATTCCTCCTTTACACCTTTGTAGTCGGTTAAGTATAATGCGAAATTAGCTTTTATCTGGTCCTCAGGTGGGTAATCGGCCCAAAATTAACGTTTTATCCTAGCTTGTTCATATACTAAATAATTAGTTTATGGACAGCCGACCTTAGTATATATCATATATCACTTTTAAAGCGCTATTAAGTTTTGTATATTTCGTCGTAAGGATTGCAATGTACATAATAGGGTTACGTATATGGCTGTAAAGGTATCCTCGTTAATAACTGCTTTAGCCTCAGTTTTCAAGACTCCCGCTTTAGTATATTTTTTTTCAAAAACCCGTATTGAAATAGTTTATTCTATATCGGGTATATTTTGAAATATCAACTCAAAACGTAATGAATTATGTAGGCGAGGTTTATTTTGGTAATTTAACCCTAGACTTCGGTTTTCTCGGCTACAAATACTATTTCGAATATGACTTATCAGCGTATGAAGGTCTCAAAAGAAGTTACAAATGTTGTACAAAAATCTTCAAAATATTATTCTGAATTCAATAATATAAGGTAGATGTTTAAGTTTCCACGACATACTTTTATAACTACTTGAATTAATCGTTTATCTCCCTCATATTTTAATGTAAAGATTGTTTAATTTTTCTGAAACCTCGCTGTTGAGGTGGTAAATATTTTTATAGGGTTCTATTAGAGTTTTCACGCTAACTCCTTACGAATTTCCGAATATTACTCGTCTAATACTTATCGTCAAACTCGTAATTTATTCACATATGAAAATACCTTTTTAACACATTACAACACCTCGTCAATGAATTCACTTACATATAAAGATACATATACCACTCCTTAACTAACATCATTAATATGCTGGGTAAAACTATATGAAATTGCCATAATTTAATATCTAGTTTTCAAAAATATTCAAAATTATTCGGATTTTATTGTCAAGGACGTCATACGGTTCGCCATTATAAAAGTCGTCTTGATCCCATTAGCTAGCGAAGTTGGTAAGTTTTTTTCAATCCTTTTTATTCCTTAAGACATAGTATAGAGGGATTTCGAGGTATATATTGTAGTTGTTAGACATTGGTTCATAAGGTTTTTATTGTCGTTTTAAGCCGTTTATCTTATATTCAGAAAGGTCGTTTTCCTTATCTGTACCGCTTTCATTTCGGTCCAAAGGTTTGTTAACTGTATGCAGGAAATGACTTTGTTTGTATCTATTTTTAAAAGTGCGTTATGAGGAGGGTCTGTATTCGACCCCAGTTGTAAATAATCTTTATAGCTTTTTCTCTTCTGTTATTGATATCTCAAACTTTATCTTCTTTTTAAGACGAGAGTTTATTTTTGTTAAAGGCATTACTCCCTATATTTATAAAGTATTTTCTCGTTCCTTATCCGTTATTTTGAAAAACCGGGTTTAGCATTTCTCCAACTAATGTCCCCCCACGAATTTCACGTCCGTAACTTTATCGTTGGTCCATTTTGGCATTGAAATAAGCTGGGACGTTACCGATAAGGTTTTTTCGATACCACTGTTATTATTACCGGTTTCATTGATACCCGTACTTTGTAATTATTTTCGCAGTATTTTTTAAATTGTACCATTTACTATACGCAACATTTCTGGCGTCTATTCTTCAACTTCTTTTCTAAAACTATCCAATAATTAGTGCCCTGCAACGTCTCTGTTATGATAATTCAAAATTATATTTAAATCATATATATTTTCCGTCAAGAGTTCTTAATTATCCATCAATATTTGGATTTCAATATCTCACAAGCTAAGGTTGAAGTACTTTAAAATACATTTGCAAAACGACGTATTTTGAAACAATTAATACATAACTTCACTAACCTTTACCAAATTTATCATTAGTAAAGTCATAGTAGTACAAATGTTAAGTATAACAGGAAGCTTTAGAAACTAGTTTCGGTCTACACTTAAATCGACAAGCGATGTAAAGGTTAATTTTGCGCAGTGTTTGAAATCCGGATACGCTTCAGATATAGTATTAAAAAAGGGGTTAAAATGAAATTTCCAATAGAAATATGCAAAATGGAGCGGTTTAAATAAAACGGTAAAAGATATAAATAAATAGAAAATGAAATGTGAAAACCCGTTTGAAATAAGGCGTTTAACGCTTATTAATACTGATACAATTTAAATTGAATACAACTGAAATATTCCTACAACCTAGTTAGATGTTTTAAATTATCCCTTTCACTTTTGGCAAACGCTACGCGAACTAAATGGCTAGTAAATTCAAACGTCGTAAGTAACAAACTCAAACAACCGGTATAATCCAGGGTATATAAAATAGGAAAACGGCGGAAAGCAAAAGGGGTAACAGGAATAGGGATAAAGATATCTAATAGTATATATATAGGGTTTTAGTAAATTATGGTAGCGTGGTAAACGCTTCGAATACTGTGTTTGGTACGCAGTATGCCATTAATAAGCGATTCCTATATCTTATCTTAGCCGCTTCACAAGTATGTAAACGGTTTAAGTACTACGTATTATCCGCCTCCGAAGTTGAGAAAAGGTTTGGATATGACGTTGAAATCTAATAAGTCTCAACAAAAAGTTCCGAAACTTATTGGTTTTAGCTTACTTGGCTTTAAAAGTGATAGGAAGCTCTCTAAAAAGTACTTGACTACGTCCAAAGCGCTAAAATGAGTTGGCGGATAGCGTAACAGGGCTTTCAATAAACAAGGTATCAATCAAATTAATAATATTCTATTAAAATTGTACTTTTTGAAGTCATTTCGAATCTTTCAATCTTTCTATGCTTCGGATTTTAAAGGCGCTCCCGCGTATTTCTACACTCTCGAATAGTTTTTATAAGTCATAGTGTTAGAACACGAATATTTCAAACCGTTACAATATTCCGCTTTAATTATTCAAATTAACTCTATATATTCTTACCTAACGTGTTTTTAGTCGACCGAGTCAGTTACTAATCAGTGCCAGTAGGATTCAATACGTTAATATAAAGGTAACAATAAAACTATAGTCATAAAGATTGGTAGTATATATTAAAGTAAATGGTAAAATTAAAAGGAAAAGAAGAATCCGGATAGTACACGCCTTGAGTAAAAGCTTATAAGCTATCACCCGGGAAGTGGCACTCTACTATACACTTTACTAATCTCTCTTTTGTGCAGTAGCACTCTACAGTGCACTTTGTCAATGCCCCTTCCAGGCACTGACACCCTATCATACACTCTGAAGGAATACACATTGCAGAGTATCACGTTACCATATACTCTACAAAGTGAAACCTGCAACGTGGCCGCTTACTAACTATAGAGATATATAATAATATCTACATAAACAAAGGGAAAAATACATAGGAAATTTTACATGTAAAACAAAATCGACCTGGTAAAAATTTAAATAGTCATCGTTCCCAATAACTATAGTTATTGGCTAAAGTGAAATCTAATCTGAGCTTTGTTAATATATTAACGATTCATTTCCGTAACAAGAATATTCTCTCTTTGTTTTACTAAATATTACAAATAACTTCTTATTAAGTTCCTTATTACTCCCATGGCTTACATTATACATTAAAAAGGGTGTTCTGCGTAACTATTACGAGAATTCAAGCTGTATAAGAGATTATGTATTGAATTTTTAGGGTAAATATCGGTATTTTCGCCACTTAAATAGTAGAAAAAGACGTGGTCAGCCAATTACTACGCCACGCTAGAAACAATATCTTTATACTACGTAACTTGCTTGTGTATATTGTCATCATTAAGAAACTCTTTACTATAGTAGTTTAAGGTGTAATTAAGGCAATTTTACCTGAAGTAATCGGGTACTGGATAAAATCCATTATCTATTGTTTATGAAGTTTAACCAGAAAGTCGCGAATTAACCAATGGCTTAACTTCACTTGAATCTAAAACATTTTACCATTTTACAACGATAATTTGTGCGATTAATAAGTCCAAATATGTTGGAACTTCGTTTTTAACATTACTATAACTGAGACTTTCAGTCTGAAGACCATAGCTTGATGTTGAACCCTAGAGCTTTCCATAATTACGATTGATGTAATATATTATAGTACTATATTTTTCATACCAACGAAAAATGTAATCAACTAAGAAATATATACCGACCGAATTTTGCCTGCGAGTTATTATAGTTGCAAACGAGGATGTCAGTTAGTTGGAAAAGCCTTTAAATATAGTATCTAGGTGTTTTAAGGTGTATTCGAATTTATTCATTCCCATAATAGCTACCGAGAATTCTCATAAAATATAGCTTTATTTACGTGATTTTTCCCTATTATTTGTTATCATAATATCAGCTTGTGAAAATTTGGTTGAAAACATTTATCGTAGTTTTCTCCTCTTTTCTTTTCAATATTATCGCCTTTTATATCTTTGTGACCCAATACGTATAGCATTACGCAAGTTCAATGTCGTATTCGAAGTGGTTTTTCATGTCATGGTATATTTATTGGAAATCTTTTGTTTTTGTTAAGAACGATAAGTAATAGTCTCTGACGTAACGTGTAAAACTTTCAGCAAATAGTGAGTACAAACCAGAAATAGGAACCCCCATCAACTTACAGATGTTTAAAAATGGTATAATATTGGTGTTAACTAGGTCATAAAGCCTTCCTTGATACTTTTGTACATTGGTTCAAAATTTCGCGAAGTCCATAAAATAATTATTATTAATGTTATCCATTTTGACAGATTTAGCAAAAAGGTCACGATAATCGTCACAGTTTTCGATGGTATTTCCTGCCTTCAACTCGAGCCTTAAAACCTTAAAGTAATAATGATGTGGGCAATTACATTTTTCCTGGCTCGAAATGTAAAGTCCCATGATAGTAACTGTAGTATTCTCATGTATATAGGTGTATCTATTATGAGAAACTTCGCCTTAAAGAATTTGACGATTTTAGGGAGAACCTTAACTATCTTAAGGGAAGGTTTAAGAGGTAAAGTAAACTTGACGATTGTAATCAATTGACCACTGGACAATGCTGACGACAATTCCTCTTGTTACGTTAACGGCTACTGTTTTATGCGCTCTACCACTGCTAAATTCGTATTCCGCGTTCTCATGTAAAGGTTCTAAACTACTGAGCTAATCAACAGGTTTCTTATCGTGGACGTATGAAGAATTAGTTTCATCAAAAATATGAAAGGCGTAATTTAACTGTGAATTAGGGATTGGTAGGCCCCTAGAATCTAATCAAAGGCATTAAAAGTCTTCAACGACTTTTCTTTTTCCTAGTAAGTCTTAATTTCGAGGATTTTAAAGGCAATCGTCAAGTTGAGCCAATTCAAAGAAAAGCTCTGCCAGCTATTTTAAATACTTGTCTGATATATAAATCTCATGCCTTTCAACCTCTGCCTTTCATTTAGTTTTAATGGTTCGTTATATAGTATTTTATATATTAATAATCCAATAGCTAAAAAACACTTAGAAAGGTTTTATAAAAGGCCTTTACCAAGGCCAAAGTCTTCACTGATACCCGTATCGAGGATATACCAGCCAACTTAATAGCTTAAATATTCTTTTGTTAAAACTCGTCGGATTCTTTAAACCAAAGATCTTTATTATATTACTTGAAAAAAATGGATCCAAAGGTTTTAATTACTTTCTTTGTAATAGTGTCGGTAACGACGTCGATCCTGATGTTTATGGAAGTTATCTTGACGTTTTGGCTAGTGTAGAACTTGGTGGTTTTGGCGAGGGACTTGATGATTTAGGAGTGTGAGGTCTAAGTATTTTATGCAAAGCGATTTAGATATTTAGCATAAAATTGTATAACCTGGTATTCAAGCCACAACTTGGAAATTGTTAGTGTTTTCGCTAAAAATAATGATAATAAGGAATTTAATTAATTATTATAATGTAAATGAATGAAAAAGAGTGGTGTAAAAGAAAAATATTGGTGTAATTGGAAAATTTTGGTATAAAGAGTAAGATCGAATATTATTGATGATTGTTTAAAAATAAATGTTGTAGTCCGAAAACCTTAGTAGTTTTTACCGTAGTAGTACCCTCAACAATATTCACTACTTAACCATTTATCAACTTAACGATCTTTACGACTTTTAACGATCAATCTCAACGCTTCTTTTCTAAAATGAGTCATAACGATTTCTTAGTATCTTCAAATAACTTTACCGTCGCTACATTTCTATTGCCGTTTTAAACTGTCGTAATCCAAAGGTTTTCTCCATTTACTACCGTTTTGAACAAGCGGAATACTTATAGTTCTTTCGTAAAAGTCTTTTCTCTACGTTTACATTATTTGAAGCGTAACCAGAAAGCAGTATTTTCTTCTACCCAGCTAATCTATCCTGAGCCTAATAAACACTTATCTGTGTTAATATATCTTTCCTAATAAGCCTTCATACATTACAACGTTTGTCGATTCTAATCGTTGGAAGTAACAGTAATATTGCGTCGTCAAGTGGTGAATGTATTATTCCAGGTTAGGTAGATCGCTAGCCGGTATTGACACTAATTTGTATGGAAAATTTCTTGTTCCGTGCTCGAGTGTTAAGTTAGAGAAGACTATAATTGAACGTAAGATAATAGGGCCGGTAGGAAACCTATGAAGTTATTCCTATAACGTTTTTCACGTTTTCATTTACATATACCAATAGGGTTTCTATTATTATAGAACCATCAACTCAGCAAATTTACATTACCCAAAGTACTATTTTTAAAATATATTAGATTATGGGTTCATATACCTAATTCTGATGAATTATTGTTTATTTCACACTTTTAACTTTATTAACCCAACTCTTCAACCTTATTTATGACAATTTATTTTTCTATCAATTCAATACAACTCTAAGATTATTACATATAACATAATAAACATCAATTACGAATTCACTTTGTAAAAGAATAGACCCCGCAGTTGTCTATCGCGGAAAGAATCGCAGCTATCCATCTCAAAGTAAAATTGATGCCATTGTAGTAAGGGTAAACGAAAGGGTAAAAATGCTTGGAAGTTATTCTCCTTTTAAAACGATGAAGATATATTGGGATTGTCAAGCGTAAATCTGCTTGGGTTTAGGTTATTGTGGTTTATGCATGTGTGAAGATTTCATTCTAAAATTATCATAGTTTGAATGCGTAAATTACTTTGAGCTCGAAACTATTAATGTTCACATACATGATTTTATTTAAATTCAAGATCATCTGAGAATATATAAGCAAAGTCATTAAGGTTTCACTATATGCAGATTTACATACGTAAAATGATTTCGTTTGCTGTTTTTGTTATTTAGTATATATATGAAGATTACGTGTGAAATGGGTTTAACTTTGTATGTATAAAATGATATAGGTTTTGAAAAACATATATTTTAATATCTAGGATTATCTAAGGGAGAATAAATATAAATTTCCATTTTATAAAGTCAACTAGGTTTAAACTTGTTTGAGTTAGTTCGTTTTCGTTTTTTTTTTTTTTCGTTTTTAGGTAATTGATTTACGATTCGTACAATTATTTCAGTTTGAATTTATTTTGGTATATACGAGTAAACCTATTTGGGTTCAAATCAATTCAATTTTTAATGTAATATTATTGAGGTTCCAATCGATGAATTTGGGATTTAATGCAAACGAGTTTAAGGTTCGTAAGAATTGAAAGTTTTATACGACAATCGATTCGAGATGAAAACTATGTCGGTTCATACACATCAAAATTATTTAAAAATGTAAACAAAAATGAAACCTCAAATATAATTGAAGAAAAAGTGAATGAGTGGTTGTATTTACATAAGTGATTGGAAAAGGTGGGATATAAAATAGAGCTGGCCCTGAATAAATACATGTTACTTAATAGACCGGTCGTAGGCCCTATTACCCCGCAAGATATAACTTATAAAAAGGCTTCATGTGACGGAAAAACTATCTTTACCGTATAAATGACATTTTCATATTGAAAGATAGCTATCATATTTTGAAGGGAGTCGAATATAATGATTCGATATAAATATAGGATTAAATAAGAAAATATTCCATCAATTGAGGTTCTTATTTAAATGTGAAATTGATATATTTCAACGAAGTTTTAGTGATTCAATAATTTTGTTCCTTCTTTAAGAAACAAAGGAAAAACATCTAATGGAATGATATTCACAATATTTTGATGCATTCATTGTTGTCGTTTATCTTCCGAAATCAATTCGTTTCAAGTTTCTTTAACTGATAATTAAATCTTCATTTTTAATGCATTACAAATTCGAAAGCTATTAGTAATCAAATATGAAGAAAATACATAGAATTTTGTAAACTTGATATATGAAATATTTAAATATTGGGAATTCAATAACATTAAAATTATGAATGATGTAATTTATATTAATAATGATGTTTGAAAATTACTGGTTTGTTGCACTGTTTTGATCTTTCTATAATGAGAGGCTATTATTATAATACATTACGAGAAATATTTTCCGATTTCTAGATAAATAGCCAAGAAATAATGTGTCATTGTTCATAATCAAAGTTATGTTTCAAGGTTATTAAAAATATGAACTTTATTTTGGTAGGGATTTAGACGTTGAAACGTTGTCGATTTAATTGGTGTTCGAAGTAACAGTAGTATTGCATGGTCAGATAGTTGATATATTGTTCTAGGTTTGGCAGAACGCTAGCCGGTCTGCGCAGTAACTTGAATCAGGCACTCCAAAATCAACAGACTTGCCGTCAGTACAGTCAACTTTACTGTAAGTAAAGTTGACTGACTGTACTGCAATTGACCTGATAAAAATAGCAGTCAATATTGTTCCAAAACTTTATATATTAACGGTTGGTATTTTCTGTTCTTTTTTTTCAATCTTCAGGAAAATCAATTCAATTTCATTTTTATTCTGACGTAAACGTAGAAAAAATCAATTGCGGGGGGATATACCATGTTTTTTTTTCTTTTGAGATTTAAAATCACTGGGAAGTTACCACTATATAACTAGTGTAGTGTGACCCTCGCTAATGTGAAATGCATACATATACCGGTGGGAAGGCTCGTAACTCAAGTATTTATACCTACAACAACCACCCTATTCGAAATTCCTATTGCTTTCAAATTATACCCTACAATTCATTGAAGAAACCATGAAAAACTGAGTCCTTAACTAAATAAATACAAAATGTTAACAACCTAATCCTATACAACTATAGCTAATTTTCGGGTAATGTGTTGTATGTATGTGTTAAATGCTGTTGGAGTTTTATAATTAACCGTATTAGTCTTTAGTATATGCCATAAACTTATTGGAGATTACAAATATAAACCATATTTGTATAAATTTGTCTACGTACCACGTAAAAGAGGGCAGACACCATTAGTTGTTTCGGAAAATGATTTCGATTCAATATGACTATAAAAAAATCCAACGTATAACCATTATTCGAAAAACAGATATATAAAATTAAAAATGTAACTAAAAATAGAACCTGAAGCTAGCCTTACAATCGAGTCCTTGAGGTAACCCTATATCTTAAAGACCCGTAAAATTGTGCGAACGTAAAAGTTACAGTCTTAACCGGGCATTTTTATACAGTTATTTTAGTCCTTATTCGACGCCAACTCGCATCGAAGATCTAACAGCCCTGAAAGAGTTAAGGGCGTAGACAATACATATATCTTGGTTCAAAGCCCGAAGCGGTGGGAAAGATATACTTTACAACTCGGTAAAAAAAAATACGGTGGAAAAACCACGATCCGAGCCACCTTTTTGCTACGGACCACAAGCTTAAGAAGTGTAAAAGAATAGTAAAAGAGGGTGAATCACTAAGCGGGTGGTTTGAAGAAAAAAGTCTTTTGTGGAAAGCCAAAGAAAGGTATCCCAAGTATAGACGAAGGCTCCGTTAACGGGCGGGGCGCCAGTATAGGTAGCGGCGGCTTAAAAATAAATAAATAAATAAAGCCGTCAAGTACAAGATCTTATAAGGTTTTTTTTTGAAAAAAAAAACCTTAAGACGTAAAATAAATAAAACTTGAATTGTAATTATAGTGCAAGTTCAAGTCTGAAGTGCCATGTTGGTACAAGTAACAAGGGACGGAATCGTTAGTTGTAAGGGTTTTTTTTATACACCGTTATGCGGGCGGTACGCCGCACCGACGACGATCTTTTTAGCCAAAAAAGGGTCGTCGTAAAAGATTCAGGTGGTGATAGAGCCTATTAGTGATGTTGTGGTGGAATAGAATGCATATGAAGTAATGGGGGTGAAAGCGGCTGAACTCAAGATTTTTTTTTGGAAGGGGACACTGTTATGATTTACAATGTAAGCCCCCTACCCTCCTTAACAAGGTGGTCCGTGCACCCATGCCATGAAATTTGATGTAAGGTTCAAGATGAAATATACCATATTATCATCTATGGAAAATCTTTACTATATAGTCATACAGGTTTTTACGAACTTCATTTTATATTGTTCAATAGTTTGGTTTAGGTAGAAAATGGAGGTTGAATACTCACCCCAAAATGGAGGACTATTTATTCCTTTGAAATTCGAGCTAAACCTACCTCAAAACCTTCAAAGATCCATATTACACAACCTGAAATGGCTATACCCATAATCTCAATGAACTATAAACCAATTACATTAACTCGAATCCAGGTTACAATAGAGTAAAATTACATTCTTATTAATATATAAACGATTCATTCAAGAGTCTCCAAATGTCGGTAAGGTCTCTATACGTTAATGTAGTAGAAGAATAACCAGAAAGATTGGTATTGTAGTAGTAAATATCACTTATAGAATGGAAAAGAGGCATTCAGAGAGTGTATACCATAGGTGAGAGGTTATAACCTCTTACCCAGGTAGTTGCATTCTACTATGTACTTTGCTAATATCCCTTCTGAGCAGTGGGACTTTATTGTACAGTCTGTAAATGCCACTTTTGGGTAGTGATACGCTATTATACACTTTGCAGATACTACTTCTAGGCAGTAACACACTATTATACACTTTGCACGAATGCACCTTATATAGTGGTACATTGCCATGCACTCTATAAAGGTGTAATTTTCAGCGTAGCCGTTTACTCACTATAAGGATATATGGTAATATCCATGTAGGTAATCTTTTTTTTTCACTATTGCAGTCTATATTCGTTATTTAGTACTAATAGTATAGTTTGTAACGTAATCCGTATCCGCGGTTTATTAATGAGAATGTAGTTTGTAGCGCAATCCGTATCCGTGGCTAAGCAATAATAGTGTACTTTATAGCGTAGTTCGTATCCGCGGTTTTGTAATAACAGTATAGTTTGAAGCGCAATCTGTATCCGTAGTTTAGTGATAATAGTGGTTGCGGTATGGATTTTAAAGGTTTGGATTAGTAGTTCCTAACTGCGGTAGTAATTATGGTAAAGGCCGGATTAGTTTAAATAATTGGTGGCGGTATAGTTATACATAACGTTTGTTGTTATTGGTACTTATAGAGGTGTAATTGCGTAAGTAATACAGGGGGGTGATTTTGTAGGTATTATAGAGGTGTGATTACGTAGGGATGATTACCGTATTACGTATTTTGTAGTTAGTATAAAAATATATATCGTTATTGATTTAGATAACACTTTTTTTCTTTTCACCTTTAACGACGCGCACTTATAGCGAATGTAGGTTGAAACTAGTTGATTGGCGTAAATAAACCTAACCTAGTATTCCAATTACCGATTTTGAACCGCTTCGATAAATAGGTTATTTAATTAATTTATATACATTAAATTTGCCCGTGAATGAATGCCGTGTGAAAATAGGTCCATTAAGCGCCTTTGGCGCGTAAACGTAGCGTAAAGAGGCGGTTGACACCGCAGCCCGCCGTGCCGCTAATGCTGCCACTACCGCTACCCCTAGCTCCGCGTCGTTTGTTTCGATGTTATCCATCCCTGCTTTTATTTTCACCCTCATTACCGCCGTCGCCAAAGCTGCTACCCTNCCCCCCTTCCCTTAACCTCTAAAGGGAGGAGCGGAGGGCTTATAAGGTTATAAACCTTACCCTTTCCCTGTTGGTAAAGACCCTATTACCCGTAGAAACCCCCCTCCCCCCCGAGCCATCGTAAGTGTAGCTTAGCGAAGTTATAACGCTGTTTGTTTCGTTAATTCTATCCGTATGTTTTATTATAATAATATCTTTATAAACGAGATGGTCGAGGTAGATCTTATCTACCGCCTCGAGTTACATATTTTTAGAGTGCGTCACGAGGTCTTTTTAAAGCGTAAGGCGTTGAAGTAACGAACGCGAGTCTGTATCTTTGGGCCGTTAATGAATATTCCCTAATTTCCATATATCGCGTTCGCGGCCGCGGGCAAATTTATTAGCGATTACTATCAAAACGGAGGTCAATCGTCCTATTATTATCGTTACCAACGGACTAGTAACAGATACGCAGTTATTCTGGTAGTGCTCAAGTCGTAAGTCGAAGCCGTATTACGCGATCGCCGTTTCTATGATAAACTTATATTAAATTTATAATCTTCGCCATAAATTCCAACTACTTGCCTATATAACTATATTGTTTATAGCGTATTTATGAGTAATTTCTATCGTAAATAATTAAAATAAACTGATATCAATTTCTAGTAAACGTTAACTGGCGAATTGAGGAAACGGTAACCGTTATATCTACTTAAAAACGGGGCTTAAGTATATTTAATATAAGCTGATTCGACGATGTTATCGTCCGTTGCCGTAAAAAGAGTAACAACCCCCCCACGTTTTTGCTTAAAAGTATACGTCCTAAGGCGCGAAGCCACCCCTCTAGTGGCGTCAATGGCGCATCGATAGCGGTGATAGCGTTGGCTTCACCATATAGGGGGAGGGCGGTGGAGAGGAGGATGATGGAGATACGACGCTACCCTCTCTCTCTTCTTTTAATAGCGAATAGCTGTTCATTTCTGCCGGGCCAGCGCGCCCGGCTATATTGCAGTTCGTTACATATTAATACAATAGTTTTTTGAAAAAAGTGTCGTAAATAACAAATAGATAATGAAAATATGCCTAGTCAAGTCGCAAATCATAAAATGATAGTTAATAAATATCAGAAGCGGTGCGAATGATAAATCCAAATAAAGAAAATTCCGTAAAAGCAGTTTAAATAGAAAAACCAAATAGAGAAAAATTCCGTAAAAGCGGTTCAAATGGCAAATCCATTCATAGAAGAATTCCGCAAAACGGTTTAAATAGAAATTTCAAATGAAAAACATTTTGTAAAAGCGATTAAAATAACAATTCGAAATAGAGAAAATTCCATAAAATCGGTTATAATAGCAGATTCAAACCGCGATAAAATGTTAAAAGCAGTATAATCGTATTGAACAATAGTGACAAATATATGGAGTAAAATATTTAACCAGAAAAGGGTTGTAAAACCTTTAAAGCAATACCAATAAAAAGTGTGTTAGTTAATACGATCGTCTCTAATGCCCCGTTAGGGGCGTCTTTAATCATTACATTTATATGGGTTGACTTTCCATCGATTTATTTTATTTACTTGATTTCGCGGCGCTTATAATATTCGCGTAAAGTTATAATTTCAATTATGGAGTGTTTCTCTTTCGTAATGCTGATTTTGACAAAATATTCGTAAAACGAAAAATAATTAGTATAAACAACGAGAAGAAGGGGGTTTAAACTAAGGGTTGAAATAATTATTCGGATCGATATCGTTATAACGATTTCTAAATCAAAGCCTCTAACCATATTATAAATCTTGAAAGCCAGAACGCTTCGTATAACCTTCTTACACTTGGTCGAGCTCTAATAAATAATAATTTTACGAAGCGTAAATCCGTTGTGGGTTGTTTTTTCGTCAACGAAAACAAAAAAGAAGCCTATTTACGAACTATAGTCGGTATTATTAACGAAAGAACCGTTAGTAACAATAACAAGCTTTATAATACGTATGTCGAGAGGTACAAATTGTAAATCGCATTTTAGATTATATATTTGTTACTTGAAACTCTTGTTAAACGTTTTGTTTATATCGTCTGATGAGTTAGTTTGGTATAAAGCGTCGACCGAAATGTCTAATGCTGCTTTCGGTTATACAATTAATATATTCTTAGTGCCACGTACACACTAGTATCTATATTCGTCGGCCTTTTTTACCTTATTTGGGGCGATAAGGGAAACTTTATCCATTTACCCCTTTTGTATAAGGTTTAAAACTTCGCTTCTCAAAGTGATCGTAACATTATTAAAGTAGATTATAAAGTCCTCCGTTAGGTTGGTTCTAGGCTTTACCCTTAGACCAGCTTCCAAAAGCTTCCTCTCTTCAGATGCGGAAAACGAAGCGTTTCACAGAGTTAAGGTAAAATTTGTCCACAATCCCATCAATACTAAGCCTTTAAAACGTGTTATAAAAACTAGTGAATATAGGTCAAAATTTGAGCTAGTTATTTCGAGCCGTTCCTTATAGTACCTTGAATATGTTCTATAACAGTATATACTAACCTTAGCGAATCCATAAAGCGGTTTTATAATACAAAAGATTATTCTAGGTAGGTAGTGATTCCGGAATTCCGTAAGTATATAGGCGTTGATACGGCGTTTAAACCGCTTTTCCTACTATATATAAGCCTGCATAATATTACGAAAGTTAATATAGAGAATATAAAGCATACTTAGAAAGGCGATAAACGACAAAATTAAACTATAGCTTGCCTCTTACAAAGTAGTCAATTAGTTTTTAATATCATTTTTACCAGAGTTACCATATCCCTTAATAATAAGGCGGATTTTTCATAGGGTTTGCCGCATTCGTTTTCCATTTCGTGAATTAAACGTATAGGAAATATTTCATAGGCGTTGTAAATTGTTTGTTTAAACCTTTTAAAAATAAAAACGCCTTATTCGATGAAAATAGCGTTTGAGTTTGTATAAACTATTGAAACAGTGTACATAAAGTAGTATTAATACCTTTTAGGCCAAGTCTCATGTTTAACTTACGGTCCGCCGTTTCCTTCTACATAATAAAGGAGTCTGTAACGAAGGTATTAAGGCATTTTTTTATCATAAAGCTAAGTAGGCGCCCTCGTGTTATGACCCAAGCACGTTGGTGGGTCAGGAAACAGGCCAGCATGCAGCTGAGCTACCGGTGAGCCTCAGTGAGCACCGGTGAGCCTCAGCACTGAAGATGGTATAAAGACCATAGGATATAAGGACACGGCCATCACTACAAAGATAGTATTTCCTTTATAGCTCTTCAGTTGTCAATCTAAGTATTCAGTCTCAGTATATTCTGAATAGCCTCACGGCTTTGGATCATTACTTGCATGGTTGCGATATTGTTCACTCAGCGCCTCTGCTACCTTCTTGATAACATAAACCCTCTGACACCTTCTATATATTCACGGGTATTTATTGTGATCATTACACCTCGGCGGCGCGGTAATGGTACTATTAGTATAAGCGGGCTGGTTTCGTGTAGTGCTAAAGGTTAAGATATGATATTCGAGAGGTCTATGAGATCCAAAGGAGGCTTAGATTTTTTATTCCAAAAGTTGTTCCGTTGGTATTACTGCCTGGATTATGGTTTCGGGCCGCCTTCGTTTACCATTTTCTTCTTATATTCTCTTACTATAATTAGACTGAAAAAACATATACTACCTGGCAAGTTTATAAACACATCATGACCTTTAAACTTATCAATACTTTAAGGTTTAGTCTATCTATATATCGTTTTTCAAACCAGGACTTGAAAATGTAGTGATAAATCCAAAACGCCGGTTTCTCGCGGGCCGTTACTTATGGCTAATACTTTCGAAATATTATTTCTAACCCGCAGAAAACGTAGTGTTATCTTAGCTTTTACCATAAGATTTAATTTTTGTATCGTAGCTAAGAACAGTGTTAAATCTGTGTATACTTCAAGGTAAGTACCGAAAACAAAAGGTGTTAAAATAATCTTATTCGGGCAAGAAGTGTTATTTATAACGATTACCGACATTTTAAGGATTCATTTATTGATTCTAATACCCTTTAAATCTTGTATTAGTATTATATACGCTTTTTAAGCGGTCTATGGCAACGTTTACACTCTCTACTACCCTATAATACTTGTAACAGTATTAATTTGTATTTATTACCGGTGACTTTGGACTTGATACGCTATTTAGTCTAGTTGAAGGTCGTGCCTACGTGTTAGATCATCCAATTTAGAGGTCCTAAGTAGATGTTGAACCATTAATACACGAAAACATCCTAGTAGTTTGCAACTAAAACGCTCCATGTTAATTTTGCGGCCGAAAATAATATTGTTATATCGACAGCTTGTAGTACTAAACTGCTGTTAAGATATATTATATCTATAATTACCTTGTAGTTAAAGTTCATATCGTGATGAAAGTTGAATTTAAATCGCCGTATGGCTTACGAATATAGCTAGAATTTATAACAAAACTTTCCAATAACCTAAAGCGCTCCCTTTTTTATATCCATATATTTTACGACGTAATGTAGATATTAAAGTCCTTTCGTAATTAGTTATCTGAATTGGCGGTGTAATATCCGTAGTTCCTAGTTTGTTAGGTAAATGGCTTTAATTATACGTGTTTGGAGGAAAACCATAGATATTTAAACTTAAGCCGTAACGGTACGGATACTTTATCCGAATCGCGGATAAATGGTTTGGTTTTATTACGGACTTTGTTTTAGAACTTATTTATATTAGTTAACGATATCAGGAATAGTATTTTCAAGTTTATTATGAAAGCCTTAACCGATTCGAATCGTGTATTTATGACGACCGTTTGCAGTAAAGACGCTTTGTTTTTATCGAATAGAATTTTCCGATATTTTCATATTCGATCGCGCTGGGATTTCGGAAATTTTGACGCAAATACATAGAATTATCCCTTTCAGACGGTTAAGATTACGGCCGCACCGGTATCGGATATTATACCCTAATATCGGTTTCCGTACCTACCTAAAAGTGGAAATTACGATGACATATAGGCGTTTAACTCGTTGTTTTCGAAGTTTAGGCCTATACTATATATAAAAGTGGTATCCTATAAGCTAGTTAAAATTCGCTAAGTGGCTTCGTTATTCTATACTATTAGGTAATTATTATTATTTTTAGAGTTTTCCTCTATGGAGGTTTATTTATCTAAGTAAGTATTACATTCGTTTTTTGTACATTCGTATTCGGCTACGTATATTGAAAAACTGTCTTTCTTTTTACTTTTCGGCGGTTAATCGACCCAAAACTGACGTTTGGTCTGAATTTACTCGTATATTTGGTAATAAGTAAAGTTACAGCCGATTTTCCCTCATATAATATGATGGTTTTCCAAACTAGTCAAGCTTTTTATACCTTTCCGCGGGTATTAATATTAGCGTAATCAGTTTCTTCTTTAGTTATAGGTTGTTCTTCGATGATAATCCTTTTACCATCGGTTTTAAAAGCTTTCTCCTTAATTTTTTTTGATAACCGTATTTAAAACGTTTATTTTACCCTATGTATACATTCAACTTTTGTTTCAAGACAAGGTAAATGGTGTCTTCGAAGTTGAATTCATTAATATAACCCTTGAATTTAGTTTTATTGGCTGTAAATACTGATTCGAAACCTATCTTTCAGTATATAGAAGTTTTAAGCGATATTTGAAAGCTGATACAAAAAGTCTTTAAGTTCTTGTCCAATTTACATAATTCAATATTAAGTTTTAGGTTTTCGCGGTATATTTTCATCATTCTTTAGATAAATAGTTCATCACCTTTTTCTTTCGGTTTAAAAATTTCTCAATACTTTCGGAACTTCGCTAATAAGGTAGTGAATAATTTTTATAGGTTTCTATTATCGTTTTAATACTAAAGTTCTGCGTATTTCCCGGTAATGCTTATCCAATAATTATCGTAACACCCTAAGTTCATTTCTGTACTAAAGTGAAATTGTAGTCCGTTTTGATACTTCTTGAATATGTTTGTCTCCGTAAAATAATATATATGTATATATATACTACTCCTTAACTTATCCAAATAATATACACCATAAAATAACATAGAATTATGATGGTTTAATATTCAATCTTTTACACGTGTTTAATATTACTCGTATATTATTTTAGAGCGCGTTGTATCATTTGTATTTATAATTTTTATGTTTATCCCATAATTTGGCAAAATTTGCAAGTTTTATCGGATCACTTTTGAAAATTGGAAAGCAGTGCGGTAGAAAGTTACGGTAAAGGTTGTGATTAGCGGGTAATAATCCATATAGTACGTATTGGAGTTTTACGCCACTTATATTATCTCCGCGCGGTCCTATTTCTTCATTTAGACTGATTGTATTACGGTCGAACTGGTTATTAACTGTATTCGGGATATAATGTTGTTTTTATGTTTATTTAAAAGTACGTTTTGGGGAAGGCCCGTATTCGACTCCCGTAGTACATAATCTTTGTAGCTTTTCCTCCTTTTCCGTCGATTTCTATAACTTTGTTTCCACTTTGTGGTGTACGTTTAGCTTTACTAAGTGCTTCATTTCCTATATTCACGAAGTCTTTTTTTTTGTCCTCTATCTCTTATCTCAAAAAGGCGATCCTAACGTTTTTTTAACCTTTATCCCTTTATAAACTTCACCTTGATGACTTTATCGTCAGTTTACTTCAAAATTTAAGTAGTTTGGGTTATTATTAACAGGGTTTTAGAATGCGGCTATTATTGCCACCAGTTATCTTAATATTTTTGTTTTGCAGTTTTTTTCATAGTATTCACGATATTTTACTATAGACTCCACGCCACGTATCTAACGTTTAGTCTGTTAAGTCCTCCCTAAAATCTTCCATTCAGTCGCAATCTTTAATGTTTTCACTACAGTAATCAAATCATATTAATAACGTACGTATTTTCCGCAAAGGGGTCAGAATTCTCCATTAATATTTAGAATTTATTATCCCATAAGTTAAGGTCTAAGTACTTTAAAATGTTATAGCGAAACAACGTATTCGAAAATAAATAGTCCATATAGTCATTAGATTATTCCAGATCTATTACTAGTGAAGCTAAAGTTACACGAGTATAAAGTATATCAAAGTGGTTTTGAGGCTAGTTTATACGTACATTGGAAATGTTGAAACGGTGTAAATGTTAGCTTTACGTAATAGATAAGATTCGCGTGCGTTTGAAATATAGTATTTATGGAGGTTCAGTTTAAATAACCTAAATAAAAACGTAAATAAAATTAAATAAAAATCGAATAAGGTTTAATAAAGCAGCCGAGGTAAAGGGTTTAACCTTTGCTAGTACAGGTAATATTAAAATATAGTGTAAATGAAAAATGACCAAAAACTAGTTAGGCGTTTTAAATGAGCCCTTTTAACGTTTTTACAACCGTTATACTAGTTGATGAATTGATAAACTTAAACATCGCAATTAATGAAATTAAATAAGCGGTATAGGGTGAGCAAGGAAAGGAGAATAAGGTAATGGAAAAAGGGAAAAAGGAACGTAAGTGTGTAAAGTTCGACTCGTATTTTGGGGTCGGTTCGGATATCGTATTATCGCCGCTTTTATCATTTGCGAACGGTTTGGATACTATATCTTAACTGCTTTTGGGTTTTGTAAACGGTGTGGATATTACGTTTTAAACGCTCCCAAAGTCTAGAAACGGTTTGGATACTATTTTCAAATCGGATAGGTCCCAACGAAGGGTTCCGAAACTTAATAGTTTTAGCTTATATGGTTTAATACGTAATGGGATACTCTTCAAAAAGTGCCTAGGTACGTTTCAACCGTCAAGATGAGTTGAAAGATAACGTAACGCGGCGTTTTAGTAAATAAGGCACCAATTAGGTTAATAATATTATAACAATGTTATTATATTTAAAGTTATTTCAGATATTTTAGTCTATTTACGCTTTAGGATTTAAAGGCGTTCCAAATTAATTCTATTCTCCCAAATATTTTTTGAAAATCGTAGTATTAAAATAAAAAGAATTAGGACCGCTATAATATCCCGTTATAAATATTTAAATTAAGTTTATAATATTTTTTCGTAGGCTATTTTTAATAAACCGAGTCGACTACTAATCAGTGTCGGTAAGGTCTTTCACGTTGAAGTTTTGGAAAAGTAATTAAGAAGATTAGTATTATAGCAGTAAAAATTAGTTATAGAAAGGAGAAGAGGTATTTGAAGGGTATACGGCACAGGTAAAAGGTTACAACCTTTAGCCCAGGCAGTGGCACTTTATAATACACTTTACTAATCTTCCTTCTGGCCAGTGGCACTTTATCGTACACTTTGCAAATACCAATGTTAGAAAGTGGCACATTATTATACACTCTGAAGATGTCACTTCAAGGAAGTAGCACGCTATCATACAATCTATAGGAATACACCTTGTAGAGTGATACGTTACCGTATACTCTACAAAGGTGCACTCTGTAGTGTGTTCTCTTACTAACTATAGGCATATATGGCAATATTCATGCCCAAAGTATTTAAAGCGGTTAATACATGTTGAATATCGTTAGACAAAAAAATTTGAATTCGAGAACAAAAAACATGATATTTGATAAGAGTAGAGAATAAAATTATGAATGTAACGAATTCATTCACAGATGCATATAAAGAACGTGATAAATCATCTACCTAAACTAGCACGAAATGGCAAATCAGTAAATTTATAAGTATAACAATTCATAATTCGTAGTATTAATAATTTATCAACTGAATTATCTAATTGAATGTATAAAACAAAAACGGCATTTTGAACAGAAAACAATATATTCTGCATAAACAAAGTTCGGTTGATACTCTAATATACATTTAGAAATCAGGCTTTCATATAGTTGACATACATTATCTTGATAATGAACACTTTCATTCATTTACATACGTAGAATGGCTACATGTCAAATTACAATCAAAACTTCATTGGAATTTATATTCACATGTTTCCATGGTTCCAAGCTCGTATAACAACGAAATATAAACAATATATACAGTAACGCCTTATAAACTCATACGTAAACACCGTATTAAAATTATTATACCGCCTTACAAACCAATATAAAAAAAAACCGTAAGAATCTTTATTATGGCTTAATGCAAACTCATATTACAATATCATAAACATCTAAAAAATAGCGATGTATAAATTGATATAGTAACTTATCACAATAGGTATACTTTACATCTGATATTTTAATCAATATTCAAATTATTTGCAGTATCAGTTTCTTGAGACCGTTAATAGCGTTTTATACGAAACTATATGGATATAGTTCATTGTGTTATTGTTTTAATGATCAACATTAATAAGATTTTGAACAATAATAGAAGCATATTCAAGATTTTTTAAAAAACTTATAACAATTTTAAAAATGGCATTTCATATTTTTGGGGTGTACTATAACCGGGTAGTGCCTACTATTTCGTGTGGCATATGCTTCTACAAAATAAACATGTAGATACCGTCGGTAAAGATCGAAACATAAAGGTCATTGTCTCCAATAAAGCTTTCCTCTAGAGTGCAGCCTAAATAGTATATTATTTAGAATCCAAGCTTCTAAGTCAATATTGAAATCAATTTCTGAATGTGTAAAAGTGATACTATAAGACCCTTATCAACCCATGGGGTAGTTTATACGTCTTATAACCAACTTCAAAATAACATGTACTTTAAACAAGAATTTTCAATCAATCATTAATATTTTTACTCACTATCATCCTAATGAAGCGTAAATATTTATAATTGGCTTATTACCTGATTCAAGATCAATCGCAAAGTCATAAACGTCATTTTCTCTCCAAGTTACAAACTAAACAAACCGTGAATTACTTTTGATTTTTTATTATTACCTGCTGCATTGTAATAGATACCTTTTCAAGGTAGGAGTCGCTCGTATGTAACATTATATTAATATAAGTAGTGGTGTTATCCAAGATGAATGAGGCTATTTAAATGCGCGTTAAGGTTATACGAGTTACCCATTAACTCAAGTGCGATCTCGCTACCTATTCCATACCTAAACGCGTCGCTATCCCCGCCGCTTTCTTCTAACCCGTTTCATTTACGCAAGTGAAGCCTTATACTAGTTAAATTCCTTTATTCTTTTGGTAAGTAAGTGACTAAGTATCAGTATCCAAAGGTATGGTGAAGAGGTGTAACTGGTACGTATATAAGTACCTATCTTTATTTGGTTTTATATCATTGAAGGCCGAGTAAAAACATATGAGGTTATATGTTATGTTGTATTTATAAAGCGTAAAGGTGGGTACGTATCAATCGTGATTATTAACGTTGGGCTATTAGTTATTTATAATATTAAATTCGTCGTAAACGCGTTTTTTGGGCGCTTCACTACACTTTAGCGCTTTTTTTACACCAATATCGATATATCGAAAAGTGACGTTGCGTAAGCTTAGATCATGGCATTAGTAAGTCGTTACTATACATCTTTTTCATTCTTAAACTCCCCTTCCTCCTCCTCCGATAATTATAATAGCAATAATAATAACGAAAACTTTATTAAGTATAAGTCTATCGCCATCTTCATTATATCCACCTACTTTACCCCCTTTAAAGCCGCCTCAACTACTCCAAGCACGCCTACCTAAACGAACCACTTCCTCTAATCTTTTTTTATTAAAGCGTATTGAGGCGTTATCGTCGATTCCTTTATATGAGTTCAAAGGATGGAAGTTTGTGGAGGTTTAGTCGTAACTGGCGGGTTATAAACGAAGTTGTTAACCATGGCATTACCAACGCGGCTTATTCAAGCTTTGAATCAAGTTTCTTCCATTTATGTCCAAATAAAATCTATTGTTTGAATGATGTTTCCTCTGTCTGTCAAAATGAAATACATTGTTTGAATTAAATTCACCAAAGTATTAAGGTTCGATAAACTGTTTTCAAAGTGAAATCCAAACGTTCTTTCGTTTGATGGTTTCGTTAATAACCGTCACTATAACTCTCAAACATCAAGTTAAGCTAGGCAATATATAAAATGCGTAACAACCAGCTAATTTTTACAGTATATATAGCGCCTGTTCTTGTTAACGAAGTAAAACTATTTTTAATATAACGTATAGTCTCTACATCTGTTTGAATAGCGTTCACGTGAAGTAAAGTCTAATTTGATGGCACTGCTGCAAGTCAATTGCAGTAGAGTACCAAATTCAATGTGGGGCACAAGCTAAAACATTGCTTATACAAAGTAGTATACAGACCAGATGACCGTCTGCTAAACTGAAAAGAAACACCAATCCATCACCTGACCTTGTTAATACTACTGTTACTTCCGCCACTCTTTGAATTGATAATTTTTCAACGTCTAAAAGCCTATCAACAATAATTATTGTTTATTATGTTTAGCACTGATAATGTAGAAAAAAATAAGCTACTTTCTGGTTATACTCTGTGTTGTATATTAAGGTAAGGGAAATATGTTTAACAAAAACCTTTACACATTTCAGTGGTTTTTATGATTATCGATATGGAGGATCTTTATATTTCGGTTAACTTTACTGAAATTTCCAGATGGCGAAGGTAGCGCTATTAACGAATACCAAGAAGCATTTATTAAACTTTTTTGGAAGAAAGTGTTGTGATTACCAACAAAAGTTTTAAATCATTAAGAAGTGGTTTCTAAGTTGCTAATATCCCTCGAATTGGCAAACGAATAAATATTTATTGTTACTATTTCAAATGGTCGAATTCAATACCACTACAATAAATAACAACTCTAGCAAAAAAACAGCCTTAGCTTAACCTCACATTCTACACTAATTTTTATTTCCTTATATTATAATATCATTAATTCAGTACGCCAACAAATACGATAAATTGCTACGCCAAACAAGAACAATATGATCTTCATGTCCCAATGAACAGCCACGTTACGCGATCACATGCCTAACTTACTAAGTCCTTATCCCTAAAAAAGTCACGTTACACGATCCTACAGCTATATCATTAAGTTTTTACTGTGCCAAACATCTACATTACGTAATTTTAAGCTCAAATCACCAAGTTACAACCCAAACTAACATCAACTTGTCAGCTAACACGTCAAGATAGTATCTAAAAACTCAATAATGATAATCATAGAAAAATTTGAATCCACTTTCACCAAGTGTTATAACTCAAAACTCTGTTTTAAGGACGTCGATACCGACTTAATAGAGATATAATAGATTAACTTTATTGTCGAATTCATTATTGACTCAGACCCTCTAAATATTAATTTAGGTATTTGGTCCTTTCAATAATTTTATGATTGTATTAGCGACTAAACCATGAAAATTTAAAAGAAAATATTTAGAATACTTAATTCCAAGCTAAAAAAAAATCGTTGAATTCGTGGATCAGTTATCCCGAATTGAAAATTAAATTTATCAAATACTCTTTTAACTTGGCCCAGATAAAAATGTCTTCAAAACACTTCAATCCAATATTTTAAGGTTCAAGGAAAAACTATTACTAATTACTAGTACCACATACGTTCTAGAGGGACAGGCTATAATATTCAGATACGCTAAACTTTCATTTTGCACTCTAAAGAACCTGTAAATCTATTATATAGTTTGAACACATTTTTTACAGCGTGGATTACGCGTTTGTTAATGATAAAGCACGTCATTTAATGTCTATTAATACAACATGAGTAATTGACGTCGGTATGATCTAGCATTTAAATCCAAAAGATCGAACAATATAGTGAAGACTATTATGGAAATACTCAAGGTCTTCAATTCCATAAGGTTACGCGGAGTATAGTCAGAAAAACCCCAAATTAACATTATTATTTCGAGGAGACATACGCTTATACACGTAAGCCTATTGAAAATCTTACTACAGAACTTTAACACTTGGACCAAGCAACTAATAACTACCCTCACCATCGTGACTCTAAAGGTCCAAATATTATTTTCATTGTAAAATTCACTATCGTGACGTATCTCCTAAGCCGGTCCAAATTTTCAAAATGAACTATAAGCTTCTCACAAACTTCACCAAAATCTAGAGTAACATTGAAAAGTATCACTGGAAATCTTGAAATTTGTTTAATACGGAGATAATTCGGTTTAATAATATCTATAAGTAAATGGAGATTTAATCTTCAAATTTCCGCTTGTTAATACCAAAAGTCGTTATGATTTACGCTAGGCTCTACTATTTAAACTTCTTAACTAAAGCATGTATTTTTCGTAAAGTCTAGAACAAAGTAAAATCTTTGTTGATTACATTATCCACTTTATGTAATATTATACGTATTGAGTTATAATATGTTGAAATATATAATAATAAAAACGAAAAGAAGGAAATAAATATAAATATCCTTAATGAAACGTTTTATACGACAATGTAATGGCAAAGAAATGGAGAAAATAGACATTTGAAAAGCCATATTGTGTGATTAGTTTCGGATGTCTATTAGAAACGTTGAAGAGGTTCAATACACTTTATAATGTATAAATTCGATTTACAAAAGCTTCCTTAGCCAATTACGCCTTCCGTTCACGTCTATAATAACGCATACACCAAATGTAATTAATTAATTCTCCTACGTAAACAATTTTCGCAATGATAACTATAAATACCTTTCAATCGAGTATTACATCGACTATAAGTACGATTGGTCCATGGGTTAAAGATTTGGTCAACATTTACTAAGCTTAAACCAATATTATAAACAATAACTTATCCAAGGTTCAAATGGGTAGATGAAACGTTAATGCTTTCATTGTAATGATAATAGTAAATGATGGATTTATAATATGTTCAGCTCGTAGTTATATTGTTACGTCATTGTTAAACTTCACAAATAATAAGTAATACATTACGATTCATACCATTTTGCTTTTGAAAAAACCTATTTAAACCGTATCGCAAACAAAAAGTACGAATAATCATTACAAAATGAAAACAGCGCATTCAAAAAAATCGTGAAATATAAAAACACTAATTTTAAAATCACCCAATAACTAGCCGACCACGCCTTTTATACCGTTTTATAGACTCAAATCCCTTATTTCATTATAATGATTATTATTTTCACTTCTTATATACTTTGAACCTTCTTAATTAATACGTAAAGTATATATTAAAGAAGCCAATAATCAAAATGAAGACAATAAAGTACGAAATAGGAGGGTTTTCACAATATATTGCGATATAATAAAAAGAAATTGCCGACAAAGGAAAGAATTGATAAACCGTCGGCTAAAGGAAAATTAGTTTTATGAAAGACTAAAATTTGTATTTATTATGTTGAATTATTATATAAATATATATTCAACCAATTACTTTCTATATACTTAAATCCCATATCTAATTTTTCTTCGATTTGGAAAATATTAAAATCCTAGGCAGTAACATGAACATTAACTTTGATAAGCTGGTTAGGGAACATTGAAGGTTTCTTTTGGCCTTGGAATAATGATACCAATCTTTTTATTTTTAATTGATGAATACAATATTGATAAGTTTGATGCAATTCAAAATATACTAATTACGTTCGAAATTTTATTCGTAAACTATTGATAAGTGGTATAATGTTCACAAATCTCACAAGAATCAAAATATAAAACACTTAGCATTCAAAACTATGAGAACGATTCATTGTTATTATCAAACCGAATTCTAAATACGCCAAAGATTCAAATTTATTTAAGAAACTATCAAATTTCAATTTTATGATTTTGGCTAAAGTTTCATTACTGTAATAACTAACATATTCTTTACGTCGTAGATTAAAAGGCATTCATTCCTGTTACTCAGTTTCCAGAATATTAATCGGCGAAAAATATCTAGGGGATTTTCGAAGTATTATAGATTAATGTGTATTTTGAATCGTTAAATATTATCATATACAGCGTTAACACCAATTGTACGGCGATACAATTCTAGGAGAATGCTAAAATAATAGTGATTTCATATAAATAGTTACTTTCCAAGGCTTATTAAAACATGGGAAATATTTAAAGGATATAAGAGATACATAGAAAAACGTATAATTTTTTACGTTAAAGATCGTAAAGGTTAATAATTAGAAAACACGTTTCGAGATAACGGTAAAAGACCAAAATGTCACGGTTGGCTATGACAGCCTTGTATTAACTCCATTAGTATTTGGAGTATATCATTGTTTGACGATTGAATGACCTACATTGAAAACCGCTAAAAAAAAAGGGGGTTTTAACGTACGAAAAAGATGGGATGGAATTACGAAAAGAATCCACTCGGCGCCAAGTGAACGATACCCTTAATACTAGATACGTCCCGTTGAAATTCCACGCATCAACTCTGCTTTTATAAAGCTAAATCCTAGTATAGTGGAAGCTGGTAAAATAAAATAAACCATTTATATACTGAAGTATCGTTAACCAAAAAGTAATTGTTGAAACTGTAAACGGGTTTAAGATATTTTTCAAAATTTGAGACAACCCTTACATTAGAACCATTACATATAAAAGTCATCAAGTTATAAACTGATGAGGTGACGACTTCGGGAGCACCTACTTGAAAGAAGGAATAACAATGACAAGGAATATAACTCTAGTAAAACCTATAAAACTACTTAAATTAACAGGGAAGAAAAGGACAACTAGGACCTAGCTTTGAGTTTAGTACGAAAGTAATCATCAAAACCACGGGAAAACCGTTTGAAAGAAGCAAAAAAATCTAAATGAGTAAACTTTTTACACGAGGAGCTGTACAATTCGTAAATAAACACTATTTTAACTTTGATAATACAGACTTTACGATTATTAGGACTAGAGTAATACACTAATTTTGAATTAGCACCATCGACAAACCATACGAAGAATTACATTGAATCGATTAAAGATATAATAATGAAAGCTAGGACTGAATTTTTAGGTAAATACCAATAATTCAAAATATTAATCAAAGTTCAATACTCCAATTGATAACAAATTGAGTAACAAATACTAATAGAAGATCCACCTTTAATAGTTATGACATTACTTAAACTCACACGTAATCAACCCTAAACTCACAAAAAATCATCTCGTTGAAGCTAATTTAAGACTTCGAAACAAATACCGATTCAAAACAAATATACAGTATGTTAACATATTTTACGAATGAGCCAACAGAGAAATCTATTAATTCTTAACCTATTAATCTCATTTTCAATACAACATAAGGATTAAATACTTAACCTGATACTCACATATATTGATTATATAGATTAATAGTAATTTCAGTATGTAAGATATATTAATCAAAAATACGTCTTTCATCAGCATTTTGAATTTCGTAACTATAGAGTAACTGGCGCTGAAAGACTCGAAGTTCTGGCATTACAAGCCGATTAAAAGCTTAACTAAAGGCAAATATCTTAACTTCTACGGATAGTCAATGCGTATACATGGAATTGACGATATTAAATAACTTAATTTGCTAACCTGATCAAAATTGAAAAACCTAATGTATTAGATACTTAGCAATGTTTAAAATAACACGGTTGTAACAATTATATTATTATATCAAACCAAATAAAGGTATCGTAAAACATATTAATTACGAAGAAAATTCACAACCTTTCAGATTAAAATTGAGATCGTATAAACAAACCATCAAAATAGAAAATGAATAAATTGAACCAGGAAATTTCAATAATACCAATCAATTTATCAAGGGACAAATTCAAAATTTTCACAAGTGTCTCTTTTGTTAAAAATACCAATATTTCGTTATAAATCGAATTCACCATAACAATCATCAATGGATATAAATGATAGAATAAGTAGTTGGCCATTGCCAGTAATTGGATCTACTGGACTCATGTCAATTGTAACGGAACTTCAAGAAACATACTTTCTTCAAAGAATTACGACACAATGACCTGTTTGAATATACATATATTCATAGAAACAAAACATAGTATTATCATCAAAATATTATGATTTCGGCATATTTCCCTACATTCTTATACCGATTTCAATATACCATTCGAATGTCTTTCTGACCTTGTAATTTCGAATGAATAACGTCTCATTATAGACGTGATAGCTTTCAGAAAAACTTACGAAAGTAATACAATAATGGACATCTCTTAAATATATAGTAAAGATGATGGGATTAATGATATAATCAAAGCTATATCGAATGAGGTTTTCTAAAGTTAATAGATAATAATAAGAAAATTAGAAGGACAAATTGTTGAGTCTAAAAACAACCTACCAAGATATTTCGTATCAGCAAACAAAAGGAACAATATAAGTACTCTCAAAAACTAGAAGTGTATCAGGTTATTAACGTTGTTCACAATAAGGGCATAATTAATAATCACTGCTAACTTGTGTAAGTATTTGAAAAAATATTAACGAATTGGGGTGAAAAAGTGATGTAGGGCTTGATTGTGGAATTAAAATTAGTAAGAAGTAAGACTTTCATATAAATGGCAGTGAGCGATTCTAAACTAAACACTCGTATGGCCGAAACTTTCCCTAAAAGACATATTAACAATATAAAACAAAAGCCGTCAATGTTGAGATAATGTTCAGATTCAATACAATGAAATTGGACTACTCTACTGTAAATCAATTTAAATAGAGTTTCGAATGCAATATGGGGTGCGGGCAAAGAAATTTCTTTTACAAAGTAGTGTTTAAATCAGCCAAGGGAGTACCAAACTTAGAAGAAACAACAATCTACTACCTGACCTTTACAATACATCTGTTACTTCGACTACACTTCGAATAGATAACTTGAAAATTTCTGAAGACCTATTAAAATATATTTATTTAATGATTAAATAACGGTATAATAAACATTGCACCAATAGTGATGAAGTAGAAAAATAATCGTTAAGGGAAACTCTCTAAATTCAATACAGGCTTAAATTAAATAAATGAGTCGTCAACTTTTATGAAAGATAAATACTTTTCAATTTTTCCAGTTATATCAATTTTTCATCAACGCTTATATTTTTACTTGAACTATCGATTCAATGTCATTAGCTCAAGATGAGTTTTTTATGTTAAGGTAGGATTTGTTATCAGGGTTTTTATCGGTGAACTAGTTCATCAATTTGTTACTGGTAAATCCCATGTGTATGAAATGATATATTTTAGTTCATAACCCGTCTTAAATTTGAATAAATAAATACCAGCGGTTATATGTATACTATAAGAAGGTAGCTGTATTGCCTTGTAAACTTTATGTTATAAAGATAATATTTACATAAAGCATCATATTTTCAAGAATATCGTGGACTATAGTTTCGAAACCCCTGAAAACTCATATAATTCTTACGTTTAAAACATGATATCGGAGGAAAATTTATTAAGCCCTATAATAATAGTTTTGTCATTATAAAATATTGCGTTCTAGTAGTCATTACGTATATATCTATCATTATATTATTCATATCCGTTTTCACATGTATTAGTAAAATTTATAATGAGTTTAACTAATTATAACTTAAAATTCTCAATATTATTAACTTTTACAAAACCTTTGATACAGTTTGTTGCAAACTTTGAAAAAATCGAGAAGGTGTAATTCAAGATCTTTAAAGGGTAGAAAATCTTATTTTATCGCTTAAAGGCGTGGTTTGTATGTAAAAGCCGTTTTACGCTCGCTAAAACTAGATTATTATACATTTTTGAATTTAACATCGTGATATTAAAGTATAGAAGATTTGGGAATATATTACTTATCATATTAAAAATATATCTAAACTATCAGTATTCAGATCAGCTTAATATAGAAAGTACGCAAGGAATTTTTAAAAGCCCCTTTTAAAAATGGGAAAATGATTAGGCTGCTCGCATGGTCGAAATTCGGCGGATTGAAAAACAGACGATATTAATCGCTTTCAACCTCTAAAAAAAACGGACATTTCATTATTCCATAGTAACATTATCTCGAGAACAACCTACGTTCCACAAAGCGAAATTATTAAACAATTTCTTATAAATCAAGGCAAATGATTTCGCCATAACAATAAAAAGAACAGTAATGTTACGCTTTAAGTATCATAAACTACAGCTAATATACCAATTTTTGGTGCAATAAGTAAACATAAGAAATCACTAAAACGAAAGTTTTTCAAAGGAAATATGGGGGTAACTTACGTTTCATACGAAATAACCCCTTACAATACCTTACAACTTTGAAAACTTTGGCCACACGCTTTATATTGTAGATAAACCTTAACAAAATGAGATTTCATCCAAACCCTAATCGCTGTAACTTGAAATCCTTAATATATGATATAAAGTTAATGACTGGATAAATAGGATTTACACGCGTTGTTACGAAAGAGGTACCATATTTTGCAAAATCAAATAAGTCTTAGTAACTAATCATATGTAGGAGCTCAATCTTTTCTAAAGCGAACTCCAACTTATTATCGCTCGTCTAGGATTCGGCCTCATGTCCATCCTTGTTAAAACCCTCGATATTAACCATTGAAAAATATAACATAAGTATAAATAAGACGTTATTGACGTTGATAAAAATTCGAGAAAAATAAAATTGGACAATACTGGATAAATACATTATATATAAGACCGGAAAAGGACAAGGATCTTAAATTCTACCATAAAAATTACGAAAGCCTTATGATCGCCGTTGAATATCGTAACTATACAGATCTATTAAGTATAAAACCTTTGATCAAGGTGAAAAACCTGAAAAAAATCGAATTCTGCAGGTTTTTAAATTGAAAGGTTATGAAGAAGGACGTTTGAAACCATTTATTCGTCTCAGGAAAGGATCAACGTAACTTTACCAGCCTTAAAAGCGATATTAATTTCGTAAATAAGAGACATCAATAGGTTTGCAGCGGAACGCCGGAGAATTCAATCCCCATACCAATCGTTTATTAGGCTAAATATAATAAGATACCAAGATATTTTACGTATTATAATACCTTTTAAACCTTCAAAATAGATCGAAATCAAAGCTATACGCCTTTGAAATCATAGCTTAAATAAATCCCTGTCATTGTATTCGGAATTATAAACACATTGGATTACCTTTAAACCTGGGGATATCTATAAATGTAAATACTTATTAAAAAATTCGGAAAGGTTCTGTAATAAAATTTTAATAGGTTTTCAATTAAAGAATCATTATATTCATAAAATCAAATGAAGTATTATGTAGGTTAAAAGTAGTTTGTTTTACTTATTTTTCAAAGATTTCAGTAAATTATAAAATCATATACTAAATTCCATCCTGATAGATTGACGGGTTTTCAATAATGTCGTCGGTTGTAGAAAACCTGTTGAAGATACCTTTTCATTGAATCCAGAATTTTTGAAAGATATTAAGTCATAACTATTTATTAACCTTGAATAGGGGACGCCATAAAAAAGACAAAAAATTATGTTAGGTTAAAATACTGTGAATCATAGAATTGTATTAAAGTGCAGTGTAGTCAATTCAATTTCAATACATCCAAGTGAAATATACTGACTCTACTAACTGCTGGTCAGTTAATTGCGTAGTAGTTAATTCAAAGTAGGGTATGGTCAAGCAATTGACTATATAAATTAGTATGCAGACCGGCTAAAGATCTGTTAAACCTGAAAAAACACATCTACTCCTTAACTATGTAATTATATTGTTACTTCAACCGACTCGAATACAAAATAGTTGTATCGTCCAAAGTTCTACCAACACTGATCAGTTCTTATAAGTTTAAGCATAAAAAAGCTAGGTAGAAGAAAAGACTACTTTCTGGTAACGCTTCGTATTATAAGGTAGAGGAAAGATTTTTGCGAAAAGACTCTACGATTTACGTCGGTTCTTACGGCAATAAGTAGAGAATATTTTAGATTCGCCTAAGTTTTAAGAGTAAGCTAAATGTGGTGACGGTATCGCCACCGAGAACACTAGTAAATGTCCATAGAACCCTTGTTGAAGACTAACGTGAAAATTAACCATCAAAATTCTCAAATCGTTTAGCAAACGATTACCAAGTTGTCTAAATATCTACAATTGGAAAACGGCTTAATCATTACTATTATCATCACAAATTGTTAAGTCCAAAATCACTAAAACAACAAACATCCACTCTAATAACAAATAACTATATCTCTATTTTTAATATTAATTTTTTTTCTATGTATAAGTCATTTTCACCCTATATTAAAATATCGTAAATTTAACGCATTAGTACACACGTTAAGATAGTTACGCCGAGCAAAACACTAACATTGATAAGCTACGTCAAATAAGCATCATGAAATAAGCCAAGTCACGCGATTCTAAGTCGAAAAATACAAATTCCCTTACATCAACTGTTAAACCCCCTAACTATACATCCATATTTCACCTTAGTAAACGTGAACTTACCACCTAAAACATCAAAATATCATTAAATTAGGATCATATAAAAATACTTCAAGCACTCGGATCCCTTTTTTATGAAGTATTTTAATTTAAACCCTTAGGGTAAAGATGTTGACATAACATTAACTGAAGAACAACGAGCTACTTACGACGGTTAGTATATTCTTGACACAGAAGGTAAAAGAGCTTGGGCACGGTACCCGCGTTTTTGAAACTATCAACAGTTTTTTAACGAATGAATAATTGACACATGGAAGATAAACTAGTGTAACATTAAGGTCTAGTTGAACATAGAAGTCTGAAGGTTTAGGAACTTCATTTTAAACAATTTTTGAAAGGGATTAGTAAACGCATTTTTTTAATAGGTATAATTCAAGGATTAACTTTGAGATCATTAACTATAAAACATACGTGGAAAAGGAAAGGGTATTACTAAAGACTATCAATGCTTTTACACACGTTTCAGGGAACTACCTCCCAATTTTTAATTAAGTTAAACCTTCAACTTCCCCTGTAATAATTCTTTATATTACGAAAATAAGGAATCTCTTGATTTGTTTGGCAGTTCAACCTCCGTTCGCAATAAAGTGAAATACGCGTTCGATGAAGGTAAAGTGTATAAAGCAGCAGCTTGCAACGCGGTAAGAATTAAAGTCAGTGTTATTCAACTTGAAATTAAGGAAAATCATTCAGTCCTTTCATTTATTGCTTTCCGTAACAAATACTACAACATATATAAGCCTATTATAGGTTCTAATATACGACTTTACCTTTCAGATTAGTCGAATGGAAACTACCTTTATTGCCGTGACTTTAAAGGAATGAAACCTAAGTTAATTGTAAGGAACATCGTCGACAACTGTGATAATTATTGTGACTTATATCTCAGGCCCGTAAAAATAGAAAATAATAATTACAAGCTTCTTATAGACTTTGTTAACATTTGAAAAAATACAGAAAGGTAAAATAGAAAACCATATAATTCGTTTCATACGAATATTATGTTTTTCCCTAACATTTTCAAGTAAATGAACGTTTTATCTTTCAATTACCACTTATTATTACAAGGAATCCTTATATAGTACGTCGAAAATAACTACCTGAACTATTTAATCAAGTTATATACTATCCGGAAGGACTATAACAGAATGAAAATTTACTTCGAATACGAAGTAAGCCTTACGTGATAATACAATTACTGAGTCATAATGAGGTGAACAACAATAATGAAAAATAATAGTAAATAAAAATAAATATCCTTAACCAAATTTTTGACTAGTTGATATTATATTAGTGACTAATGGGTAAATTGTACCTTTGAAAATACATACTTTTTTAACAGGTACTGGCGGATATTATGGGCGTTATACAGTTCCAATTTTTCATATAAAGCTTAAATTCCACTTGTAACGGTTTTTTTATATAGCTTATTACGGTCTTTGTTTACAACTTTGATGGAACTTACGATAAGTCTAATTACTATGTACTTCAAAGCTAGTAGTTTTCGTTAAACGAATCAGGACGAAAATAACTTTTCAATTGTATATTACATTAACCGTTTGTATAGAAAGTTATTACGTTTAAAATCTGGTGTAAATCCCTTTAACGAAGCTACATTTGCGAAAGTAACGTAGGTAAAACTTAAGCGGATATCATGATCGCGACCGTAAGTACTATCGTCGTGATATTAGTAAAAGGGGGTGAATATGTGATAAGTTAAGTTGCCGGTGATGGCGTTGTCCCCCTGTTAAACACTACAAATAACATATGATACATTACTATTGGTGCCATATTGCTTCAATCAAAGACGACTGAGGCTGTATCGAAAATTGTATGTGTGAAGATGTTTTGAAGGTTAAAGATAATACGTCGCAATTAGTGACGTTGCATGAAGATACTACTTCTAAAACAACCCAGTAACTAGTCAACCACGCTTTTCTATACCCCTTGACTGATAAAGACCCCGACTTTCTTATCAATATTGAAAATATAACCCAATGTACACTTTTAATCTTCTCGAACGTTACGCTGACTATACGTTTTGAGGGATTATGTTAGTTACGTAGGTAATGTACACTTTTAATCTTCTCAACCGTTACGCTGACTATACGTTTTGAGGTATTATATTAGTTACGTGGGTAATAAGGTACTACATAAGATGCTATTGTTTATGTATCGTACTATGATAGGAAAACATTACTACCACAGAGATAATTCGTCAAGATATTGGTGAAGACCGAGTTGGCCTCAGCGAAAGTAAGGAATTATCTTTACTAAAAATTAACGACCATGTAAAAAATATTTCTACCGATAATGTTCCATATTTTCAACTCTGTTTCACTATTCTTTCTTTATTTGAAAAACATGAAGAGCATAGTCGTTAACTTTGATGTTAGCGTTGATCAGATGATCAAGAATAGTCAGGGGTTCCCTTTCGCTTCTAAATAAAAACGCTATAGTTCTACATGGAAGGGTTAGAAGTAACGGTAATAAATTTGATAGAATCTGAAATAATTTGGTTATATTGACGCTGCAAACACCTAGCAGGCGAAACATTATACAAAGTCCTTGAATCTGTAGAATATAAATATATAAAGTACGTTTTTCTAAAGGAAATCGAAAAGCTCAACCGCTACTTCCAAACACACGCTTAAATATCCAAAGTATTAAGGTTTATATTGAAAAAACATGAAGAATTCTACTGCGATATTTTAACTATTGTTTTTTATTAGATAATAAACATATTCTTTACGTCGTATTTTCGGGAATGATGCTATATATTACTCAATTAATTAAATTAATATTTGGTAAAGACACCAAGGAAACGTTCATGAGAATATGTATTTATATGTACCTGAGGCTACTAAACATTGTCGTTCACGACGATGGAACCAATATTACTGATTTGAAGTTTGAAGTTAATTCTAATAAAATGGGAATTCGATTCAAATAAGTATATTTCAACACCAAATAGAGCTTTTGGAAGGTCAAAATCTCACACTACCTAATTCTCAGGGAGTATAATATCATGATCTCAGATATTAGAAGCTTTATAAACTAAAAAGTATGTTTTAAAGTAGCGGTAAAGGGCCTGATTCATTTAAGGGACTCGAAAGGCCTAGTATCAACGCTATTATTTTTCATAGCTTATGCTCATCCAAAGAATAAATATCCACTATTAACAAGTACCCAAGAAAGGCTACGATGAATGGTAAGGCTGTAAATGAATTACAAAGAGAATCTAATAAACGTAAAATTGATGATACCTTTGATACATGGAACGGCCATACAACTATCAATATGCCAACTTTACCCATTACAAATCAAAGTCCTCGGGTAGTGAGAGCTAGGAAAAAAGGATGACTCATTTAAGATCTTAATTATTAATAACCCAAAAGTAATTGTTGAAACTCTCAACGGTTTTGCGATTTTTCGTAAAACTTAGGTCAAACCTTACATGAGGACAATTAATAATGATAATGAAAACCTTCAACACGGACGAATAAGCTAATATAACACTTACCCTCCCGTAATTAACAAACCGATAAAACGATGACAACGAAGCCGACCACCAAAGAGAAGAAATACCAAGTATAAAGATAAAAAAATACATACTAGGGTAAATATACACAAATATTTAGGTTAATGGACAAAGAAGTATAATCAAGACTTGGCTATGAAACTCCAAGCACAAGGAGTTATCAAAAATCTAAGAAATCCTTTGGAAAGTAGTGATAGGATCAAAATGAATAAACTTCTCAAACAAAGATTAATACAATTTATGCATAAACTCGACGATAATCTTCAAGACCCTACCGTCGGATCGAAAATATGTTTCGAGAGATATATGGAGATTTTTACTTTACACTTAAAAGTATATATTCTTTATGAAATTCCAGGTATCCAATGTATGTCTTTCAAAAACTTTATGTAGAATCGTTTTAATCGGATTATATACGAAATTCAAATGTTTACAGATAATGTTTCAAAATCCTAATAATTAATTGTAAATTTCAGCTAATACATTGTTGGTAAATTGACCACTATAAAAGTTCATTATATCGATTTCGTCAACACGTAGGTACAAAAAGTACCTTCGTAATTGGACCGTATTCATGTAAATTTAAGGGAGGAAATATTTTGCACGTAGGAAAAAACTCGAAGTTTAATTACTAAAAGTAATTCATGTCGGCTTTTGTACATAGGTACATATTTCTCTTAACTTGAAATTGGTAAAAAAGGATCGTAAATAGGGTAACGTTATTTGAAATCCTGGCCGTTATATTATCTACTGTATCAAAGTTTCTACACGCTAATAATATGAATATACTTATTTTCATACCTTGTTGGTAGCGCTTTAGATATTATGACGTTGTCGATTCGATTGCTCGAAGTAACAGTAGTATTTCGTGATTAAGTAGAAGGTGTATTGTTCTAGGTTTGGTAGACCGCTAGCCGGTCAGCACACTAATTTGTATAGCTAATTTCTTGGCTCGTGCCTTAGTTTGAAGTGGGCGTATACTATATTTTACTTGTAGTCAATAAAGTAGATCCACAAAACAAAACACTTAACTTGAAATCAGTATAGCCAAATTTGCTGTAAGTAAAGTTGACTTATTGCGCTGCAATTACAACTATTTAAAAACCAGTGGCTTTTTGATTTATGTACATACATTAGTATACTGGACTAATTGTTTTCTGTAAACACTGAATTACTTCTTCGTTAAATAGCCAGATACTTGTCAATTTCGAAACCAAATTGACCGCAATTACTTCTATCTTCTTTTCAACATTGAATTCAGAATTTATAAATTCTCATAAACTTGTTTTTCGTTTCAAATTTATATAAACTTCAAGTTTAACTATACTAATGGAAAAAGTTATTATAGCCGGCATTTTTACCAAAACAGTTGTTTTTATTTTACTATAGAGTTCCTATTTGCCAGCACGTAACTTAAATTTATCGGGTAACTTATTAAAGTAACCTTTACTACGTATGGTTAGCCTACTGTTATCCATAAAAGTTTTAATAGCTTTATTTGGTAACGATGTTGTTATAACATTAACGAGATTATTCTTACTATCCATCTATAGGAATTCTTTTATCTTCCTCCATTTGTAGAATTCACGTAGAAAACATTATATCGATTATCAGGCGTTTCTCGCTGGTAACTCCGCGTTTCGAAAGACATTCGAATAAGTTTTTCGAAAAGATATAAATTATTACCTGAATGAAAAAAAAAACCTCAACTTTTCGGTAGTGTTGTTAAAAATTCCTCTATTACTAAATCTATATCGACGCCAGTTATCATGCCATAAACCTCGAAAACCAATACGTTTCATGAAATTTTCCTACACTTGAAGAAAGTCCAATATATTAGGCTTTCTAAAAGAATTAACAGGTCGTTTAGCCTTGTTTTATTAACAAGAGTTTGGAGAAATTCGATTTGCGACGACAGGTTTATATTGTTCGTAAAAATGCCGTTTTCCAAGATTATGAACTTAGCCTTTAACAAATGAATTTGGATAATATTAATTTCTTGTTCTACATTCTTTATCTATCACTTTAACCTTTGATTTAGTCGGTTCAAATCTTCATCCGCTGTATTTCTACTTATACTATAATCGATAAATTGAAAAAGATTCTCGGTTTATATAGCGTAGTGATTCAATTACTACGGAGGCTTTACTTCAAGTATCGTTAAGCCCTAGCCACGACAGTCTTATCAATTGTAGCTAATTAAATGCCTTGGCCCTTTTGATGGATACTAAGGCAAGTATTGTTAACAATACCTATGTGGATAAACGATCAATCAAATTTAATATGGTTACCCACTTATAAAGTCGAGACCGGCTTATATTTCCAAAAATTCAAGTATTTGATAGCTTGTTTATTTTAATTCTATGAAGCTAACAGTTTCAATGGAGAGGGTATCCTTAGTTGATAAACCTATTAAGCGGAAGTTTCAATATTAATTAACGAGTAAATACTAGTTTTATGTTAAAAACTTTATATTGAGTTTCGATTGAAGGTGCGACTAATTAGATAGAAACTAATGGACGACTTCTTTAGATAATTATAATAGCGGTTTAATATATTGTATGATGGTCCCCAGAAGGGTTATATTACCTAGTTTTTGCGCCAAATATATCAAAATCATTTGCTGTAAATTAGGTATCGATTAAGTATGCGTTTACGTTATATCATAACTATTAAAAGTGAATCTTTTATTAGTTTTGATTAGAAAACTTGCTTTCTAGCAATCATTTAGCGTTGGCTGGTTTTCTTAGTCGTTAGCGATTTCGTAAGGATTTGGATCATTCCTTTATTACAGTATTTTTCAACAATTAGGTGTGATTTTTCATACGGACTCCCCATAACCCTATTTTTAACTTCATGAATAATTTAGATTTGAAGATCCTAGGTTTTCGGTTTTTGAGGTTAAAGTCGTATTTAGATATTTATTTCACAACTTTCTTAATAATGAGTCCATTAATTTCAATCCTATAGTTTTCCCTAAAATCTTTACGAGGAGTTTAAACAACACTTTATGTATTAAGTTTAATAATCATATCTCAATAGTCCTTCTCTTTCATATTAAGCTAAGCAGTATTTTAACTCCGTTCCATTGGATAATTCATATTTTTCACGTTCCTCTTCTTTAGCGGTTATCTTACTTGATAGTGTTTTATCAGCTGGTTAATTACCAGGGAAAATGGGTTATATTTGCTAATTCACTCAACTTAAGGACTTTTATCATTTTGATTAGTCGCCTGAACCAGGGTTTGACTTAAGTTATACATAACATCGAATCATTGTTCGAAGTTTTGATAATTTCTATAGAGTTGGTGATACTTAAGATCTTAAATATACTATTCCTCCTACCTGATTTATGTTATACGAGAACGTTTCTTTTCAAAGGTAAAACGAGTACGGTAATAGCCGTATGATGTTTTCTAGTATTGAAGGTGTTATTAACTCATCGTCGTGCCGATTCCTTCTGGAGTTCCTTCATGGATTTAACGTATGCCATCAATTTGGTTTTGATATTTGCTGATAATAGAGATCCATTCGTTCGACGAGGATATACTTTCAAGATTAACGACTTTGGTAGCAGTGTATGATGGCTCATAATATTATTTGAATCCCTTACTAATATCTAAAAATATGTGTTCTCCTTCGTAAGACTTCCAGTTTTTAACGTAAATATATCGTACTCTTTGCAAAGTAATGCGTATACCCTTTCAACTTTTACAATGTTTAAATAGGCTTTAAGAGGCACATGTTTATACTAAATACTAATTAGGTTAGCGTTTACCTGAAATGTCGCCACCGTAAAGTTGGTACTGGTACCGTAAGAAATGACATCCGGTGGGTTTATGTATATATTAATCTATAATATCTTTACCGTTTTACACTTATCCTCCGCTAATAGGGACTTAAGGAATTTGGCTTTGTAAAAAGAGGTTTCGAAGTTCATAACGTGAAAAAATGACTTATTGTCTAAGCAAAACATATAGACAAGGATTGTGTAATGAATATCTATGTTTAATTTGAATGTAAAATTGAATTTACTGGAGGGTTGATTATATGTTTTGCAATGATGACTACGTTCTTTCTCATAGTCCTTGGGGCAAATTATTCCACATTTTCATGCCCTGCGGATTTGAAAACTTTGTTAAGTTTGTCGACGGTTAGATAATTTAAACATCAGTATAATTATCATATTTCTTACTTCGTTAGTTTTAATACCATTATCTTAAAGCCTTCGAGATGAAATCGAAAATACCCCTATTAAAAGGCAAAAGGAAACCTTTAGCTGTTTTTAACCAGTTTCTCAACGTTAATGTTAACGTTGATACCGAGGATTTTGATATCTTTGAAATAAAATAGAAAAGGGGTAGAGGAATTCAAATTGTGAAACGCAACCGGCGTAATAACGGTTTAGACAATCGTGTTTCCCAATAACGATAGTTATTCGCCTGCGCCGAAGATAACTTTAACTTCGTTAGTATTTTGACGATTGATTCCCGTAGTAACAGTATTTTCCCTTCGTAATATCACGTATTTCGAATAGTTTTCTATTAAGTACTTTGTTATCCTTATGTCCGCCATAATACCTTGAAACATGTGCTCCGTGTAACAATCTTGGAGGTTGAAGGTATGTAATAGGTTAAATACTGAGTTAAGTTAAAGATAAGAATTTTCGCTACTCAAATGGTATAGGAAGGTGTGGTCGACTAGTTATTAGGCCGCATTAGGAGCAAAATTTTTATGTCACGTGATTTACTAAGAAATATTGTTATCGTTAATATCCCATTTTCCTGTGCAATTTTTGATGTACTCAAAATAGTCATAAATAAAAGTATTGGGGTATTGGCTAAAATATATTACCTATTATTTATAACGTTTATCCAGAAGGTTACGAGTTAACCAAGACCCGTAGTGAATATAAATTTAATACCTTTTACCATTATTACGATCATAGGTGTTGTGGTTAGTCTATTTGGTTGTGCTTTTCCTTATTAACGTTAATGTAGTTATGGCTTTCATTTCTAAAATTTTGGACCAAACTTTAAGCGTTAGAGAAGCCTTTATTTACCATCGATTTAGTGTATTATCGTACGGTCTTTTACATTTGTATTGTGAAAGTTATGAATTTAGGGTTATATATTGAGTGAAGTCTTTGTAAGTATCATTACGATCGTAAACGAGGATCGTAACTGCTTCAAAAAGCCTTTATAGGTGGCATTTAGGCGTTATACAGTGTATTTAAACTTGTTTACGCCTATGAATGTTTTTCCTACTTAATTTCGAAACTTAGTTTCGCTAGTATAGACGTTTAACATTACTTGTTGGCACAGTTTAAGCTTAGAAAGTTTTGGATTAAAAATACTTATCGTATTTTTTTTTGAGTTATTATAGTTGTTTACCTAATCATGGACTTGTTTTTATAATGTTACGTATGGTTGACATGGGATTCGAAATGGCTTTTAATACCATTATAAATTTCGCACGAAGTTTTCTCTTTCGTTGAGAATTTAAGTAACAATTTTTGGGGTGTTTGGCAAAGATGTTAGGATAAATTAAATGAAAACTGGAGGTAAAGACCTTTATCTAGATGAAAATGTTTGAAAAGGGTATTATTCTCGTATCTAGAAGAATCTGGGTCTTACCATCATACTTCTTAACATTATTCCACATTTTTACGAAGACTGTGAAAGTTTTGTAATTAATATTGATCATCTTAAAAGGTTCAAATGCAAGGTCTCGATATTCTTCCTCTTCGTTTATGGTGAGTCCCGTTAATTTAGATTGTAGGTCTTTAAAATTTAAATTAAAAGAGTAACTAACAGTCGTTTGGCCTGAGGAGTAAAGTTTTATAATAAAACTTTTCATGTGTTTGCAAGTATAAGCGTATTTATGGTAGGAAGCTTTGCTTTAAGGAAATTAACTATTTTAATGGAAATATTAAGGGGTAGGACGGACTGGGTCGTAGGCAAGATTTTGGGGGATTTGGCGATTTTGGTTAATTAAACGGGATAGCGTTAACATGAATTTTTTTTGTTGCCTTAGCAGTTGTTGTTTCACGAGTATTACTACCGTTAAAAGTATTCTCCGAATTGTCACGTAAAGTTGTTTGATTGTAGAACAAATTAATAGTTTTTCTATTGTAATAGTATGAAGAATTGCTTCCGGCAGAGAAGTTAGAGATTTAATTTTACTGGGAATTAAGGGAAGGTTTCCTCAAACGTGTATAAGGGCGTTAAGGATTTTCAACTTCTTGGCCTTTTCTTCTAGGGTTTTAAGGATTGTAATTTTAATGGGGGTCTTTATCTTAATCTAGTTTAAAAAGTTTTTTTGTTGGGTTTAATAGTTTTTTTCTGTGAAGTTAATCCTTTATCAAATAACCTGTCTTTTTTTAAAAAGAAAATTAGCCTTAACTGTATGCTAGATCATTTTCCACATGTCAATCGTTTCATATTTGAAACATTTACAGAGGTTTTGAAGGGAGCGAGCGTCACAACTAAAAGTTTCGCTAAGTTTAGTATCAGGGATGTATTCAATAACATAATTGGTCAAATATTTGTTCATTCAAAATTCGTTAACATCTTCAATTTAATTTTATTTATCGTCAGGGTTTGCGAAAATATTTTCGAAGATTTTATTTATTTTCATATATTTTTCATTTGGTATCATTGTGAGGTTTTAACTTATATAATATTTGGTGGTCGAAGGACTTGACGATTGTGAGTATGGAGCTTGCTGTTTTGGCGTGAAGTCACTTTAGGACTTAACGACTTGTCGTTGAGTTGCGCGATGTGAATATCTTGGCGCAACTTGGCGATTTTTTGTATTTTCGCTCGAAGTAGCGATTTTAACGATATTTGAGACTTTTAACGGTCAAATTCAACGTCTTTAAGAAGGATTCGTGAAGATTTTTTGGTGTTTTCGCTGGCGATACCGTCGTTATCTTCTTACCAACGTGTAACCCGATATAACTTAAAAAGCCTTTTTTACTTACTGCTGTGAAAACTAACGTAATTCGTAGAAGCTTTTGGAAAGAATCATACCTGTAACTTCGTCTTTCACAAAGTGTAAATGGAAAGTAGTTTTTTCTTCTATTTAGTTTATACTTAATTAGTCCAATGATTACTCATCAGTGTTGTTAGGGCTTTAGACGTTACCACTTTGTCGATTTGATTGGTCGGAGTACCAGTAGTATTGCGTGATCAAATGGTGGATGTATTGTTATAGGTTTGGCAGAGCGCTAGCCTGTCTGCACACTAATTTTGATAGCTAATTGATTATTCTGTGCCCTAGTGGGATGTGGATGCATAATGCACTTGACTTTCAATCAATACAGTAGACTCACAAAACAATACACTCAACTTTCTATCAGTATAATTAACTTTATTTTAGGTAAAGTTGACATAATGTACTTCAATTACTACTTTTCGAATATAACTCATAGATAAGGATTGGTATAAAATTATTATTTTCCCTTCATTTGCCCAAGTAATTATAAACCCCGTATTTATTTTCGGTGTTTGATAACGTTTAAATTCTTCATATATATTCGTTGTAGATGTATTTAAAATTTCGCAACGTCAATATCAGTTAAAACTGAATCGGCGGCAATGTCTTTTTTTATATTATTTTCATTTGTAAATTTTGTGTGTTTTATAGGTTAAAATGGTATTGGGCATGGGTAGAAACTAGAATTGAGATATACACTTATCTGATTTTATTGTTGGAAATCACTTATTATGTGAAGCTCTCATTATAACCATTAAAATATATCAGGTCATAGTTACACAAGGCTTTATAATTTTAAGGTTAGCTTTCGTAACCCTCAAAATCCCTTACTCAATACTCATAAATTTGAATTTTATGAACGATATATTCACCGGAAAAAGGTCGGGTTTTCGTTCTTGAAAAGGTTCTTCGTTTAAAACAGTGATTTTTGGAAGTTATTAAAGTATTAATGAATATTAGTGAAAAGGGGCTTTGCCTTACAACCCTTTTTTAGTTAAGCGAGCCTTCGGTTCGCTAAGTCTAATCTTGATAACTTCCTGATCTAAATTCTTTGTATACATTTTTGAAGAATAATATATCCCTTTCAAAGACAAATTTTTTAAACCAACGCCTTGTAATACGAAATTTCTTTTCACCTTTTCCTTTGAAAAACGTTGAACAATCAGTGTAATTGAAGAGAAATGATTTACAATCGTTATAACATTGAGAAATCGCTGTATACGGTTTTATGACGTGGATTTTAATAAGAATAGTATAACTTGGGCCCAGAGCCTGCCAAACGTAACGTGTAATAATATATTAATATAACTATTTACCTTTCTCAGACTAAAGCCCGTAGCATTCATTTATTATATCCGATTATTTGTTATTATCGACAAGGCGAAAATACTTGATAGGTTTTTGTTTAAAAAAAAAACGATTCGGATCGTTCAACACATGTAAATATTTTATAAATATACTAAAAACAAACCTTTATGGACTCTCTTTTAGCCTGAATCCTACTTATTTGGTTTATTATTCTTAGAACCTCGATGAAAGTTTTTGAAAAAAGAGATTAAATTATACATGAAACTCTTTTTATCGGGTATATATATTGTGATTGATAAAACGTAGAGGGAATCCCTTTCAATACGTAAAATTATATCGATATTATTCTATTGTTAAGAATTATATTCTTAATTACGATATTGGTATTACGGTTAATGTAACTCTAGGAAATCTGACTAACCGATTAAATAGTAAACGTGTTATAACACAAAAACCAACTGCAGGTAATGGAACAGGCCAGCAGTCCGCTGCGCCATCAGAAACTTGATGTCCAACACATCAAGCCAAGGATCTCTATTATGTAAGCACCCAGGGTTAGGGTTTGGACCGACAGGACCGCCCACGTTCCAGTCGACAACATTGGGATCGAAAGAAGCGACATCGACTTCAGCGGTCCAGTACTGAAGATGGTATGAGAGCTATAGGATATAAGGACACGACCATCACCACATAGATATTATTTACTTCATAGATCTTCAGTTGTCAATCTAAGTATTCAGTCTCAGTGGATTCTGAGTAGCCTCACGGCTTTTGATCATTACTTGCACGGTTGCGATATTGTTCACTCAGCACCTCTGTTACCTTCTTGATAACATAAACCCTCTGACACCTTATATATACTCACGGGTATTTTTTGTGATCATTACAAACCGAGTATGGATAATGAAATAATTATGGCCAGTCGTTTTAACATCTTTATTGGGGATCAAAAACGTCGCCTTCACTGAAGTAAAGAATGTTTTTATAGCTCCGAAAGTTCTGTTTGCGGACCAGATCACCCTTTTCTTAACACTGACCAAAGCATGCTGGCTACTTAATCCTCAGGAAATAATAGTATACATTGCATGAATCGTAAAAAAATAAAGGTTTACGACTCTAAATACCTTAATCTTTTGAATCGAGAAATAATTACTCTCCGTGGAAATGTAGTTTTTATAAGTGTTTCAAGTTTTTAGTCCTGTTTCTAAAGCTTTAACACAGTGAATCCAGACGTAAAAGGTTATATCGCTTTTATGTTGAAATACGGTTTGAGGAATGAGTAATATTTTAATGAAATTCGAAACTATTTTACAAGAAACATATAACTTTCACTAAAGAAGGTATGAGAGTAGTTATAAATGCTTTTATGGACCGTTTTTGAATAGGCTAAAACCGAGTTATTAAAAGTTTAAATATATTAATGTTTACTTTGCAAGCTCTTTTAATGGATGAATATAGTCTTCGCAAATATATCGAGATTAAGTCAAGATATATATAAGTTACACATACTTTTGTCCGAATCAATAGGGATTAGTATAGCGTTATAATCGATATTTAGATCTTTTTGGACTACCTATTAAACAAAGTTGGTAGCTTTCTAATAAGAAATGAACTTTATAAAAAACTACAAGTAAGATCAAAAAAACGATAATTATTCTATTAGCGATCGCAAACCGTCGATACCTTTAGTATAAGTTGGCTATTCAAAAAGAAACGAAAAATACGACTCGCTTAAATTTCAGGAACAGCTAAAATAGAAATACAAATATAAAAAGAGGGTTTATAACGATTTTGGTAAAGGTAGTTATTGTGTTCGCTATTATGAGTATAAGTCTTACGAGGTTCGTAATAAACCTTGCGATAGGCGTCGCGACGGTAATCTCCGCGGCGACTGTGATAGTCGTCGCCGCGATAGCGATGGTCGTCAATATTGTAGCCGGCACCGCGATTGTAGTCGACACTGCGATCATAGTCGACACCGCGATCGTAGTCGACACCGAGATCGCAGTCGCCAGCGTAAACGCGTTAATAATATTGAATTTGACTCGGAAACTAACTATTCAAAGCAAAGTAACACTAAGTTTTCTTATTCTTTGTAAGCGAATAAGGTGAATTTTATAAATAAGATCGCGGGTTTCGCCTCGTTGTTAAACCGTCAGACTTATGTCAATCATAAGTATCAGTGCTAATCCCTTAATATACATTTGAAAAACGTAAAGGTTTGTTAGTAAACAGAGATTTTGTTTTTACAAGCTACAAAACGTATGATTCGATATATAAATATAAAGACTACTTTTAGCTAAAAGTCACTAACTTTATATAAAATTGGGAAGTTATTAATGTTAAACCCGTATATGAGAAAGTTTCAATGGTTCTAAAAATATATTGATCTTTTCAGTAGTTACTTAAAACATTTTATTACATAAAAATCATACTTTTTATTTTAATACAAGTATTGGAACAGATATCATATGTAAGTTGTAAATCAAAAAGTATTTTATTCATTATGTTGAAACTATTCTTTTGCCAGGATAAACTATTTTAGAAATTAGAGGACCCTTAGTAAACAGTTTTATTAAGGTTCTATAATTATTCTTAACTTATGGCCATATGTTGAACGATACGCCTGGCATTTTTTAAAAAACAGCAAAAGTATAGATTATGAATCGCCTCGATGTAAGTATCCTATTATTTAATAATGAGTTAAAGCCTGCCGAAGCTAATATTCTCATATTCAAATATTATTCATTTCCAAGATTATTATATTACGGTGCCTTTTACCGTTTATTCAAACACTACAAATTGAGTAATTCGTAAGGTGTTTAATAAAACCTTTATCAACAGTATTTTATCGGAATAAACCGTTTATCTTCTAGTTAAATATACCAAGTTTTCAAAGTGATGTTTTGTTATATTTAATGCCTAATATTTGAATACGTTAAACTCTATTGTGGATTCCATTACGCTTTGCGTTATATGACTTTACAACTCTACTGATACGTTAATTACAATCCACAAACACATACGCCTAGTCACTATTATACAATGTAGAGATACCGTGTTCTTTTTCACGAGTTGGAACGAAGCTTTCTAGGCGTTAATATAGGTTGTCAGAGTAGGAAATGTAGCTTTTGAGACTATATGACCAATTTATAAGGTAATAAGTAAACATTAAATAGCTTTTATAGCTATAGGCGAGATATGTTCGTAGCCACTTATAGGATCGTAGTTTCAATTAGAATTTTGCAGGGCTGAAAAATTAAAAAGATAATATTATCGCTCAGTAGGAAACAGTGTCGTTAACTCACAAATCAACACACTATTCCTGCATTTTATCGCCAGCTTTATTCAAGATGCTCAAGAATTAATGGAAATCGCCCAAAACATAAATCTCGCGGAAAAATGGAATAAGCCTCGTTTAAAGGAATTTCGGCTTTTGATCAGTATTAAGACTCCTTATAATATCTCAATACATAAAACTAAATAGGGAGTTTACGCTACTTTCACTACGGATTTTAATACATTTAATATAATTAAAGTTTATGATAAATTTACCGACGTGTAACAGAATTTATAACCAATTGATTTGCCGGTTAGGTAAATAGTAAAGGTGGCTTTGATTGAAGGGTGGTAAAACAAAAATTTAAACCGTTGCTATTACCAGGTTTTACGCCGAAATAAGGCTTTTTTCGACTAATGGTTTAATATCTTATACGGTGAATGTTGTAGATATTTTTGAATGATATGTTTTAATTTACCTTACTAATTTTTGTTGTGTCGATAAAATTACACTATGTTAGAAAAAACTCTATTATAATTAATTTCAAACCTTTTAATATATATACTCTACTAGATGACAATCCCTCATCTTCACAAGTAAACGTCATTTATTTTCTAAAAGAAAAGCCAAATGAAATTCGATTGTAAACATTAACTAATTCTTTTTTGAAATTTTTCTAACATTTAAAATTCAAAAATCATTTTACCTTTATATGATATAACGACCTCGAATACAAAAAAGTTGCTCCTATAAAATCTTGAAATTCGATATCCTTTTCCCAGAAGCCTATAGTTCGTAATCGTAAGCCTTATCGCGTATTTTACTAAGAATTTATCGATAATATTATCATTTCTTCGAATAATCTGAAAAAATACGAAACCCACCTCTCTTAAATCCTGGTTTCATTTACTAAAATTTGATATTCATTATCTTGAAATAGTTTGATATAAGTTTTTGATCCGAAAGATTACTGGGTTTCTTCGTAAACAACTATACAATTTTGACTACTACGGAAAGTACCTAGGCCCTTCGGGTAATCTTCTACTATATGACCTTCAAGGGTTTAAAAAATTTTTAGTCGTAGTGTGATTTCTACACCCGACAATACCCTTCGTCGCTGAATTATTGAAATTATTACAAAACGTAAAGAGTTATTTATTTCTAGTAGGTCATGAGTTGGTCGAGTGGAAAATAATCATCGTGAAAAAAATACTATATTTTAATTACAAATATTTTTCCTATAAACTAGAAAAACGATTTATTTACGGATTTATCAAAATACTTATATAAAACGTTACGCTTATACCACTTTCACTCTATTCTGTTACTATTTCTGAAAGTTAACGGAAGTTTTAAATGTGATTTTGACGTTATATTATATTAATTAAAACCTAATTTTACATTGAAACGGAAAAATGTTATTCTTGTTCATACCATTAAACCGATTATATTTTAATATATATTACACTAAGATGAAACTAAATTTTAAATTATTACTGTTCAAGGTATCATACCTCTTTTAGTAATATGAAAGTTTTAACATCACTTCTGTAGGTAATCCGTATTATATTATCGTTTTAATCGATACCGAGTCTATTAGAAAAATTATGAATTTAACCTTTTTTAATTAAACTTATACTGATAAAATATATAAACGCTTCGTTGGTAGGGACTTAGACGTTGCAAAGTTGTTGATTCAATTGGTTGAAGTAACAGTAGTATTGCGTAGTTAAGTAGTGGATGTATTGTTTTAGATTTGGCAGACCACCAGCCAGTCTACATAGTAATTTATATGGTCAATTGCTCATCCCGTACCCTGGTGTGAAGTGGGCGTATACTGTATTTGAGTTTCAGTTAATATAGTAGGCCTATACAAAACAATACACTTAACTTGCAGTTAGTATAGTTAACTTTAATGTAAGTAAAGTTGACCTATTGTATTATAATTACTACTATTTCAACACTGGCAGATTTTCAGTTTGTTTACGTACGCTTATGTGGTTAACTAATCTTTTTCGGCAGCTAGTGAATTGCGATCTTGATAACTGACCAGACTATTATTAATTTCAGTTGACTTTTATATTTTATTGCATCTATTTGTAATCAAACTTACCCTATGTACCGTTAATTTCCCTACTGTTTCGAAGTTCGACTTTGTTAACTTTTATAAAAAGGTTTTCCCCTATAAGATAATACAAATTTCTACTTTAACCATACTCATCAAACAAGTCGCCACCGTTAGTCTCCTGGTAGTTTTTCAGTTCTCTAGCATATTCTTAATCTCTTTTACGTGATTTAGCCATATCGGACGGCCTTTCAATGTAGCCCTCGATACATATAGTTAGCCTATTACTATTTATAAACCTCTTCAGGGCTTTGTTCGGCGATATCTTCGTTACGGCGTTAGCAAGATCATTCTTCCCATTAATTTACCGAAACTCCATACTCTCCCCGCTTTCGTAGGCTTCGTAGAGTGTTATTAAGTCGATTATCAGGCATTTTTCGCTAGTGGTTCCGAGCTTCGAAAGGTATTTGATCAGGACTTTCGAGTCGGTATAGATTACTACTGTTATAGGAGAAATCTTTAGCTTCCTAGTAATAAAGTGAAAGGTTTTCTACAGTTCTATGCCTATATTAAAGCCTTTTATCATGACATAAACCTTTAAAGTTAACACGCTTCATATGGTCCTCTTATATTTAATAAATGTTTCATGGATTGGATTGCCGATAATGTTAAACCAATCCTTCCGCCTGATTTTATTAATAAGGGTTATGACGAAGTCGATATATAAAAACTGGTCGGTGTTGTTTGCAAAAGACACATTCCTCAAGATTATAAACTTGGTCCTCGACCGGTCGATCGAAACCATATTAATTCTTTGGTTTAGGTTCCGTATTCGCCATTTAAACCTATTTTTTATCCTGTTAAAGTCGTTATCTATTTCATTTTGTATTTTTACCGTAATGAATAGGTCGTAAAACGCCTTCAGTTAGTATAGGGTGGTAATATAACTGCTACCGGCACGTTTCAGGTACTATTAAACTATAATTGCGTTAGTCTAATTGATTGTGATTAAATTAACGCTTTGGTTTTCTTGGAGAAAGTTAAGGCTGGTATTAATAGTAAGTATACAAATGAAATATTTATTAAAATTAAGTTGGTTATTCTTAGCCAAAGTTATAATTGGCTTGTAGTTTTAAAACTTAGAGTCTTTGATCGCTTTTTGTTCCGATATTATAAAGCCAGACATTTCAAATAAAGGTGTATCGTTAGTTTGCATACCCACGAGGCCGAAGTCTTTCTATTACGTTACCAGGAAATACTGGTTGTATATTGAAAACTTTATACCTAGCCTTAACTTGAACTATAATTAATAAGTTAGGAAATAATGGAAGCCTATTTTGGCCAATTCTTATAGTAGCTTCATATATCGTATTACCGTCCCCCAAGGGTAGACAATACGTAGTTTCTATAACAGTTTTAGCAAGACGATTCGCTGTAATTCGGTTGTTAACTATGTGTATATTTATGTTATATTTCAGCTATTAAGTGTCATCATGCTTTTTGTTTTGATTGATAAACTTGCGGCTAAGGTGACGACCAAACCCTAGCTGATTTTCCAAATCGTTGGCGACTACATAACAATCAAGTTTTCATTTTTATCACTGTATCCTTAAATAATTGAAAGTGAGTTTTCGTACGGCTGCCCCGTGATCTTGCCCTCAACATCATGGATAATCTTCGACTTAAAAATCGTTAAATTTGAGTTTTCAAGGTTAAGGTTGGCCTTCGATACGAATTGTATAATTCCTCTAATTAATAGGCCTTTAATTTCTACATTATCGCTTTCTTTAAAGGGTTTGACGAAGGTTTTAATAATAACTTATACATGAAGCTTCAGTACTAAGTCTTTGTTATCTTTTTTTTTTGTTTACTCAAGTAGTATTATAGATACAGTACGGTGTATATTCTTCTTTTTCAACATTCCTCTTTCGCAGGGATCGTCCACGTTGGAGTTGTTTTATCGGCTTATCGATATTAGGTGGAAAGTATTCGTGTTAGCTCGGTCGTTCAGCTTCAAGGTCTTCGTTTTTAATTATTTTAATATAGAGTTTAACCTAGGTGGTAAGAAACGCTATAGAGTCGTTAATAATTTTAACAATTACTTTAGAGTTGGCGATACTAATGATTTTATATGAGTCTTTCTATTTACATAGTTCCCGTCACACAAGGACTTCACTTTGTAACTGCAAAGCAAGTACGTCGATAATCGTAGGGCTGTTCCCGGTATTAAGGGTGTTATTTATTTGGCGATACGCCGATTCCTTCCGCAGTTTCTTTTGTGCTTTTCTATAGACTATAACTTGGTTTTGGGTACTTGTTAATGGTACAGATTTCCTAGTTAGGCATGGATATTCTCTAAAGACTAGTAGTGTGAGTATTAGGTTATTAGGGTGCATGATATCGTTCAAAACCTTCACCGCCTTTCATAGGCCAGCTTATAGATTCTTAATGCTTTTAATTTGTAGAGTAAAGACATTTTACGCTCGAAGAAGTAATAAGTATACCCTTTTAACCTTTTTAATGCTTTAGTAGGCTTTTATATGCACCTATTTATACTGGACTCCTATTATCTTGACATTTTCCTATAATTCCGTCGCCGTGAAGTTGATGCCGATATCGTAGACGTAAACGTTAGTTGGGCTTAAGTAAGTGTTAATTTATAGTATCTTTAATGTTTCCCACGTATTTTTTTCCAATAGGGACTTCAACAAATTAGCCCTGTAAAAAGAGGTTACGGAATTCACGACCTAAATGATAGGCTTGTTATCTAAGTAAAATTCATTAATAAAGACCTTGTAATTAAAGTTCTTATCTTTTAATGCAAATTTGAGATTTTGGGAGACTTGGGAATATATTTAATAGTAGTGGGAAATCTTTTCAATAGAGGTTAGGGCAAAGTATTCTATGTATTTATGCCTTACGGATTTTAGGACTTCGTATAACTTTTTAACGACTGGGTAATTAAAACGAAGGTATAGTTATCGTATGTCGGGCTTCTTTGAGTTTAATACTACTGCCTCTAAGCCTTAAAGATAAATCCATAGATACCATTATTTTGAAGCAAGGAGAAACCTTTAGATGTTTTTAATCAGTTCTTCTACTATAACGTTAAAATTAACGCCAAAGTTCTTTCTATATTTTAGGTAAAAAAGAAAATTATTAAGGGACTTAGGAATATGTAATATACTTAGTTTTATAATAATTTAAATTAGTATCATCCTTAATAACGATGAGTATTTAGCTTATTCGAAGTTTACTATCGCTTTACCAGCATCGTAACGATTGATTTTTGTAGCTGTAATGCTTTCTCTCCATAATATCACGTATTACAAATATCTTTCTATTAAATTCCTGGTTATCACTATGTCTGGTATAATACCTTAAAACGTATTGTATGCGTAACGATCACGAATGTGAAAGGTTTGTAAGGGGTTAGCGGCTTGGTTAGGGTAAAGATAAGGGTTTTTACTATTGAAACAGTACAGAAAAGCGTTGTCAGCTAGTTACTAGGCCGTATTAAAAGAGGAATTTTTATGCTACATGATTTATTTGAGGGTATCGTAGCTGCTGATTGGTTTCTTGCCCTTAAAGTTTGTAAATTAATTCAAATAATCCAATTTGAAGGTAGTAGGGTATTGGATGTAGTATATTACCTTTTTGTCGTTACGCTCGGCGGAAGGATGGCGAGTTAACCAATAGCCAGACTTGCTATAATATAATATTTTTTGCCATGATCACGACGATAGTTTTTATGATTAAAAAGTTCGTTTTAATCTTAACCTTATTGGAGCCCGTATTGTTGTTGCTTTTAGTCTGGTGTTGTAGATCCAAACTTTAGGGGTTAAAAGCGCTTATAAACTTATTTACGGTCGACGTATTTAACTACTATAAGGATTTTTTCATCCTAGTTAGTGAAATTATCTGCTTGGGCATATATACCAAACGTGTTTCATATAAACGTCATCACAACTATAAGCGAAAAGCGTACCTGGTTAAAAAATTCTTCGCAAGTGGTATATCAGAGTTATAAGGTGAATTTAAACTCGATAATGCCCGTAATAGCTACCTTTACCTGCTCGAAACGTGTATCTTCCAATGTAGGTTTTCCCTATTGTTTACAAACATAATATTAACTTATGAAGCATTTAATTTAATCAGTCCATTGGTATTTTATTCTTCTTTCTACTCGCTATTATCGTTGTCCACATTGTAGTGCCCTAATCCATATAGTATTAGGAAAGGTAGATGTCGTATTCGAAGTAGCTTTTTGTATTATAGTAAACTTTGTAAAAGGTAGGTATTTGGGTTAAGAAAGTTAGTTGGTGATTCCTAACGTGTCTTATAAGGATTACAGGAAATGATAAGTCAAAACCAGAATAGAATACCTTTATCTACTTGTATATGTTTCAGATGTATATTTTCTTTATATTGAAGTGGTTATAAATCTTCGCTTAGTACCTTTCTATATCCTTTTAAATCTTAGCGAAGATCGTAAAGGGTAAGTAGTTAATATTAACTATTTTAACAAGTCTTGGAAGTAGGTCTCTATAGTTATCTCAGTCTTTATTAGTGTGTCCTAGAAATTAAATCTTTGGAGCTTCCGAAACGCGGTGTTAATGGTAATTTATAGTCGCCTAGCCTAAAGTGTAAAGTCTTATGGTAGGACCTGTAGTGAGCTTTAGCATATAGGCCAACCTACAGTGGAAAGGCTTTTAGAGAGCTTGGCGATTCTTACTAAAGGGTTGGGTGGCAATAAGGATTTGAGATTTTTAAAGAAATTCACGATCTTACTTGATTAATTGGTAAAGGGCTCAAACTTTAATTTATTTAACCGCGTTAGCGGTTGTTGCTTTACGTACCTTACCGCCATCAAGAGCATACTCCGCATTATCACATAAAGGTATTGAGCTACCAATTAAGCACAGATTCCTTACCGTTAACGCGTAAAAAGGTTTAACTTAACTAAGGGTAAAGGAGAGGTCTCTTAAAACGCGTATGAGGGCGTTAAGGTTTTTTAATGCCTTCTCTTTCAGGGCATGGGTATTAAGGGTATTCTTTAAGTTAGTGAAATTTTAAAAAACGGGGTTTCTAGTTTATTCAAGCCTTTTTCTGACTCATAAATCCCTCATCGTTTAAGTTTTATCTTTGGTTTAAACTTAATAACTTTTTAAATCTTCTTTTACAGGTTAATAGTCTAGTCTTCGAAAAACTCACGATATGTACTAAAAGCGCAGTTGCCGCAGTCAAGTTTTTTGCTGCCGTTTTACTTAACAATAAAGTAGTCGACGAAGTTAACCAGTTGCCGTTTAGTTGAGTCTTCGTTGACATCTAGCTTTCAAAGGTTTTTATCGTACTACTTTAAAAGAGGGATCCGAAGGATTTAATCCCTTTTTAAAGCTTTTAGGTAAGTAATATCTTAAGGTTTTGGCTTATATAGAGCTTGCTAGGCGAAGGACTTGGTGTTTTGACGTAAAGTCGCGCGACGTGGTTTTCTCAACGTGAAATAGCGATTCTTAGTATTTTCGTTCAGTGAAATGACCTTGGCGATTAAATTGATGTAGTAGAAGTGAAAATAGTAAAATAAAGGGTAAAGTTTAATGTAAAGAGTAATATTGAAAGTCGTTTGTTATTTTAGGTAAAAGTCGAAAGTCGTTTATTATTTAGCCTTGAAACTTAGGCGCTTTTATAGTAGTAATATACGTAGTAGTATTAACTTAGCCGTTTACCAACTTGCCGAACTTTAAGACTTTTAATAATTAATCTTAATGTTTTTAAAAAAAGATCGATAAAGATTTCTTAGTGTTTTTAACCGCGATACCGTCGTTACTTTTAAACTGCTGTAAATACTGGCGCAGCCTAATGGTCTTCTTTACGTATTGCAGTAGGGACTGATACATTAGTAAATGCCTTTTTAAGAATTTTTCCTTTATCATAGCTGCTGTTGTTAATGTAAAGAGTAACCGGAAAATAGCTTTTGCTTATACTTAGCTTATTCAAGCTTAACCTAATAAATACTAATTAGTATTTGTAGGATTTAGACGTTATAACATTTTCGATTCCATTAGTCTAAGTAATAGTAGTATTACATAGTCAATAGTGTATGTATTGTTCTAGGTTTGGTAGACCACTTGCTAGTCTGCGTAGTAATTTGTATGGCTAATTGTTTGGCCCGAGCCATAGTCTGAAGCGGGAGTATAGTTAACTTGACTTGCAGCCAATACAGTAGGCTCACAAAAAACAATACACTCAACTTGCAGTCAGTATAGTCAATTTTTCCGTGAGTAAAGTTGATCCACTACACTTCCATTACTACTATTCCAACACGCATTGTCAATATGGAAATTTACTTCTATGTATATAATTTAGATGTTGTATTTTTTCGAACGACTTAATATGATCCCAAACCCATTTTTGCGTCTGCTAATGCCAATTAACGAGAAAATATAAACGTAAAACAAAGTAACTATACACAACCAGATTTTCGGGAATTTCCCTGTATTACTTAATAAAGTGAATTTTATTTCATGAATCGCCGAAGCTATATTACCTAATAAAATACGACTTCTATCCTGGTGGGCATATAAAAAAATAGAAATTGGACAATTTATCATAATTAACTTTATAAAGCGTGACAAAAACGAGGAAATAGTAAGCGGTACTAAAACTAGCTGTCCTTTTTGTTCAGTAGACCGTTCATTTATAATGAAAATAATGCATGACACGAAAGACTAATAATTTTTAGCCGACTCATTTAAAGGTTTCTTTCAATTTTTTTTTTAAATAGATACCATTCTAGGCTAAAACGTATAATAATTTCCCCAAACAGGTTCTATTTTCGCTTTTACAAACGGTGAAAGAGTATTATTGTTATTATTTTAGCTACGTTCATTTGCTAAACGATAATCAAAAGCTAATAGGTAGTCTTCCACAATATAAACCCCTGAAATTCATATTTATACTTTATATATTTCCTTTATTAGCGCTCTTAGAAACGTATTATTAGTCGCTACGTTGTGCGCATTACACGGTTATAACGAATTAGATATAATTATATCTATTACCTGTAAAACTTTCAGACTAACACCTAATACATGAAGCCTACACAAATCAATACACTCAGCTTGCAGTTAGTGTAGTCTACTTTACTATAAGTAAATTTAAGCTACTATACTATATATAATACTATTCCAACACTGGAAGCTTTTTAGTTTGTGCATACACGCTAGTGTAGTTTCCTTATCATTTCTGGTACGCGCTTAACTGCGACCTCGTTAACTGGCTAAACCCCTATTAATTCCAATCAACATTTATATCGAATTGATCCCAATTAAATGTTAATTAACCCCGTTTGCTGTTAATTTCCTTACGGCCCCGAGGTTCGAGTTCATAAAATTCTATAAAAATTTCGTGCGCCATAAACCTTTATAAACTTTTACCTTAATTATACGAATCTAATAAGTCCGTATCGTTGATTTCCTAATAGGTTTCTGGTTTATTAGTATATTTCTAGTCGTTGTAACGTAATTTAGGCTTACTGGGCAGCCTATTAACGTAGCCCTAGATATATGCAGTTAGTCTATTGTTATGTACAAACCTTTTTGAGGCCTTATTTAATGCTACCTTCGTCATGATATTAGCAGGATTATCTTTACCATTGATTTTTATAAACTCATTCATATCTCTACTTTCGTAAGCTTTAAAAATTATTATTACATCTATTATCAGGCGTTTTTCGCTAATGGTTTCAATCTTAGAAAAGTATTCGAAAAGGCTCTTCAAAGTGGTACAAATTACCACCGGAATAGGATTTTTTTTAACTACCTAGTAATAATGTTGTGGGTTTCTATAATAATATATCTATATTGAAACCTGTTATTATACTGTAGAGCTCCAAAGCTAACACGTTTTATGTACTCCTTTTATATTCAATACAAATCCTGTAAATTAGGTTGGCAATGATACTAAACTGATCTTCCCGCTTTTTTTCGTTAACGAAAGTCATTAAAAAGCCGATTTATAAAGACAGGTCGGTGTTATTTGGAGAATACATATTTATGAAGATTATTAAATTAGCCTTATATTGGTCAATGAAAACTATAATAATTCCGCCGTTCAGATATTGCGTTTACTATTCGAACCTCTTATATAACCGTTTAAATTTTTTATCCTCTGGCTATTATACTTATACCGCGATTAATAGTTCGTACAATACCTTCGGTTAACATGGGATAGTAATATAACTGGTATTGGTACGTTATTTAAGGTATCTTTAGGCCTCAGCCATAGTAGTCTTGTCGATTGTAGCCCAATCAGTTCCTTAACCTTTTTAACGAAAACTAAAGCTATAATTAACATTAATTATACATATTAACGATCTATTAGTGTTGAGTTTACTATATTTCTCCAACGTAACAACCAGCTTCTCATTCCAAAACTGAAAGTCCTTAATTTCCTATTGTTTTGATAACATAAATCCAGTTGTTTTAACGAAAATGATGTTGTTAGTTTACATAAATATCAGGTTGTGTCTTCTTTTTACATTACCAGTAATTATAGCTGGTATATCAAAACTTTTATCGTTGACTGTAATTTAAAAAAAATTAGTAGTTTAAAAACAAATAAATACCTACTTTGGAAAATCCGTATAATATCTTAATACATTGTATTACCGTCATAAAAGGTAAATAACACGTAATTCCCATGGTAACTTTCATAATACGATTTGCTAAAAATCCGTTGTTATTAAGTATAAGCTTAAGTTATATTATAGATATTAAACGTTAACTTATTTTTATTCTTCGGTAATGAACCTATTATTAAAACGACTACTTAACGTTAGTCAATCTTTTCAATCTTTAGTAAATACGTAAGGATCCTGTCTTTACCTTGATCACTATATCTTAAAACTATTTAACGTAACTTTTTATACGACCGCGCCGTTATTTCACCTTTAACCTCGTAAATAATCTTCGACTTAAAAATCGTGGTATTTGGGGTTAAAGGTTAAAATCGGTTTTTGGTACGAATTGTAAAACCGCTTCAATTAATTAGCCGTTTATCTCGACTCTATTGCTTTCTTTTAAAAGTTTTCCGGAGGTTTTAATAATCTCTTATATTTGAAGCTTTAATATCAAGTCTTTATTATCCTCCTATTGTTTACTTACCTAAACAATATTATAAATACAACTTGATATATATTTCTCCTCTTCCACGTTTTTTTTCTTCAACGGTTGTCTCCGTCAGTAGCATTTTATCAACTTATCGATAACGAGTGAAAGAGGTTCGTATTAGCTCGTTTGCTTTGTTTAAATATCTTTATCGTTAATAGCGCTAATATAAGGCTTAATATGAGTTATTAGAAAAGATATAATATTTTTAACAGTTTGAATAATTACTTCAAAGTTTACAAAATTTAAAATCTTATGCGGGCCCTTTCATTTACCCGACTCCCGCTGTATTATGATTTCACTTTATAATGCTAAATCAAATACATCGATTATTATAAGGCCGTTCATGATATTAAAGGCTTTATTAACCTGGCGACGTGTCTATTCCCTTCGCAATTCTCTCAAAGTTTTACCGTAGACTGCAACACGCTTTTAAGTACTTACTAATAATGAAGATTCACTTATTAGGTATAGGTACTTTTGAAAGACTAATAGTATTAGCACTAGGACGTCAGGGCCTACAATATATTTTAGGCCCCTTACAAACATTTGAAGGCGTATCTCCAGATCCGTAAAGCTTTTAATTTTCAGTGTAAAAATATTATACGTTCGACGAAGTAAGGCGTATGCCTTTTCAACCTTTCTAATACTCCAGTAGGATTTTATAAGCACCTACTTGCTCCAAATACTCATTATCTTAGTATTTTCCTAAAAATCCGCGGCCGTAAGATTAGTGCCAGTATCGTAGGCAAAGACATTATGTGGGTAGATATACGTATTAATCCGTAACATTTTTAGTATTTCCCACGAATATTTTGCCGAAAGGGACGTTAAAAACTTATCTCCATAAAAAAAAGTTACATTGTCAACGACGTAAAAAATAAGCTTATTATTGAAGTAAAACACATTGATAAAAACCTTGTAATTAAAGTCTTCATCGTTTTTGAGCGTAAATTTAAATCTCCGAGGTATTTAAACATATGTTCAACAATGATAATAAAACTTTTAAATAGCCTTTAGGGCAAATTATTCCATATCTTTATATCTTACGGACTTTAGGATTTGATATTACCTATAAACGACTAGGTAGTTAAAGAGCTGATATAATTAACGTAATCACGACTTCGTTAGGTTTAACACTACTACTTTAAACCCTTAAAGATAAAACCACATATACCATTATTTAAAATCGAATAGAAACCTTAAACCGTTTTTAACCAGTTCGTTTGCATTAACGTCAAAGTTGATGCTGAGGGTTTTGATATCCTCCAAAAAAATAAATAAAAAGTTAAAGGACTTAGGAATATGAAAGATAATTCCTCCTACAACAATTTAAATTACCATTATCCCTAATAACGATAAATATTCGCATGGTTCGAAGCTAACTTTAGCCTTACCAATATCGGAACGATTAATCTGAGTATTTATAGTACTTACCCTTCGCAATGCTACGTACTACAAATAACCTCCTATTCAATACCTTACTACCCCTATTTCTAGTATAATACGCTGAAACGTATGATCCACGTAAAGATCACTAAGATTAAAGGTATAAGTAGTTGAGGGCTTAGTTAGGGTAAAGATAAGAGTCTTTACCACCTAAGCGTTATAGGAAGGCGCGGTGGGCTAGTTTTTAAGCTGCGTTAGGAACGGTATTATTATATTACTTAATCTATTTAGGGGTATTGTCGTAGGTAATCTACTATTTGCCTTCAAAGTTTGTAATTTGATTTAAGTAGTCCTGTTCAAAAGTAATGGGGTATTAAATATAATAGATTAATGTTTTATCATTTCGTTCGGCGGGGGAGTATAAAATTAACAAATAATTAGACTTTCTATAAATTGAATATCTCTTACCACTATTATAACGATAATACTTACAGTTAATAGGTCCGCTTAAATATTGGTCTTATTAACACTAACGTTGCTATTTCCTCTAATCTGTAGACAATAAGTTTGACTTTTGGTGTTAAGAACGCCCGTAACCGTACTTACAGTCGATATAATTAACTACTGTAAGGACTTTTTTTCTCATTATTAGGAAAGATATCGTCTCAAGGGTATATATCAAACGAGTTTGGTATACGCGATATTATGGTGGCAAAAAAGGAAAGTAACTGGCTAAAAAAGCCTTTATAGGTGGTATTTGAGCGTTATAAAGCATACTCAAACTCTCTAACGCCTGTAATTACTATTCGTACCTATTCGCGAAGTATGGATTTGACAGTATAATCTTTTCCTATTGCCTACTAGAATGATATCAGCTTATAAATCATCTAATTAAATATATCTATTGGTCGCTCCTTCTTTTTCTTTTTCGCGATTATTAAAATCCACCGTATAGTGATCTAATTTATATGCTATTAGAAGAAGTGAACGTCGTATTTGAAGTGGCTTTTTATACTATTATAAACTTCGATAAAGGTGGTTATTTGCATTAAAAAGTTTAGGTAAGAGTCCCTGGCGTGAGCTATAAGGACTCCGGGAAATAGTAACTGAAAACCAAAAGGGGGAACCTTTATTCACTTATAATTACCCAAAAGAGGTATTATTTTTGTATCGAAAAGATTATGAGGCTTTTTTTTTTCTGGCATAGTTTCAGATTCTAATGAAGTTTGTAAGAATTCTATGATTGATATTCACCATTAAAGCAGATTTTAAAAGGAAGTCGCAAAATTTATCCTAGTATTTATCATTATTTCCTATCAATTTAAGTTTCAAAGCTTTCGACGTAATGTATTAATAGTAATTGCAAATAGCTCAATCCGAGGGTTGAAGTCCTATAGTAAAACCTATAATAGGTTTTTGAATATAGGTAAACTTGATTTAAGGAGGTATTTAAAAGGATTATCAATTAAAGTACTAATGAGCCATAGGGACTTAATGGTTTAGGGAAATTTAACGATCTTACTTAATTTACTAATATAAGGGGCCGACTTCAAGTCCTCTAGCCGCGTGGGCGACTACTTCTTTACGTATTCTATCGCTGGTAAAAGCGTATACCGTGGTATCGCGTAAAAGTATTAGACTGCCAAACAAATTAACAAGATTTTTATTATTAGCGCGTAAAAAGGCTTAACATAACTAAAGGTAAAGAAAAGGTGCCCTACAAAGTGTATAAAAGAGTTAAAGGTTTTCAATGCTCTTACTATTCCCTCGGAAGTCTTAAGGGTTCGGATCTTGCAAGGGGTTTTTATATTGACTCAGTGTAAAAAAGGTTTTTATCAATTTTAAAAAGGTCTTTTTAGTAAGATAAATATTATAGTTAATAACTTTCTTTTTCAAATTGGCTTTAACAGTATGTTTCATTATCTTCTACATATTAAGAGTTTAGGGGTTAAAAAACTTACTGAAACATTGGAAAATGCGTGCGCCACAGCCGTAATTGTCGCCGAGATTTACGTAAAAAATGTACTAGTTAATGTAATTGGTTAGGTAAACATCAATTAAGGTTTTGTTAATATCCGTAATCCAAAACTATTCATCGTAATATTCAATGAAACGGTTCTAAAGGCTTTGAATTTATTTATATATTCCTGATTAAAAGTTATCGTAATGGTTTGGCTTATGTAAAATCTGTAAGGCGTATAAGGTAAGGCACTTGATAATCTTTAGACTAAAGGTTTCGTAGGAACTAGGAAACTTAGCGTTAAGTCTCGCATCGTATATTTCTTAACGTAACTTGGTATTTTCGCTTAAAATAACCATATTAACGATTAAGTTGGCGTAAAGGAAATAAAAAGAGGTAAAAGGGGTAAAGTTTTGGTGTAAAGGGTAAGGTCTCAAGTCGTTATTAGTAGTAAATATCGAAGGATATTTGTTGTTTAGCTGTGATAATTAATAGTTTTTATAGTAGTAGTACCCTTAATAGTACAAACTTATATGTTTAATAACTTCACAATTTAAAACTTTGATTAGTTAATCACAACGCTTTTTAAAAAGGATTTTTAATAAAGATATCTTAGTGTTTTCGATAACAAAACCGTCATTACCTTTAAGTTTTCATAAAGACCGACGTAGCCTAGATGTCTTTTGTACTTACTGCCGTAAAAACCGACGCAACAGTAGAGGCTTTTTGCAAAAATCTTTCTGCTACCTTAGTCTTTTAAAAGAAATAATCGGAAAGTACCTTCTTCTTTTATTTCGCTTATCTTTCATTAACCTAATAAGTACTAACCAGTATTAGTAGGGCTTTGGACTTTATAACTTTATCGTTTCGATTAGTTGAAGTAACAGTAGTATTACGTGGTCAAATGGTAGATGTTTTGTTTTAGGTTTGGCAGACCGCTAGCCAGTCTGCATTGTAATTTGTATGGCCAATTGCTTGGTCCGTGCCCTAGTGTGAAGTATGGCCTACTATACTCGACTTAGACCCAATACAGTAAGCCCACACCAAACAATACACTCAACTTGCAGTCAGTGTTGTCAACTTTACTGTACGTAAGGTTGATCTACTACACTACATATAGTACTATTCCAACACCTTTCGATATTATATTGCTCAATATCCTAAATGATCGTAAACAACATATGAACCTACTTTTTAATAAAATATTAATAACACTCATTTTTGGGTTATCTATATTAACCCTTGCGAATTCTCATTCTGTTTCAAGTTACGTGTTTTAGTAAATTGCTTCAATATTACTTTACCCGGATACGAAGTGGAAATCCGGTGTATAAGGAAATATTTACAAAGAACTACGTAACTTTGTTGGTAGGACTTCAGACGTTGTAACGTTGTCGATTCGATTGGTAGAAGTAATAGTAATATTACGTAGTTAAGTGGTAAATGTATTGTTACAATTTTAGAAAACCGCTAGCTAGTTTGCACTGTAATTTGTATGGTCAATTGCTTGGCCCGTACCCTAGTATAAAGTGTAGCATACTGTATTTGACTTACACCCAATACAGTAAGTCTATACAAAACAATTAACTCAACTTGCAGTCAGGATATTTAACTTTACTTTAAGTAAAGTTGACCTACTATACTTCAAATGCTATTATTTCAATACTGACAGTTTTTTAGTTTGCACGCGCACACCAGTATGTTTAACTTATTTTTTTCCGGTAAGCGTTAAATGGTAACTTCGTTCACTGGCTAAACTCCTATCAATTTCAATTAACCTTCGCATTAAAATGCACCAATTTTCACACTATTTGACTTCAATTGACGTTAGTTATCCCACGGCTCTGAGGTCCGACTTTATCAACTCCCACAAAAAGTCTTTCGCCATAGACCTTTGCAATCCTCCACTCTAGCTGTGCCAATTAAATAAGTCAATATCGTTAGTTACTTAGCAGTCTTTCATTTTGCCAATATATCTCTAACCGTCATTATGTATTTTGGGCTTTTCGGTTAGTTTATCAACGTAGCTTTCAATATATAAAGTTAATTTATTGCTGTTTACAAACCTTTTCCGGGACTTATTCGGTGATACCTTCGTCATGGCATTAACAGGATTATTTTTGCCATGAATTCATTGGTACTTCTTAATATCCCTTCCTTCATAAGCTTTACGGAGTGCCATTACGTCGATTATGAGGTGTTTTTCGCTGGTGGTTCCGAGCTTCGAAAGACATTGAAGCAGGTTCCTCTAGTCGGTACAAATTACTACCGAAATTTAATGAATATTCAACTTCCTGGTGATAACATTAAGGTTTTCTCACAATACTATACCTATATTAAAGTCTTCCATTATACCGTAAACCTCTAAAGACAATACGCTTGGTATCATCCTCTTATATTTGACAGAGGTTTGATAAATTAGCCTACCGATAATGCTAAATTAGTTTTCCCGCCCGTTTTCGTTAGCGAGGGTCATTAAAAATCCGATCTATTAAGATAGGTCGGTATTATTTGCGGAAAACCCGTCCGTAAAGATGATTGATTAACCTAGCACTTGAAAACATCGATTGAACTTATATTAATTCCTTGATCCTAATTCCGTATCTGTCAGTCAATCATCTTATTCAGCCGGTCAAAATCGTTATTAATTGGATCTTATACTTACTCCGCAATGACAAGGTCGTAAAAGGCCTTCAGTTGGTATAGAGTAGTAATATAACAGCTACGGGTACGATATTTAAGGTACTATTAAGCCTTGGTCACGTTAATCTCATCAATTAGAGTAAAATCAATACCCTAACTCTTTTAGCGAAAATTAAGGCTAACATTAACACTAAGTATATGGATTAACAATTTGTTAAAGTTAAGTTAATTGCCCTTTGTTAATATCTTTACCGATTCACAATTTTAAAACTTAAAATCATTAATCGCCTGCTTTTCTAATACTATAAAGCTAGCCGTTCCTATGAAAATATTATCATTAGTCTATTTACCTATTAACCCGAAGTCATTCTCTTACGTTACCAGTAAATACCGGTCGTATATTAAGGAATTTATACCTAGTTGTGATTTGAAGTGCGACTGGTAAATTAGAATTTAGTGGGAACCTGTTTTAGGTAGTTTGTATAAAGGTTTAACAAATTGTATCACCGTTGTTAAAGGATAAATATTATGTAATTCCTATAACAGCTCCAATAGTACAATCCCTTTTACATCTGTTGTTAATTACGTGTAGGCTTACGTTATATTACGCCTTTAAAACGTAAACTTGCCTTCAGTTTTAGCTAGTAAACACATTGCCAAAGCGGTTACTAAACCCTAACTAATATTTTAAATTGTTGGTAACCATGCAAGGATTTAGTCTATGCTTTCATTGTTGTATCTTTAAGCGATTAAACGTAACGTTTTGTACGGCTGCCCCGTATTTTTACCTTTAGCTTCATAAATAATCCTTAACTTAAACATCGTAACGTTTGGAGTTTTAAGGTTTAAATTCGTCTTCTGTACGAATTATACAACTCCTCGAGTTAATAGGCCGTTAATCTTGACACTATCGCTTTCCTTAAAATGTTTACTAGAGGTTTTGATAATTTTTTATACTTGAAGCCTTAATGGCAAGTTTTCGTAATACTTTTATTTTTATTTTTACCTAGATAGTATCGTAGATACAACCCGGTATGTATTCCTCCTCTTTAGCATTCCTCTTCTTCAGGGGTCATCCGCGCTGACGATTTTTTATTAACTTATCGATAATAGGTAAAGGAGGTTTTTATTAGATTGGTCGCTTAACTTCAGGGTCTTTCTCGTTAATAGCTCTAATATAGGGCTTAACCTAGATGTTTCAGAAATATATAGGACCGTTAGTAGTTTCAATAATTAATTCGGAGTTTACGATATTCAATATCTTATACGGGCTCTTTCATTTACCCGGCTTCTAACATATCAAATAACTTTCCTTTGTAATGGAAAAGGAAATAAGTTGATTATTGTAAGATCGTTCCTAATATTAAGTGTATTATTAACTTGACGACGTACCTATTCCTTTCGTAGTTCCCTTAAAACTTTGCCATACGCTGTGATACGCATTTAGGTACTTGCTAATGACTAAGATTTACTTGTAAAACGTAAGTACGCTCCAAAGACTAGTAGCATTAGCACTAGGACGTCACGACCCACAATATCGTTTAGGCTCTTTACCGTTATCTAAAGGCGTGTCTCCGAATTCGTAAAGCGTTTAATTTTCAGTATATGGATATTATACTTTCGGCGAAGTAGTGCGTATACTTTTTTAACCTTTCCAATACTCTAGTGAGCCTTTACAAGAACCTATTTGTACTAAATACCTATTATTTTAACATTTTCCTGAAACTCCATCGCCGGAAAGTTGGTACCGTCATCGTAAACAACGACGTTAAATGGGCACATATACGCGTCAATTAATAATATCCTCAGTATTTCCCACGTATTTTTTGCCGAAAGGGATTTCAAAAACTTAGTTCTGTAAAAAGAGGTTATGAAGTCGACAACGTAAAAGACAGACTTATTATCCAATTAAATTATAATGATAAAGACCTCGCAGTTAAATCTTTTATCGTATTTTAGTGTAAACTTAAATTTTAAGGGGGCTCTGGTATACGTTTAGCAGTGGTAACAATTTTTTTAATAGTTTTTTTAGGAAAAGTATTTTATATCTTTATATTCTACGAACTTTAAGACTTTATATAGCTTATCAACGATTATGGAGTAAAATCGCTGGTGTAATTATCGTATCTCCAGCTTCTTCAGGTTTGACACAACTACTTTAAGGCCGTAAAGATAAAATTATAGCTGTCTCTACTAAAAGGCGAAAAGAAACCTTTGGCCGTTCTTCATTATCTCGTTTACGTTAACGTCAACGTTAACACCAAGAGGTTTTATATTCTTGAAGCAAAAAAAAGTGGGTAGGGGACTTAAAGAAATTAAACGTAAATGTTGTCTTATAGGTTACGTGACTGTGCACGTAACGGGATGAGTAGGACCCAGTCTGGGACCGACCCGGATATAGACTGAGTACGGTCCAGGTACAGGCTGGGCACGGTCCGTGTATGACACGTTTAAGGGCACGTGACGGGCTGGGTATTGGTATTGCCTTAGGGCCTTACACTTTAGGTTACGGTAACCTTTTTTAGGTTTCCTTCGTACCTTAATAATAAATCCCATTTGGCACCTATTTGGTTCACTATTATAGGTTGGAATATAACATATGATTAGGGTTTTTTTTTTGTCTTTTCGAAGGAATATTCTTTATAATTAACGAATAGATAATAAACTTTAATAATTAAGCGTTATACGTTAAAGTTATCGGGGAAGATAGGCCGTCGGTAAATACCTAATCCTTTACTTTTATAAATATACCTTTTACTATTTTGAGAACAACTTGAGCCGATATCTTTCGTTTATAAAATACAATAAATTATATCGAGTCGGTTATAAAATAGCTGTAATAACCGGATTAATCGACTTCAATTATCGATTTTACGTCCGACATTATTTTATTCGTTGCGAAGATTTTATAATTCGAAATAAAATTAGCCGCGATTCGCGTTAAGTTTTTACCAGTTCAAAACGGGCGAGACCGACATAACCAACCGCAATTCGACGGATTTACTTTTACGTGAACGACGACGAGTAAAACGATTTAAATTTATATTCAAAGCGGATAAAATTTAAATTAAAAAGGATCAGTTTACGTTTCTTTATATATGGATATATTATATGGCGGCGGAAATATAGGCGGTTACGACGTATTACGAAGCCAGAAAATACAAAGATATATATAATATAAGGAAGTTTTTCGATTATATAGCAACGGCTTTTAATAATTTTACCGCGCGGATAAGATATTAGTCGAATTTAACAACTTAGTTATAAACTATAAGGACTTATAGGTATTATTCGTTATTAGGTTTAAAATATTCCTGGTTTAAGCGAGCGGCCTAAATTAGCCTTCGGCCGTAAAGTGTAATTACTTACGCTTTCGCGTATTGTAGAGGATCCACGACAAATTTATTATAGTAAATGTTAGCCGAGTAAATTATATCGTAACCCTAAAAAAGTACCGTGAACTTGTCGACGAATTCAAGTCCTTGAACTTAAAACGGTATTTTAGTCGTTAATTTGTAAAACCCGGTAAAATTCAACGGCCGAATAGTAATATAGTTATAATGAAAGTTTATACCTTTTAAGCGTTTTTAATTAAAATCCGTAATAATCGCGGTTAGTTATTTCTATATCGCGGCTAATTTTTTTAATAAACCCGTTGAATACGCGTTTTAAACCAAAGACGTAAGGCAACGTAAGCGATAATAAAAAAACGTTGGGCTAAATTAACTTCGGGGCGTTACGTACGTTATAACTTATCGGATTATTACCAACGTAATAACGATTTTCGCTCGGTATTACCTTTTACATAGGTATATACGTTCTAAGTCGAAAAGGTAAATTTTTTTCCTAATAACGGCGATAGGAGACTCCCAATTCCTAAATATTATTTTATTTAATGGTTATATAACCTGAATAGCGTAATATAATGATCACACTAAATACCCGTGAGTATATAGAAGGTGTCAGGGAGTTTATGTTAGTAGTAAGGTAGTAGAGATAACAAAAGTGCAATATCAAGAAGATGTTTGTTCGTGCTGTAGAATGATCACTAGCCGTTAGGCTATTCAGTAGTGTAGACTGAATACTTAGATTTACAACTGAAGAACTATCTAATGAAGCTACCTAACGTGGTAGCGTGGGATATGTTAGATATGTACGCGATCCAACATATATAGACTGGATCATTTCGATATGTAGCATATCCAACATATCTAGTCTCCAGTTCTCGGTGTACTGAGTGGGTCCCTACCAACCCCAACCCTAGGGGGTCTATTAGACCAGATGCCTGGTGTCAGGCTGTGTCCAACTGATTTCCTTCATTGGTGCTGTGGGCCGCTGCTGTTGTAACCTGCAGCTGTTGGGTCATAACACGTAATTATAAAATTGGATACAAAAAAATCCAATTTAATCAAAATACGTATAAATAAAATCCTTTTTATCCTTATGTTTTTTAATAACACCTACTTTTTGGATATTTAAGTCGATTTTAGTCATAATTATTATTATATTATAAATGAATCTTTAGTATAACGGTAAACGATCAGTTAAATTCGTTTATTTTTTCCGCGTAATCTTGTTATAATATTAAAATTACGGTAAAACAAACGTATTACACAAATAACCAAATTTCATATAAATATTGATAAATAATTGAGCCCCATATTAGTATATATTATTGCCGGAATGACGTGGAATATAATTTTTGCAATGCTTTAGATACGATACTAATATGTGACTTTAAACGCGGGCGGTGACCATTAAGTAATTTAAAGTTTCAAAAGTTTATTTATCAATGTAATAATAATACGGTTTAAAACGGGAAATTAATAAGGCGTAATAAGTTTGGTTTTCCTCGGATTAGTATAACACTTATACTAAAATGTATAACGTATAAGGGACCCGTTTCTAATAACTTATATAATAAACTTTTACGAAATAACACGGATTTTGTTAACGACAGCGACGATTACAATTAATAGGAAAAAAATGAATTAGATCTTTTACTGAAATTAGCTCAATTTCGCGAACCTTTCGATAAAGATAAAGTTATAATTTTACCCTTATATAAAGGAAAATTTGATTACTATATTTTTGTGAAATTGAACGAAAATAAACTTTTGTTAAAACAACTTTAAGGACCGTTATACTTAATATTACGAAATTCACTTTTTAAGCTTGACGATAAGTTACAAAGTTAGTAAATAAGGGTTAAATTCTGGTAAACCTTTTATCGGCGATAACGCCGGTATTATTTATTCGTAAGCCAAAAGAGAGGAAATGGTTTTATATTAATTATGAGGTATTAAATGAAATTATAAATTAAAACCGTTTTCCTTTACCTTTAATTAGAGAAACCCTACGTACGTTGTCGAAGTCGAAATAGCTTACGAAATTTAATATTTAAACGGCTATTTATCGTATTTAAATGGTACCTGATTAAAAGAAATTAACGACGTTTTATATGCTATTCGGGTTATTTAAATGATTAATTTCCCTTTTTAAGCTAACGAGAATGCCGGCAACGTTTTAACAATACATTAATTATGTAATAACGGATATTTTGGATGATTTTGTTACAAGATACTTAAACGACCTCCTAATTTTTTTAAGTACTAAATTGGACTATATAGAGAAATTTACATGGTTTTCGGGCTTTTTCATAATACGGAACTGAATTCAGATTTGAAGAAGTGCGATTTCGTGGTTGAGGATGTAAAATACCTGGGTTTTATTGTAACGGTTAGGGTAGTCATTCGGGCTAACCCCGAAAAAAATCCGGGTAATTCGCGAGTAGAAGTCGCTACGTATGGTCCAGGAAATTCAAAGTTTTCCAGGTTTTGTTAATTTTTATTGTCATTTTATCCATAATTTTTCAAAGTTAAAGAATTATTTCGTTCGTTTAACGAAGTAACTTATCTATTAAGTTTAAAGAAAGCGGAAGAAATGAGTATTTTAAATTTTGAAAAATTCCTTTATTACATCCCCTATTTTAAAATATGAAGATTTAAATCGACCAACGGAAATGAAAACTAATTGTTCGGAAACGGTATTAAATGGGTATTTATCGTAAAGATACGAGGATAGTATTTTAAAGCTAGTGGTTTACCACTCCATAAGATTAATAAATAAGAAGCGTAATTATATTATTTATAATAAGGAGCTTTTTTCGGTAGTGTTTGATTTAAAGTCGTGGCCTTCCGAGTTACGAAATATTTTTATACCGTTCACGATTTTAACGAATTATGAGGAATTAAAATATATTTTTTACCACGATTAATTTCGAAGCGTTAAGTTAAATAAGTTTAAGTTCTTTTCCTTTTTCATATTACAAATGGTATAAGCCTATAACTTAATGTGCCCGCCCGTGTACGTTAACCTGTATATTACAAGATAAATACGAAGTTAAAAAAAATCGCGTGCGGGTTTTTCAACCCATTTTCATTATTACGTTAAATGTAATATAAATGGATTTATATATTTAAGGGATAAAAATTATAAAGGTTTATGCACAGGAGTTTGTCGAAACGGAAACCTGGTTACTAAATTACGACGATATATATCCTAAAGATGGATCGGGGGTTTTCGAAAAGCCGTCGAAAACGGTACCGCCCCGAATCCGGCCCGTATTCAGGTCATTATCGAAGATAATGTTAGGGGGTTTTAATACGACGATATCGATAATACCTTCGCGAACCCGGCCTGTATTAAACCTATCGGTATCGTTAACATCGAGTAATTGCCTTATTTTTCATTGGGGTACGTCAAAGAAATTATAAAATTATAAAAGACCCGTTATATAAGATTCTCTCTTTAACGGTTTCCGAAGGCATTAAACGCCTTTTACTTAAAGAGGGATATTTAGTATAGATTACGGATCGTGGGATTAACCTATAGGGTATATTACGTTTCCATAATCGTTTATAATTACCGAATTGGAAACTATTAACGCCAAGGATTTTATAATAAACCTACAATTCGTCTATTATAAGTTATTAGGGCAAAAACATTTTATTTCGCGTTTTTTAACGAAATTACGATTAAAAGGGGTAAATATTAAATATTCGATGTTTATGTTGAATATACACGTAACATAACGAAACTAAACCTCATCGTACCTTATGGTAAGGCTTTATTTAATCTTTCCCTATACACGAGCGATATTAAACGTATATTTCGTTAAAATTTTTAATCGACTTAACAGTTACTAATAAGGGCCTTCGATATTTACTGGTTATTACGAATCGCCTTTTTTATTTAATTTAATTAAAGGTTATATAGTTTATAATTACCGATACATACGCGAACGGCTTTCGTGAAATATAATAAAGATGTTGTAAATTTCCAGTTTTCATTACTAATACCCGCGGTTCGAATAAGGTAAACTTATTTTAAACGACCATTTACTCCCTAATAGGAATCGAATAGCTTTTATTTATAACGTATTACCTATAAATGGATAACCGTATTAAACGGGTAAATTCAAAGGTTTCAAAATACTTATGTATCGTCGTCGCCTTTTTACATTACGATTAGGCTTTATATTTACCCGGTTATTACTTCGCGTTAAATAACCTGAAATTAATAGTTACCGGGTTTAGTATATATTTTTTGGTAAATTGGTACAAAATATTATCCATTTTAAAGGTAAACATGGAAACGAAATCGTTATTTAACTCGATGGAGTGAGCTATTACGTTTTTGTCTTGTTTACGTAGAGGGTCAGCATTAGGTTAGGCGACAATAATTTATATTTAGTATTAAATAAAAGCGACGGCGATTTGTAGGCGAGGTTGGATGAAGCGTTATAAGGTAGGGGATGAAATTTGACTAAACCTTCACAATATTAAAATTAACCACTCGAGGAAAAGATTCGATTAAATTTATAAGTAATACCGGGCAATCGATATTATAAACCCGTTCAATATCGTATTAAACATCTTTGACAAATATCCGGTATTTTATATAAATTGGATTAAATGTATGACTTTAGAATCTCTTTTTTCGTAGGTTACATCCGACATTTACCAGAGATTATTTTTAGTAATTCACGATAAAAAAATATAAATTCGGGGAATTAAAAGTATATTATATTTTCGCAGTAAAAACGGAAAGGAGCGGGGTTCACTACGTATTAGTTAAGTAAAAGAGCTATAATAATATGAAGTAGGTATTTTTGGAAAATGATTAGTATATTATAACCTTAGATGAATTTAAAGCCAAATCAGAAGATATGCGGAATTATAATAACTTAGTATCCCAACATCAACGTAAAATTTATATTGAATAATAGGCGCGAGGCTAATCGCCTATACCTTTAGATTAATACTTCACTTATAAAAAAGAATAATTTATTATTAACCGAATTTTCAATATAATAAGTAAGGCCGAGTAAATATTACCCGACTTTTTCGAATACATATTCAACTGTTAAACGACTTTGATGAGGACTTCGTGAAAATTTACCTACTTATTAATATTATTTTTATTAAGGTTTAGCGAGTATCAGTGTTATTAACGTTAAGGGACCTATTAGGATTAGCTTCGAAAATTAGGTAATATTGGGGGAGGGGAACGATAAAAAACGCAGCTTAAACTGGTAGTCACCGAGAAAAAAGGCTAATAGGAAACGTGATGGATACGAGACGACGTCGAAAATAGCGGATAACGCGAAAAGAAGCGAGTATTAATAGAAGCCAATAACAGATAATATAAAAAGAGATAAATACTAAGAGAGGCCGACGATAAATGATAATGTTAAAAGGGAAGAGTATTAAAGGAAGCCTACAATAACGGTTAACGAAAAGGAATGTGGGAGGCGGTGCAGGGATAGTAACTTTTTAAACAGGTTATTAAAAACTATAATATGTTAGATTAAGCCCAGGTAACGTAATCGGCCCGGAAGCGATCTTACGCCTGTTTATAATCAACCCGATTAGCTAGCTCCTATTCAAGGTTAACAAATGAAATACGGGTAAAATCGGGAATTATATAGTTAAACCTTAAACGTCGTTTGTAATATTTGAAAATCCGTAGCTTATATTAAGTATAAAAGATATAACGTAGGTTGTTATATTATTGAACCCTTTAAACCCAACTTATGTAAAGGTAAACAACGATGATTAAAAAGAGACGGAGAAAAAACGTTACGCTTTAAAGTCGGATCGGCCGAAAACGTCCTGTTTCGGTGAACGGACGATATAATAAAAGATAACGGAGGAATTTAGGATAAAGACAGACCTGGAAGAATAGAACGATGTAAAAGTATAGCCAAAGGGGTAACAGCTTATTCGACCGGTATAATAAAAACTTTTTACACCCGAGAGATATTACGAAATCGGGTAAATTAATTAACTAACTTAAAAAAACGGGGATCAAAACGGGTTAATAACCTAAGATATTTACTAACGCTTACGTATAAAGGATAGGATATATCCCTTATCATTTACCATAAAAACTAATTAGCGTTAAAGGGTATGTAAACCGGGTAAATCCGTAAATAAATTTATTTCTTAACTATATTATGAACAAAATTTAATTGACGGTTAAGTTTTTAGTGGGGTAAACTTATAAACTTACTTTATTATAAACCTCTCGGTATATACTATATCCTTTCGCCCTATAAACATAAATATAAGAAAAAGAAACGCTAAAGTTTAAGAGGCGATTAATATATAATATAAAAACGCTTTTAATTTATAATAAAAAAGCTGATTTTCATTTTTCCTATTTTTAAAAACGCGATAATCTTTCATCACGTAAGGTGGTTATAACAGATCATTAGTAATAGGGTATTAATATACATTATGGTAATATACTATACGGGAAAGCTAGTTATACCCTTCAAGGGCGTCAGCGGTAACGGAATCTAAATTAAATCCCTTATATACATCGGTTATAATAATGAATTAAAAAAGGTGAATATATATTGGCGGAATTAACTAGCTGAGAAATGTAAAAGGAAGGTTAAATGGGTATAAAAGGGGTAGTTAACGAAGGAGGGCGATTATATTAAGAGGAAAAGAAGGAAGTTTTAAAAATCACCGGGGGCGTTTATATTTATAAGGGATTAACAGACCGAATTCGATAATGGTTACGTATTATATAGGATACGTTACACGATATTAAAAGTTAAAAAGCGATTTTATACCGCACGTTATGCAACATCGGCGGTAAAATTAATATATTATACGACGAGTTAAAAGGTATATTATATGGCGTTGACGGCAAAAAAATTATATAAAGCGTTTATGGGTATGTTATGTGACGTCGGTGGCAAAAGAAATATATTATATACCTAACTTATGGGTATATTATAAAGTACCGGCGTTAAAGCTCTAGGGCGCGTTATACGGCGCTGAAAACCTGGGGTTAATCCGGTTAAAGTGTTATACGATATATTAAACGTAATGTTACCGGCTTACGTTCGATCCGCGTACTAAGTGGGTACGGCCCGCATCCGGTATTTATCCAGAAGGACTATGTAACCCTTATAACATCCGGGGAAACGGGGGTATGTTATAAACTTAGGTTGTTGACCATCAAGCTTATAGGTTACGTAACTATACACGTAATGTGATGGGTAAAACCAGGCCTAAGCCTGGCCCAGGTACGGACCGAACACGGTCTGGGTACAGGCCGGGCACGGTCCGTACACGGCATGTGTAAGGGCACGTGACGAGCTGGGCACTGGTCCTATTCAAAGGTCCTACACGTTGGGCCACGGAAGCCTCTTCTAGTCTTCCTTCGCACCTCAATAGTAAATCCCATTTGGTACCTACTTGGCTTATCATCGTAGGTTGGACCATAATAATTGATTTTATAATAATTTAAATTACTATTATCCCTAATAAGGATAGTTATACGCTTGGTTCGAAGTCAACTTCAACGTTACTAATATCGTGACGAGCAATCTTCGTCACGATAATATTTTCTCTTGATAATACTACGTGCTACAAATAACCTCCTATTAAGTACCTTATTTCCCCTATGTTTGGAATAATATCTTAAAACGTATGGTACGCGTAGCGATTGCGAAGGTTAAAAGTGTATAAGTGGTTAGAGGCTTGGTTAAGGTAAAGGTAAAGATCTTTACCACTTAAGCGGTATAAGAAGGTATAGTCGAGTAATTAATAGGCCGTGTTACAGGCAGTATCTTTATTCCACTTGGTTTTTTTAGGGTTATTGTCATCGTTAATTGGATCTTTGCCTTTGAAGTCTGCGATTTAATACAAATAGTTCTATTTAAAAGTGATAGGGTACTGAATATAGTACTTTTTTTTTTTTTTCGCTCGGCGTGAGGGTACCAAGTTAATTCACAGCCAGGCTTACCACAAATCGAATTATTATTGTTATTATTATAACGATAATAATTGCGCTTAACAGGTGCGCTTAATTTTTAACTTTGTCAGCGTTAACATGACTATAACCTTTAGTCTATAATTAATAGGCCATACTTTAAATGTTAAGGGCGCCTGTAGCCGTATTTATAATCGACATAATTAACTATTTTAAGGTCTTTTTCATCGAAGTTAAGAAAGTTGCCAACTTAAGGGTATATACTAAGTAAGTTTGGGGTAAGCGCTATTACAATGATAAGCGAAAAATGTAACTGGCTAAAAAAGCCTTTGTAAGTGGCATTTAGATATTGTAAGGCGTATTGAAACTGGTTAACGCCCATAATGGCTGCCTGTACCTGTCTGCGAAATGTGGATTCGCCAGTATAAGCTATCTTCATTGCTTTCTATCTCAATATTAATTTATTTATAATTTGATTCAATACATCTATTGATATTTCCCCCTCTTTTTTATTAACTGTTATCGTCACCCACATAGTAGTAGCCCAATTTGTATGGTATTACATAAGGTAGACATCGTATTTAAAGTAACACTCTATGTTGTTATAGATCTCTCAAAACGTAGTAACTCGGGTTACAAAGGTTAGGTAATAGTCTTTCGCGTATCTTGTAAGGATTCCGGAGAATAGTAAGCAAAAATCAAAAAGGGAAACCTCCATTTACTTGAAAATATTTAAAAGTAGTATTATCTTCGTATCGAGGAGATTGTAAGGCTTCCCGTTATACTTATTAACGTCAGTTCAAATAATGTAAAAGTCCGTAACAAGTTTGTAATTAATGTTAACTTTCTAAATAGGTTTTAAGGGTAGGCCGCAATAATTATCTTAATCTTCATTATTATTGTTTCTTGGTAGTTTAAACCTTAAAGCTTCTGAAACACAGTGTTAATGGTAATTGCTAATCGCTTAGCTTGAAGGGTAAAGTCCTACAATAAGACCTGCAATAGGTTTCTAGATATAGGTAAATATGTCGCGGGGGAAAGTTTCAAGGGGTTTGTCGATTAAAGTGCTTGGGGCGATAGTTATTAAATTTTTTTAATGGATTTGACAATATTGCTTAATTAACTGGTGTAAAGTGCTAACTTCAATTCTTCTAGCCTTTTAGGCAGCCGTTACTTTACGTTTTCTAACTCCGCTAAAGATGTACTCTAGATTTCCGCGTAAAAGTGCTAAGCTACCAAATAAGTTAATAGGTTCCTTATAGTCGGCGCATAAAAAGACTAAACTCAATTAAGGGTAAAGAAGAGGTCCCATAAATCGTATATAGAAGCGTTAAGGTTTTTTAGTACCCTTTCCCTTACGGAATAGGTCTTAGGAACATTTTTTAAGTTGAGTTAGGTTGAGGGAAGTTTTTTCCAACTTGTTACATCCGTTTTTAGGTAAGTAAACCCCTTTTTGCTGTAGTTTATCCTTTAGCTTTAACTTAATACCCTTGTAAATTTTCTTTAACATATAAATAATCCAATCGTTGAAAAACTCACGATATTATATAAAACACATTCCCTGCGGTCAAGCTCTTAGCCTCTGTTGGAGTCGATAATATAAAAGCTAACAAAGTTAACTAGGTGTTTTGCGGTTAAGTTTTCGTCGACGTTATAACCACAATTTTTTTTTATCAAAATAATTGGTAAATTTGGAGCCGAGGGTTTTAATTACTTACGTTTACTTCTAGCTGAATAAACTTTTAAGATTTTAATTTAGGCAAAACTTGATAGGCGTGTAAAACGAGAGACTTAGTAGTCTTAGGTGTAGGGACTTGGTATTTTGGTGTAAAGTCGCGTAGAAACTTGACGATTTATCGCGGATTCGTATAATGTGCATCTTTCGGCATGACTTAGTATTTTCGCTCAAAATAGAGATCTTAACAATTACATTGGAGTAGAGGAAGTAAAAAGAGCAAAGTATAGGCAAAGATTTAGTATAAAGGATAATGTCGAAGGTTATTTATTATTGTAAGTAAAGTTCGACGGTTATTTGTAATTTGGCCATAGGGCTTAGTCGTTCTTCTCATAGTAATAACACCTGTAGTAGTATTAACTTAACCGTTTGCCTATTTACCAAACTTTAAGACTTTTAACAGTTAATCTTAATATCTTTAAAAACGATTTTTGAAAGATTTCCTAGTATCTTCAATAACAATAACGTTGTTTACTTCAAAATTTCCGTTATAAACTAGCATAAACTTGAATTTTTCTACATTTTATTTCCGTTGTAGACTAACGTAGTACTAATAAAGGCTCTTTATAAGAATCCTTCCTTTACACTAGCCGCCGTTTATGAACGTAAACTGTAATAGGAAAGTAGCTTCTTCTTTTACTTAGCTTATATGTGCTTAACCTAATAAACACTAATTAATGTTGGTAAGGCTTTAGACGTTATAATGTTGTCGATTCGATTTGTCGAAGTCACAGTAATATTACATGGTCAAGTGGTGAATGTATTAATCCAGGTTTGGCAGACCGCTACCCGGTCTGCACTGTAATTTGTATGGCCAAATGCTTGGCCCGTTCCCTAGTGTGAAGTGTGGCTTACTATACTCAACTTACACCCAATACAGTAAGCACACACAAAATGATACACTCAACTTGCAATCAATATATTCAATATTACTGTAAGTAAAATTGACCTACTGCACTGCAAATACTACTATTCTAACAAACTTACCATAAACGTTAGTGCTGCGGAAATCAAACGTTGTTACCATAAAAATTATCGTTAAATAGAATTTAATATTGGAGATAGCGTATAATTACGTATAAAAAAGGCTTAAACCCCATTTTATAGTTGAAAAAAGCTAACACCCTTTAATTTAGGTCCCTATATAATAGTGAAACGTGTAAAAAACTTAACATAGACCTTTCATTTTCCTACTTATTTACAATTTTATTTTACCGTTAACGTTTAATATATTACTTTTCATAATCAATGTAAGAATAATCCTTTCGATTGTATACATTCGCTGCCTATATTGGTACGGTATAATTTTTTTTTGAAAAAAAGATAAATACAAAAATAGAAAGAAATGCAAACAAAAATCTCAATCGTCTCCGTCATGTGGAAAACTAAATTCAATATTTAGTTCGTTACAAGGGCTATACTTTAATTGATCATAAATAAAAGATTGTAAGGAATTTGAAACGTTGAAAAAAACTCATGAATACATACGAAACAGGACTATAAAATCAAGGCTCGCGTTTCGCGTCTCGCGTCTCGCGTCTCACGTCTCACATCTCACGTCTTACGTCTCACGTCTCACGTCTCGCTTCTTGAATCTCGCGTCTCACGTCTCGCATCTTATGTCTCGCTTCTTACGTCTCGCATCTCACGTCTCGCCTTCTATCATACATGTTACGCAATAAAGACATTGCATTTTTCTTTGGTCCCGGGGACTTGTTGTACAATTATATAGGGGGATACACTACATACATGGAAAGGGAAGGAAGGCACTAGCACTTGCCTGTGCATCTGGCTACTACATGCTAAGCTCCACTGAGCTTCGCTTCTAGTTCTAGTTTCTTCCTCTTTCATCCTCAAAAAACTATACTGTTTCAACGTTACGTTACCGCCCTTCACGCGTACCAATAGGTTCTTTTTTATGTGCGTTAAGGTCGTACGATATCAATCTGGACCTTTCGCATTCGTTATAAAGGGAGCTATTAGAAATTTTTCATCAGCAATGTTAGTTAATCGTTTGTAAATCTGGTGGCAGAACTAATAAATGTGGGGGCTACCTATGAATGTGTTGGGAAGGATGAGTTTATGGAATTTGACTGCATTAATTGCAATTCAAGTGCAGTAGGTACCCACTTCACACTAAGGCACGGACCAAGCAATTGACCATACAACTTAGTGTTTAGACCGGCTAGTGGTCTTCCAAACCTAGAACAATACATCCACCACTTAACCACGCAATAATACTGTTACTTCGACCGATTCGAGTTGACAACATTGCACCGTCTAAAGATCTATTATGCAAGGCCTATCAACAGATTTGTTAAAACAGAATTTGATTTTAATAGCGGTATCAGCGTAATATATAGGGAAGTTTATAGAAACTTCTTTTATAGATTTCATAACGGATGAATGTATTTATATATTTTTAAGGAAAACGTATTCTAAGAAATAACTTTTGACTTTACTATCAGGGTTTTATGGGACCTTAATGAAGACCCGTAAGTTTGTTTTCTTAACTGCTTTTTCAAGAGCTGTACATTCAAAGGGGTAATATTTTAGGCGGTCGCAAGTGGTATGTTATAGTTCTTACGCTGTCGGCGAGGTTTTTTACAACGTTAAAAAATCCGGCATTTTTTTACATTTCATTTTAGCGGCTAATGCAATTTTTCGTATCGGCAAAGTTAAGAGTTATGAGGTAACATAAAAAAAAGGAATCAATACGATTTAAAACACTTATATGTTAACAGGTAAAGTCGGTGTAATAAAGTAATTTAAGGTAGAGAAGGGTGTGTCAAGGGTCCAATAGGTTGAAAATTATATTAGGGAAAATCTTTCTAAATAAAAGACTATTCCAACAAGCGTAATGTTATTGGTAACGTATGTCGCGATACGTAACGTTGGAGAATATCAATCGGTAAAGCCGAGTTCTATGAAACGAATGACGAAGGCGTTAATAGCCTATTTATAAGCTTAATATACAAATTTTCGAACTTTTAAGTCGTATATTTATGTGTTGCGGACTCTGTAGGGTGTTTTCATACTAAAGCATTCAATTTAGTATACAACTGCATTATTTTACATTGGGGGCGGTCCAGTTGCTTAGTGTTTCTGCTAGGGTCTTTAATTTTTTTTCAAAAGTCGAGCTTTTTTTACAGGCGCGCTGTGAGCGCATAATGTCTATTTGGTCCCTTTGTCGTTAGCTATGATAAAAGCTATTCAAAGAGTGTTTCGGCGATGTTGAAAGAACGTATTCAATTCTGTTGGCAGCACTAACAAATGTGGGAGATGCCTATAAATGTGTCTGGAAAGATAGAATACTCTAAATATCAACAGTTTTAGTATTAGGCCATCTAAGCCTACGGTAACATTCAGGCCCTTCACTGTCATTTGAAAACGTGTTTTTTAATACGTAAAGCTTTCAATCTTTAAGATAATAATATTATACTTCCTTCAAAGTAACTTTTTTACCTTTTCACCTTTTTCGATACTTTAATAGGCTTCAACGAGTACCTATATACACTAAATTCCTTCTATCTTAATATTGGTTTAAAACTTCGTTGTAACAAAGTCGATGTTAGCATCCTAAACTATAACGTTTAATAACCCTAGATACGTGTTGACTCATAATATTTTAAACTCTTTCTAAATATTTTTCGCCGACAGCTATTTAAGGCATTCAACGCTATGAAAAGAGCTTACCAAGTTTACGACGTGAAGAATAAATCTTTTATTCAAGTAATAACGTCGGAACAAATTTTAAATTTAACGTTCTTATATATTTTTAAATCAAACTTGAATTGCTTTGCTTTTAGGCAAGGGTTTGGAATCAGTGGCAAATTTTTTTCATAGCCTTCAACACGGAGTATTTCATTTCGTCGAGCTCTGCCGACTTTTATATTTCGCCTATCGATGGCATGATAATGAAAACTTCGTTATAACTAAGGTATTTCCGATTTCTTTAAGCTTCTCACCATTACGTTTACCTCTTGAAAATGAAACCATAAGTATCCTCATTTGAAGGCGTGAAAAAAAACCTATGGCCCTCCTTAATCAACCTATAAACGCTAACATCAAAGTTAACGCAGAATAATTTTATATTTTCCAATAGAAAAGAAATAAAGTAGGAAACTTGAGGACATAAACAGTAATCGGTTAAGTAAGTGTTTGTACAATCGTCGATACCAAAACTAATAATTACTTGTGTAGGGGAAGGATCATCCTAGTTTTACTGGCATTTTAATGACCAATTTACGTAATAGTAATATATCCCCTTCGTAATATAAGATACCTCAAGTATCCTACTATTTAGTATCTTATGACCCCCATATCCAGTATAACTCCTTCAAACGTTTGCTTCATAAAACCATGATGAAGATTAAAAGTATATAATATGTCAGAGGTTAAATCTTCAAAGCGAAAATAGGTGTTCTATTCTATCGAACTGTACAAAAAGATGTAATTGACTAATCATTAATTTACTTCAAAAGCAATATGTTTATACTATATTACTTATTTTAATGCGTTATCTTCGTCATATACAGTGTCCTCTTTCTTGTAATACATGACACGATATAATCTGTTTTTTAAAACAATAAAGTATTAAGTATACTACATTCTTTGTTACATTCAACGTTTGACAATAGAGTAAAAATTTAACCAACACCTAAAATTACTTCAAATCCAACACTTCTAATTTTTATCACGATGATAATACTTACTATCACTATATCCGCTTACGTTTTAACTGAATTTCTATCGTTAATATAACTTTCAACCTAAAAACATCAAACTAAGTTATCAACACGTAAATCTACCGTACATTCAATCGATGTAATACATAGTTAAAAAGTTTTTATTGTTCTAGTGACAAATCCTATCAGATTGAAAGAAGGTAAAGACTAAGTTGTGCGTACATACTATTATGATCGAAAATGAAACCGTAACTAGCTAAAAAAAAACCTCTATAAATGGCATTTAAGCGTTACAAAACGTATTGAAATCCACTACCGATAATAAAAACCATCTGGACCTGCTTTTGAAATGTAACTTCGCTAACGTATACATTTCCTATCGCCTATTAACATAACATCAACGAATCTAACATTTTAATAAAAACATCCACTGGTATTTCCTCCTAAAATTTCTTAGTTATCATCGTTATCTATCATATTATCGCCTAATATATATAATATTATATAAATTTAACTTCTTATTTAAAGTCAATTTTCATTCCGTTATAAATTTTACAAATAGTACGTGCCTTATTTTAAAAAGTTAGGTAGTAGTTTTTAGCTTAACCGGCAATAATTCCTATAAATAGTAAATGAGAACCTAAAGTTTAAACCCTAATTTACTTACTAACGTTAAGAAACACCATTATCATTGTGAAAATAACATCATAATATTTCCTCTTATACTTCTCGATTTATTTTAAATCTTGGAAAAATCCGTAAAAAGTTTATAATTGATATTAATTATCTTAACTAGCTAAAACGTAAGTCGAATTCATTGTTCCAGTTGTCTATAGCTTTATTTACGATCGATTCAAGTTTCAAGATTTTAAAGTCGCGGTAAAAAAAAAATGACCAGTTACTTAACCTAAGGTGTAAAATCCTTTAATGAAACCTATAATAAACTCATATACATAAACTTAATTTCATGTGTTTTGCATGTTAACGATTTACAAAGCTTGACCTTAAATAAAACCTCAACAATCTCAACAATCTTCCTTAATTAAACATTGTATAACACCAACTTGTAATGATTACACTAAATACCCATGAGTATATAGAAGGTATTAGAGGGTATATATTATCAAGAAGGTAGCAGAGGTGCTGAGTGAACAATATCGCAACCGTGTAAGTAATGATCAAAAGCTATGAGGCTATTCAGAATATACTGAGACTGAATACTTAGATTGACAACTGAAGAGCTATGAAGGAAATACTATCTATGTGGTGATGGCCGTGTCCTTATATCCTATGGCCTTCATACCATCTTCAGTACTGAGGCTCACCGGTGCTCACTGAGGCTCACCGGTACTCACTGGGGCTCACCGGTGCTCACTGAGGCTCACCGGTGCTCACTAAGGCTCACCAAGAGATGTTCACCGCTTGATGTGTTGGATTTAAGGCTCTCGGTAGCTCAACTGCATGCTGGCCTGTTTCCTGACCCGCCAACGTGCTTGGGTCATAACAAAAATTCAATTCCTCGTACCGTGTTGACAACCGCTAATTCATGTACTCTATCTTCGATGAATTCGTATTCTATACTGCGATGGAGATAAATTAAACTCCCCAGTATATCAACAGGTTCTTGATTGTCGGGATGCAAAATATCTATTATCTGAGGGATTAAATATTTAACTTGATTAGAAATTAGATGTTAAGCCCACAAAATGTTTATAAATACATTAATAGTTATCAACAATACCCTTTCCCTTTCTTTATAAGTTTTAAGGTTAAAGATCTTAAAGGAAATCATCTAGTTATGCTAATTCGAAAAAGGTCTCTGTCAATCCATTTGTAATCTTGTTTAGAATGAAAATCCCACGCTTACAAACTTCTACCTTTAATTTAATCTTAACGGTTCTTTGAATTATCCTTCAAATATTCATTCTCTAATTGTTATAAAACCAAAAAAAGTCTCAAACGACACAGATACCATAGCATGTTGTACTAGCCTACGAGGTCAATGCAATTGACTGATGATTTCTGAAAGTATAAACATTATAGGTGGTTTGTGATCAACTGTATATGCTTAGTCTTTCTTGTTTGTCTAGCTCTACAGACCAAATTTAGACCTTTTATCTTCTGCATTCATACAATTAATACAAACATCATGATTGATTTTCTATCAATATGAATCGAATTCGTTGCTCTAATAGTTTCTACTTCCATTTATTGGTTTTTATCCCCTAAGCTATCTAATAACGAAAAAATCTTCGCTAAGTTCTGAATCGAAAATATGCTGATTGATGTAATTAGTACAGTGTTTTTTTCGATTTAAGTTGAGTCAATATCGCTAAACCTCGGGTTTTCGTTGCAGTAATTAGCGAAAATAGGTCTCAAGGCTATAATTTCCTTCATACGTTCCTAATTTCTTTCTATCTTGAAGTTTTGGTTGTAAGCGGCATAATGTAATTGTTTGATGCGACTTGATGATTTTTTTTGTTTTCGCTTAAAGCATCAATTTTAATATATTCAATAACGTATCTAATTAACAATTTCGTAATATAACAGGGCCAAAAATTTATGTGAAAGGAACGGTTTAAGTTTATTTACCGCAAAAGTCATTGTTCATTAATATAAAAGGTTTTGTATTGAATGGTTTTCAGTGGTAATAGTAGCAGCAACTTAGCCGTTTATTAAGTATAAAAATCTTAGAAACTTGATACTCGTTTCTAAACGATTTAAAACTTTTAGAGGTCAATCTAAACGCTCCTCAAAAAGGAATTAATAAAATTTCTCAGTATTTTCACTAGTGATACCATTGCTGCCTCTAATTTGCTATAAAAACATCACAATCCAAAAGTTTTCTTTACTTACTTCCGTGAAAACTGACACAACTAATAAAAGACTTTTGTAAAAATATTTCCTCTACCTTGCACTACAAAGCGGAACTGGAAATTGGCTTCTTCTTCTATCCAACTCATCTGTACTAAACCTAATAAGTACTTATTAGTATTGATAGTCCTTTAAACATCAAATAAACATCGATTCAAACCATGTTCGAAATAATGGTAGTATTACGTAGTCAAATTATAATGGTTGTTTATAAGTTTGGCAAACCGCTAACCAGTCTACACACTACTTTGTATGGTTAATTGCCTGGCTCATGACTCATATTGCATTGTGCAATCTACTGAAATTGACTTGCAATAGTACAGTCAGCTTTGACTGAAGTGCACTTGAACGCCATTGCAACAAAAACCAAATGATACTTTTTGGGCGACCAATATAATTGTAATTGCCAACCATATGTTTTTATAGTATTAAACTGCTACTTGATATATAAAATCAATTTTCGATTATAGAGATTAAATGCTAGATATAAAACATATCAACAAAAGATTGAAAAAAGTTAAACTAATGGCATATTACAAAAAAAGATAATACAAATATCATGTACAGTAGTTCCAGATAGTAAAAGGAAATTACAAATCGAATACTATGTCTATACGCTAATATATTATATATGATTAAGTGAATTGATTATGAAAAACCTTATATAAGCTTTTATAGTAGAGTTTATTAACTTTAATAGTATTTGAGAAATGCGTTGATCTAACGTAATAAGTATTAGTATAAAATACATCTTGTACAATATTTAAATACCTATATTAAGGTGGTTATCACAAATAGCAAAGATATAAATCTCTGCTACATCAACCAAGTTTTTCAATTAAGAAATATAATAATATAATATATATAAGTTTTCAAGTTACCTATGAATTTGTATATTATATCCCTAAGTTTAGAAATCGAGAAAGGGGTTTTCATCCTATATACGAAAATTGGGCGGCAATATAAAATCTTATCCCTATATCTTTGTGGTCTCTTCAAAACCAGTTATATATCTATGATACACAAACTTTGGTTGCACAATTGACCTTAAAATCCAACTTAATAGTCGAGTGAATACAGTGGTCACCGATTAAACTCCACTTCTAATAACGAAAATAAAAATTTTCAATGTTGAAATATTAATTAGATTAACATACAAAATAATATATAGACGAACGTACGAACCAATTTACCATACTATGATATTAACAATTGAATTATAATATAGCCACTTACAACCAACAACTAATTTAGTTAGTAACTAACAAAGTTATAGTCTTGTAGGTTAAGCTAATCCTAGCCACTTTATTGGTTATATGATAAATTCGGCTAAGTAAAAGCCAACTGTCTATAATTCACGCCATTCATTAACTAGCTATCTAATCATATAAATAGTGATCTTTACAACAATCTAAAAGTATAAATATATGAGCTATTAACTAGCAATGGCCCAACCAAGTTCTCTTTTAATAATATTAACTTTGACTTTAGAACTGCATTTATTAATAGTTAACTATCCTACTAGTAAAAAGAAATATTGGAACTCGTCTACCTTACAGCTAAAAGTCTACCAACATAGATTAAAAATGAATTTAATACTTATAAATTGATGGGATCTATTACTATTTTTTTGCTTTGCCTTAGTTTTCTATATAATAACATTTGTTTCGCGTTGATATAGTTTAATAATAGAGCGGTACACTTGTTAGGAATAAGTGTGTCTATTTGTATACGGTGTATTTCTATTTAATGTTTATATCATATTTATTGAATGATTTATGTAAGTTGAAAAAAGGGTGATAATAGATTGTTTTACAAATGACCAATATAATTTATATTACAACATATTATATTCAATTTATCATAATATATGTATTGTTTCAACTGACAATTTAATTAACTTCAGCTTGCAGAGGTTAGCCTCATCGGGATTAACCCATATGAATATTAAATTTCCACCATTATAAAGTGTAAACTTTAACTTTAGCGTAACCACCACCAATTATCAACCATTTATACCACTGGTAGTAGATACTTTCTATTGCAACCGTTATTACGATTAGGACCGTGCCAACATTGATAATGTTAAATATTTCAATATCGAAAAATCATCCCGCCAGGTCAGGGTGAAAACCAGTTCGGGGTAAGCGATAGAAATAAAATCAAAAAGTAACGAAACGGCTGCGGGGAAAGAAAACGATAAAACGTATCACCCAGGGATATAAGGCTGTATGCCCGCCCAAGGTAATCTTCCATATTAAGCATCGAGCCTTTCGTGCAACAGTAATTATATGAACAGGCCTGCCTAATGAGGCTGGAGCATCGCCAGAGAACCTGCCCACGGTGGCACAGACCGACGTGTTGGCGCTGCGAAGCATTGCCCATCCATCCACTTCTACAACAGATGCAGTTGAACCTCAGGATGCAGGCCCGGGGTTGTGGGCTCGACTTTCACATCGTTTACCACTCCCAGTTGAACCACACGTTCGAACAGAGGCTCGTTAGGTGGGATCGTAGCTCTCAGCTTCATGGAATCCAGTTCTTTTATATGGAAAGCGTCAGAGTAGTACCCTCGGGGCTATTCGGGACACACTGTCCCACATATTCACCACGGTAGTATTTTCGAGCAGCGCTATGGTCATTGGAGAATATTTGTATGTCCAAAGGATGTGATCGTACAAGTTGGCAGGCAGTCAAGTCGTACCCACAATGTATGTGTATGAAGTCAAACCAGAGCATGTTGATCACGCTAGCTGGTTTGGCGACTAACTCCATGGCAAGTCAGGAGTGCCAATCTTGGTGATTGGGGCCATCTCATAGCTCGAGGGGAAAAAGAGAAAAAAAAGAAGAAAAAAAAAAAGCTCCCAGGTCAACAACAAGGACACCAGGGTATGAAAGGCCCACAGCCTGGATTTTCCCCCAAACGCCATACCAGACGAACTTCACACGCCAGCACCCGAAAATTACGGCGCAGCTGCCCCATCCATCCTGAGCATCTCATACTCCCCCGCGCCGTCCCTCCCCCTCCCCCGGGCCCGGCCCCGGCCAAAGCCCTGCTCTTCGTCCTCCAACGGCGTCCCTGTAGCAGCAGAGGAGCCACTGGCGCCTTCCGCGCCCTCTCCATTCCCTGCGGACGCGCCCGCGGCACTTCCGACCGCAGCACCATTGGACGCACCGCCACCGCCGCTGCCGCCCAAGAAGAACATCGGCCGCAGCTCCCTGTACTGGCAGCCCCAGACGCCCAGCGCCACGCCGACGGCACTAGACGCGGCCATGACGACGTACCAGAAGAAGTGGCGCGGCAACTGGCCGGTGTAGAGGGAGACGACGACGAGGTGGAGGAAGTGGGTGGTCAGGGCGAAGTCGAGCACGAGCTTGGAGCGGACGACGACGAGGACCATGGCGACGGCCCTTTGAGAAACCACAACGCAGCGATTATTAGCGAAGGGGTGTCCACGAGTATCCAACGCTTCTTCTGCGAGTGGGCCCCCAGGGGCGGGGGATACGGCGGGTGTTTTTACGGGCCGCACTCACATGAACAGCCCCCCGTCCAAGAACCACATGAGCCCGTTCAGCCAGCCCTGGGCCGTGTCCTCGCGCACCGCGGCCCAGCCCAGCACCAGGTCCATCTTGAATCTGCGCCCGGAGACCAGCGCGCTGAAGATCATGAGAACGAGGGCGCAGCTGTAGTAGAGGGCTTGCAGGGCCGCGATCTGGGTAAGGATCTTGAGCGGCGGCAGCTCGGTCAAGGCGCCGGGGCGCGGCGGTCGTCGTCGGCGCGACATCGGACTGGTGTGTGGGGGGGTCTCTGGATGGCAAGAGGAGGTAGGCGGGTAGGTGTGCAGCAGGTAGGCGAGTGGCTAGCAGCCAGAGTCGCGGACGCGAGGAGCGATGTTAGATCCAAGGAGCTCTTCCTTGCTACCATGGGCGCATGTCGAAGGCAAGAAAATGGCTGGTGGCTGGTGGGGGCGCTGGAGGTTCCTGACAGGCTGGGGTAGCTTGGCTGGATCCTGCTTCAGCATATGACGATTTCTCAAATGATATTCATCTGATGAAGGTGCTGTAGAGTTCGCGTGTTTGAGGATAATCAGGCTGTCTTCTGACGATTCCAAGTCAGGGCCCTGCCATCAGCTGCATGCTACCAGTGGCAACCTGGCGTCAAATGGCAAGGGTGCCTGCCGCCCGCAACTCTGGACAAATACTAAAGCAGCCCCAAACCCCAACCCTGCAGAATAGTACAAGCCGACAACTTCATCAACAATTGATGTCAGCCTCTCCATGCCTTTCCCAAACCAAGTCCATCCCAAACCCCAGGCAGATAGACCCTCCACCTCCCACCAGCACCCCAAAACAACAAACAAAACGCAATGGGCCTCCCCTCCTACCTCAACCCCTTCGGCTCCTCCGCCTCCAGCGAGAGCAAGCGCGCCGAGGAGGTGCGCGCCGGCACACGCGCGCCGGACCGCAGCGAGCGGCGGCGCTGCTGGGCCGCGCGCGACGGCTTCTTCGCCTGCCTCGACGCGCACGGCATCCTCGACGCGGCCAAGGACGCGCCGGCGGCCGCGCGCGCGTGCGGCGCCGAGCTCGCCGTCTTCGAGCGCGACTGCGCGCGCGAGTGGGTCGCCTACTTCAAGAAGTGGCGCGTCGCCGACCACCAGAAGCGCATGCGCCTGCAGGCGCTCGAGGCGGAGGGCGCGCAAGGGGTCGATTTCACCGGCGGGCCCGGCGGGCCGCCCGGGACGGCGCAGCGGTGATGCGTGGCGGGATTGGCATGAGGGGTAAGGGAAACTTGCAGGAAATCAGTGAAGGGCCGAGCGTGGGGTACAATGGGATGTAGAGGGAGACATGCAGGATAGGAAGCCTTTTGTCCAAGAGACCCATGGACAGTGCCTATAGATTCACGGAGAAGCATCGGTCACGGTCAGGAATATATGACTGTGTGGTGGACAGTGCACGGACCACGGACCATACCTCGATTGGCACCAAGGGGGTGGACGATGTCCTCACAATGAGTCGAGTTGTGACGAGGCAGACACAAAGACACAAAGACGCAATGACTGCGTTCGCCAGTCTGAATAAAGAAAAAGAAAAAAAAAGAAAAAAAAAAAAAAAACCAACCCATCTCACCAAATACCGTGCCCTCTCTCTCCGCTCAATCCTCATCTGAGGTGAATCAAGTATTATGATTCCCGGCCGCCCCAGATGGAAAGGTCCTTGATTCGGTCGCACTCAAGACCTAGTAAGTACGACAAAACTCCCACCACCAGCTGGCGGGCACATTTGAGGTGAGGTAAGTGGGCAATCAACCCCGAGGGGTTATTATGACAGTGTGGCGTGGCTAGTAATCTACAGTATGTAGTATCAATATAACTATAAACCGATGGTTTTGGTAAGTATTTGTCGTAGCTATGATATCGATATGGTTGACAAAATAACAATAGTATAACATTAGTAAACTTGATATATTGTACGTTTTGACTTAAAGGACCCGGTAACAAATTCCCACCCAATTTATTATTCAACATGTTGGAACAGCCGTCAATTGCATGCAGTACAGCCAAGTCCACTGTACTGACTGCAAGTCGACTGTATTGGCTGCAAGTTAATTGCAGTGGAGTGCCCAATTCAAAGTGGAGCACGGGCCAAGCAATTGCCCATACACATAAGTGTGCAGACCAGCTAGCGGTCTGCCAAATTTAGAAGAAATACGAATTCACCACCTGATTATTGCAATACTACTGTTACTTCGACCACACCACGAATCGATAATATTGTAACGTCTAAAGGCCTATCAAGACTAATCAGTGTTTATTAGGTAAAACATGAATAAGTTAGGCAGAAGAAAAAACCACTTTCTAGTTACGCTTTGTATTGTATTACAAAGTAAGGGAAATGTTCTCGGGAAAAGCTTTTATAAACTATGCCGTTGTTTGCAGTAATGAGTAGGAAGAGCTTATAGAGTGCGTCAGTTGTTCGCGGTAGGCTACAAATGAAGATAGTATCGCCAAACTATTGAAATATCTTCATTAAACCTATTGTTGGTAGGGCTTTAGACGTTGCAATGTTGTCGATTCGATTGGTTGAAATAACAGTAGTATTGTAGTAGTCAGGTGGTAGATGTATTGTTTTAGGTTTGGCAGACTGCTAGCCGGTCTGCGCAGTATGTATGGTCAATTGCTTGGCCCGTGTCCTAGTGTAAAGTGGGCGTATTGTTGTATTGCGGGAGGGGGTGCTTGTTGCTCGCTTGTATAAGCCTGGTCGTCTCGTGCCTTCTCACGAGGTACTCGCGAGGTACTCATGAGTTATCCTTCTCATAAGTACTTATTGTTATACATGCTCTGGTAGATTCCTTTTTTACTTAATCTTTAACTTCTAATATAAACCGGAATACTACTATACGTTCGTACGTATATACAGTATAATAAATGGTAGTTGTTAGCAAAGATTTTGCTTGGCATTAAACCGATTAATTGTTATAAAGTAATTGAAAAATTACTAACGCGAACCTGTAATTATATAGCTTTGTTACTAAAAAATGATATTTTTTCCTAACATCTTTTTCCTTTACTTTTATTTTATTTCGTTTTCGTTAAAGCTTAATATACGAGTCTTTAATCTTAATATATGAACTAGTGAAAGCTGCAAGCATTAGGTATTACGTTACTAAACAAGCCCTAAACCCTTCGCTATATGCGACAGCAAACTCATCCTACGAAGAAATTTACACCTTTTACGCTAAAGTTAACTATTACTTTCCCTTTACTTTCGCCAAAAGCTCCACTTTCGCCTACGCGTATACCTTTACCTACAACATCTTCGCTTGTAAGCTTATGTTGTTATACCCCCTTAGCCCATTTTTTATTTATACCTTTTGGCACTACGAAGTTAGAAGAGGTATTTTTTGACCCTATTGGCAACATTAAAGCGGTGGAACTCGTGGCAAATCTATGCCGCGAGTTTGAAAAACGTAATGTTGCGAAACGTGCGGAACATGATGCTGTTATGAGGCGCCTTGACAACTTGATGGTTAAGGATCGCTATTCTCGTGACCGCGAACTTTCTTTTCGCCGTTATTATCGCCAACCTTCGTCTATTTCCATAATATCCTCAGACACTTCTGAGGGTAGCCGCTATCGCCTATATAAAGGGAAAGAACGTAAGTCTTCTTGCCGCCACCATAAGTTTCTTCTCGTTACCGCGAGCCTTTTCGCGACCCTTGCCACCGCGAGCTTTCCCGAGACCGTTACGATTTTCGCCGTCGCCGCAAGCCTTTTCGACACCATTGCGATCCTTTTCGAACCCTGAATACGATAATTACTTAATACTCAGCAGGCGGTACTCGCCGCCTAAAGCGTGAAGAGATTGTAGTATTTAACTACAAATATCCTGATCCTTAGGATATAAGCATTGTTATAGTGGAAAAAGACGTAGTCTTCACTAACGTATAGAGTTTTTGGTAACGTTTAGATACCTTCGTAAACACCTTTTTTGCCTTAAAGAGTTAGATCGTAAAAATGTTTTTTACCTTGTCGCAGTGATTGGCTGTGTATTAGTGGAATACCAAAGTTACTTTTCACGAGCGTTGTAAAATGTCTTGTCGTGAATTCTCTTACATTATGGATATTTTCGTTAATTGTTTTGCCATAAATCCTAAACAAGTTACTTCGAAGTTGAAGAATATTAAATTCTCCTTACACGACTTGTTAAACGATAAACATAGGTTACTTAAATATATACAAACTAAAATGCGATACGTAAAAGATATGGGTACATTGGATCGTTACAATAATAATTATTGTAACGCTATAATCGATATTTGGTTCGCATTGGATTTGAGTATTTAATAGTACTTGTCGCTTTTACATCGTAAGCAATTTATAAAAGAATACTTAGCTAAAGTCGAAGAGTTGAAAACCGTGTTATTAGCAGTAACAATTCGGCGTTATCCTAACCATTAGCTTTTATCGAGAGACATACACGAAAGGTACGACTCGTGGTATTTTCGGAAAGACGAATACCAACTTCGTCAGAATAACTAGTTTCGTAAGCCCAAAAATAACGTTAAAAGGTACGAGAAACACCCTTCGTAGGAATATAATCGTAAGCGATATAATTATCGTCCTTATAAATATGTTGACCGAAATCGTAATCGAGATAAGCGAAAATGCGATTTTAACAAGCGAAAACGTGATTTCGGTAAACGAAAATGTGAATAAAAATACAAAGTTAACAATATATAATCCAAGGTAAACAATGCTAACCATTTAAATCAAGACTATTCTAATTACTTACGAATTCCTTTATAAGTAAGTTCGTATCATTCAAGTAGTAAGGTAGGTTATGTAATGAAATCCACCCTAACGCTTTCCAATCGAAGTATTCATGTGTATTATAGTGGGAATTGCGGCTCGCGTAATGCTTTATTTAAATATCTAAATGCTTGTACCCAGAAAAATGGATTTTTTTCTAACGATATAAAAAGGCGTATACGATAACTAAATCGTACGTAACGTATAATCGTCTTAAATAATATTGTAAATAACACGAATAATTTTGACATTGTTATATCTAAGCTTATCAACGAGGAAATGGTACTCGTTATAGGTGGTTATCGCTATTTACAAATTGCCGTACTAATAAGCTTTATAAGCAAAAATTACATACTTTGTCTCGACACGGGCGTCAATAAAGATCTCTCATCTAAATTCTGGTTAAATATGAACTTTCCTAATTATATTACGACCGATGTATCTATAGCTAAACACGAAATTATTAGTAATGTAATAGGTTCTTTTATTTGCCTTATTACTAATATACGTTAGATATTTTATGCCTTTAGGCATAAATTTAATAGTATTTCTGCCTTGTTGTAAGAAATAGTTCAATCCTGGTTTATCGATAGCCTGTATACGAGCGCTTTATTGACAAATTACTGGATAAAGCCTCGTGACACAAATATGTTAATATTGAGGAATAAAATCTATTTTAAAAACAGTTACTTCGAAATTTCCTTTTTAGTATATAAAGTAATGATATAACATGTAATTTAGAAAGTTATTTATAAACTTAAGGTCTTTGTTTGATCTAAACAAACAATATACGTTATAGTCGAATATACTACCCTTCCTAAAGGCAGATCCTTTTTGTTTATAACTTAGTATCCATATACCCTTAATGTGTTAATCGACTTTATTACTCCTTATATAATACAATTTTACAATTCTATCTTTAAGGTAGTACGTCTTACCAAGAATATTCGTTTAAGAATTATCATAGAATACAAAGATAATGTTTACTTGTAAGCGGAATAAATGGGAGTTATACAAGCCCTTATATAGGTTTCCGATATTGGTAACATGTTATATATAATAGTAAAACTTACTAAAATAGCTATTAGTAACTATTAAATCTCTTTTATTTCTATTATAACCTTAAATAAATCCACCCCTATTCCAGTAATTAATACCGAATTTAAGTTGGATTTTCCAACTATCTTTATTGCTATGGCGCCTATGAGTACGCCATTTTTTACTACAACCCTCGTAAAACCTTACTTTAATACATTACTTCTAAACGTAGTAGCGCATTTGATTTAAAAATCTGGAATCCTTAAGGTAGTAAACCTTACTAATTAAAAATCCGGTTTCGTTAAACCTCGCAATAAACTACGTTACCAAGATGCCTCCTTTAGCATAAGAACGCCCGAAAATATGCCTATGGTAAAAGCCATATACGGCACTTATATTAACATAATTTACTCGAGGTAATTTTTTCAATTGTGACGTATTTGCGAACAATATCCAGCGGTATAGAAAAATATCGGTCTAATTGAAATTCATGTAGATCAAATGATAAAGGCTTTATTAATCAATGGTTGGTAATACACTAAGTTTAACCGTAACTTTTATCCGGTATTTAAACGGGACGAAAAACTTCTCAATTGATGTTTCGATACTCTTTACGAGTAATAAGATATAGAGTTTTTTAACGACATTTCACCATTTACGTTACCAGTATTCGTAGTGTGGAGAATTATATAAGGAGTAGATAAAGGTCAAGTAGTGGTAGGTTTACGACTACATTACAAATAGGCTATTTTCAACTCTTATTTATTGCCTTTATTAAAAGATGTTATTAAATCTATTTGCGGTAAAAAATGGATTATAGTTATGAAAACTATTAAGATTTTCTTTTAACTTTTAATATATCCAGATTTTCGCGACTGATTTACTTTCGTTAACGACCGCGGACTGAAACGAAGTAAAGTTACTTTTATAGGTTTTTGAAATTCGCTTTCCTACATTTAACGTTTTATAAATCGAATATTAAAGAAATTTCGGCTTTTTTATCGCGTTTTAATCAACGATATTATTAATTTTTCCAATACGTTTAAGAAATACCTTATTTATCTAAAAGCTATTTTCAAGCTTTTTGCTAACAAAATTTTTTTTATGTCGTTAAATCAATCTTATATCGGCTTCCAATTAGTGGAACTTTTGGAATTTTACGTAAACACCTTCGGACTTTCAACAATTAAAAAAAACTTAAGGTTTTCGAAATCTTTTTTTCCCCTCGTAACTTCAAAGTCTTCGAAATGTAACTAAAGGTAGTAGAGTTTTTAAGGCTAATGATACCCTATTACGCCCAATTGTTAGTCCCATTTTAGGAACTTAAAAAGGACCTATTAATACAAGGAAAACAACAAGGATAAATCGAAATCGGTAAACGAGGAAAGAAATTACATGATATATAATTTACTTTTATATAATTTACGTTTAAATAACAACAGTATTTTCAAGTTACACAAGCTTATTTATATAAATAGCTTAAGTTATATTACCCAAATTCAATGCATTAACTTTTTTTTAGATTAACGGGAGTTTTTAACACAGATTCGGTGTTATACTTTTCCACCTAAAAACAAATTATTTTTGGTAACGAAACTAGCCTATTTTAGTAACTAATATTGAATTAGTAATATTTTCAAGTCGTCGATTGATTCGAGTTAAATTTAATTATAATCTTTTGGAATATAAGGTCATATATTTTCTATAAGTTTGTAAACGCCTATAAACAACCTTAGTTGGTAACTCTTCACTAATTATTATTTTTACCGATTATAAAGTTACTCGATGTATTGTAAACCAAATATTATTCAATACGACATTTACGGATAGGGTAAATCGACGACTAGTTAACGCGTTGATTTACTTTAATTTATACTTATTCTATATGATTCACTTGTTAGGACGCCTTAATTTTAATCAAATACCCTTAGTTGTTTTCCTTTTAACAAATATAAATAACTTTATAAAACTAATGTACCGGTATTGGATTAAATCTTTAATAACTTGCTAACGGTGATATACTTAGTTGAAGTGTAGATACCCGATAATATACAACTTCGCTTTTAAATTAGTTATTATAATGATACTACTTAGCGTGTAATTCAGCAAGATTTCGCAGAAAATAAAAATAATAAAGATATACCTCTTAATGATTTTAAGCTCGGATACCTTTTTCGATTAGTTTATTGCTTATTATACAATCGTGACGCAAGCGGTTATAAAAGGCTTATAGTTTCAATAACACTTGTGTAACAGACTTTCGCCGAGGTATACGATAAAAAACACCATTTTGGACCTAATAAAACAATAGTTACCTCAAACGGAGTATATTTTCATTGGAAATGTTAGTTTGTAATAGCATATTTTCAAAATTCTATATATTGCGGAAAGCGGCGTAACCACAATCAATAACCTCTTGGTCATCTCAAACCTATTTAAACACTGAAGAAACCAATTTATTCGATTTGCATGAACTTTGTAGTTGTATTACTAACAGTACCTTCTAAAGGTATACTTTAGACGTTACTTGGTAGGTAATTTTTTGATATTGTAATACCTATTACATGTAAAACGTCCAAGCGAACGCTTCATATTCCTGGTTATACGACGTATATAGCCGAAAATTGGATAGCTGTTTTGGTTCGATAATTCCTGTTATATGATTAGCGTTGTTTACGACAGATTATCTCGGATAGAGATGTTGAGTTTATATCAGCTTTTTGGTAAAGTTTGAAAAAGGATTTGGAATACGCTTAATAATGATAATAGACTATTATCCATGAGCGGATGGACAAGTAAAAAGGAAGAATTATTTAGTTGAATTGGTATTATATTACTTTATTGTAAAATATCTTAAATAATATTTGGTTAATATTATACCAACCTTGTAATAAAACCTTAACAATGCCTAATTACGTGCATTAAAAGTTAGTCTAAAAAACAATTTGTTTAGATTTAAGTTTACGGTACTAATAGATATTTTTACAACAATTTTACCTCGCTGACAAGTAGAAATTAGTTTTATACGGGAATATTTACAACGAGATATATGATTAATGATGGATATTATTGCGGTTAGTTCAAAAAAAACGATACGATTAAAATTATCGTTGATATAAATTTGCTATAGGAAATAAAGTGTGTCTAAAGTTGGTAAAAGCCTATAAACCATTGTACAAAAAGGGAAAATTATTGCCACCGCGTATAGGACTATATATAATTGTGAAAATAATTAATGATTTAACTTTTACATTGGACTTTCCACTAAATTTACGAGTTCACCCAACTGTTAACATTATTTATTTATTACCCTACTATAATCTAGCAAACGACCTATTTCATAGAATTACGCCACCATCCAATTCAGTTAAATATTAGTACGACAGAATGGATGTTGAAAACTAGGAAGTAAAACGTATATTAGCTAAACGAGTGGATCAACGCTGTTGAAAAGGGGATTAAGTTTAACATTTTCTTAGTTAAAAAGGCTTTACAATTCGGAACAACGAATGGAAACCGGTATTAAAATTAAATTGCCCGAAATTAATTAAGGCTTTTCAAAGGAATAATAGTAAGTAATAACGAGGACATCAAAATGACGAGGGTATTATTGTTTCTTTTGGCCCCCGGCATTTGTTATATTGCGGGAGGGGATGCTTGTTACTTGCTTGTACAAACTTGGTTATCTCATGCCTTCTCACGAGACTATCTACTCATAAGTGCAACTTCTTATGAGGTACTCGCGAGATACTTATGAGTCATCCTTCTCATGAGTACTTATTGTTAAGCATGCTCTGGTAGATTCCTTTTTTACCTAGTCTTCAACTTCTAATACCCACTGGAATACCATTATACATTCGTACGTACACACAGCACAACACGTATACTATACTTACTTTGTAGCTAATACAATAGGCTTATACAAAACAATACATTATACTTGCAGTTAGTATATTTAACTTTATTATAAGTAAAGTTGACATATTGTATTATAAATACTATTATTTTGATATTAGTGGCTTTTTAGTTTGTACGCGTACACTAGTGTGATTAACTGATCTTTTTCGGTAAACGTTAAACTACGACCTTATTAACTGGCTAAGCTCCTGGTAATTTTGATCAACCTCTGAATCGAATTGAAAACAATTACATATAGATTAACCTCAAATGCTGTCCGTTGTCCTACAGCTTCAAAGTTTACTTTTATCAGTTGTTATAAAAAGTTTTTTCGATATGAACCCATGTAAGCCTTTACTTAAGCCTATTCAAGTAATTAAATCTTTATCTTTAATCCTCTAATAGTTTTTTAATTTGTTAACATATCCTTGTCTATCATCGTTACCTGATTTAGCCTTATCAGACGGCTTATTAACGTAGCTCTCGATACGTATATTTAGTCTATTAGTACTTTTAAACTTTTTAAAGGCTTCATTCGACGATAATTTCATTATAATATTCATAAGATTGTTTTTGCCGTAAATTTACCGAAATTCCTTAAAGAAAAATCTGTAGGCTTTGCGGAATGTTATCACGTCGATTATGAGGCGTTTTTCGCTAATCATTCCGAGTTTTAAAAGGTATTCGAATAGGCTCCCCGAGTCAGTATAAATTACAACAGGAATAAGAGGAATCATCAATTACCTCATAATAACATCAAGGATTTTCTATAATATTATGCCTATATTAAAACCTACCATTATACCATAGATTTTTAAAGTTAATACGTTTTGTATAATTTTATTACATTCAAAAGAGGTTTAGTAAATTAGGTTACTAAAAATATTAAACTGAGTTTCTCGCCTATCATTATTAACAAAGATTATTAAAAAGCCGATTTATGAAGATAAGTTGGTGTAATTTGTAAAAAAAAACCTATTTGTAAAGTATTGGTAGGCCTTAAACGTTGTAACGTTGTCGATTCGATTGGTCGAAGTAACAGGTATATTGCAGTAGTCAGATGGTGATGTAGGTTTGGCAGACTGCTAGCCGGTCTGTACTGTAATTTGTATGGCTAAGTGCTTGGCCCGCACCCTAAAGTGAAGTGCAGCGTACTGTACTCAATTTACACCCAATGCGGTAAGTCCGCACAAAGTAATACACTTACAGTAAGTTCAACTTTACTATAAGTAAAGTTGACCTACTATACTACATATAATACTATTCCAACACTAGCGACTTTTTAGTTTGTACGCGCATGCCAGTGTAGCTGACCAATTTTTTCCGGTTACCACTGAATTGCCTCCTTGTTAACTGGTCAGACCCCTATCAATTCCAGTTGGCTCCCATACTGAATGACACCCAATTGCATACAAATTAACCCCATTCTATCTCAATTGCTCCGTTTCTCTGAGGTCCGAGTTTATCAACTCCTACAAAAAGTTCTTTCTCTACAGCCTTTCGCCATAGCCTTTCGCAACTTTAACTATGTCACTTAAACAGGGAGTTATCATCAATCCCCTGGCAGTCTTTCAATCTGCTAGCACATCCTTATCCGCTGTTACTTAATATGGTTTTTCCGGGCGGCCTATCTACGTATCCCTTAATACGTATAGTCTGTTTGTTGCTGTCCACAAAACTTTTCAGTGCTTCATTTTACGTAGCTTTCGTTATAATATTTGTAAGATTATCTTTGCCATCGATCTATTGGAACTCCTTAATCTCCCTCCCTTTATAGGCTTCGCGAAGTGCCATTACGTCGATTATTAGGCGTCTTTCGCTGGTAATTTCGAGCTTTAACAGGTATTTGAAAAGACTTCTTAAGTCGGTACAGATTACCACCAAAATAAAGGGAATTTTTAATTTCCTGGTAATAAGTTTAAGGGTTTCCTATAAGGCTATACCTACGTTAAAACCTGCTATTATACCGTAGACCTCCGAAGCTAACACGTTTCGTGTAATCCTTTTACATTTGACGAAAGTCCAGTAAATTAGGTTACCAGTAATGTTAAACTAATCTTCTCGCCTCTCTTCGTTGACAAGGGTTATCAGAAAGCCTATCTGTAAAAATAAATCGGTATTATTTATAAAGGACCCATCTATAAAAATTATTAGCTTAGCCTTTAAAAGATCGGTTGACACCATATTAATTTCGCGATCCAGTTTCCGCATCTGTCATTCCAACCTCTTATTTAGTCGATTGAAGTCTTTATCCGTTGGTATTTATACTTATATCATAATAGATAAATCTTATGAGGTTTTCGATTGGTATGAAGTGGTAATATAACTATCCTGTATACGTTGTTTTAAATACCGTTAAGCTCTAGCCTCGTTTATCTTATCGATTATAGCAAAAATAGCGCCATAGCCTTTTTAATAAATACTTAAGCCGATATTAATACCAAGTATACGGATTAACGATTTATTAAATTTAAGTGAATTATTTTCCATTAACATCGTTACCGGTTTACAATTCCAAAAATTAAAATCCTTAATCGTTTACTATCTCCATATTACAAATTTAACCGTTTTAACAAAAAATATATCGTCAATTTATATACCTACTATACCAAAATCTTCTTTTTACGTTATTAACAAATACAGGTCGTATATTAAAGACTTTATTGTTCTCCGGGCTTTGAAATACGACTAATAGGTTAAAAACTAGTCAACACCTACCTTAGCTAATCTATACAGTGGTTTAACATACCGTATTACCGTTTTCAATAGATAAATAACGCGAAATTCCTATAACAGTTTTAATAGTACAATTCGTTGTAAATCCTTTGTGAATTATATATAGGCTTACGTAAAATTACAGCTATTAAGTATAAACTTGTTATCAAGGCAATCATTAGACGTTAACTGATTTTCTTAATCGTTAGCGACTACGTAAAGATCTAATTTTTTCCTTTATCTCCGTATTCTTAAGCGATTAGTTGTGACTTTTTATACGAACGCCCCTTAATTTTACCCTGGACTTCCTAAATAATCTTCGACTTAAAGATCTTAATATTCTAGTTTTAAAGGTTAAAGTTAGCCTTTGATAAAAATTATACTACACCTCAAATTAGTAAACCATCGATTTCTATCCTATCGTTCTTTTCAAAAGGTTTGTTAAAAGTTTTAATAATTCCTTATACCTTAAGTTTTATTACTAAGTATTTATTATCCTTCTCTTTCCTACTTACCTAAGTATTATTGTAAATACAGCTCGGTATGTATTTCTCTCTTTTAAGATTCCTCTTTTGCAGGGGTTGTCTGTATCGGCGACGTTTTATTAACTTATCTATAACAAGTACAGGAAGTTCGTATTAACTCGGTCATTTAACTTAAGGGTATTTATTATTAGTAGTCATAATGTAAGGCTTAACTTGGATCATTCGGAAAGATATAGGGCTGTAAACAGTTTTAATAACTACTTTAGAGTTTACGATACTTAATATCTTATACGGCTCCTCCTATTTACCCGGATTTCACTATACGAGGACTTCACTTTGTAATAGAAAAGTAAGTACATCGATTATTATAGGCCCGTTTTTGGTATTAAGGGTTTTATTAACTTGAAGGCGTGCCGATTCACTTCGCAGTTCCTTTAAAGCTTTTCTATAAGCCGTAACACGTTTTTAAATACTTGTCAAAGGCAGAGATTAATTCGTCAGGCGTAGGTACGCTTTAAAGACCGTAAGCGTTAACACCAAACCGTTAAGGCTTACATCATTATTAAGGCCTTTAACTTCCATCTATAAACGTACCTCCAGATCCGTAAAACTTCCTATTTCTAGAGTAAAGATGTTATACGTTCGGCGAAATAGGGTGTATACCCTTTTAACTTTTCCAATACTCCAGTAGGCTTTTATAGATACCTGTTTATACTGAATATCCATTATCTTAGCATCTTTCTAAAACTCCGCCGCCGTAAAATTATTATCGGTATCGTGGACGACGACGTTAACTGGGCCCAGATACGTGTTAATTCACAGTATTCTCAACGTTTCCTACGTATCCTTTACCGAAAGGAACTTTAGAAACTTAGCTCCATGAAAGAAGGTTACGGAGTTAACAATGTGTAAAACAAGCTTATTATTCAAGTAAAACACATTAACAAAAATCTTATAGTTAAAATCCTTATCTTCTTTTTATATAAACTTAAATCTTCAGGGGTTTTAGGTATACGTTTAGCAGTGGTGACAAAACCTTTCGATGGATTTTAGGGCAAAGTATTTCACAAATTTATGACTTACGGACTTTAGGACTTTGTATAATCTATGAATAGCTAGGTCATTGAAACTTCGGTGTAATTAACGAATTTCCGGCTTCGTCAGATTTAACACTACTACTTCCGGAACTTAAATATAAAATCATAAGTACCTCCATTTAAAAGCGAGTGGAAACCTTTAGCCGTTTTTAACCTGCTAGTTTACATTAGCGTCCACGTTAACTCCGAGGGTCTTTATGTCCTTTAAACAAAGAAAAAACATGGTAAAGACCTGAAGGATATAAAAAGTGATTGCTTTTATAATAGTTTAAATTACCGATGTACTTAGTGACAATAGTTTTTCGTCTAAGCTAAAGCTAATTTTGGCTTTTCCCGCATTGTAACGATTAATTGCGGTAGCTGTAATGTTTTCCCTCCGCAGTGACACGTACAATAATAGCCTCCTATTAAGTACCTTGTTGCCCCTATATCGGATATAATACCTTAAAAAGTATAATTTACATAGCGATTACGAAATTTAAAGGTATATAAGGGATTATGGGCATGATTAGAGCAAAGGTAAAGGTTTTTACTACCTAAACGGTATAAAAAGGCATGTTAGGCTAATTACTAGGCTTCCGTGCTAAAATTAGTATTTTCGTGGTAATTAATTTTCTTAAAGGCGTTAACGGAATTAGTTAGCTCGTCGTCTTTAACATCTACCACCTAATCTAAGTAATTTCATTCCAAAGTAATAAAGTACTGAACGTAGTACGCTGCTTTTCTATTGTTACCTTCGGCATGTGGGGTGGCAAATTAACCAATAGCCGGCCCTATCATAAATCTAATACCTTTTACTACTATTACGACGATAGTATTTATAGTTAACAAGTCCTCCTAAATCTTGTTAGCGTTTGCGTAGGTGTTGCCGCCAGTTTAGGGCCAAGGTTAATAATCCTGACTTTAGGCGTTATAGGTGCTTGTACTTACGGTTGACGTAATTAACTACCATAAGGTCTTCCTTATTCACGTTGAAGAAGTTGCTGGTTTAGGAATATATACCGAGTGAATTTGGTATACGTGTTATCACGGTAGTAAACAAGGAACGTAACTGGCAAAATAAGCCTTGACAAGTGGTATCTAGGCGTTGTAAAGCGTATTTAAACTCACAAACACCTGTAACGACTACCCGTACCTACTCGCGAAATATGGCTTCGCCAATGTAAGCCTTCCCCATTACCTTTTAACACATTATTAGTTTGTCGAGCATTTAATCAAGAATATCCATCGGGAATTCCTCCTATTTCTTCTTTGCAATTATAATAATTCATCGCGTGGTGGCCCAGTTGGTATAGTATTACATTAAATAGACTTCGTACTCGAAATGACCTTTTATACCATCGTAAATCTCTCGAAACGTAGTGACGTTCGTTAGAAAAATCAAGTAGTAGTTTTTGGTGTGACTTATAAGGATTCTGGAAAATAGTAAGTAAACCCCGGAAAGTAAAACCTCTATTTACGTAAAAATATTTAGAAAAGATAGTATCTTGGTATCGAAAAGGTTATAAGGTTTTCCGTTATATTTCTTTATATTATTCCAGATCTTAACGCAATTCTTTATCAACTTGTAATTAATGTTAATTATTTTAACAGGTCTTAGAAAAAAGTCGCGATAATTATCCTAAGCTTAATTAGTATTTCCTAGCGGTTTAAATCTTAAAGGTTTCGAGGCCTAGTGTTAAGGGTAATTACCAATCGTTTAACACAAAGGGTAAAGTCCTGTAATAGAACCCATAATAGGTTCGCGCGCGTTGGTATATCTAAAGGGAAAAGGTTTTTAAGGGTCTTAGTAGTGGACTTACTAAGGGACGATAGGTACTTAAAGGTTTTAGAAAGCTTGATGATCTTATTTAATTCACTGATGTAAAGCGCCAACGTCAATACCTCTAGACGCGTTGCCAGCTGCTGCTTCACGCGCTTTACCACTGCTAATGGCGTACTCCGCGCTATTACGTAGTGATAATAAACTGCCAAGCAAGTTAACAGGTTCCTTATCGCCAGCGCATAGAAAGGCTTAACTTAGCTAAGAGTAGGTTAAACATCTTTTAAAACGTGTGTGTGGGCGCTAAGATCCCTTAACTCCTTTCCATTTTCCTTCAGAGTCTTAAAGATCAGGGTCTTAAGGGTGTTTTTAAAGCTGGACTAGATCAATAAGTTCCTTCGTCAACTTCATAGTACCCTTTAATAATATATAGACTCCTTACCGTTTAAGTTCGGCTTCAACCCTTAACTTGACCCCTTTTTAAACGAAATTCCATATATTAATAGTCTAATCGCCGAAAAGGTTACGGAAGTTACTAAAGGCGTGGTTAAGATCCTTAGTATTACCATATTCGACGATATAATAACCGATAAAGTTAGCAAGATATTTTTCTGTTTATTTTTCGTCAATATCTAACGCCCAAAGGTTTTCGTTTTAAAACTTGGTAAAGGCAGTTTCGAAGGCGTCAATTCCATTTTGAATCTCCGGAGTAGGTGATATCTTAAGGTTCATGTTGATATAAGACTTGGTAGGGCGTATTTAGTAAGGGACTTGATAATCTTAGGCGTAGGGACTTGGTGTTTTGTCGTAAAGTCGCGTATAAATTTGGTGACTTGGCGGCTTGAAATAAGGTCGCGCGACGTGACTTTCTCGGCGTAACTTGGTTTTTCGTTTAAAGTAGCGAACTTGATGATTGAAGTGGTGTAAGGAGTAAAAAGAGTAAAATAGGGCAAAGGTTTGGTATAGAGGGTAAAGTTAGAGGTCGTTGTTAGTAAAAAGATTTATTTAGCATAGGTACTTAATTGTTTTTCTTACAGTGCTAGCACCCGTATCAATACCAACTTAACTGTTTACCAACTTGTCGTACTTTAAGACTTCTAACAGTCAATTTTAACGTTTTTCTTCAAAAATGATCAATAAAAATTTCTTGGTGTTTTCGATAACGTTACTGTCGCTAACTTCTAGATTGACGTTGTAAGACTGACATAACCCAAAAGTCTTCTCTGTTTTCCTGCCGTTATAAAACTGACACAGTACTAATAAAGGGCTTTCGCAAAAATCTTTCCTCTACCCTAGCCACCGTAGCCGTAAAACGTAACCGGAAAGTAACTTCTTCTTCTACTTAGCTTATCTGTGCTTAACCTAACAAGCAAGCACTGATTAGTGTTAGTATGCCTTAGACTTTACAACGTTGTCGATTCGATTGGTTGAAGTAACAGGTTTATTGCAGTAGTCAGATAGTGGATGTATTATTCTAGGTTTGACAAACCGCTAGCCGGTCTGCATTGTAATTTGTATGGCCAAATGCTTAGCCCGTACCCTAGAGTGAAGTGCAGCGTACTGCACTCGACTTACACCCAATGCGGTAAGTCCGCACAAAGCAATACACTTGCAGTACAGTCAACTTTATTGTAAGTAAAGTTGACCTACTGCACTGCATGTAATACTATTCCAACATAAAGATTATTAACATAGCTTTCAATATGTTGGTTAAAACTATATTAATCCTTTGGTTTAAGTTTCGTATCTGTTATTCGATTCTTTTATTAAGCTGTTTCAAGTCGTTAACTATTGGTTTATATATTTATATCGTGATAAAGAAGTCGTAAAAGGCCTTCGATTAGTATAATATGGTAATATAGCTGTTACGTGTATGTTATTCCAAGTAATATGGGGTCTTTTCTATATTAATCTTATCGATTATAGTCAAGTTAAAACTTTAACCTTTTTAACGGAAACTAAGGCCAGTATTAATATTAAGTATACGGATTAACGATCTGTTAAAAATAGGTTAATTTCTTTTTATCAACGTTGTAACCAACTTGTAATTCCAGAAATTAGAATCCTTAATAGATTGTTATTTCGATACCACAAAACTAGCTGTTTTAATAAAAAGGATATCGTTCATTTATATACCTACCAGGCTGAAGTTATCCCCTTATGTTACTAGTGGATACAAGTTCTACATTAGAAATTAAAAAACGTTTTTTGAAGCTAGTATGGTTAAAGGTTTAATATATCATATTACCGTATCTAAAGGGTTTATTAGCCGTAATTCCTATAGTAATTCCAATAAAAAGATCCGTTGTAAACCCGTAATTAATTACGTATAGGTTTGCGTTATATTTATATTGTTAAACGTAAATTGACTTTTATTTTTTGTTAAGAAACTTATTTTTCGGACGGCTATCAAACGTTGACTAATATTTTAAATCGTTATCCATTACGTAAGTATCTAGGTTTTGTCTTTATTGCCGTATTTTTAAGCGATTAAACGCGATTTTTCGTACGGCCGCCCCGTAGTCTTACCTTTAACTTTGTAAATAATCTTCTACTTTGAAATAGGAACGTTTTAGTTTTCAAGGATAAGGTCAACTTTTGGTACAGATTATACAACTCTTTAAGTTAATTAGCCGTTAATTTTAACCTTATCGCTTTTTATAAAACGTTTGCTAAGGGTTTAAATAATAACTTATACTCGGAGCTTTAATGTTAAGTTTTCATTATCCTTCTCTTTCCTACTTATCTAGACAGTATTATCAATGCGACTTAGTATATATCTCTCCTTTCTAACGTTCCTTTTCTTTAAGGATTGTTCGAGTCAATGGTGTTTTATCGGATTATCAATAACAGGTAAAGAAGGTTTATATTTACTCGGTCGTTTAGTTTAAAAGTTTTCATTATTAGTAACTTTAATATAAAGTATAACCTGGATGGTACGAAACGTTATAAGACTGTTAACAGTTTTAATAACTATTACAGAGTTAGATATATTCAAGATTTTATATAGGCCTTTTTATTTAACCGGCTCCTGTTATATGTGAACTTTACTTTGTAACGGTAAAGTAAGTACGTCGATTGTAATAGGTCTGTTTTTGATGTTAAGGGTATCGGTGACCTGGCGGCATACCGATTCTTTTTGCAGTTTTGTCAATGTTTTACCGTAAGTTATAACTCGTTTGTAGGTACTTGTTAATGGCCGAGATTATTCTTTAGGTGTAGGTATGCTCCGAAGATCAGTAGCATTGCTATTAAATCGTTAGGGATTATAGTATCGTTTTGGCCTTTTACCGTTATTTAAAAGCGTGACTCCAGAAACTATAAAGCTTTTAATTTTCAATTTAAGGATGTTATACGTTTGGAGAAGTAAGTAGTATGCCCTTTTAATCTTCATAATGCTTTAGAAGGCTTTTACAGGCATCTATTTATATTGGATACCTATTATTTTCACTTTTTCCGAAATTGTATCGCCATGAATTGGTGTTGGGATCGTAAACAACGATGTTAAGTAAGCGTAAATACGTGTTAATTTACAACATCTTTAACGTTTCTTACGTATCTTTTACCGAAAAGGGCTTTAAACACTTAGCTCCGTGAAAAAATTTGTAAAGTTAACGACGTAAAAAATAAGCTAATTATCTAAGTAAGACATATTTATAAAGATTTCATAGTAAATATCCTTATCGTTTTTTAATATAAATTTAAATATTAGGGGAGTGTGTGTGTGTATTTGCCAGTAGTAGTAAATCTTTTTAATAGCTTTTAGGGAAAAGTATTCCGTATCTTTATACTTTAAAAAGTTTAGAACTTTATATAGTTTATTAACGGATGGGTATCTAAGTCGCTGATGTAATTAGCGTATTTCCGGTTCCGTTAAGTTCAATGCCACTATTTTAGTGCTTTCAAAATAAAACTATAGGTTCCCTTACTTAAAGGCGAAGTGAAATCTTTGGACGTTTTTAATTAGCTCGTTGGCGTTAATGTTAACTTTGAAGTTAAAGGTCTTGATTTTTTTACAAGCAAAGAAAAAAGGGGATAAAGGACTTGAAAATGTAAAACGTAATCTATTTGATAATAATTTAAGTTACTGTTAATCCTAATAACGGTAGTTGTTCGCCTGATCTGAAGCTAACTTTAACTTTATTTATATCGAGGCAATTAATCTTAGTGGCCGTAGTATTCTTCCTCCATAATGTTATGTATTGCGAATAAGCTCCTATTAAATACCTTACTGCCCCTATATTTGACATAATACCTTGAAACGTATGGTTCGCGTAACTATTATGAAGGTTAAAGGTGTATAAAGGGTTAGGGGTTCGGTTAGGGCAAAAGTAAGTGATTTTACCGCTTAGGAGGTATGAAAAGGCGTGATCGGCCAATTACTAGGCCGCGTTAGGGGAAATATCTTTATACAACTTAATTTACCTAGAGGTATTATCGCCGTTAATTAGCTTATCGCTTTCTTGGTTTTCTATTTAGTTTAAATAATTATGTTTCAAAGTGATAGGATATTAAATTTAATGAATTACATTTTAATTATTTCGTTTGGTGGGGGGATGGCAAGTTAACTAATAACTAAATTTACTATATATACAATATTTTGTGTCATTTTCATAATGATAGTGTTTGCGATTAGTAGGTTCTTTTAAATCTTGGCCTTATTAGCGTTAACGTGGTTTTTGTTTTTAGTTTTTGGTTGATAAGCTACACTCTAGGCGTTAAGGGCGCCCGTAGCCGTACTTAAGGTTGATTTAATTGATCAGCGTAAAATATTCTTAATTTATATTAGGAAAGTTGCCGGTTTAGGGGTATATATCAAATAATTTTAGTATACATGCTTTTACAATCGTAAACAAAAATCGCAACTGGTTTAAAAAGAATTTATTAATGGTATTTGGGCGTTGTAAGTCGTATTCAAACTCGTTAACGCCCGTAACTGATACCCGTATTCACTAGCAAAGTGTGGCTTCACCAAAGTAAGCTTTCGCTATTACTTATTGGCATAATATCAACTTATTAAGCATTAAGTTAAGTATATTCATTTTCATTTCCTCCTTTTTTTCATTTTTATCAAAGTTTACCGCGCAGTGGCTCAATTTATATGGTATTGGATCAGGTGGTCATCGTATTCGAAGTGGCTCTTTATATAATCGAAGATTTTGCGAAAGGTAGTTGTTCGGGTTAGAAAGGTTAGGTAATAGTGCTTGTTATATCTTATAAGGATTTCGGGGAATAGTAAATAAAAACTAAAAGAGAGAACCTCTATTTATTTGTAGATATTCAAAAAGGTTATTATATTCGTGTCGAAAATGTCATAGGGCTTCCTGTTCTTCTTCTTTATATTGTTTGAAACTTTAGCGAAATCCGTAAAATGCTTAAAATTGATATCAACTATTTTAATAGGTTTTGGGAGCAGGTTTCGATAATTATCCTAGTTTTCGTTGATATTATTTCCTGGCAATTTAAGCTTTAAAGACTTCGAAGTACAATATTAAGGGTAATTATCAATCTCCTGGCCCGAGGGTTAAAGTCTTGTGGTAATATTTTTAGTAAGATTTTATGTGTGGAAAAACCTACCTTAAAGAGGATTTTAGGGAATTTAGCAATTAAATAGATAAGAGGTAATAGGAACTTAAATGTTTTAAAAGACTTGATGATCTTATTTAATTTATTATTGTAAAACTCTAACGTTAATACTTTTAATCGCGTTAAAGATTGTTATTTTAGGTGCCTTACCTCTATTAAAGGCGTATGCTGCATTATTATATGAAACTATATATTAGCCGACGACTTTGGTAAGATAACTTTCCGTTGAGTCTTCGTTAATATCTTACACCTTGAGATCTTTGTCGTAATGCTTGGTAAAGGTAGTTCCAAGGGCTTTAATTTCCTTTATCAGTTTTTATGTAAGTGTTATATCGAGGTTTTGATTTACGTAAAACTTGGTGGGCGTGTACAGCGAGAAACTTAGCGATTTTGTATATAAGAATATGATGTTTTGACGTAAAGTCCACGACATGACTTCTTTGGCACGACTTGGTGATTCTTCGTGTTTTCGCTCGAAGCAGCTATTTTGACTATTAAATTGACTAGGAAGTAAAAAAATTAAAATAAAGGGGAAAAGTTGGTGTTAAGGGTAAGGTCGAAGGTCGTTTGTTATTGGTGAAGGGCGAAGGTTAAAAGTTATAAGTCGTGGGACTTAGTCGTTTATGCAGTAGTATCACCCATAGTAGTACTGACTTAGTCGTTTGCTAACTTGCCAATTTGAGACTTTTAACGGTTAATCTTACCGCTTTTCTTTAAAAAGGATTCGTGAAGATTTCTTGGTGTTTTTAAGTAACAATATCGTCGCTTAGTTTCAGATTTCCGTTGTAGACTAACGTAACCCAAAAGTTTTTTCTGTTTTCCTACCGTTGTTGAGTGGCGTAATACTAATAAAGGCCCTTCGTAAAAATCTTTCCTTTACTCTAACGATAACGTAAAGCGTAATAACTAGAAATTAACTTTTTATTTTACTTAGCTAATCTGTTCTTAATCCAATAAGCACCAATCAATATTGGTAGAGCTTTAAACCTTGCAACATTGTCGATTAGATTAGTTGAAGTAACAGTAGTATTGCAGTATTCAGGTGGTGGATGTATTGTTTTAGGTTTGGAAGACTGTTAGCTGGTTTGCGCAGTAATTTGTAAGGTCAATTGCTTGGCTCGTACCTTAATGTGAAGTGGGTGCATACTATACTTGCTTGGCAGCCAATACAGTAGGCCCACATAAAACAATACACTATCTTTGCAGTCAGTATAGTCAACTTCACTGAAAGTAAAGTTGACCTATTGCACTGAAAATACTACTATTTCAACACCTATCTCAAAACTCAAACGTTAAAATTAACCGCTAAAAGTTTTAGATTAATTGTCAAAAAGCGATCACCAACTTGAAAAGACATTTAAAGTTCGTATACAAGCAAATAGCTACTACAACTTGTAAACCGCTAAATTGTAAAACTATTCGGTAAATATCAACTTTGATGGAATATAATTAACCCTACACCTCTAATATCAATCTTACCCTCTCCAACAAAATCGTTGATTAAACACGTAATCAAAACTCAAGATAACTGCCAAAAACACCAATGTAGAAATCGTTACCAACTCCATCAAGAAGGAACCAATAAAAAACCTCGAATTTATACTTTTTGAACACTTAAACAATGATCTATAGTTGACGGAAGTAAACAAACCCTCTACCATTTAACATTCAATCAACTATATCAATTACTTCATTCTATACGTAGACTTCGAAGGAATCGACTATAATATTAAAGCCCTCTCTAAGTTGATTATGTTCTTCAACAATTCGTTGATAAATATATAGAAAAAATCTTTCAAAGAGAAATTAAAAGTTGAACTACGTAAACAAAGATTTTTAATACAAAATCAAGCTTAGAAGAATACTCAATTGGCGAAAATACGATACGAATACGCTACAGATAAAACCTTTCAATGGATACATAAACATAAAATAAAAGATATCACTAACAATAGCGCTTCTTTACGGCTATAAACGCGTTTATAAAGTTTTTTCTAAAACCAACACTTCATGAGGTATTAAACTCCTTACACCCTAATACACTAGCGCACCACTATTATAAGCAGCGAAAAAGACTTAACTTATTTGGAAGTAAGAAATGTATAAGTTTCTTAATCGGTAAAACAAAATCTAAAATAATATTATTATCGAAATCCCAATATAATAAGAAAACTCTATAAAACCCCCTTAATATCAACAATGTTGGAATAGTAGTCAATAGCAATAAAGTCAGTGATTGTACAAATTTCAAATTGATTTTACTAACTGAAAGTTAACTATATTAACTGAAAGTCAATTGTAATATGTGGCATATATCAATGCAAGACATGTGTTATTCAGTTACTCATAAAAATTAGTATGCATACACTTTAGTGGGGTAGAAAACCTAGAAGTAACACATCACCACTTTCAATGCAATATAGCAGGTATTTCAACTACGATTCGAATAGGTTACTTTGCAATAAGAAAGACCTATCAAAAAACAAGAATATTACCAAACTTACTAAAATCTTTATGATATTCCTCAATACGTTTAGCATATTTAGTTCTAACAGATTTTCCAGAAATATCAGATCTGATAACAGAGAGGATTGGCTTTACGCGCAAACTTACGGTGTGCATAACTACTGGCAACTTCTATCTAAAATTCGCCAAAAGTAAAATACCTACCCACTAACACTAGTACTTTTGATGTAAAGATCCAAAGAAACCGTTTAACTATTATATCACTTTTAATCCTCATGATTTAACTATATTGAATATGAATTATATAACCATTACAATTTTCGTAAATATTTACGATAAAGAATAAAATTATAATAGTAATCTGTATACCCTTTGAGAATTCAAGTTGCAACCGTTATTCAATATATTGGTGAAAGGACCAGTTCAGAATCATTGCTTAATGTAGCACATACTGTTTATAATCCTGATGAATAAAAATGAGAAGCTTAAGTGAAAGAGATGCTATGAAATTGGCGATAATGTGTGGCCAAATTATGTGGTTGGTTACGTAGCATAAAAATACTTACGAATAGCGTAAGAGTATCGTGAAAGTTTCGTGATCGTTAGTTCTATATCCTTGGAAATTATTAGCTTGAGTATTAGCCTATAATATTACCTCCGGCCTACCGGCGCTCTTTGTTATGAGTATAGAATATTCTGGCGTATTCTGTATCAATAGGAAACTTGTTTACGAGCGGCATAGAATATCTCAGTATATTGTTGAAGTTGGTTTTATCGTTTAACTTAAGACCCCCTAATATATAGTAAAAAGTACCAGCGTTATTTCCATTAATACCATCTACCACCGTTAATAATCCCCTACATAATACTAATTATTGTGGACTTTCTTTCCTTAATAATAACAATTGATACTAATTTATTAGCTCATATTACACCTATATTTTCTTATCTTGCTTAATCATTAAAAGTTTTAAGAGCTTAAATTACCTCTTCTACCTCTTTCATTCGGTGAATAACATAACTGTCCATATCATTATTGCCGTGGATAAAGTTATATTTGATGAAAGTTTTTGGATGTCTAACTTATTCAATCTTCATTGATAAGCAGTTAATTTAGTTATGAAAGATTTATTTATATTTACTGAGACCGTTTTCGAAAGAAAATTTGTTGAGAAAGTGATAATTGTATGGTTAATCATTTTCGTAATTTTCATTTAAATATTTTGTAATGGTAAATAATTTGTTAACGAGTGATTATATATCGATATTTGATATTAGCTTGATATTGTTCATATGACAAGTAAAAGCTCAGGTGATACGGTTATCTCTTGGGATTGAACCTTGAATATCAATGAGTTTATGAAGGAATTATCTGAAAAGTATCTCGCATTCAATATTTGTAACCGAATGAAATGATCAGGATTCTAAAAATAAAAAAAAATAAAAAAAAAACATTAATAAAAGGGAAATTTTTGTGGAAACTTAGATTGTTGTTACGACAAAAAATGAAAAGATTCTAGAGTGTTATTTAACGTAAAATTGAAATACGCGGCGGGGGCTTTGTAATTTTGCTTGCGTTCGGTTATTTGGACAGTTTTCGTATTATTCATTTTTTAAACGACAAACACGAAAATTAAATGAGATAGGTATTTTGATATCGAACTTGGATGTAATAATTAATAAACGGTCGAACAGCTTATTTAAAGGTTATAAAAAAGTTTGTTAAAGTTTACTGCAATATTGACGGGAATTGGAGTAGGTTTCTAAAGAAAAAGAAAATATTGTTCGTTAATAAAATGTTATATTTGAATTCCAATATGGTTTTAACAAATATGAAGATATAATTAAATGATTCATAGGTATTAGAGGTCTTCGAAAAATGAAATTACATGTATTTTATGTTCTGTTGTCGTAAAGTAATGGCTTAAAAGCAATTCGATAGGTAACTAATGATTAAAATTGTATTCTTTTTTTGGTTAGGCGAAAAGGTTTATGGTTGTTTTCTATTGAGTTGTAAATAGATTTCAAAGCAACGAGAGTTACGGTGTTAAAAAGTTGGAAAACAGTTTTTGAGTTAAGTAAACATAAATTATGTATTTAATGAAGATTTTTTTGTTTCAAATGCTTTCTAATCAGAAAGCGACCTATTTCGCATTTAATTTAAGTATTTAAAATAATTTTAACCTAGTATCTGAGTTTAGCATTTTCATCGTTACTAATGACTTCAATAACAAATATTGGTAATTACGAATTTATTAGTTTGGAAGAGAGTTAGTAGCTATTCTGAGGAATTGATCGACGTGAAAATGGGGTTGTTTTTTACAAGGAATATAAAATTGAATAATTGTGGAATCGATAACGTATATCATTTATTATTTTTTATAAAACTAATTTGAGTCATTCGAAAATTTGTTTGATTTGTAGGTTTCAAAATAATAATGATATTTTTTATCGATTTTAAATTGTTTCAACAGAAGAAGGTGTTTGCTAACGGCTTTTTTTTTACATTATTCCGTAAATATCATTACAATTTATATAAAATTCATTATGTTAAAAATAAGTTAAATGAAGTTTTTAACATTAATGTGAGGTTTTACGACCGGAATAATTAAATGTAAATGTTAGTAGGCTTTTATCGTTGCAATGTAGTCGATTCTAATCACTTTGATTAAAGTAACTGGTATTGCGTTGATTGATGGTTGATTGACATGTGTTGGTTCTAAGTTTAGCAGACTGCTAGCCGGTCTGCGTACTAATTTTCATGGCTAAAAGCTTTGGCCTGTGCCCCACTTTTAAGTTGGCACCTACTGCACTGCATTTATAGTGAAGTCCTACAAACTACAGTCAATTTGCAGTATGTACAATCCACTTTACTTACAGTAAAGTTGACTTGACTGTACTGCATTTGACTGCTATTATAACAGTTAAACTGGTTTCATAAGATTGACGTAATAATTATAAGTTATACAGAATGGGTTAATATCAGTGGTTTTAATCTTTTCATTATTCAACGCCAATTACTAATTTTAAAGTAAACGACTTTAGTCGATGTAAGTATAATATACGAAAAAAATTAAATACATTGGATGTCGATAAGGTCTTTATAGGTTAACGTAGTAGAAGAGCAATCGTGAAGATTGGTATTGAATTGTAGTAGTAAGATAAGTTGAAGAGAGAAGAGGCATCCGAAGAGTGCACGCCTTAGATGAGAGCTTATAAGCTCTCATCCGGAGTGTGGCACTCTACTATATACTTTGTTAATCTCCCTTTTAAGCAGTGGCATAAAGGGTGCATCTTTCAACATGACACGTTGTCATGCATTCTGCAGGAGTTCACCTTGCAGCTTTCAAAGTGGTCCCTACGTATGCTAACTATAATGATATATAATAATATCTACATTGGAATTTCCCAATTGATTTACTCTGTGGAGCTATATACTTCGAGGTAAAATATGGTAGTAAGTTGTTTCTCATCTCCTATTAACTCGTAAAAGTATTTTTTAAAGCTATCCCTCTAATATAAACCTCGTTCGTTAACGATAATACGGGGAAACCCGTGAAACCACCAATGACAGCTTAGGAATAACTCTATGCAAGCTTCAGCATTTAAAGTTTCTATTACTTTTTGAGGAGACGGATTTGTTTAAGTGGTCCGTAATAATTATAAGATTACCTGGGTCGCTAGATCGTTCCTAAGAGGTATCAACTATAAAGTCGACATATAATTCGGTTTAAAATCACTCGAAAACCGGTAGGGATTTAAAAAGCCCATTTGATGATATTGTCAATGAGTCGTACATCTACAAACAACGTAATTACAATTAGAACGTCTAATAATACATTATAACCTAGGTTAAAAGTACAATATTGATAGGACGGCGATAGTAATATCGTGGCTTAGGTAGCTGGTAATTAGCGAATTATACGTAATTTTCATTAACGCGGTAGTAAACGCCCCGTAAAAACTTACATGAACACGTTCGCAAACAATTAGAAAGTGGTAATTATTTACCATATATTCTAAAAGAACACTTGGAAAACTTGGTTTCATTCAAGCGAATATAGGCTGGAAAACTACGATTATCTAAACTTAACGTATATACCAGACAGTAATATGTAACATCTCAAGTAACAGCGGCGTCAAATTTGTTTTGAAGGTTATCTTTTGCGAAAATCTCACGGTTTTCAGGGATAAAATTAGCGGCAATAGTAAGTGGCTAGATACGTAAGTTTGTAAACAGTGACGATGCTAGTTATTTGGGGCGAAGAAGCCGTAGGTTTCGGCTTAAAAATCGAGTATTAAAGATTTTTGGATGGATATCCTGGTTGAATTATAATAATATATCAGGACCTTCATGATTCGCTCCTTTATCATAAGTAAATTTAAAACTAAATTTAAAGATAATTTCTAATAAGCGGACCTAAAATTCGGAAATTCTTTTTAGTATTATTAAGTATTCCAAGGTTTTATAATCCGTAAAAATGATAAACAGGAGGGTTTTGTTACGAAGTTCAGCGTTCCATATTTTTAAGTAATTTATAATATTTAGCGGTTGCTTATCATAACTTTCGTCTTTACATTCGGTGGGTAATAAACGCCGTATTAGAGTAGTAGTAGTTGCAGTGCAGGAAGTCAACTTTACTTATAGTAAAGTTGACTATACTGACTGCAATTTGAGTGTATTATTTTTGTGGGTACACTGTATTAAATGCAAGTCAAGTACAGTATGTACCCGCTTCACACAAGCGTACGAACCAAGCAATTAATCATACAAATTACTGCGTAGATCGGTTTACGGTCTGCTAAACCTAGAACAATACATCTGCTACTTGACCAACATAATTCTATTATTACTTCGGTCAATTCGAATTGACAACATTGTAACGTCTAAAGCCCTATCAACACTAATTATTATTTATAAGATTAAGCACAAATTTTCTAAGTAAAAAAAGAAGCTATTTTCCGGTTACATTCTACATCAAATGTCTGGGTAGGGGAAAGATTCTTACGAAAGACCTCTTCGAATTGCGTCGGTTTTCACGGAAGTAATTAAAATAAACTTCTAGGTTACGTCGGTTTTCATAGTATCCTAAAGAGAACGACGTTATCTTTATTTTAAAACACCAAAAAATCTTCACGGATCCTTTTTAAAGACAAACGTTTAGATTAACCGTCAAAAGTCTTGAAGATCTTCAATTTGGCAAATAACTAAGTTATTATTACTAAGGGTGCTACTACTTCAAAAACAGCCAAGTCTTATGGCTTATAACATACAACCTTTAACAACAAACACCAACGACAAACACCAACGACAAACAAGATTTAACTCTACTTCATACACCAAAACTTCAGCCTTTACACTAACTTTTTCCTTCAATGCCATTATGTTTTTTTCTCTCTTACGTCACAATCGTCAATTCAATACATTAAGATAGCTACTTTAAATGAAAACACCAAAAACCGCCAGGTCACGCCAAAAAAAGCCACGTTGTGTGACTTCTCGTTAAATCACTAAGTCTCTACGAAACTTCCCGCCAAAATACCAAATCCCATACCATCCATAACGTCAAAATTTCTTTCACAAACGTTCAAGTTTACGCTATTACCAACACTTTTCAAAAAGAAGCTATCAAAGCCTTTAAGCCTACTTTCGCCAAACACTTTAACAAGGAATTTAATATTAAAAACGTTAACGAGTTCTTAATTCACGAACACCTAACTAATTACATTAGCCAATATATTGTCGACACCAACTTTGACGAAGACTTTAACTCTGACTCCCGTACAATTGAAAACTTTCGTGATTTCTTTAACTACTGAATAATTAAGATACAAAAGATGATTTAACATACGATTAACACCAAATGAAGGGAATAATTTATTCGACATAAAATTTCTATCCCAGAAAAGACTATATTAGGGTTGGCATAAATCTTTGTCGAAACGGCTTAAGGTGAAGACTCCCTTAAAATATTAGTCCTTAAAACCCTTAAAAAAAAGACTAAGGCTTTGAGGATCCTTAACGCCCTTAAACACGTTTTATGGTACAACCCCTTAATCCCCAATTAAGTTAGGCTTCTAACCTCCCTGTTAATACCAATTTTTTATATGTCGATAATAAAGAACCTGTTAATCTTCTCGGAAACCCAGAGTCTTCACGTAATAGCGTGGAGTACGCATTTAGCAGCAGCAGAACTCGTAAAACAATGGCTATTAATGTAGTAAAAGGAATTGATATCAGCGCTATCTACCAGTCAATTAAACAAAACCCTCAATTCTATCAAAACCCTCTCTACACCCAAATTTTTTTTACCACTTGAACCTTTCCTTAAAATCATCAACGTTTTTCCAAAAATCGTCAAGTTTTTTCAAGACGAAGTTTTCTACGGCAGGTATATATACACACGTAAGTTTACCATAAGTCTTACCACATGACTTTACCCCTTTGATTAGCAAACTGGTTAATACCCTTACTATAGCGATTCGGAAGCTTTAAGACATAAATTGATGGTGAGAAACATTGTTAGCTATTGTGCCATTTATTGTAATTTTTCTTTTAAACCTATTAAGATGGGTAATATCAATTACAAACTCCTCAACGACCTCGCAAAATTAAGAATGATGTAGAGAAGTATGATAGAAAGCTGTAAGAAATTTAATACGAAAATAATGCCCTTTTAAAATATATGCAAATGAATGAAGGCTCTTTTTTCTGGTTACTACTCACTGTTCCTTGAAATACTCACAAGCTACGCTAAGAACTATTATATAACTTTTCTAACGATAATAAAAACTCTTCGAGAGATTTACGATGTCATGAAAAGTCATTTTATATACGATGTTCATTTTACGTCATATCATATAGATTGGGCCACGACGAGGTCAATGACAATGATAGTAAAAATGAAAGAGGAGGAAACTCCGATTGATATTTTAAATGAAATTTTACACAAGTTGATGTTGTGCAAATAGGCAATGGAAACGACCTATTCTGGAGAAGCCATATTGCGCAAGTAAGTATGGGAAGTAGTTACGGGTATGAGCGAGTTCGAATATATCTTACAGCGACTTAATACCACTTGTAATGGCTTTTCAGATAGTTACGGTCCTCTTATATTACTGTGATAGCATATACTCCAAACTAGCTCTCTATATATTCCTAAGCTGAATATTTTCAATATTAAAATCTCAAAGACCACGTAATGCTATATCATGTTAATGTTAAGTAGGGAAGGCGTTTACGTTCCGTCCTAAGGTGTTTAAACTGGAAACTATAGTTACACAGGCGTTGACGAAGTCAAAACTTAAAAGGACCTGTGAACCGTGAGAATTATCGTCGTGATAATGGTAAAACATGTTGTATTTATAGCAAACCCAATTATTATTTAACTCACCACGTTCCGGCTGAGCGTAAAAATTAAAAGGTAATATACCACGCCTGATACCTTATTACTCGTAATTGAAATTACTGGAATTATATCGTAAATTACGAAAGAAAAAAAGTCTTCATAAACGATCAATATATAATAAAAATGTTACGTGGTATAAAAATATTGGCTTTGACGAGGCCTAAAAACTTGCCAACCACGCCTTTTTATACCGCTTAAATGGCAAAACCTCTTATATTTTCCCTGACCAAATGCCTAACTATAGATATACCATCAACCTTCATTGTAGTTACGAAAACAATAAGTTCAAGGGTATCATGCCAAAGATAGGGTCAGCAAGGTACTAAATAGGATGTTATTTGCAGTATATAGCAGTGCGAATGGAAGACACTATTGGCACAAGAATTAATTATCACAATTCTGATAAGGCGAAAATTATATTCGAATCAGGTAACCAATTATCATTATCATCAAGAACTATTGTTTTAATTTGTATTGAACCAATTACTGTAAACATCTTTAAGTCCCCTACTTCATTTCTTTGTGCCTGAAAAATATAAAGACTCTCGATGTTAACGTCAATATTAACGATGAATAACTGGTTAAGAATAGCCGGAGGTTTCTTTTCTCTTTTCAATAATGACACCTTTTGTTCCATTTTTAAGGCCGTAATATAACATTAATAAGCTCAATAAAGTTAGAACTACATTAATCACACGTATTTTTTAATTATCGAACCGTTAATAGGATATATAAAATCCTAAAATCCATGGGGTATAAAGATTTGGAATAATTCGCCTTAAAATCTCTATAAAAAAACTTATATTTATATCCAAACCTATAACTAAGCCTTTCGAAGATTTAAATTTATACAAAAAACAACGAATATTTTAAATACAAAATTTTTGTTGAAGTATTTTATTTGGATAATAAATTATTTCTTCGTTAATTTGGCAAGGTTTTCTATGAATATAAATTTCTTGAGTTTTTTTCGATACAAATATGTGGGAAAAATTTAAGATGTTTTAAATTAATACGCATTTAGGCCTACATTATGTTGTCGTTTACGATATTAGTACTAACTTCATGGCGGAAAATTTTTAGGCGCATGCTAAGATAATATGAATTAAGTATAAATAGGTTCCTGTTAAAGTCTACTAAAACATTGAGAAGGCCAAGAAGGTACACGCACTACTTCGCAAAGCGTATAGTATTTTTACATTAAAAATTGAAAGCATTACGGACCAGGAGGCACGTTTTTAGCTAGTGGTTAAGGGTTTGAATCATATTGTAAACCTTAACGTCTTGAAGATAACATTATTATTTTTAAACCATATTTTCGTTTAACGAATAAACTTCAGTTTTGACATTTATCAGGAAAAAGATTGAGGTATAAAGTAAAACCCTAAAAGAAATGTAAAAGAAATCGATACAGCATTAAGTTAATAATACCCTCAATATTGGAAACAATCCCACAACAATCGATGTAATTGTTTTGCCTTTCTAAAGTAAAGTTTTCGCATAAAATAAGTTGGGTAAATAAAATGGCCCATCGAAGAATTTAAGTATCATTAACTCTAAAGTAGTTGTTAAAACTACTAATAGTCCTATAACATTCCGCACAACTAAAATCAAACTTTAATTAAGGTGACTATAGAAAACGATAGCGATAAATGTTTTTACTTCAAGCGAATAAGTTAATATCATTACCCTCTCCCTATAATCAATAAGGCGATGAAATTTTGATGATGTGGCTAACCATCAAAAAATAGAAACATTAATGATTAGTAATACATACCGGGCTGAATTTATAATATTTTTCAAATGAGAAAGAAGAGGAAAAATAATCAATATATCGTTGTAAAACTTTGGTTATGAGGAATTGTTGAAACTTTCGGTAATTTTTTCAACGATAGCAATAGGGTTAAGATTAATAAACACCTCACTTAAAAAGTCGTATAATTTATATTTAATTGCGACTTCAACCTTTGAAATCAAAATTTAATGATTTTTATATCACGAATTATATACGAAATCAAAGGTAAGACCATGAGGCGGCCGTACGAATAGTTACTTTTAATTTCTTAAAAATACGTTAATGAAGGAAAAGATTGTATTTTGATGCAATAGCTAACAATTGAGAATATCAGTCGAAAATTAGTAGTCGTTTTGGCAATAAATATACTCACTAATACCAATAGGAAGTTCACCTCTTATAACCGTGATATTACTTGGATATATAATTAACAAGAAATATACAAAGACTGGTCGTATTAAAAATACTGTATAACCCTCATAAAGAAAATACTACAGGAACGATTCCAAAATATATTAAACTACTATACGGATTGAATATAACAGGTATCTTTTAATTCATAACTTACCCATTGTACTTGAAATTTAGGCTAAATATGAAATCTCGAATTTACAACCTATATTTTCTATTCACGTAAAATGAAAATTTCGGCTTAATAAGTATGTAAATTAAAGATGGAGCTTTTGTTAGAACTGATGACATGGTGGTATTAGGATAGCAGGCGATTGATGATTTAAAGTTATGGAATTACAAGCCGGTCGCAAATTTCGCGGAAGGTAATTATTTCAATTTGAATGGATAGTCAATTCATAAGTATGGTATTGACGATACATATATTAGCTTTTAATAAAATGATTAAAATGACGATTTGGATACAATTGGCAAAGCTAACGTGTAAAAGGCTTAAAATTATCTGGAAAAATGTGCCCGTAGCATATATATCGCCACCTTATGCTAACCAAAAGCCTCCTAATATCTATTGATTGTGGTATAAGTCAAAAACATAGCGAATAAACACTTTGAACGACTAAACAAGAGACTGGAATACCAAATAAAGAATCTGAACCAAGGAAAAAATATGGTTCCAATTGACTTGTTTAGAGCCCAATTTATAATCTTTACAGACGGATCTCTAGGCAACAATACAAAACTATCGTTATAAATAAAATTCTTATAACGATTATCAATAAGGATAAGTTGTGAGAAAATCAGTTCAATATTACGGAAAACCTGATTAATTAGACCGTCATCAAGTTTAAAATAATTACATGAAACGTTCTAACTTGAGAGGTTTATAATATCATAGCCGACTTTAATATAACTATAGAAATATGGGAAACCCTCCATATAGTTTCCAGGTAATTCAAAATTCCTTCTATCTGGACGATAATTTATATCGATTCGAGGAGCTTATTAAAATGTTTTTCGAAACTCGGAATTACAAGCGAAAAACGCCTCATAATTGATACAATAGCACTATGTGAAGCGTACGTAAGTAAAAATATCAAAGAATTCCAATGTATTAATGAAAGCGATAATCATGTCGATATTATAACAAAATCGTTACGAAATAAGGCTTGGAAGAATTTTGTGGATAGTAATAGACTGATTATACAAATTGAAAGCTACGTTAACAGGCTAACTAATAAGGTTGAGTTACGTGCTAGTGAACAGGTGTACCCTAGCAAATTAAAAGATTTCCAGAGAATGAAATCTGGCGACTTAATTAATTTGTATGGTTGAGTTAGAAGTGTATATAAGTTTATAACGAAAAACTTGTATGTGGGAGTTAATGAAGTCCAAACTTTGAGCTGTGGGAGAAAAGGAAGAAATAGGGTTAATTTGATTGTGGAATTGACAGGGGTTTTATAGGTTGATGAGGAGGTTTGCCCAGTTGATAAGAGGGTAATTCAATGGTAGCCGGAAATCATTGGTTAACTATACTATCGTAATCGTACAAAACAAAAATCCATTAGTATTGGAATAGTAGTAATTACAGTATAGTAAGTCAACTTGACTTGTAGTAAAGTTGACTATACTAATTGCAAGCTGGGTGTATTGTTTTGTGGGTTTACTATAATTACTGTAAGTCAAATACAGTATGTTCCTACTTAATATGAAGGTATGGACCAAGCAGTGGGCCATACAAACTACTATATAGACCGGCTAATGATCTGCCAAATTTAGAATAATATATCCACCACTTGACCAACATAGTACTACTGTTACTTCGACCAATTCGAATCGACAACAATGCAACGTCAAAAGCTCTACCAACAAACAGGAGTAATACGTTATAAATCGAAAGGTTTCCTAGTCATTATACCAATAGAGGTAACTCTTAAACCTATTGTTAAAGGTACTACACAAGATATTGTGTAGGCTTATAGATTCAAGTATTCTAGAATCTATATAGAGGACTTTATATATGATCAATTATATCATTATATAGATCTCAATCCTTAAGATCGAGGCTCTGTATTAGTCAATACTAGTGTATATTAGTAAATACTAGTTCCTCTGCACTAGCAAGTACTAGCCTAGGTAGCTTCTCCATGATGATTCTCCGTACTAGTCAATACTAGTGCCTCTTGGAGATATCTACATCTCCGGTGAATTCCTCATCCTTGGTATTGAGAGTATCAGTACTTGAAGTTGTACCAAGCACTGACTGCTTCTGTTGTGGCTCTCTTGAGTGTTCTGAGTGACTGTATCTATTGTATTTCCACTACTCATCCCAAGTATTTAGTTTTTAAAGAAATTATTTAAGATTTATTATGCGAGAATAGGTTTCGCGAGGAACTAAAGGTTAAGTCGTTCGAACGGGTTTTTTTTCCCGCGCTTTTGAATAGAAATAGCTTTATTTTAAATTAACTTTATTCGAAGGTAAGTAATTGTAAAGTAATTCCAAATAAGTTGTTAGTAAAAGTTGACCAACCTGCAAAAAAAATAGTACTTTTAATACAGACGTAGGGGTCGTTTACTTCTAGATAACGTGTAGTATTTCTGGATATATACTTATTTGAACCTCAACCTTGATAATAAACTATAAGTATTTGGTTTTATGAACGCCGAATTAATATAAATAAATATCAAAGTCACGATTAACGTCGTTTAAACCATTTTATAACCATTCTACTTTAGTGTTATAATCATCTACGGTATTATTCTAATTAATGAAAATATTTTTGAAATGAATAAACCGTAAACCATAGAGAAAAAGTCGTAACAATATATTAATTTATCGTTAAAGAGTAGTTGGTACATTAGAAAAACCAAAGGCAGTAATTAGCCATTAAAATCTTTTAAGCGATTATAAACGCGGTTCTTTACTGGTCGCTTTTTTAATACGAAACTTGTGGATATTACCATATATCCCTATAGTTAGTAAGTAGCCACACTATGGAGTGCACTTTTTCAGAGTGTATGGTAACATACCACTCTACAAGGTACATTCTTACAGAGTGTATGATAACATGCCACTGCCCAGAAGTAAAATTTGCAGAATGTACAATAAAGCGCTACTGCCTAGAAGAGAGATTAGCAAAGTGCATGGTAAAGTGCCACTGCCTAGGTGAAAGGTTTATAACCTTTCATTTGTGACGTAAACTTCCTGAATTATTTTTCTCCTTTTAAGAATTTATCTTTACTGCTTTAATACCAATCATTATAATTACTTTTTCAACTTACGTTTACGTGAAATAGGTGAAGATCCCACCTATACTCATCAGTAGCCGACTAAGTCGATTACAAATAGCTTAGGACAAAAAGACAAACTTAAGTTAAATACTCATTACGGGATGTTATAGAGGTCTCAATTGATTTTACCTTAACATTATAACTTATAAAAAATATACGAGAGCGTGTAATTATATCAAAGCGCTTTTGAAACCAGAAATAAAGCAAGACTGTAAAATCTAAAGTAACTTAATAAAACCAGCTTTAATATAATATTATTTATTAGTTCGTACCCTATTTACCAAAAGCTTCATTACGTTATACATTAATTCGCTTGATTGATTTGAAAGTACCCGGGCACTCTTTGAAAAGCGTCTTATTACATATTAGGCTAATTGAGTCAAAAACGTGATGTTTCGAAACCCTTCTTTAACACCTATCCGATCTAAATACAATATCCAATCCTTTTACGAAGCCAAGAAACGGCTAAAAAATATTGTCCATATCGTTTACGAAACCCCAAAAACGGTTAAAATACAGAACTCAAACCACTTACAAATAATAAAAACAGCTATAACACGATATCTGAACCGTCCAAAATCAAACTAAATCATACAAACCCCAACGGGTTACACATACACATACTTCCCAATTTTTTTCTTCACTCTTTTTCAAAGTTCGCTTTCGCTTACTCTCTTTATACCACCTATTTGAGTTTATTACTTACGACTCTTAAGTTTGGTAGCTGCTTCGTCTATAAAACTTTTATGAAACACTTCAAAATCCAATTTAAAACGCCGAACTAGCTTATGGTTGCGTTTTATTTACACCTTATTTAGATTTCACTTGTATTAATAAATATCAAACTCCTTATTTTGACTGTTTTACTACACTCTATTTGTTCTGTATTTACGTATTTATACGCTTTTTATTTTTGGTTATCTATAACTAACTACTTAATTACTATATTCCGAACATATCAAAATCCCATTTATTATGTAAACCCAACATTTATATCATTTCAGCATTTTAAGTATACGTATAAATCGCTCTTCTAATAGCTTTAGTATATTTTCAATTTTATAACCTTGGCTGTATTATTTACTAACCGAAATGAAAAACTGAATGTATAAACTACCTATTCACGAATACATTGTTTCGTAATAATATTTTGAAGTATTTGTACATTAACTTATGAGATGATAAATTCGAGGCACTAGTAAATAATTTAGACTTTTGTACGGAAAATACGTACGTCATTAATAAAATTTCAACTACTATAACAGGGATATTGAAGGGCACGATTTATTAGACGATTTTGAAAAGGATTTTAAAAACTGGATGTTAAATATATGGCGTAGAGTCTATGGTATAATTTCCCAAGTATTACGAAAACAATTAATAAATAATGGTATTAATACGACCGGTAACAATAATAAACGTATTTTAAAGGTCATATTAGTAACCTCCTGGTTTACATAAATATTAAGGTAAACCAACAATAAAGTAATAAAAATAAGATTTATAAAGAGATATTGGCTGAAAAATCGTCAGGATCGCATTTTTAAAATGACAAATTTAGAAAGAGATAACACTTCGTAAATATAAGGAACTAGGCGCTTAATAAGGTTAAATGTACACTGCGAAGGGAAAACGAAGTTGGAGGAGTCGACGGCAAAGAACAAAGTATTATAAATATTATTAACAATGCGGATTGAACATAAACCCTCCCCGAACCCAAATTTTGAATAAAAACTAAAACAATACCATACTTCGGATACCGTTAAAAACTAACTTATCCATAATAAAAGCGGTTTGGGTAAAAGAACGGCCCTCCTAAAGATATTAAAAACGGACTAAAAAGTCGATATATAGCTTATAAAACGATATCCTCTAACTACTATCTTTACGGTAATATTCAATTATATCGTTTCCAAAATAATAAAAGCAATTAAACAAAACTCAAAAACTTCATTAAACTATAGCATAGGTACGAAATTAATAACGGCGAATTATATGACGTGGTCTACGATAAAACTCGTATAATACTAAATATATATAAAAACTAAATATAGATTAGTTATAATTTTACTTCATTTTACCCAACATTTCATTTCCTTAAGTTGAAGAACTATATATATATTAACTTACGTAATTAGATGAATTTTCGAAGTGTTATTACTGCTTAAAATCGCACTTCGATACGGAAATTCATTACAAACTTTACGATAAGTACTAAGCTAGCACTACTTGGTAATCCGTAAGGAGTAAGCGTAAAAACGCTGATAACAACCTATAAAAAGTTCTCATCACCTTATTGATGAAGTTTCGAAAGTATTAAACGACTTTTGAACCGAAATATAAAGGTAATAAACTATTGATTCAAGTAGTCACAAAAATATACCGCTAAAGCCCAAATTTCGACCTTATATTATTTCAACTCGAAAAGAACTTTTAGGTTCTTTATACCATTTGTAAAATATTGTTTAAAATCTTTATACGCCGATGAACAAGTTTCGTAATAGTATTTGTAGCCGACGAAACCAAAGGCGAGAGTCAAATTACTAAAACAAACCTCGTCGAGATTATCCATCATATCATGGACCAAAAATTCAAAGTATACCTAAGGAAAAATAAACGGCTTAAATATGGATATTAAAAAGAAAATAATTAAGGAGGGAGCCCAGAAAACCGAGGGTAAAACAACTACTATCGAAGGTGAAATTATAGCTAAAGCTGAAACTTACTACGCTTACAGCAGTACTTACGAAAAAAATACAAAGCTTCACAGGTTTTTAGAAACTTTATATTATATAAAATAAAATCGGTTATTAGTTTACTAACAACCTAGTATATGAGTAAATTCAGATCAAAAGACAGTTTTAGGCCTATTACCTAACAAAATATTAAACGAAAACTAATCGTATAATATATGTAACCGAATATATAGACGTAATAAATAAGTTCAACGCCTACCCCTACGAGTATTCCTCCGGAAAAAAGAACTTTAAATGTATTGATATTTACCTAAGAACTTAGGATAACGAAGCAGCCCAACTAATTTTAACAGGCTTTTAAGATACCTCTCTCCTATATAGTTAAGGCTTAAACTACGAGATCAGCGTGTTAAACGACTATATAGCGTCGTGGTTTACGTTTTCAGACAATTACAAAAACAGATTTCATCGTATTATACTTAATATAAACGCGGTCGAAATCTTCACGGCTGGAAAACGACAATTTGACGCGTTCGCGGCGAAATTTCCGAAATTTTAGCTCGACCGAATAGGAAAATATCGGAAGGTTTTATGCGGTAAATGTAAAGCGTTCACGTTAAGAAAGGTCGTTATATATATACCATTGAAACCGGTTAAATTTTGCGTAATAGATTTCAAAACGTCATTCTTATTACTCTGGATTAATATAAATTGATTCGGAATCGATGTTGGAAATACGATGAATGAACTTATTCGCGTTTCGAATAACATATTCGTATCGCTTTGTCTTAAGTTCTGATATTTTTATTTTCTCTCAAAGTACTTATAATTGAAGCCCTTTACTTAATGTAACTGTAATTACGGATATTACACCGCCGATTCGGATACCTAGCTACGAAAAGCCTTTTACAGTGACGTTACATCGTAATCTATACGGATATGGAAATAAAAACGCATAATACTATTAAAAGATTTTATTATAAGTATTAACTATACTCGTAGGTCTTACGGAATTTGAAATTCCGCATTCAAAACTATATAAAGTTTGACTATAGGGTGATGAGAAATATAATATAACTTAACGGCTGATTAGTATTACACACCGTCGACTTAACAATATTATTCTAGGCCGCCAAATGTACGCTGAGCATTTTCATTCTAAACTGTTAAAATGCTTTGGTAAATTTCTAGTTAAAAGTTCACTTAGGGCTTCCGAATCGTAGTACCTACAATGTAAGTACGACTTTATACTCGATTCAATAGCGTATTAAAGCTAAAATCGCAGGTAGTAAGTATGAATAGATACCAGTAAAAGTACTATAAGGTATTGAAAATGGTAAATAATACTATGAAACACTGGAAAAGACGTATACGGTAATATTCAAAAAGCTCAAGGGAACCGATTTCAATAAATTTATTTTATAAATAACAGTCAGCGCCGTAAATAATTCTTTCGGCCCGAATAGGCTGATTCTTATACTCCTTATTTTTAGTATTTACCCAAAGATTTAAACAAGCTTTACACCGTTGTTAACAACAATTCAAAGGGCGAATACTATAGCGAAGGCTATGGTAGTATTACGTTTTTTGCGAGCTAAGAATAATATTTCGAAAGTATGAGTTATAAGAAACGGCCCACATAACATTGGCTTTTTAACCCTATTATTATGATTTAACATCTTAGTTTTGAAAACTAAGGACAAATTAACTGGTGTTTTAAAGGTGAACAGTTTTAAAGGATATAATATACTCGTTCACTTGCCAAATAATACAAATTCATTTCGCTCAACAATAATACGAAAATACAAGAAGGAAAAGGTAAAAAGAAACGGCCTGATACCGCAATACGACTAACGATACCAGCGAAGTGACTTTTAAGATAACGAGTTTAAACCGCCCACAGATTTAATAAACCCCACAAATACCGCGTCCATACCTTTATTATTACACGAAACCGGCTCTCCTAAACTGATGAAACCAATATCACGCCGCCGAAAGCGCCTAGTTAGCTTCAAAATCAAAAGACGATTTAACGCCTTCACTCCGAGCTCCTTTATTACGTAAAAAGAAACGGCGGATCGAGAGTTGAATTTATAGCTTCACCGATAAGGTATTACTACTACACTAGGTATACCATTGAATCAATTTACTCAAATAGAGATTATTACTTTGATCGAATCAAGCGTCTTTCTCTTTGAAAGGTCAAAACTAACAATTTATAACGCCTATGAAATATTTTTATACGTTTAGTTTATAACAACAAGTGAAATATAATGCTGGTAAACCTTTTCAAAAGAAAACCCACTATTATGAAACAAAACGATAACGCCGGTTAAAAAAATATTATAACCTAATCGGTTACTTTATATAGGATAACCCATCTCTCAATTTTCGTTATAGACTCAGGCTATTGGCCATTAAGCCTATAGGTTACGTGACTATGCACGTAACGAGATGGGTAACGCCCGGCTTGGACCTGGCCCGGGCGCAGATAGGGTACAGTCCGGGTATAGGCCGGATACGGTCCGTGTACGGATAGGGTACGGTCCGTATACGGTACGTGTAAGAGCACGTGACGGGTTGGGTATTAGCCTTACCTAAGGGCGCTGTACATTGGGCCACGGTAGCTTCTTTCAATTTTCCTTCCTAACTTAATCATAAATCCCATTTGTCACCTACTTGGTTTGTTATCGTAGGTTGGATCATAATATATTATTAAAGTCTTTGTTAATATTTCGAAAAAATATTACTTATAATAAACGAATCTATAGCAAACGTTAATAATTCGGCGTTACATTTTAGTATTATTTGGTAAGATAGGCCGTCGGTGAATACCTAGTTTTCCACTTTTCTAGATATACTTTCGGCCTTTTCGGAGTCAACTTAGGCCGATATTGTTCGTTTGTAAAATATCGTAGGCTACATCCCGTCGGTTATTAAATAATTATGATAACCAGATTAATCGACTTTAATTATCGACTTTACGTCCGACTTTGTTTAGGTCGTCGCGAATATTTAGCAATTCGAAACCGAATTAGCTGCAACTCATGCTCGGATTCCACCGGTATGGAGCGGACGAAATTGATATGATTAACCGTAATTTGACGGATTTGCTTTTACGTGGGCGGCGACGCGTTAAACGATTAAATTTATATTTCAAGCGGATAAAATGTGAATCCATAATGGTCGGCATGCGTTTTTTTACGTTTAGTGATATTATACGGCGGCGGTAAAGTAGGCGGTTACGGCTTATTACGAAGCCAAAGGATACGAAGGCAGGTATAATGTAGGGAAGTTTTTCGATTATATCAAAGCGGTTTTCGATGACCCTTATCGCGTGGATAAAGTATTGGTCGAATTCGAAGGTTTGGTTATAAATAATAAGGATTTATAGGTACTATTCGTTATTAGATTTGAGATGCTTTTAATTTCAGTAGGCGGTTTAAATTGGCCTTTGGCCGTAAATTATAACTACTTACGATTCCGCGTATCGTCACTTATTCTCAATAACTTTATTCCGGTAAGTGTTAACCAGATGGACTACTTCGTAGCTTTGGAGAAGTACCGAAAATTTTTCGACAAGTTAAAAAAATTATATTTAAAACGGTGTTTCGGTCATTAATTAGCGGAACCCGTTTAAATTTTACAGACGAATGTTAATACGGTTATAACAGGAGTTTACGCTTTTTAAACTCCTTCGTTAAAAGGTCATGGTAATCGCGGCTAATTTTCTCAATACTGCGGTGAGTTATTTTAATAAACCCGTTCATTATGTATTTAAAATTGAGGACGTAAGGCGATGTGGAAGATAATAGATAAATATTAGGTTAATTTTTTTGCGGGGTATTATATTCGTTATAGTTTACCGGATTATTATTAACGTGGTTACCGCTTTCGCCTGGTATTACCTCTTACATAAGTGTATACGGTTTAAATTAAAAAAATTATAGGAAGGTTTTTTATTAATAGCAATGGAGGAAGTCTAACTTCTGAATATAGTTTCGTTTAGGGGTTATATTACCTTAACAACGTAATTGTAAAATCGAGTAAAAAGACGTCTAGTTTAATTAAAATACTGATAAACGAAAAACTATTTTTTATCCTTATACTTTTGAATGAAACCTATTTTTTGATATTTAAGTCGATTTTAGCAGTAATTATTATTATGTAGTAAACGACGCTTTTGTATAACGATTAAATACAAAGTAAATTTAGTTGTTATATCTACGAAATCTCTATTCAATATTAGGGTTACGGCAAAATAAACGTATTACTTAAATAGCCAAGTTTTGTATAGATATTAATAAATAATCGAGCACGATATTAATATATATTATTCCCGGAATAACGTGAAATATAAATTTTGGAATACCTTGGAGGCGATATTAATAGTTAGCTTTGAACGCGGATCATAACTATTTAATAATTTAAAGCTAAAAAGGCTTAGTTATCGATGTAATATCGATACGCCTTAGGACGGGAAATATATAAGGCGTAATGGGTCCGGTTTTTCTTGGATTAGCGTAACGTTCATACCGAAAGGTATAACGTATAAGAGACCCGTCCCGGATAGCTTATATTACAAGTTTTAGCGAAATAACTCAGATTTTGTAAATAACGGCGACGATTAAGATTAAGAAAGAAATAATTGTTTTCTTACCGGAATTAATTATATTTCACAATGTATTCGAACAAGACAAAATTAAAGCTTTATCTTTATATAAGGAGAAACTCGATTATTACATTAACATTAAATTAAACGAAAATGCATTTTTATTAAAATGATTTTAAAGTCCGTTATATTCGATATTACAAAATCAACTTTTTCAGCTTTAAAGATAAGTTACGAAGTTGGTAAATAAAGATTAGGTTTGGACGAGATTTTTATCGGCGGCGGAGTCGATATTATTAATTCGTAAACCGGGAGGCGGATAACGGTTTTATATCGATTATTGGGTATTAAATAAAATTATAAATTAAAAACGGTTTTTTTATCTTGAATTAAAAAAACCTTACGTACGTTGTTGAAGTCGATATAGCTTACGAAACTATATATTTCACCGGTATTTTACCGTATTCTAATACCATCTGGGTAGAAGAAATTAATGGCGTTTCGTACGCGGTTAAGGTTATTTGGATAGTTAGCTACCCCTTTTAAGCTAGTAAAAACGCCAACGAAGTTTTAGCGATATATTTATTATAAAATAACGTATATTTTTAATAATTCTATCATAACGTATTTATACGACCTTTTTTTGTGGGGGGGGGTATTAAATACGATGATATAACGAAAGTTCGCGTGGTTTTAGAACGTCTTTAAAATGAGGGATTAAATTTGGATTTTAAAAAGTGCGACTTCGTTGTTAAGGAAGTAAAATACCCAAGTTTTATTATAACGGTTAAAGTAGGTATTCGAGTCAACCCTGAAAAATTCCGGGTAATCCGCGAGTAAGAGTTACTACGTACGGTCCGAAAGGTTTAAAGTTTTCTGGGTTTTACTAATTTTTATCGTAATTTTATTAGTAATTTCTTAAAATTAGCGGATTATTTCATCCCTTTAATGGACTATGATATTCGTTAAACTTGGACGAAACGAGAAGAATATGTATTTTAAACCTTAGATGATACCATGGTTATGGCTTCGATTTCGGTATATTAAGATTTAAATCTGCTAATAATGATAAAAACTAATTATTCGAAAACGACGTTAAAAGGGTATTTATCGGAATGGGACGAGGATAGTATTTTAAAATGAATAGATTAATATTCCGTACGATTGAAGAATACGAAATTCAATTATAATATTTACGATAAAGTACTTCTCGTATTAATGTTTTATTTAAAAGCGTGGTTTTCGAGTTACGTAGTATCCATATACCGTTTACAATTTTAACGAATTATAAAGGATTAATTTTTTTTTTTACCACAATTGATTTCAGAACGTTAGGCTGGATAAATCGAGTTCTTCTTCCTTTTTTAATACCATTTACAGTATAAGCCCGTAAATTATACCATTTGCCTGGTTACATTAATTTATAGGCTATAAAATAAACACGAAATTAAGTAACACTGCGTACGGGTTTTTGAACTTATTTTTGTTATTATATTAATAGTGGTATTAATGAACTCATATATCAAAGGAATACAAATTATAACGGGTTAGGTAAAATAGTTTAGCGAGATAAAGGCCTAATTACTAAATTTTGACGATATATATTTCAAAGGAAATTCAGGGGCTTTTAAAGGGCTACTAAAGGCGGTATCGCCTCGGGCTCGACCCGCGTCGGGTCGTTATTGAAGATAACGTTAGGAGATTTTAATACGGCGGCGTCGGCGATATGGCCGCAGGCTCGGCCGGCATTAAACCCGTCGGTATCGTTAACATCGAATATTTCCATCATTTTCGGCCCGAATACATTAACGAAATTTTAAAACTAAAAAGTAATAAACAACTTATTATATATGATGTGCCTTTTAACTGTTTCTGAAAGCGTTAACGTTTTTCACTTAAAGTAGGATAATTAATACAAATTTTAAACTACGGGATTGACCCGCGAGGGATATTAAGTTATCGTAATCATTTATAATTACTGAGTTGGAAATTATTAATAACGAAGATATTATAATAAACCTACAACTTGCTTATTATAAGTTATCCGGGTAAAAATATTTTATTTAGCGTTATTTAACAGGATTATCATTAAAAAAAGATATTCGTAAATATTCGACGTTTATATCGAATATATACTTAATATAACGGAACGAAAACTTATCGTATTTTGCAGTATGGTTTTTTTAATTTCCTTTTATTTTAACCAGTATTAAACGTATATTTAGGTTGAATATATAGTCGATGAATTAACTATTAATAACTGTTTTCGATATTTACTGGTTATTACGAAGTATTTTTCTAAGTTTATCTAGTTAAAAGATATATAGTTTATAATTACGGATACGTACGAAAAACCTTTTGGGAATGTATAGTGAATATTTCATAGATTTTTAACTTTTATTATTAATCATCGCGGTTTACATTAGGTGGGCGTATTTTAAACAATCCTTTATTTATTAATAAAAGTCGATTAACTTTTATTTACGGTATACCACCTCTAAGTAGAAAAAGATATTGAACGGATAAACCAAAAGGTTTAAAAGTATTTACGTGTCGTTAGCGCCTTTTCGTAACACGATTAGGCTTTATATTTACCCGTTTATTAGTTTATGTTAAATAACTGGAAGTTGACGGTTACCGGGTTTAATGCATACCGTTTAATCAATATGCACGAGATATTACCCATTTTAACGGTAAACGAGGATACGAAGTTGTTAATTAGTTTTATGGGGAAAATTACTACGTTTTAAACTTATTTATACAAAGGGACGAAATTAGCTTAAACGATAATAGCTCATATTTAATAGTTAATGGAAACGACGGCGAATCGTAAATGATGTCTGCCGAAGCGATATTAAGTGGGGGATTAGGTTTAATTAAACCTTTGTAATATTAAAACTAACCGTCTGAGTAAAAAGTTCGATTAACTTTATAACTAGTTCCGGGTAGTCGGTATTTAGAACCAGTTAAATATCGGACTAAATATTCCTAGTAAACATCTGGTATGTTATATAGATTTAATTAAACGTACGTTTTCAAATTCTTTTTTTTACAGGTTTTATCCGATATTCGCACAAGACCTGTTTTAGTAGCGAACGATATAGTGAATAATAAATACGATGAACTTAAAATATAAGATATCTTCGCAGTATAGCCGAATAAATATTACCCGATTTTTTTAAGTACGTATCCAACCGTAAAACGGCTTTTATTATATTTTAACTAAAATCTATTTATTTATTTATACTATCCTTATTTAAGTTTAACGAATATCGGCGTTATTAATGTGAAAACTTTCATTACGACTATCTCCGAACATTAGGCGATATTAGGGAGGAGGATAGCAAAAGGTATAGCGAAAACCGGTAAACGCTGAAAAGAGGGGTTGGTAAAAGGTAGGAAGTACGTGAAACGACATTAAGGAGGGTAAATAATGCAAAAAGGGCGGGTATTAGGAAAAGCCGATAAAGGATAATACAAGTAAGAACGGACGTTAAGTGAAGTCGATGATAAAAGATAATATCAGAAGGGATAGGCGTTAAATAAAGTCGTCTATAACGGTTAACGAGGAATAAAGCGAAGAGCGGAATGGAGGAAGTAAATTTTTAGGCGGGTTATCAAAAACTGTAATATGTTAGTTTAGGTTCGAGTAATGTAATTGGCCCGGATATAATCTTACACCTGTTTACGGTCGGCTCAATAATCTTGTTTTTGTATAAGGTTGGTAAATAAAATACTAACAAAATCGGAAATCGTATAATTGAACCTTAGATGTTGTTTATAACATGTTGTAAGCCGTAACCTATATTAGTAATAAAAGATAAAATTGAAATAGTTATATTATTTTAGTCTTTTAGGACAAAATTACCAAAACGTATTCGACGGTAATTATAAGGGGCCGGGACGAAGACGTTACGCATTAAAACCCGGTTAACTAAGGACTTCTTATTTCTATAATTAGGCGATATAGTTATAGGCGATGGAGGGGTCCAGGGTAAAGGTGAATTCGAAAGTGCAGGGCAGAATAAGCGTAGAGTTAGAGGAGTAACGGCTTATACGGTTGGTATAGTATAAAGTTCTTACGCACGAATGATATTAAGAAGCCGGGTTAACTAATTAATTAGCTTAGAAAAAGCGGAGGTAAATACGGGTAGATAATCCGGGATATATCTTTAACGTTTACACGCGGGGGATAAAATATAACTCTTATATGTTACCGTAATAGAAAATTAACGTAAAAGGGCATATAAATCAGGTAAGGCTGTAAATAAGTTTATTTCCTAAGTATATTACGAAAAGGAGTTAATTAGCGCTTAGGCTTTTTGTAAGGCTTATTTATAAGTTTACCTTATTATAAATCATTAGATATATACAATACCTTTATACCTAATAGACTCGGGTGTAAGATAAAAGAACATTGAAATTTTAAAAACGGTTAATATACGATATATAGGTGTTTTTCGTCTATAACGAAAAAAGTTTTTTTTTATTTTCATTATTTCCGAAAACGAAAAAATCTTTTATAACACGAGGGGCTACGATAGGTAATTCATGATAAGGTATTAGTAGGTAATAAAGTGATATACCTTACGAAAAGATTTGTTATCTCCTTTAGAAGCGTTAATAACAACGTAACCTAAGTTAGAATCGTTATATACATTATTTATAATAATAAGTTAGAAGAAAAGGCTAAGATGTATTAATGCGAATAACTGGTTAGTATATATAAAGGAGAGGTAAAAGGGTCATAACGGGAGTAGTTAATGAAGAGGGGGGGGGGGCGATGGCATAAATAGGAAAAGGAGGAAGTTTTGGAGATTACGTGGGGGCGTTCGTATTCATAGGGACTAGCGGACCAGATTCGGTAAGGGTTACGTGTTATACGGGGCGCGTTACTCGATATTAAAAGTAAGAGCGTAACTTTATATGATGTGTTAACGGATGCGTTATACGGCGCCAGCGGTAAAAAGGATACCTTACACGGCGCGTTAGCAGATGCGTTATACGGTGCCGACGGTAAAAAGAATACTTTATACGGCGCGTTAATGGATATATTATACGGCGCCGGCAGTGAAAATGATGTCTTTCACGGCGCGTTAAGAAATACATTATACGGCGCCAGCGGTAAAAAAGATACCTTACATGGCGCGTTAACGGATACGTTATACGGCGCCAACGATATAGGGTAAGCCGGCTGAAACGTTATACGATATATTAAATATAGTGTTATCGGCTTACGTTCGACCCGCATACTAGGCGGGTATGGCCCGCATCCTGTATTTATTTAAAAGGACGCCGTAACCCTTGTAATATCCAGGAAGGAGGGAGTATATTATAAACCTAGGCCCTTGGCCATTAGGATTATAATTTACGTAACTGTATACGTAACGGGATGGGTAACACCCGGCTTGGATCCGGCCCGAGCGCAAATAGAGTACGGTCCGGATACAAGCCGGATACGGTCCGTATACGGATAGGGAATGGTCCGTACACGATACGTATATGGGCACGTGATGGGTTGGGTATTAACCTTACCTAATGGCTGTACATGTTGGGCTATGGTAGCCTCTTCTAGTCCTCCTCTGTACCTCAATAGTAAATTCCATTTAGCACCTATTTGACTTACCATCATAGGTCGGACCATAATAATATTAGCGTTCGCCGCCTTCCTATGCGCGCTTTATTACCTTTATATTCAGTTTCCTAATATTATAAAACCTTATACGTTGTCAAAAAAGCGGCTTCAGTGTCGTATCTACGCCTATATACTTACAAAACTCCGGAAACACCACTTAACTGATATAATCTTATGTATTATAAAACTAATTTACGGATTAGTGAAAAGTGGTATATACTGATATGAAATCTATTAAAGTTACCTTGAGGAGCGGTTCGAAATAACTAATTCGACCTTTAACTTATACTGATTAATCCTAATAAAACGTTTTAAATGGTTTATATTAATAGGTATATAGACGGAGGACATAATAACGTTATTTAACGCGTCGTTTTCCGTATCTAAAAAAAGAAAGGTTTTAAAAGCCGGCTTGAAAACCAAAACTCAAGACGTACCTAACGAAGGACCATATAATCGATTTTAACGTTTCAACAATTACTTTTCGAAACGGTATTCCGTACCTTACAAAAAAAGGGCAATCGGACAAAGTTTCCCTTGTCGCCTTGAATAACGCAAAACAGACCGATAAATACAAATACCAGCACATACGTAGCGCTTGAGTTAATTTAATGGTATAACTGAAAACAGCGTTTAACGTTTCGCATGCCGTGCAATACCAAACTGCCTTTTCGAACAATACATACAAAACTTTGAATAAACGTCATCGATAGCTAATAACTAATCCAAAACGCGGTTTACAATTTATACTGCTTAATATAACTATTACGAAATTGTTTTTTAATAATGGTTCCTTTGTTAATAACACCGATTATAGCTTTCAAATAGGGTTCGTTTTTGTTTTTGATAAATAAATACCTATTGAAAACGAATTTACGCTCCGTAAAAAATTATTTATTAGAGTTCGACTAAGTATAATCGGGTTACACGAAACACTTAAGCCTTATCAATTTATAGTATAATTAAAGGTTTTGATTTATCAATTACCATGGCGATCACAGTACGGATAATTATTTTAAACCTGAGTTTAAAATCCATTCCTCTCGTCGTTTACACTAACCTTTTTTCGTTTTACGAATATCTGGTTAACCTTTTTATTACAAACGAAAAACACCTTATAATCGATATTATTACACTACGCGAATCGTAAAAACGTCGCAAAATTTAGGAAAAAAAAGATAAATCTATAGAAAGTAAAATTTTATAGATATAATAACTATAGGCACCCCGAACGGAGTATTAAAAGCGCTTATATTAACGAGTACTTTTTTTGTTAATGATATTAGAAAGGTTTTACGACCCTTTACAGGCTAAATATTCTGAGCTTTACTTCTGACTTTTCTGTATTACACGACTATACCGCTTTTAACATTTTGAAACGGTTCGAAATATGCTATTTTCGTCGCTCTCTGCATTAAACAGCGGTATATATTTTTATTTGTACCGCTCCTACGAAATTGTCTCTATTTACATCAGTTATTTACACCGTTTCTACGAAATATTTCCCTTGTTCTTTTTTCCATTCGCACCGCTTCTAATATAATATCACACTTTATTTTATATATTTTAAGCCTATCAAATTACATTTCCTTCTTACTATTTATATTTATTACTTACGTTACGATTTTATGAAAATCAATTAAATTATTGTATCGCGTACTATTCCGTAGCCGGGTACACCAGCCTGGTAAAAAAAAGCAGTTATTTACTACTAAGGGGAGTGTAATGATCACACTAAATACCCGTGAGTAAATAGAAGGTGTCAGAGGGTTTATGTTAGCAGTAAGGTAGCAGAGGTAACAAAGGTGCAATATTAAGAAGATGTGTGTTCGTGCTGTAGAATGATCATTAGCCGTTAGGCTATTCAAGTGTGTAGACTGAATACTTAGATTGACCACTGAAGAGCTATGAAGGAAATGCTATCTATGGTGCTGACCGTGTTCTTATATCCCATTGCCTTCATACTATCTTCAGTACTGGATCGTTTGGATCACCGTACTGATCCCACTGATCTAGTGCTACCTCATCTTGGATCAGTAACTGATCCATACTGATCCATCACGTGACTTACTTAGTCACCTTGCTTACGTAAGAGATGTTCCCCGCCTGATGTGTTGGGCTACAGGCTTTCCGTGGCTCAGCTGTATGCTGGCCTGTTTCCTGACCCGCTATCATGCTTGGGTCGTGACAGGGAGAGGGAAAGGGCGACGCCGTCGCGTTCCTACCATCATTTTCGCCACCCTCCCCTTTTGTGCTAACGCCAACGCCATTACCGTTATTGACGCCGTTATCGGCGTTACCGAAGGAGTGGCCCTATACTTTAGGCTGTATACATTTAGGCGCAGGCACGGAGGGTTTTTTTACTCTCCTTACAGCGACGCGAAATAACGTCGTCGAACTCGCTTACTGTGGATATTACTATATACCTTCATAGATAGTATACATAGACCAGGTAGCAGTGCACTGTATTACAGAGTGCAATCCTGCAGGGTGCACGGTAGCGTGTCACGCTGCAGGCTGCACTCTTGCAAGACACAAAGTGCATTATGTATGGGTCGGTTTGGAATAGATATTTTAAACCAACGGAAATGCGTAGATCGGTTTGGAATGGTTATTTAAAACCGAGAGCAATGCATAGATCGGTTTGGAAGGAGTATTTCAGAGAGATACGCTTTGAGTGGACGACTTATAAGCCCTTACTTATGGCGTACACCTCTAAATACTTTTTTTAATTAACATATTACTTAATATTATAATTACCAATTATTTTAATTACTCTTTACAGACTTTATATTTACGCTGAAATCATAGGCCTAAAACTGTACCGATACTAATTAGTAGCCGACTTGGTCGACTATAAATAGCATAGGAAAAAGAGATAAATATACGATAAAAGTCTATAATGGGATGTTATAACGGTTTTAACTATTTTTATTTTAACACTTTGTTTTTATAAAAATTACACGCCAACATGTATAAAGACTTTAACAATTAAGTAATTGAAAAGAAAAAAAATTTAATATAATATTATCAACCCTTATTTAACGCTTTATCTGTTTAAAGCTCTGTTATGTTACCATTAACCCTTATTTAACGCTTTAACATACATATGTACTTTTTGGAAAAAGTTTTATCACGTACCAAGCCACGTAATCCATAACCACTAAGTTTCGACACCCTTCGTTAGAACTCATCTGATTTTTTTTATGAACCACTCGTTCTAATAAAGCTACGATCAGTTATATACAAATGAAGAAACCGATTACCTTACTAAATCGGTTATACACTAAGTAATAAACCGACTCCCTCTACCAAGTTTTATCATAATACGTTAATACGGACAAATTACTGCACTCTGAAGTATATAATAACTCGAAATTTCCCTTACCTTACCTAATTTCCCATATCCTTACTATTTGTTCCAAGTTTACCTACGTTCGCCCTATATTTCCTAAATTTAGTACCTGTAACTTTTGAAGTTTTCCTAACCGTTTAGTTAGTATAACACTATTAAAGTTAATACAACTCATCTAACAATTTTAACTAGTTTGTAATTACGACTTATTTACGTATCGTTTAAAGTTTATTCGTATTAACAATCGTTGGTAAACATCATTCCGACCGTTTTAATTACTTTATTTTGCTTTCTATTCGTTAAACTATCCGAAACTTTAAATATACCTAGATCTATTACGAGATTACCACACTTTAGCATATCATCCAAACGCCCTAAGACAATCGTAATTATAGCCATAAATCTAATAACACTAAAGGAAACTAACGCTTCCTTTGATATCCTAGTCAAAAATATGGAAATTAGAAAGGCTATGAAATAAAAGATCAACCTGTGTCTTTGAGATAACACTATCGATTTACTAATTGAAAAATTAGAATCCTATATTACAAATATATATATCCTAGCCGCCATATACTGTTGCTAAGAGAAACAAATCCAAAGATCCAACTTACTAAACGAATTCCATAACAATTTCTCGGTTTAAACGCTGTAAATGTAATAAAAGGTAAACTTTATTATTACCAAAACCTTACGAATCCAATTACAAATTAAAGGAATCAATACTCTAAAGTGTATAAAGAGGTGCCTTGTAAAGGCCCTATTTGAAATAATATAACTTACCCACATATCAAACTAGGAGGATAAAGATTTATAGATTAAAAACTTTATAAAAGGGTATTAACTTAAGAAACCAAAAAGACTATTATTAAAACGAAAGGGACTACGCGAAAAACGGTTTAGTTTAATACACCACGTTTAAAGCAGAAATTACAAACAAAAAGAACAACTACGGTTTGAATCCACCATATAAGTATAATATACCCTTATACCGGCTTATATAGTAACGTAAAACCGAATATAGAATTAACCCCTAAATGTAAAAAATAACCCTACCGGCTTTAAAGGAGTCGGCCGAAATGGATAAAATAACCCGATTAACTATGACAGTATTAGCTGAAACTGAAAAAATAACCCGCCTCAGAAATCGATAACGAGCCGAAACATAAAAAACAACCCAACTTAGGAAATACTAATTAACGTAAAACGTCAATACGTATTATACGGATCAATACCTTTTAATCATAACCCTTACCGCAACCTTCTACTATATCGCTTTCCTACGGATAAAAGTAACCCTACGAAATTAACTAACTTGCCAGATTATGAGATAAAGATAATAAGTATAGCGGCGAGCCGAACAACGTATTGGAAAATAAGACACGCGTTATATTGAACATTTATAGAAAACTAAATATTAAACTATTGTAATTTTACGTTATTTTCCCCGGTATACTTTCCGGGTAAGTTAGAAAGTAGTATATATTTTACCTTATATAAATAGATATATTTGTACAGTATCATAATCGTTTGAGATCCAATTTGATACCAAAATTTACTACGAGCTGTACAATAGGTATTAAATTGAAATAACATAGGAATTTATGAAAAATCACTAAAAGAAATACCGATTAAAACCCCTAGAAAATGCTTTCCGCTTTATTAGCAAAATTTTGAAAATACTAAATATCTTTCGAACCGGAATACAAAGGCTATGACCTATTCATTAAAGTAGTGAAAAAAGCCTGCCGTAAACACTCGGATTTTGACATTACACTTTTTAAACTAGAAAAAGACTTGGAGGCTTTTTATATAGGTTTCAAAACATTGTTCGAAACCTTTATACGCTAATAAGTAAACCTCTAATTAATATTCTTAGTTAATAATTATAACGGCGAAGCCTAAATTATCAAAATATACCTTACCGAAATAATTTACCATGTTTTAACCCGAAAATTCGAAGTTTGCTCGAGGTAAAACGAACGTCCAAAGTATAGGTACTAAAGAAGAAACCCTGGTAGTAAAAGATAGGAACCATCGTTTAAAAATGAAAGAAACGGAAAGAAATTATAATAATATTTACAAAAAAAATTACGGCGCCCTACAGGTTTGTGAAAACGGTATATTATATACGGTAGACTCGGCTACTGGTTTATGAATCACCCAGTTTACGAATAAATTCGAATTAAAAGATAATTTGAGGCTAAATGTGGTTTTAAGTATCGGATACAAGTCAATTTCACAATATACGTAGCCTAATACAAAGGTATACATAATGGATTCAACGTATACCCTTACGAAGATATATCTGGAGAAAACGACCTTAAATAAAGCGATGCCTACTTATTAGCCTATAAATATGAAAACGCACAACATATCTTTACTAGTTCGTAAAATGCCTCTTTTTATGATATTACAGTTTTAAACTGCGTAAACGAAGTACTTAACGCTCATATGACGTCATAATTTACCTTTTTTAACAAATACGAAACTAGATTCCGGGGTATTATATCTAATACCAACGTAACCGATATTTCGACGGCCGGAAAACTATAATTCGAAGTATTTACAACGAAACTTCCGAAGTTTAGGTTAAACCGGATAGGAAAATACTAAAAGGTCCTGTTTAGTAAAGGTGGAGCGACGTCTTTCGGAACGGTTGTTATAAATACGCGTTTCGAACCGATCAAGTTTTACATAATGGATTTTAGGATGCTATTTTTATTTTTATTAATTGATATAAAAAAATTTGGAATTAAGGTCCGGAATACAAACAATTAATTTGTTTATGCTTTAGATGACGTATTCGTACCACTTAAGTTTGAATTCAGCTACTTATAGTTTTTTTTTAAAGTATGTAGATTTAAGGTTATTTATTTAATTCAATAAAAATTACGAGTTTTATACCGACTATTCGGATACCTAGTTATTGAACGCCCTTTACGCCTGATCTACGCCGTAGGTTATATAAATATAGGGAAGGATGTACTCGAGGTTATCGAAAAGTTTTATTATAAATATTAGATTTATTTATAAGCCCTACAACAGTTTAAATTTCGCCTTTAAAACGATGTAAACTTCAATTACAAAGTGATCATTAATATTATATACCTAAATAATTAACTGGTTCTCCATGTCATCGATACGGCTTTATTATTTTAAGCCGTTAAATTTACATAAAAAGCTTTTACTTTAAACTAGTAATATGTTTCAGTTAATTGTTAGTTGAAAGTTTATTTCGGGCCTTTAAACTGAATTACATATAACGTCGGCACGGTTTTTAATTTTACCGAGTAACGTACGAAAGCTCGGATAACCGGTAACGCATACAAATCAATTTCAGAAAAGCCTTATAAGGTATTTAAAATTGTAAACGATATTATAAACCACTAAAAAGAGTGTATATAGTATTAGTAAAAGAACTAAAGGGTATAAGTCCTAATAAATCTATCCTTTAAATAGTGGTTAGAACTGTTAATAATACTTTTGGCCCAAATAGGCTTATCCTTATGCTCCTTATCTTTGGTATTTACCTAAGGATCTACATACACTCTGCCCTATTATTTTCCACAGTATAAAGGGCTAATGTTATAGCTAAGGCTATGGCGGCCATACACTTAGTACAAGTAAAGAATAATATGTTTAACGCGTTGGTTATAAGGAATAACCCACGTAAAACTAACGTGATAGACCTATTATTATAATGAAAAGTTTCGATTTAAAGAACGAAAGATGAATGGATTAGTTTTTGAATAATTAACAGATTTAGGGGCTATAATGTATTCGTCAACAAATTAAACGAAAAGAATTCTTTTTACTAAATAATGATACGAAAATATGAGAAAAAGAAAAAAAGAGACGGCTCGAATATATAATATAAGCAGAACCGTTTACAAAATATTGCCTAAAACAACGAATTTAAATAGACCTTTGCTTTAGCTTTACCTTTAAAACGCAAATCAAACCCGACTAAGACGAATGAAATCGGCTCATTTGTACCAAACCCATTAAAAACTCGACGCCGAAAACGATTTTTCGACTTTAAAACCAAAAAACATCTTAAGAACTTTGCCATAAACTTTTTTATTACGTAAAAGGAAATGGAAAACTACGAAATTAGCTTAAAGAATCTTCGCGAAGGTATTATTATCACTTTAGGTACCCTATTCGTATAATTTACCTGAACGGAAATCTTAGCCCTTATCGATCAAAGCGTATCTCGGTTTAAATGCTTTGACCTAGTCGTTTACAGAATTTACAAAATCTTTTTAACCCGCTTCATCTACGAAATGAAAGATTAAGCCGGAAAGCCTTCTAAAAAGACCCATATAGTGGTAAAAGATTATAACAACAAAGGTAAAAAGGATATTATAACCTGATTACCTATATTACAATTGGCTAACTATCGTCTAAATTTTGTACTCGCGATCCCCTTTGATAATTTATATAACTTATATATTAAACTTCGGTATATAGCGTAGGGGTATTTTTACTCCGAAAAGCGTTAAAAACAATGTATTTACGCTGATATACCTCAAGATCTTAGGTAACATCGCTTATATAAAAGATTTTACGTATTTTGAAACCACTTTACGACTTGGCCGAAGCAGGTATTTACTAGTATAATACCTATTAAAAATACCATAAAAAACGATTTAAAGTAACTAACTTCATTTTCTACCTATATTTATTAGTATTAACGGCCCGTTTAAAAGGATTTATATTAACGGGTATATAAACGGACGATACTTTAATGTTATTTAACCCTTCGTTTTTCATATTTAAAAAAAGTATACTTTTGAAAGTCGATTTAAAAGTTAAACTTAAAACATTTTTAATAAACAATAATGTAATCGATTTTAATAATGCCATGATTGCCCTTTAAAACGGCGTTTTCAGCTTTATATAAAAGGGAAAATTAAATGAAGTTACTCTACTTATTATAAATAACGTAAAACAAGTCGACGAAAATGAATATTAACGTATGGGTAGCGTTTGGACCGCCTTTATAATATAACAAAAGGTAGTATTTAACTTTTCTATCGCCGAATAATACCACATTAAACCGACAAACGATATATATAAGATGCTTAACAAATATTTTTCGTGGTAGAAATATAATTTAAAACGCGGTTTATAATTCGTACCACTAGATATACGTGTTTTAAAGCTATTTATTTTTACTAACAGCTCCTTTGCTAATAACAAAGACTGTAATTTTCAAATAGGTTTCGTCCTAATTTTTGGAAACGAAACACCGATCCGAAACGGTTTTACGTTTTAATAAAACATCGTTTACTAATACTTTACCAAATGTAAAAGGGTTACACGAAACGTCTTAGATTTCAAGATTTATAACATCATTAAACGCTTCGATTCAGGTATAACTGTAGTAATAACGGTCCGGATAATTATTTCCAACTTTAACTTACGTCTTATTCCCCTTATCGTTTGTATTTACTTTTTTTCTCTTTGTACGTACTTGGTCAAATTAGGTATTACGAATGAAAAAGGTTTAATAATCGATATTATGGTATTACGCGAGTCTTATAAACGAAGAAAAATCGAAAACCCCCGATAAATTAATAGTAAATTTAACACGGTAAAGGTAATAATAAAGGCTATATTGAACGACGTATTAAAAAAAATTATATTTATAAATACGATGCTTATTGGGGTTATTAGGAAAGTTTTACGACCTTAATAGGTTATTACGCCACACTACTTTTCGTAGACTCGGATCGACCCATTTATAACCTTTGTACAGATTTACGATTTGCTTCTGTTTAAACGAACTATTCGCCACGACCAACGATTTTTTCCTTTATTAGATACGACTATTGGCGCCGATTTACGATTTTTTTTCATTTTAATTATTTTAATTATTTTCTTATGATATCGTAACAATATAAATCAAATTTTTTCCTTCAAAAAAATGTTTGGTGAAGAGTTATAAAATTATTATATAACGTATTTCATTATAGCTAGGTACGCAGGCCCGACTCCGAGGGTATTTATTTACTATTGAAGGGAAAAGGCGATGCCATTGTGTCTTTACCGTCCTCCCTGTCGCCTTTCCCTTTTATATTAACATTATCGCCATTATCGTTAACGACGTTATTAATGCTAACGAGGATGAAACTTTATACCTTATTGATTATACCTTTAGGTAAAGGTATAAGGGAGGGATTACCTTTTTCTCGGCGACGTACGATAACGCTGTCGAACTTGCCTACGTAATATATACGTAAGTTCTGTTTTCAAGTGATGACGGAGGTTACCGTCTTTTTAGTCCGCCGGTTGGCGTTTACTAATAATTAGTATCGGTTTATTTTAGTTATTTACGGCGACATATCTTTCGAATCGCCCTAAAAGTATATTTTTATAAAAGGTAATTTTCATAATTCGGTTTAAACTTATTAAATAGCCGAAAAGTATGTAATAAGGCTTCAGCTTAAGGTTTTATAATCATATAAACGGGAGCGTACGAGCTATTAATCCGTTCGTAACGGTAATAGCGCGCTGAACGGCCCCTACTTTCGTGGTAATCGCCAACGGATTTTCCCGCGGCCGCGGATGCGATATACAATACGTAGGACGTGTTTATTAGCTGCCTAAAGCTATGAACCCGGGTACGTCGTTTGAACGTTTAATGTGTTAAAAAAGCCTTACGGCATACCCTGGCAATACGGAGTTTAAGGTAGCGAAGGAAATACGCTTCGTGTTTTTTATTTATAAAAAAAAGAGTTAAAATCTTACGAATAAAAGGCTTAGGATATATATAGCTTAACATAACTACTTCAAGTTTCGTTTACGGCATAAAGGAGCCCTTACAGGTAATAAGGTTTTTACTTGTAGAGAAAAGGTAAGGTTTATAACTTTAAAAGCCCCCTATTCGTCCCCCGATTTAGAAAATGGGGAGGGAGAGAGGGGGAAGGAGAAGGTCGGCGCGGCGGCGGGGAGGGGCAAGGCGGAGGCGGCGGTTGGGCTGGGCAACGTGGGAGAGGCGGGGTTAGGCGACGTAACGGCGGCAGAATTTGGTATTATAGCGGAGAGTGGTGGAATGGGGGCGGGCGGTGTAGCATTAATTAAGGAAATTAAGCCCGACGAAGGCGGGTTATTATTGCTAATAGTGGTGGTGGTATTAGGGGTGACGGCTACGGCGGTTATGGCAGCGGCGAGTCGTTGACGTTTTCGCGTTAAAAGGCGCTTTACAGTCCGATTTTTACGCGTTATTCATTCGGGAAATAGGTTAGTATATATATAAGCTAAGTAACCTATATATTACAACGGCTTAGTTTAGCTAGGTAAATTAAAAGTTGAATTAAAATAGGGACTTATATTAGCTGAAACTACGCGTTTATAGCGAAAAGGAAAAAAAGGAAGTTTTGCTTGAAATGATGGCGATATATCTTTTATACTAATTTACCACGTAATTACGTAATCAACCTTACATAATTACCCCTACATAATTATTACTATGTATTTACCCATGTGAAAAACAACCAAAAGACGTTATTACCAACTATATCGCCTTTATTTGAATATACAAACCAAACCCAAACTATAATCACCACCTTGTCCAAACTTTACTAATCCTAGCCGAATTTTCTAATTTGGACCTTTTACGATTAATACGATAAAAAAAACCATTCCTACAGAAATTGCTAATTTAAACCTCTTACAATTAATACGGCAACAATATTATTACTACGGGAACTGTTAATTCAGACTTATTATAATGAATATTACAAATAATACTATTATTACTAGGCTACGTATACGAAATATATAAGGAAGAAAGAAAAGATTGCTTGTATGGATATTATTATATACCTTTATATATAGTATAGATAAACCAAGTAGCAATATACTATATTGCAAGGTATACTCTTGTAGGGTGTATGGTAACGTGTCACGATGAATGCTACACTTTTTCAAGACATAAAGTACATTAATTATGGGTCGGTTTGAAATAGCTATTTTAGACCGACAGCAATACGTGGATCGGTTTGGAATGATCATTTCAAACCAACGGCAATGCGTGAATCGGTTTGGAAAAGTTATTTCAAACCGACGGCAATGCGTGGATCGGTTTGGAATGGTTATTTCAAACAGAAGGCAATGCGTACATCGGGTTGGAAGGAATATTCCAAATTTATACGCTTTGGGTGGAGGACTTATAAGCCCTTACCTGTGGTTTACACCTCTGGATGCTTCTTCTTAATAAACATCTTACTTTATACTACAACTACCGATCATTCTGATTACTCTTCAAAGACCTTATGTTCACGTGAATATTATGAGCTTGAGACCCTATCGACACTTACATAGTATATATGTAAACCCCGCTTTTAAACGGTAATAATGGCTACCAACTCATTAGTTTGCCTGTTAGCTTCTACTACTAATTAACATCGGTTGATTTTAGATATTTTTCAATATAGTTTCTTTTTAAACGCCTTGGGCTATATATTTGTAAAATTGAAGAAATTAGGTCCGCGATTCAATGTAGAGATTTGGAATAAAATCACTATAAAGCCAGCGAACGCGTAGCGCAGCTTAGGTTTACGACCTTAGGGCTACCAAAATAAGGGTGTAGCCATTAACAGTTCTTTCGTAACGGTAATAACGGGCTAAATGACCCCCAATTTGATGGTACTTGCTAATAAATTTACCCGCGGCCGCGAATACAACATACGGCACGTAAGTCGTATTTATCAGCGACCCGGGGTTATGGATCCGTATATATTGTTCCAGCACCCTGCGCGTTCAATACAACTTACGACGCCCTTTAGCAATACATAGCTTAAGACGACGAAGGAATTCAGTCTTAACTACCTTATATATAAGGATATTAATACAGCAAACATTTCGGTATAAATTAGCGATACGAACCATGTTATAGCTTCGCTAGGTTACGTTTACGACGGCGAAAGGGGGTCTCCGAGAGTAATAAGGTCTTTACCCTCAGGGAGAAGATATGGTTTATAACTTTTAGAGCCTCTCGTTCTTCCTCCTAAGGGTTAGTAAAAGGGAGGGAGGGGGTAAAAAAAGGGGAGTAAGTAGTAGCTTCAGCGGTGGCGGCGATAGATAGTGAGGCGGAAAAGGAGGTGAGTATTTAAGATATCGTATCCGAAAAGGCGGGATTAGAGGTAATGGTAGTAATAGTGGTGGCGGCGCGGCTAATGACGGCGGCAGCGGCCTCGGCCCGCTAATGCTTACGCGCCAAACAGCGCCTAAAGCTTTTGTTTTTACGCGGCATTCATTCACGGGCGAGGTTAATATATAGAAATTGGTTAAATTACCTACCTATCCAAGTAGTTTCAATTGGAAAATCAAATTAATATATTAAGTTTATATACGCCAATTAACTAGGTCGAACTTATATGAGCTATAGGAATGCGTCATTAAAAGGGGAAAATAAAGGTTTTACCTCAATTAATGGCGATATATCTTTTTATATTAATCCTAAAATACCCAACACCGTAATGACTCTTACGTTATTATACCATTTTAACACACACTTAATTAAATAACTATAAGAATTTATAGCAAATATGATTGACAACTATGTTACTACCGATTAATTAAAATAACTAAGTCTTTACTATAATTACTGCGGCATCTAAAAATTACTAATTCGAATCTTTATAATTTTTACCGTAATTACACTATTATTACTAAACTACAAATATTTATTACACCACAACTAGAGTTGTATTACTAAATCATGGATACGAACTACGTTGTAAACTTCACTATTATTATTGAATAACGAATACAGGCCGTAATAGGGGAATGGGGGGGAAATATCTATGTGGAAATTACCATACATCCCTATAGTCAGTAAGTGGCTATATTACGGAGTACATCTTTACAAAGTGTACGGTAACGTACTACTTTACAAGGTGCATTCCTGCAAAGTGTATAATAGAGTACTACAGCTTAGAAATGGCATTTGCAGAGTGTACAATAAAGTGACACTGCCCAAAAAAGAAATTAACAGAGTGTATGGTAGATTGCCACTGCATGAGTGAGAGGTTTATAACCTCTCAACTGTAGCGTGCACTCTCCGAATGCTTCTTCTCACTTTGAAAACTTATTTTTACTACTACAATATCAATCTTTACAATTACTCTTCTACTCTACGTTCACGTGAAATAGACAGAGACTTTACCGACAAAACTTTTACAAAGCGGTTTTAATGTCCAGTTTATCAAACCATTTGAACTAGGAAATATTAATAGGTGTTTTTTTTTTTAAAAAAAAAAGGGGTATCAATTGGCCATTATAATAACATTAGGTTGTTCGTAATTGATATCAAAATTTAGGAAGTTATTAGGGTTTTTAACGAAATTTTGGGGGGTATACATTAGACGACTGCTCGCGTAAATACAACTTTAATATAATAATCCCGTTAATATCGTATGGAACACCAGGAGCTCTTTTCATTATAATCTCTGTAACTCACTGCAAAGAACTTCTAAAGTTTAGTCCTGGTTGAAACTTTTAACCAAAATCTCGTAATTGGCTTTCTAACGATAATGAATTATTTTATCCTGAGGTCTTTCCTTGAAATAATTTTCATTTGTTTCAATATATTCGGAAGTTCATTTTGAAACGTATCTATTTACTTTGTGATGAACATTTATTGTTGTTTTAAGGAGGAAAAAATATAAGTTACATGATAATGGTTTGATTTGGACTTACGTGTCATCATATATCATAGAAAAAAATATCATTGACCCCTGTAGGTAACTTCTGCTTCAATTTAACCCCTTGTTCCTATATATGGTAGTTACCCACTCGTTTTAAATATAATACATACTCTGATGAAGCGTAGGTTACCTATTCATGTTTTATATAAGGTTTATCCAAAATGACCTTATATTATAAACAGAGAATTATATAAACATAAATAAGATACTAATACCTATCGGGGTCAACGATTTAGTAGGTTATAAAGGAGATAAGTTATTGGTTAATGATGGCGGCGTGCCGGGTCCTTTTGTTAAGTCGTTGAGGTGGATAAGAGATGTGCGTGAATTGTAATCGGCGAGTGTACTATTTATCATTAACTTTGCAATATATGCAACCAATATTGATTAATGTACAAATAAATTCAATAGAATTGCAAAATATATCTACTACAAACTAGGAACTTTTTTCAAGTTTTATATACGTTACCTAGTCGAATGAAAATCCTTTTAACTTTCAAACGCGATTATATAGAATTGTTAAACTTTCTTCTTTTCAATATTGATAAGGTCGTTGGTGGTAGTGAAATAAATACCCTTGTTAGGCTTAATACTAAATCTGCTTAAACCTTGGACAGGACTTAAGTGATAGGATCAAATCTAGTAGCTTCAACACCTTATAGTAAACATGAGCCTTAGTGCTTACAATATTACAACTGACTTCATTAACCCGGGTAACGCGCCGTTAAGTACTAGCTCTCAATATGTTTACATCTGTTATTATAACATTTCCTTAACAATTATATACGAGTATATTGTTATCGGCAACCCCATCACGGCTGTTATCACCATTGTTAAAATTATGAATATGACTTACATTAATGTTAATGTATTAATTGCGGAAATTATAAATACATTCTTTAATAAGCTAAGTATAAGCGATCTATTCGTTATATTTCACGGGTATATTAAGGGGATATAATACGTTCATCATGGTATTAATCACAAATTTGTAAGTATAAAGAATGGGGAGATTGATTTTTAGGAGACATTATTTACGTCGGTGAAACAAACTTTTGAAATATTTAAAAAATATTAAATAGTTTATGAAAAACTTATTTTGAACTCGTCAACCGAGGGGTAACCGTTTATATCCTATAAATATCGTAATAATAAGCGCAGAGTATTATTATAAAGACGTGGTTGTCATTTTTATCGCTGTTATCGCTATGAAAGTAATAAAGTTCAAGAATTTTTTTGACTATCCCTTTTCACTATTCAAAAATATCATGAAAATTATTTTCTTTTATATTAATCAATTCATTGCCCCCACGAAATATGCGTAATATTGTAACCTTACATGATGAAAGCGTATTTTCATGTCGAACTTTTATGAATTAATCGAAGTATTTTCCTTTGATTCTTGTATGGTGAACGTCATTCAATTAACAGTTAACTTCTCTGTTAAAACTAGAAAAGTTCGAAACGGTGTCGTCGTCATTAGGTAACTTAATATGGCTTCTAATGCAATTCAGCATGGAAGTTGTATTAATGTCGTTTGTAGGTTACGTTGGAATAATTCTATCACACGAAAAAGATTATTTGGATAACTCAAACCTACTAGTAACGACTGAGAACTGCTGGATAATATTAATAAACATAATCAGTATATTAACATTATATTCTTTTAGACGTTATATAAACTCGCGAACGACGTGGTCCCATTCTATAAATTTCGTTCGTATGGTTTCGCTGAACAATTTTTATTTAAAGATTCATTTTTTGTATTAAGATATGAAAGCGTTTCAAAAGTTGTTGTAAATATACACGCTGAAAACCCGCTTTCAATCCTAGGTATTTTGGCTCGTGTTGTCGGAAAATCTAGTCTTAGACTATAGTCGCTGAAATGCAATCAGGCCACCGTTGGAAAAATGGGTCAAGAATTATCTATAAAGAGTCTAATCATAAGCGTTCTCTGAAGGTAGTCGGATAATGTTTCTAATCTTGTATGAAAGTGAAAAAAAATCCCGAGTTAAAAAAACTGCTATAGAATCAGCGATAAAGTGTAGCCTGGTTATATAGTTGGTTATATAGCGTATATATTCTTAAAAATATCGTGGGAGAATCACGAGAGTATGATTATTGCGAGAGTAAGATCTCTATCAACTACTCGTTCGGGAATCAGCCTCTCACAATGGTCCGTTCAATTAAAATTAAGCTATTAGGGTTTCACTCATTATTTTCCGATATCTTCACTGGTTAAGCTAAGAATTATTACCTTTGTTATCTGACGAATTAAGTGTTGTTTTAAAAGATTAACGATAGTTTTAAGATTTACGTCGATCTATAGATTGAACCCGCCCAGTAATATACAAATTTCAAAATTATTCCATAGTTTTATATGTTGGAATACGAGAAAACGTTGGCAACACTAATATGAATACTTATTTGGATGTTGAAAAAAACTAATACTTCATTAGAAAGTAATGTAAAATATGGAATTCAGAAAATATATATTGTTCCATAAAGTTCGAAATATAATTATAGGGTACAAAAAGTTTTTATACACCTTAAAATTTGTCAAAGTTACCTATAAAGTTTTTTTTTGGCTAATTTAGTTCTTTCTTTACGATTTTCATGATACGTGTGTTAAGTTTAGCTGGTATATCCCCCTAAATTTATAATATGAATAATTGGTGAAATGATAAAGACACCGAGTTTATCAATTACATTGACTGTAAATATGATAAAAATGAATAGTTCGGTTAATAAAAAACTTCGGATTAAAAATTGAAATTATCACGCTCTTGAGGAGTATATTATGGCTTACGTTCAAATCAACCGTGCAAGATTCTAAATAGACACAATATCGAAACATGTTCAATTTGTGGTAAATAATGTTATAAGTCAACACTTTCTACTATTATCAAATGCCAATCGAAGTCCTAAATATAATATAGTCAATACTCCTCCAACTTGAATTTTAAACACATTAAACGCGTTACAAATTTCAAAGGCACAAAGGTAAAAGATAAAGGAAAAACGTTTAATATCATTAACTGGTAAAAATATATTTTCTTTGGCCCTAAAACGTCATAGTAACTGGCCAACCACGCTTTCCTATGTAGATTAACATAGAAAGACCCTTATTGTCGTTATGACAATAAATATCCTGCACTTATGTATTTATTTACCATTTACAATCGTTATGCTCAGAAAATCTTTCAAAGTATTATACTAACCATTAAAACAATATGATATTTAGAAGATTACTATTTATAGTATCGTATACTACTAAATAACATTAATATTATTACGAAACTTGGCCATATGGACGCCGGTAAGGTTAAAGTCGTATTTGGCCTTAAGAAAGAACTTTTTTTATTGTGATCAACTGTTATGATTATAGTTGTTCGACTTATTATTTTACACATTTCAAAATTCTCTAATTATTCTCTCCTTGGCGAAAGAAACATTGAAACCTTTAGTGTTTATGATAAAGCTTGGATTGACAAAATGATAAAACATAATATCTAATATTTCCTATTCAATTTGAACTATTGATACTTGTAGTTTCTTTTTCAAGGATAGAAGGCAACAATACTATATTTTATGAAATCGTAACATCATTATTTACGCCAAAGATCATATTACCCTGCGTTTGAAATTATGTATGAAATATTGAAAGGAATTGAATATATAGATATAGACTTATTCGTTCTAGAAAGAATTCTAAGACTTTGTCATTATTGTTAACCGTATTTCCAAACGCTCGTCAAGTTTAAGTTTAGTTTGAAAAATCAAGACTTTAAGTTCAAAGTTTTTGTTAACGTGTTTCATATGGATAGTAGGCCTGTATTTTATATCCTTAACTTAGTAATAGCTTTTCACGGCTTCAAGTTCTTTAACACCATTACGGTAACAGCAATATAGAAGTCATTACATACGTCGAAACTTAACGCGTACATAGGACCTCCGGATATACTAGTTTACAATACTAGAATTGAATTGATTACGATAAACTTCTAAGTTTATGCTAAACCGACAGGAATTTTGTGTAAACAGGTATCTAATAACGTCAATTATGGTATCAATAAGGTTAAACAGGTATATACTATTGTGCGTAGAGTTTGTAATGTTTATACTTTCAAATTTAACACTTTTACAAATTTAAAGAGCAAATCATTGATGTTTATAAGCCACTTTAACAATAATATTAGGCTCAGAAATATGATAACAATTCGAATGGTATTTTACACGTACCTATATATTTAAAATAAACTAACTTCATTATCGAACACATAAAAAACTATGCAAAATATAGTAGATCCTCAAAAAAACGTAGCAGGTAATTTATAAGCCGTTAAATTTACGATATCTTCAACACTTAAAGCGAACCGTTAAGAACGAATTTACTATCTTGATTATTTTCAAGCGAAGATTTTCTGTAGAAAAAGCTTGGCAAACGGAATGAACCTTATACATTTTAAATATTGCAAACCCTAACTTAATAATTCATATCGCTAACAGTTCTGTTATTTTTCAATTCAATGGGTTAAACAATATAAAAAAAATCATGTTAAACAGTGAAATTTTTAATAGATTGAAATCCATATTTTTTTGAATTCAATAAATACATGGAATTCATGATTTAATACAAAAATTAGCGTGGTGTTTCGTCTCATTTTGATATAAATCGAAGTTATTCAATACACAATTTTATGATACAGATGAAATTGACTCATACAATCAATATATGCTTATAATTTATAAACTTCAGTATTTCAATTATAAATTTAAGTATAGCGATTCAATTCAAATCTTGGGACAGTGTGTAAGTGGATTTTAATAAAATTTTACTGCAATGACTTCAATTCAATTGTAGTAGAGTTCCCAATTTAATGTAGGGCATGCGCCAAGCAATTTCTCTCAAAAAGTAGTGTGTGGACCAGCTAGCGTTCGGCCAACTTTTGATGTAATAAACAATCTACCGCATAAACTTTACAATACTACTGTGACTTGAACAACACTTCAAATAAACAACGGTGCAACGTTGGACGACCTGTTAATACTAGATATTACTTGATAGTAGCTTACGCATAGATACGCTATGCAGAAAAAAACTACTTTCTAGTAACTCTAAGTGCAATTATAGTATAAAGGAAAGAATTTTATGAAAGACCTTTATAAAATATGTTAATTGTCATATAAATTAGTAGGAAATTCTTCTGAATTTCGTTGATTTTCACGGCAGTCGAAAATTAGCGATATTGTCACCATTGATAACACTTTAAAATCTTTATTTGAATCCTTTTGAAAGAAAAGCGTTAATATTAACCGCGGAAACCCTCAAAATAAGTCGTCAATAATCTATTAACAACTTTCCAAGACCTTTAAAGTTAGCCAACAGCTAATTTTCTACTACTGCTGCTGCTGCTGCTGCTGCTGCTGCAGCAAATCGTAAATCGCATGCCGCTAAGTCCTGGATCCTTCAACAACAAACAATCACTTTAGCGACAGACGACCTATAACTTTATCTCTTAGAAAATATGATCGTTGATTGAGGATGTAATCAAATACATTGAAGTTTTCACCCCGGTAAAAGAAACACTAAGATCTCCAGGTCACAATCAAACAAACACGCCAATTATATATGGAAAGTAGTTAAGTCATAACAGCCATTTTGCATTGCTTACAAATTAATATATCCTCGATTCTAACTAAATTAACGTTAACTTACTAGCTAAATCGTTAATATAACAACCAGCTAAAACCTAATCAAAGAAATAAAGGACTTCGAACTCTTTGTCGTTGAGTATTATAATAGAGACGTTGAAGGTAGATATGTTGACGAAATATATACCGAAAAACATCTAATTAATTTCTTTGGTTAATAAATGTTCGACTCAGACGATAACAAAGAATTTTCAGGTAGCTCTTACACCTTCAACAACTTTCATGAGTTCTTTAATAACAAAATGATCAATATATATAACAGTTTCAAAAGTAATTTAAACCAAGTCAAAAATGGAAGTCTATGAACTAGGTATTTTCATTTAAAATAAAATTATAAATGAATTTGTATAGATCATTTTAAAACTGATATATCAAGGGGATACTCTTTAACATCCCCAAATTTAAGATCATTAAAATTACAACCCATATGGAGAAAAAAGGGATATTACTAAAGATTATTAACTCTCTTACATACATTTTAGGAAACCACCTCCCAGTCCTCATATAATTGAAACCTTTACCCCGCTGAAGGAAACCTTTTACATTTTAATCATGAGGAATTCGTTATTTTCTAAGGTAATACAACCTTTGGTCGCGGTAACTCGAAATATGCGTTTGGAAGAAAAAGAAGACATAAAGTAAATGTTGCTATTACGGCATGGAAAATTGATATCGATGTTATCTACGGCTTAATTAAGGAAAATAGTCAAAATCGCTAAGGTAATCCTCAAGGATAGTTGATCATTCCATAAAAATTTGCCAGGTCAGCAGCTTGATTAAGTTTTGTTTTTTATAAATCGGTAGGGGTGTTGGAACAGTACTTTATTTCAGTACAGTCAGTCAACTATACTGTCAAGTAAGTGGATTGTATTGACTACAAATTGAGTGTATTATTTTATGGGTTGACTGTATTGACTATGAAGTTGAATACAGTATGTACCTAATTCAAACTAGTTCATGGGCCAACTAATTGAACGTAACAATTAGTGTGCAGACTGGCTATTGATCTGACAAACCTAAAAAAAATACATCCATAATTTGACTTCGCAATACTACTGTTATTTCGACCACGATTCGAATCAACAACATTGCAACGTCTATAGACCTATCAGGCAGGGCTTATCAAAAACGGGTTTGTAATACTTTTCCATAGAAGTTTTTATATTTTACGGTCCCAACGCCGCGTTAGCGCACCGTGTTTTCTCTCACAAATAATATGGAATATAATCGAATTTAAAAGTACACTAATTCGTAAGTTTGATATAAGTTATCAAAGATTTGTCGACCGCATATAAAGCGTTAACGTATAGTTAGATGAAGGCGCCTGCCCAGACGTATACGGCGGCCGCGTTTATAATTTCAGCTGCGGGTGGTAAAGCAACTATGCTTATAACGATTAGGTTACTAAACCTTGATAAGATGGTTTTAGATAATATAATATAGGCAAATGGTATAGTTTATAACCCGTAAATTAAATTAGTTGTTTAATATACTTTCTAGTTATAATTATTTTCGAGATTAAGTTGTATTACTGTAGTGGACCCGGTAATATTAGTAGAGGTAAGGCTAAGGACGTCTTTCAAACAGTGTTTAAGAATTCTCACTTGGTTCTTGAAATTTATACCCGTTGCGAGGGCCTAATTATTTAAATCTTTCTCCATATATATATTATCTAGGGTTTGTTTTAACTGATTATACATAAGCTTAAAATTTATATCAACGATTTCTAAAATTGGAACGATTAATTGGAAATCTCCGTCAATACATCATTAGTCAATAAATCCCAGTATACGTTTATTACATTGATTTGGTTGACACGTACTCACAAAAACTTCCCTTCAGAATTCAGCCAACTTTATGTTATTTTAAAAGATATTTCTTTTTTTATATAAGCGAGGATCTATAGCCCAGTTATAAGAATCAATTTGAAACAGTCTTCTTATTTAGGGGTAGATTAGACCCAATTCCGGATACAAGGCAAAAAATCGTAATTTATATGTTATTATATCGTGATTTGACTATTGACTTGCTCAACGCATTAAGATTATAATGTATTGATTATATTAACGCCTTGATTAAAGTAACCTATTCATAGAGTTTAATATACAGTAAATATTTTAGCTATATTTACTCAAATAGTTATAATTTCTGTATTTGTTTTTAGCATTTGGTAACGATTAATTGTTATGTATATATGGAGCGTAGATATACTTAATATTTTATGATATAAATGTTAGTCAAGTTTCAAAAGGCGGTAAAATCTCAATTCGTTAAGTTGTTTTAACTTAAGAGAATTATTAGAATTTATACATGAGGAAAACCTATAAAGATAAAGACGAAATCGAATATAAGAGAAACTAATTTTAACATTGAATTTTTTTTGGTATTTAAAGTTTCATAGGTAATAACTAAGACGGTTTATAATCCGGTTGCGTAATTTTTCTATATTTTAGAATTAGTTTTCATCATTTTGGAAGTTTTATAAGTTGTCGTACGGATTTGGGGTTTTATAGTCGTTTTTCGTATCGTGTAAATATCGTTTTTTATTCCTATATAACGTGTTTTTAATGCGTTTCGGAAATGTTTAGGATTTTCAAAGGCTAAATATGGTCCCAAACGTTTGTTACAGGTAAGACAATATTCCTAGCATTGAAACCCTATACGTTTATGGTTGCTAAAAAGTAAATAACTTCGTGAATTATGTATATAACGGGTTTAAGCGAAAAAAAAAATTATATGAAGTTTGGTTTAATATAATTGGTTGTAAGACCGGAGGATATATGAGTTCGAACGGTAAGTATGCGTTGTACCGCGTTTTTATCAACAAATTATTGGCGAATATTAATGTAGTAAGGTTTGGTTTTGCGGCCTTTCTTGGTAGGACGGACGTTTGACGCAGCGAGGCTAGTCGAGACAGCATTCTTAACCGGGTATTTCACCGCCGTTTTTGTATTATGATGGACTTTACTAAAGGTTTTAATCTATTTAAACCGATATTTTGAAAACTGGATATATTTTTATTCTTTTCGTTCAAAAGTTAATGAAATAATTGACGTATATTAAAATGAACAGATTATAATAGTCATTATTGTTGGTATGGCTTTTGATGTTGCCATATTGTTGATTCGGTTGGTTGAAGTAAAAGTAGTATTACTTGGTCAAGTGGTAGATGTATTTTTTGGGGGGTATGGCAGACCACTAGCCGATCTGCGTAATAATTGGTAAAGCTAATTTCTTGTCCCATACCCTAATGTAAAGTAAGCGTATACTATACTTGACTTCACGCTAATACAATAGGCCTATACAATAATACAATTAACTTGAAGTTGGTATATTTAACTTTACTGTAAGTAAAATTGATTTACTTTACTGTAATTACTACTATTGAAATACTGACGGCTTTTTAATTTGTGCCCGTACGCTAGTATATTTTACTAATCTTTTCTGATATCCGCTAAATTACGACTTTGTTAACTAGCCAAACCCCTGTCAATTTTAGTTCACTTCGACATCGAATTGCACCTATTTACACTTAAATTGTCCCTATTTACCTTTAATCACCCTGCGGCTTTAAGGTCCGAATTTATTGATTCCCACACAAAGTTCTTTCCCCATAAGCTTATGCAAACTTTCAATTTTGCTTTGCTAATCAAATAAGTCGTTATAGTCAGTCCCCTAGTAGTCTTCCAATCTACTAACACCGGCATATGATTTTACCTTTCCGGGTGGCCTATTAATATAGCCCTCGATATATATGGTCAGCCTATTATTATTTCAAAACCTCTCAAGGGCTTTATTCGACGATGCCTTCATTATAGCTTTATCAGGATTGTCCTTCCCGTTAATCCACTGGAACTCCCCAATATCCCTCCCTTAGTAGGCTTCGCGGAGTGCCATTACATCGATTATCAGGCGTTTTTCGCTAGTGATTCCGAGCTTCGAAAGGTATTCGAACAGGCTCCTCGAGTCAATGCAGATAACAATCGGGATAGAAGGAATCTTTGACTTCCAGTTAATAACTTTAAGGGTTTTCTATAAATTGATACCTATATCAAAACTTATCATTGTGCAATAGAACTTTAAAGCTTACAAGTTTCGTTTAATCCTTTTATATCCAATAAATGTGTAATGGATCAGGTTGCCGATGATGTTAACTTAATCCTCCAGTCTGTCTCTATTAACAAGGTTTATTAGAAAGCCGATTTGTAAAGACAGGTCGGTGTAATTTACAAAGGACCCTTCCGTAAAAATTATTAATTTAGCCTTCAACAAGTCGATCGTAGTTATATTAATCTTTCGATCCAGGTTCCGTATATACTATTTAAACATTCTTTTTGACCGGTTAACGTCTTTTTTTATTAGGTCTTATACCTATGTTGCAATAAATAGGTCTTTAATGACTTTTGATTAATATAAGGTTACGATATAATTGCCACAGGCACATTATTCTAAGTACTGTTAAGCCTTAATCATGTTAGTCTTATCTATTATAGTTAAGTCAACGCCTTATTCCTTTTACCTTAAACTAAAGCTAACATTAATACCAAGTATACGGATTAACGATCCGTTAAAGTTAAGTTAGTTGCCCTCCGTCAACATCGTAACCAGCTTATAATTTTAGAACTTGGGGTCCTTAATTTACTGTTATTCCGATGCCACAAATTTAGCTGTTCTAACAAAAATGGTATCGTTAGTTTGCATACCCATTATATTGAAGTTATTTTCTTATGTTACCAACAGGTACGGATCGTATATTAAGGATTTTATACCTAGTCGTAACTTAGAGTACTATTAATAAGTTAGTAACCAATAAACTTTTACGTTAGCTAATTCGTATAATGGCTTAATATATCGTATTCCCGTACGCGAGGGTAAATAACACGTAATTCCTATAATAACTTTGGTAAAATAATCCGTTATAAGTCGGTGATTGAATATATGTATACTTACGTTATATTTCTACTATTAAGTGTAAATTTACCTTTAATATTAGTTAACGAACTTACTGCTAGAACGACTACTAAATGATAGCTATTCTTCTACATCGTTTTCGACTACGAAAGGATCCCGTCTTTGCTTTTATTACTGTATCTTCAAGCTATTAAACATAATTTTTCGTATAACCGCCCCATATTTTTACCCTTCACTTTATAAATAATTCTCGACTTAAAGATCGTAACATTTGGGTTTTCAAGATAAAAGTCTGCCTTCGACACGAATTATACAATTTTTGAGTTAATAAGCCGTTAATCTCTACAATATCGATTTCCTTCAAGTTCTTACTAAAGGTTTTAATAATACTTTTTACTGGAAACTTCAGTATTAAGTCTTTATTATGTTTTTCTTTTCGGCTTAACTAAGAATTATTGTAGATACAGCCTAGTATATATTCCTCCTCTTTAATATTCCTCTTCTTTGGAGGTCGTTTACATTGGTGGCGTTACATAGGCTTATTGACAACAGGTGGAACAGGTTAGTATTATCTCGGTGGTTTGGCTTAAGGGTCTTTATCGTTAATTTCATTGATATAAGGCTTAATTTGGGTGGTAAAAACGTTACAAAGCCGTTAATAATTTTAACAACTACTTTAAAGTTAGCGCTACTTGATTTTTTGTATGAGCCTTTTCATTTACCCAGCTCCCACCATCCAAGGACTTGACTTTGTAACGGTAAAATAAATAAGTCGATCATTTTAAATCCGTTCCTAATATTAAGGTCGTCATTAACTTAGCGGCGTAACGATTCCTTCCGCAGTTCCCTTAATCCTTTGCCGTGAGTTACATCTTGTTTTTAAGTATTTACTAATAGCGGAGATTTACTTATCAGGCGTAGGTAGGCACAAAAAACTAATAACGTTAGCATTAGGTTGTTAAGGACAATATTGTTCAAGCTCTTTACCTTTATCTAAAGGCGTGCCTTTAAATCCGTAAATCTTACAATCTTTAACGTAAGGATATTATACTCTCGTCGAAGTAATTTATTTACCCTTTTAACTTTCCCAATGTTTTAGCGGGCCTTTACAGGCACCTGCTTACACTAGATACCCATTATTTTCGCATTTTCCTAAATCTCTGCCGCCGCAAAGTTGGTGCCGGTATCGTAAACGACAACATCAGGTGGGCCTAAGTAAGTGTCAATTTACAACATCTTTAGCGTTTCCCACGTATCCTTTGCCGATAGGGATTTAAAAACTTTAGCCGTGTAAAAAAAGGATGCAAAATTAACGACGTGAAAAACTAGCTTATTATCCAAGTGAAACATATTAATCAAGACCGTATAGTTGAAGTACTTATCGTTTTTTAATATAAACTTAAATTTTCGAAAGGCATAATTATATGTTTAGTAATAATAGTAGAGCTTTTCAATAGATATTAGGGTATAGTATTTTATATATTTATACTATATATACTTTAGGACTTTATACAGCCTATTAATAACTGGATAGTGTAAATACTGGGGTAATTAACTTATTTTCATATTTATTAGGGTTAATACCATTGCCTTTAGCCCTTCAATTTAAAACTGTAGGTGCTCCTATTTAAAGGTTAGAGGAAACCTTTGGATGTTTTTAACTAGATCGTCGGCGTTGATATTAATGTTAACGCCGAAGTTCTTTATATCCTTCAAATGAAGAAAAAAAGAAGATAGGGAACTTAATTATGTAAAACTTAATCGATACAATAATAGTTTAAACTACTGTTATCTCTAGTCACGATATTTACTCGCCTGATAAGAAGCTAATTTTAGCTTTTTTAATATCGTAACGATTAATTTTGATATCCGTAGTTCTTTCCCTACATAGTACCACTTACTTCAAATAGCCTCCTATTAAGTACCTTATTGTCCCTATATTTGATATAATACCTTAAAACGTATGGTCCGTATAACGATCGCGAAGGTTAAAGGTATATAAGGGGTTAAGGATTTGGTTATGTCAAAATTAAGGGTCTTTACCGCCCAAGCGATATTAAAAAACGTGGTCGGCTAATTACTAGGCCGTGTTAGGATAAATGACTTTATACCACTTGATTTCTTTAGGGGTATCATTACCATTAATTACCTAGTTTCCTTAGAAGTTTATAATATAACCCATGTAATTTTTTTTCGAAAGTAGTAGGGTAATGAATGTAGTAAATCAAATTTTTGTTATTACGATCGGTAAGAAGGTAACGAATATACCAATATATAGACTTGCCAAAAATCCAACATCTCATACTACTATTACGACGATAGTTTTTACGGTTAACAGATCCATTTAAATCTTAACCCTATTAATATTAACGTAGCTATTACCTTTACTCCGGAGTTGTTAGACTAAATCTTAGGTATTAAATGCGCCTATAACCGTACTTTCGGTCGAAGTAATTAACTACGGTACAGTTTTCTTCTTTCATGTTAAAAAGTTGCCAGATTAAGGGTATATATTAAACGAGTTTAGTGTATAGGTTATTATAGTTTTAATCGAAAAGCGTAACTGGTTCAAAAAACCTTCGCAGGTAATATCTAGGCGTTGTAAGGCGTATTTAAACTCGTTGACGCTCGTAACAGCTACCCGTACCTGTTAGCGAAATGTAGCTTCGCCAACGTAAGCTTTCCTCATTGTCTACTGGTATACCATTAACTTATTAAACATTTAATTTAGTACATTCATTGGTATTTCCTCCTTCTTCTTTTTCGCCATTATCGTAGTCTAATTTGTACTAGACCAATCCGTAAAGTATTGGGTAAGGTGGATGTCGTATTCGAAGTAACTATTAATATTATAGTAAACTTCATGAAGTATAGTTCCTCAGATGAGGAAGGTTAGGTAATAGTCCTTAATATACCCTATAAGGAATTTAGAAAATAGTAAGTAAAAACCAGGAGGTAAAACCTCCATTCACTTGTAAATATTTTAAAAAGGCATTATCTTCGTGTCGAAAAGTTTATAAAGCTTTCTGTTATACTTTTTGACATCGTTCCAAATCTTAACGAAATTCGTCAAAAGCTTATAGTTAGTATTGACCATTTTAATAAGTCTTGGGAAAAGGTCGCGATGGTTATCACAATCTTTATTAGCATTTACTTGTAATTTGAGCCTTAAGTCCTTTGAGCTACGATATTAAGGGTAATGGATATTTTCTTGGCCTAAGGGTTAAATTCCTATAGTAGGACCTATAGTGAGCTCGTGTATATAGATAAACCTACTATGAAAAGGTTTTTAAGGGGCTTAGCGATGTTGATTTAATAGCTAGGGGGTAATAGGGACTTGGAAGTTTTGAGAGGCTTGTCTATCTTATTCAATTAATCGGTAAAGAGCACAAGAGTTCATACCTCTTACCGCGCTAGCAGCCGATACTTTACGCGCTATACCGCCACTAAGTACATACTACCCGCTGTTACATAAAAGTACCAAACTGCTGAGTAAATCAACAAGTTCCTTATTATTAACATATAAAGAGGCTTAACTTAATTAAGGATAAAGGAGAGGTCCCCTAAAACGTGTGTGGGGGCATTAAAAATATTTAATACCCTTATTTTTCCCTTGGGGGTTTAAAGGATTAGGATCTTAAGGGGGGTCTTCTCGTTAAGCTAGTTTAAAGAAAGTGTCGGTCGGTCCTAGTAAAACCATTTCTGGAATATAAATACCACAGTAATTGACTTCTTTTTTTAGCTTGATTTAACCATATGCTGGATCATCTTCTACATACTAAGAGTCTAATATTTAAATTTTTTATGGAAATCCTGAAAGGCGCGGGCATTACGGTCGTAGTAGTTACCGAAATCCTTGTCAAGGATATATTAGATTACGTAGTTAGTCAGGTGGGCTTTAGTTAAAGTCTCGTTAACATCCTTAATTCAAAGTTGTTCGTTGTAGTGATCAATGAAGACTGTTTCGAGGGATTTAATTTTTTTTTTCTAGGCGGAGTCGGTAATAGCTTTAAAGTAAGTACTTTCAGAAGCTATCTTGACGTTGTGGTTTGAATAGGACTTGGTAGGCGAGGAATTTAAAGATATGGAGCGTGAAGACTTGGTGTTTTGGCGTAAAGTCGCGTGAAAACTTGACTACTTGACGTTGGGTTGCGCAGCTTGTTTTTTTTAGCGCGGTTTAGCGATTCTTGATATTTTCGCTTTAAGTATCTATTTTAAAGATTAAATTAATGTGGGGAAAAAAAGGAGAAAGATTAATGTGGGAGAAAAGGTTTGGTATAAAGGGTAAGGTCGAAGATCGTTTATCATTATTAGTGAAGGTCGAAGTTTAAAAATTGTAGACTATAAAACTTAGTCGTTCTTACAGTAGTAATACCCGTAGTAATACTGACTTATCCTTTTGCCAACTTGTCGAACTTTGAGACTTCTGACAGTTAATCTTAACGTTTTTAAGAAGAATTTGTAAAAATTTCTTAGTGTTTTCGATAACGATACCGTCGCTTCCTCTAAGCTGCCATAAAAACCGACGCAGCCTAAAAGTCTTCTCTACTTACTTCCGTAAAAACCGACGCAATTTGTAGGGGCTTTGAGCAAGAATCTTTCCTTTACCCTAACCGTCGTTAAACGCAAAGCGTAATCAGAAAGTAGCTTCTTCATTTACTTAGCTTATTTGGGCTTAGCCTAATAAGCACTAATCAGTATTAGTAGAGCTTTGGACGTTTCAACGTTGTCGATTCGGTTGGTCGAAGTAACAGTAGTATTATGTGGTCAAGTGGTGGATATATTGTTCAAGGTTTGGCAGACCGCTAGCCGGTCTGCGTAGTAATTTGTGTGGCCAATTTCTTGGACCGTGCCCAAGTGTAAAGTGGGCGCATACTGTACTTGACTTGAAGCCAATAAAATAGACCCATACAATAATACACTCAACTTACAGTCAGTATAGTCAACTTTACTGTAAGTAAAGTAAACTTACCGAACTGCAATTACTACTATTCCCAAAATTATATTGAATTTCATAGTTCTAGGATACTAGAATATAAGATTTCATTGTAATCGTTGAGTAAGGCTATGAAATCGGTTATATGTAACATAAATTAATATAGTACTATGAATAGTCGTTGTCGTCAAATTTAAATAAGTATTGTTTATTAATCGTTTTCAATTACTAGTTCTTACCATATAGTAAAGAAGATCAAGTAAGTTGTAAAACCGAATTTATCTAGGTCGTCAAACTCATATAAATAATTCATCTGTAAATGGATGAGTATATGTTAATTGGCGTAATTTTAACCTCAATCGTATTTTTTTCGTTACTTTTGGAACTTCGATTAACTGTTATAACGAAGGCGTATTAATTACACCCGAAACTTCTTTCAGCGTGTAAATATGAAAAATTAGTTGAACGTGGTGAAGGTTCGCCCAAATAGGTGAAGCAATGCTGATATCGTTTTTTGAGCAAAAAGTTCGTTTCTAATGGAGATATTGGCGAAACGGACACCGAATTTCTTAAAGTTTAAAAGGCGTCCGTAATAGAATATTTGACTAAATTTACGTAAAATATAATATTTCTTTAAAAAAATATCGAAAATAATATTTAACGTATTTAAAACGTTAACGACCCGGTATTAATCATCAAATTAATCGAGTTTTTTACTAGGACGGTTAATTTTGATATTAAATGAATGAAATTAAATTTAGTTATGCACTTTCTATAGTTTTGCCGAGCGTTAATAACGGTTCATTGGTATTTTTATTAGGTATTCAATATATATTATAAACTTTTGAATTAATTCCATATATTTTCATAAATGTACTCGAAACGCGGAGCTTTATTCCGTAAAATTAATTAGTACATTTATATGATCTTTTATCCTAAAAATTATGGATAGTTCATATTTATGAACGAATGAATTTATGCTACATCTGGTAACCGTCGACTTTGAATTGTTTAATATAAATTAATTAACAAGAAAATATAATATTAAATAAAATTACGAAAAGACGATGACGATTCGTATGTACCTTTCAACATTTCAATTTACTCTTCCGATATCATTATCCGTTTATAGTTAATACGTCTTCAACGAAAGTAATTTATTTTTCATTAACAAATATAAGGTTATTTAAAATAAATTCATTTCATTCGAACCGCGATCGATAATAATAAAATCCGAAAACTCATACGATCGCTATTATATATTCCGAAAACTTTTTGTATACAGTTCAGCGGTTATAAATTATATAGTTTAGAATTGGAAAAAAATTCATAATCGGTTCGTAAAATCTAATAAATACCGGAGACTATTATCTGTAATTAGTAAATCAATTGTAAAGTTCACGAAAATACAAACAGAATAACGATTTAGAAGAATAAGGGATTAAAGAAATCTTTATTGTATGATACGATAAGGTTTTATACCGTTATAATATGTATATATTCGATATAAATTTCGCATATTTACGATTATCTCTTTTTAATAGTAATCCCGTTAAAAGATTCGAAATAAGACGTTTTTACCCGGATAACCCATAATAAGCAAGTCTTCGGTTTATTATAAAACCTTTGTCGTTAATAGTTTTCCATTTAGTAATTATAAACGGCAGCTGTAACGTAACGTGTCCTTTAAATTCATACCATAATCTGTAATTTGTACCAAATATCTTACCTTAACCGGAAAACGTTGAACATTTTCGGTAACCGTCAATAAACACATTACGTATAACGGGTCTTTTATTACTTTCTAATCTTATAATTTATTAAAAACACATAATCCGAACATAAGGTAACCTTTCGGTATTAATAAAGTCGGCGGAATTAAAGCAGGTCTAGTTTGAGGAGATATTATAACCGTTTACTCTCCAATATCCCCCGACGTTCTTAAAGTCGATGGCGCGGACGAGGATTGAGTCCGGGGCAATTCTGTTATTACCGTTATTTCAGGATCTTTCGGTTCCACCTAGAGGTATATATTACCATGATTCAATAACAAAACTTCCGTTTTAACAAATTTATTCACATATCATGTCGTAATATACGTTTTTATAATATATAAATCTATTGTTACCATATTAGATATAATAATAAAAATCGGCCAAAAGACTTGCATGCGATACTCTTTAACTTCGGGCTTACTTTGTAATCTACGGGTTAATGTATCTAGGCGAAAGTTTTAAATCATGAATTGGTAGCATAAGTAATATTGGTAAAACGAAAAACCTTTTTATTATTAAGCATAACGTTCTGAAATCAAACATAGCGAAAAGAATACTCTAATCTTTTATAATATGTTAAAATCGTAAAGGGGATACGGATACTATGTAATTTAGTTAACCACGCTTTCAAAAAGAATACCATCACTAAAACCCATCATCGTCGATAATATAGTTATATTCCGCTTTTGTTAATCGTGAAAAATAATATATGACCGATTTTAAAATATTTCTTTATAACAAGAACCCTTTTAACTTTATCCCCGACTAATTAGTTTGTATTACCGTTAGCCGATCCGAATCCTAATATATCAAACTCAAGGTCGTACCGAATATATTTTTAACGTGTTCGATTTATATTCCTTTTGATTTGTCCAAACCCAATAAACTTCCTATTTTGTAAGTCCATTGTAGTAATTTTTTGAATCGGAGAAATTAGCAGTAAAGTTTAATAAAAGTTGGCAAAACCTAAAAACTTCGAATGTTTCAATTAGTATATATAGACTTTTATTCGCGTATTACCCGAATTTCTTCGGGGTTAGCCCGAGTACTTACGTTAACCTTTATGATAAATCCAAGGTATTTTACCTTCCTAACTACGAAATCATACTTTTCTTAAGTCCACAGTTCAATCCGGTGTCGTAAAGTCGGTTTAAAACTACGCGAATTTTCGCTATATGTCTTATTTAATACGGGAAGAAAAACCTACAAGTTTATTTGGGTAGGTTTTCCCATAAATATCTAAAATATCCCCGATAACATAATTGATATATCGCTAAAATGTCGTTAACGCTTTGATGATCTTAAAAGGGGTAATGAATTATTTAAATAAATTTAAATATATATGAAAGGCTGTTAAATCTTCCTATCCGAGTATAACCCGGATACGGTAAAAGGTTATTCAAATATTTAATTTCGTAAGTTACTTCGACTTCAATATACGTATGAGGTTTCTTTAATTCAAGGTAAGGGAAAACAATTTTATTCGTTAATTTCATTTAAAGCCCGATAGTCAATATAAAATCTCTATTCCCCCTTCGATTTAGGAATTAATAATACCGACGTCGCAGCTGATAGGGCATTCGCGCAAATTTAACCCTTATCTATTCATTTCATAATTTGCTATATGAATTCAAAAAGTTCATTCCATGGTATTCAGTATACCTGTTAGAATAGCAGTCAAATGCAGTGCAGTTAAGTCAACTTTAGTGCAAGTAAAAGTTGATTGTACTGACTGCAATATTGACTGCAGTTTGTGGGGCTGCACTACAAGTGCAGTACAGTAGGTTCCCACTTCAAAGTGGGGCACAGGCCACAGCGTTTGGCCATACAAATTAGTGTGAAGATCGGCTAGCAGTCTGCCAAACTTAGAACTGACACACATCAATCAACAATATTAGCGTAACACCAGTTACTTCAACCACAGTGATTCGAATCGACTACGTTGCGACGATGAAGGCCTACCAACACTGATCAGTGTTTATTAGGTTAAGTACAGATTAGCTAAGTAAAAGAAGAAAACTACTTTCCAGTTAAGTTTTGTCTTTTTTAAGTAAGGTGGAGGAAAGGTTTTTGCGAAGGGCTCCAATACGCTGTATAGTTATTCGCGGCAGCAAGTAGGGAAGACTTATAGGCTGTACAGTTGTTCGCGGTAGTCTATAAGTAAGCGACGGTATCGCTGCTCAAAAACACCAAGAAATCTTTATTAATCTTTTTTAAAGGCGTTGAGATTAACCGCCAAAAATCTTAAATATTACCAAGCCAGAAAGTTGGAAAACGGCTAAATTAATTGTTACTATAAGTATTACTACTGCAAATCTCAAGAAAAATGACTAAGTCCCTATTCCAAATAACATTCACTACTAACAACGACATCCGACCGTATTATCTACACCAAAACTCTGCCTATACTTTACTCTTTTCACTCTCTTTACACCATTTCAATCGTTAAGTTCTTTGCTTCAAGCGGAATTACCAAGTTGCGTTAAGAAATCTACGTTACGCGACTCCACGCTAAAACTCCAAGTCTACATACCACGAATCACCAAACCTACACGTTTTTAAATCGCCAAGTTCTATACAAGAAAAAACGCTAAGATGTTTACCGCAAGTGCCCACTTTAAAACCATTACCGACCTCAACCGAAAGAAGGAAATCAGGGCCCTCGGTATCACCTTTACGAAACATTATGACGAGGAACTCTGGTATATCGACGTTAATGAAAACTTTACTCCAAAGCACCTGACTAATGTAATCGGCCGCTTTATTCTCGACGCAGACCCTAATAAAGTTGGCCACGGATCTATGGCCCTCGATATCTTTTATAATTGGTCCCGCGACTAGAGCTTAGATATATAAAAGAAGGCGGATAAGTAAGTAAAGGCAAAGATAAGGGTCGATCTATTTACTCGAGGCGTCGAACTTAAAATGAAGAGAGGGAAGGACGGTAACCTTGCCATCCTACTTTACGAATGCGCTACGTATAAAGACCCTTAATGGACCTCATCTAAGGGAAAAGAGGTTGCTAGTCGTAGTAACCCATAACGACCATATACACGCTCGTAAAAACCTATCTAAGAGAAATCAGTGGATTTACACCCCTTAAGCCCTCAAATCTACTATTCCATTAAATAAAAACCTCGCTGAACACTTTAACACCAAAAAGATTATCTCTAACCTTTCCGCGGCGGATAACATTAAGCCCATTTTCCCTAAGCTCTTCAATACGTTTAGTTTTAGCAGCGAAGTTAAAGAAAGACCGGATTCATACGTTAGCCGACTGTAAGTACAACTACTAGCTTTTCCCCCCCAAACTCGTCCAAAAGTGATTATTCTGCTTATTTGTATCAATAGAAACCTTAGCCCTTTCTCCAGCTAAGTAAAAAAGAACCTTACGACTAGTACATTACGCTCCCCCTTCGGCGCGTCCCCATAAAGGATACGGATTGTACGATAATCACCACGTTCGTGAAGATATAAGAAGACAAAGAAAAGTATAACAGTAAGCTTTATAACCTCCTTGATGTTAAGTTATGCCCATTTTTTAATATCTGCCGCCAGATAAAAGTTAAGTTGCTAGGTTTTTACTCGTTGTTTCACAGTATCCTTACCAGTTAAGCTAAAATTTACTACCCCCGATACCTTACGAATTATACTTTTTTCGTAAAATTTACGATAATATAAAGGGCCACTTTGAATAAGATATCAACCTCATTCAATATGATATGGATTAAAATATTATCAAGTAATCTTATATATTAGATCACAAAAAAGATTCGGAAAGTATGATGGACCTTTTAAATCAGATGCTTAATAGACTAATGCTTTTCCAACAGGTAATGGGGAACGTAGAAGATGGCGAAATCACCTTACGCTAACAGGTCCGATAAGTAATTACAAGCTATAAAGAGTTTGAATACGCTTTATAATACCATGATGCTACCTGTGAAGGGTTTTTTGAACTAACTCCGTTCCTCGCTAAAGACCGTAACTGCTCGAGTTTCCGGCTCGACTAATATATACCTATAAGCTCTGGAATTCAATAACGAAGAAAATCCTTCCAATTCGTAATACATTAATCGACGGTACGGACGACCCGGTAAATACAGTTAACAAAAGGTTAGGACCTTTACCTACGAAAATAGGTATTTATCCTCCTTAATACCTTCAAATCGGCTAAGCAAGTTTAATTTAAACTCTAAGAAATGTTGGATTTACGGCAAATAAAGCTGTTGGTTAATACGCTACACTGCCGCTGAACGTAACGTAAAACAGGAGATATACCATACGTAGTACCCCTTTGCCTCAAAATAGGGCCATATAAAGCGTGTTACGTAGTTTAAAGGAAGTAAAGTTAAAAAGGAGGAAAACAAGCTGAAGGTTATCGGCTAATACGAAAATACTAGTACTAATACCGGTATTAGCCCAGAAGTTACGTAATAACTAATGGACTACGTATTTTTATACCGCCTTATAAATAAAAACACTTATCGCCGTTATAATGATAAATACTTTAGCCATATACACCTTTTTACCATTTAAAACTGGTATGCAAAGTGAGTGTTTTAGGGGATTATTCCGGATACAAGGGTAACATAGTATTTAATAAAAGGCTATTCGTAATACATCGCGTAATGAAGGGATACTAATACTACTACAGAACTTGACTACGTAGATACTAGTAAAGCTAAAGTTAGCTTTAGTTTTGGGGAAAAGATATTTTTACTGGGATCGACGACAGTAAGACTGTTATTAGCCCTATTATTTTCCATATCTTGGAATCCCCTACTCCTGTTCTCCTTTACCTTAATAACACCAAAAAAAAAAAAAAAAATCCTCGGCGTTAACGTTGACATTTAGATTGATAAGTTAATATATATTAAAGTCAGCAAAAGGTTTTCACCTAATTTTCAATAGGGGGATTTCTGGTTTTATCTTTAAGGACTAAATGTAATGATATTAAATTTAACGGAGGTAAAACTTCGTTAATTATATTGTAGGTTCAACTACCCGGCAACTCACAAGCTTTTTAAGGTTTTAAAGGTAACTGGTTACTAAAATGTGGATATACTAACATTAAAGGTAATTAAATACCTTTATTACCACCGCTAATTATACTCTCAAACTCCATTAAGGTTTAAATTTACGTTAAAAAAAGATTAAGACTTTAATTCAAAAATCTTCGTAAACGTGTTTTATCTAGATAACAAGTTAGTACTATATGTTATGGATTCCGCCAGAGCATTTTACGACGCTAATTTTCTTAAAACCACTAAGCGAAGTAAATAAAAAAGTATTACGTAGTTTGTAAATTGATACGTACCTTAGCCAACTAAACATATTAATTCACGATACCGACACTAACTTTGCTACGATAAAGTTTTAAGCTAATATAAAGTCAATAGGGATTTAATACAAACAGGTCCATGTAAAAGCTTACTAGGGTATTAACAAGGTTAAAAAGGCACACGTACTTTTACAAAAAAATTACGATATCCTTACATTAGAAATCGAAAGTTTTACAAGTTAAAAGGTACAGCTTTAAATAGTTGTAAAAGGTTTTAACGATACTATTAGCTCTAACGGATTTATATCAACTTTACTAATATTTAAAGCTTACCCATGTATAACCGCTAAATCGCTACTCTTAATACCAAAAATGGACTTTAAACAATAAACGTACTTTTACTTTCCCTTTAAAGTAAAGTCCTTATATAACGTAAGCTAAGTAAATGGAATAAGCCGTATAAGATCTTAAGTATTACCAACTCAAACTTAGTAATTAAAACTGTTAACAGCTCCATAAATTTTAGAGTTATATAAGTCAAGCCGTATAAAAAACCCCTTAAGTCTGATAAAGATTCCAACTTTAATAACCTCCGAGCCAAGCGAATCAGCCAACACAAACCTTCCGAGCCAACTATTAACAAGCCGATAAAACAACGACGACGTAAAAAACCATTCAAAAAGAGGATACACATTAAAGAGGAGTAAAATGGAAACTACAGGCCTGGTAGGGTATATACAATGACGTGTGTCTTAAAGTAAAATTCTGACAGAAAACCTGTTTTTAAACTACACGCCAAAAACATTATTAATACACCAGTTAAGCTTTTTAAAAAATCAACTAAGTGAAAATTAACGGCCCCTTATAATGGATAGTTGTACAGTTTATACCGTTAACTTAATTGAAAGGAAAATATATTATTATCTTTAAATTGAGGATAATTCACGAGGTTAAAGGTAAAACCACAGATCGGTCGTATGAAAAGTCACGGCTAATCTCCTAAGGATACGGTAATAAAGGTAAGGACTGGATCCTTTCTTAATCGTCTACAATCCAAAAAATTAACTAACGTTTAATTATTACTATTACTACCAATTTGACTATTGGTGCAAAGGGTTAGTTTACACTTAATGACCGGGATATTACGCAAGCGTACACGCAATTTTCTATTAATCTTCTGCGGATTATACTATTAAAACTATTAAAAAGATTAAGGGATGAATTTCCGGCTAACACGATAATATACTATATTAAGCCTTTATTCGGATTGGCTAAAGTTAGCGTCCACTGGTTTTTTAACGTATTAGATACACTTTAAAGTCAGGTTAAGTATAAAAACTCTAATATTTTACCCGTGCCTATTAATTACAAAGGGCAAAGACTTTGACATCGTAGGCATATAAACTAACAATACCCTTTTGCTGAACGATATTAGATTTATGGCGGCTAAATAACATAATATCAAAAAGTCAGGCCTTTAAAAATGTAAGCTAATCGAAACGTTAGCTAAGGGTATACAACTTGACTTTAACGGATCGTTACACCGCATATATGGTATTAAGACTAAAAACGGTACTTATATTGACATACGCTAAAAGGGGTAATCCATAAGCCTGATGATTATCGATAGGGCTGACGTGGCAAAGGTACAAAAATACCTAGATTAAAGGGTCTGTATAGCTTACATGGCTACTCTGTGTTAACCGAAAGTATAGTACAACATTTCCATTACGACACAAGTATAGGACCCGTAAAAAGAAGACTTTAATAAGTGAAACAAGCGGATTTAATGGTAAATAAACTACATGAAAAGAAAAATTAACATGGTTTATGTAAATTTGACGAAGGCGAAGTTAATAATCTTTACGGACGGGTTATTTGCCAACAATACTAACCTTACATCGTAAATCGGCATCTTAATAATACTTGTTAACGAAGATAGTTTCAAAGAACAATTTATAATTACCGGGAACCTTATATATTGGATATTTGTTAAGTGTAAACGTATAACTTGGAGCGTATTAGCTTCTAAAGTTTACGGCATAATGGCAAGCTTTAACATCGGCATGATAACTAACGGCACATTAAGGATTGTCACCGAACAGCTAAGTTTATTACCGATACCTGTAGTGGTGTATACCGATTCTCAAAGCCTTTACGAATACTTATTAAAATTAGGCACGACCAATGAAAAACGCTTAATAATAGACGTAATAACGTTAAGGAAGGTATACGAAGCTAGGGAAATCGATAAGTTCCGGTAGATTAACGGTAAAAATAACCCTATCGATGCCATAACTAAGGCTATACCTAATGGCGTCTTGGAAAGGTTTGTAAATAGCAATACGCTAACTATACAAATCGAGGGATACGTGGACCGCCCAACACGTGACATAGAGGAATAGGGTTGCCCCAACAAACTGGAAGACCGCTAGGGTAATGGTGGCGATGGTAGCGGTTTGAATTACTGGCAAAAGGTATGTAAGTAGTGGCGTACTTAATTTGCGCAGGCTTATAGCAAAGGATCCATACACGGGATTTGAGGAACGAAGGCCTCGGAGGGGTGAAGTAAAGGGGCCACAAAGGGCTGTAATTAAGGTTTTTTCCCAGTACAGATTGATTGGAATTGATAGGGGTTTAGCCTGTTGTTGGCTTCTGGATTGAGAAGGGATTTTAAAGGTTACCACCAATTGATAGCAAGTCATACTAGCGTGCAGTCACAAAACAAAAAGCCGCCAGTGTTGAAATAGCAGTCAAATGCAGTGCAGTTAAGTCAACTTTACTGCAAGTAAATATTAATTGTACTGACTGTAATATTAACTGCAGTTTGTGGGGCTGCATTGCAAGTGCATTAAAGTAAGTGCTCACTTCAAAGTGAGGCACAGGCCAAAGCGTTTGGCCATACAAATTAGTGTGTAGACCGGCTAGCGGTCTACCAAACTTAGAACTTACACACATCAATCAACAATATCAGCGCAACACTAGTTACTTCGACCACAGTGATTCGAATCGACTACGTTGCAACGATAAAGGCCTACAAACAATACTAACCTCTATAGGTTTTCCGACAAATATCAATTTTCGTTCGATTTAATATAAATATGGTAATCGAGTTTTTCCCGATACAAGGGTAAGATAATTACCTGTTCCTTATCGAATAGGTCGCGAAATTCTACTCATTCGAATTAAAAACGTAATTAATTCTTTTTTTTTTCAACAATAATCGACGCTGTCGATTACGAAATCCGCGTTATACTACGAAAGTTTATAATAAAAGTTGATTACAACTAATGTTCTATACTTTGTGTTATTCGTTAAAATAGGATTGTTAAATTAATCAAAATCGATTTTATAACAGCTTGAATATTCCCCGACCTAAAGCGTATTATTACTGTATTAATAGCTATTTTTTTTTTTTAATTATACACAACGAAACTAATACCGTTAGAATATATTATCACTTGTTAATACCGTATTTATAATATGTTGAAAGGTATATTCCACATTATTATTTGAATAATATGTATTAATATCGGGTTCGATAATTTATTAATATTTACACGAAATTTGGCTTTTTAGGTTATATGCGTATTTCTTCATTACCCTAGTATTATATCCATATTTCGAATATATAATAACCGAAATTACTTTAATTTCAACCGTTATGGAAAGGTTTCGCTTATAATACAATAATAATCATGATTTAAATCGATTAAAATATTCAAAAAGTAAATATCATTAAAAATCATGGGAATAATAAATGGATCTTCGTTTATATATATTTTAATTAAATTCAACTCTTTTCTAATCTTTTTTGTCATTACGCTATTCAAGTTACGTAAATTTTAAACGAAATAGTATTTAGAAGTTAGGATTTTCCCGTCGCCGTTAATGGAAACCCATTATTTATCTTTTCAATTTAATCTGTATATATTTACGTTGGAGAAAAAACTGGGTGAATTTTATAATTATATTAGTAATAGTTCACCGAGTTATAACGTAGGTAACTCCCATTCATTTTTTTAACTCAGCTTTCCTTCACCGTTATTTACGTTATCCGGCGATTAAGATTTTAATTTTATATTCAATAAGTTTGTTAAAATGATTAGCCGCGATTACCACAGCCCTTCAACAAAAATACTTAAAATGTTGGTCGGGCTTTGGACGTTGCAACGTTGTCGATTCGATTGGTCTAAGTAACAGTAATATTTCGTGATCAAGTGGTGGATGTATTGTTTTAGGTTTGGAAGACTGCAAAACGGTCTGCATTGTAATTTATATGGCTAATTGCTTGGCCTATACCCTAGTCTGAAGTGTGGCATAATGTACTCAACTTACATCTAATACAGTAAGCCTATACAAAACAATACACTTAACTTGTAGTTTGTATAGTTAACTTTGATTACGGTAAATTTGACTATTTTCATTACAAATATTACTATTTCAACACTAACAGCTTTTCAGTTTGTGCGCGTACGCTAGTGTGGTTAAACAATCCTTATCGGTAAGTATTACATCGTAACCTCGTAAACTAGCCGGACTTTCGTCAATTTCAATTAACCTCCGCATTAAAATACACCTATTTGCATGTAAATTAATCCTAATTTCCGTTAGTTACCCCATGGCTTAGAGAACAAACTTTATTTATCTTTATAATAAGTTTTTCCGTTATAAACCTTTGAAAACCTCTAATTTAGCCATGTTAATTCAATAAATCGCTATCATTAATTACTTGGTAAACTTCCAGTTTTCCAGTACATCCTTAACTTCTATCACGTGACTTGGGATCACCAGGAGTCTTATGAACTTAGTCTTCGATACGTATAGTCATTCTATTTCTATTTATAAACCTTTTCAGGGCCTTATTCGGTATTGCCTTCGTTATAGAATTAGCAAGATTATCTTTATCGTTAATTTATCGGAACTCCTTAATCTCCCTCCTTTTATAGGCTTTACGAAGTGCTATTATGTAGATTATCAGGCGTTCTTCGATAGTAGTTCCGAGCTTTATAAGGTATTTAAAGAAGCTCTTCAAGCCGGTACAAATTACCACCGGTATATAAGGAATCTTTAACTGCCTAGTAATAAAGTTAAGGGTTTTTCATAGTATTATACCGACGTTAAAACCTACCATTATGCCGTAGACTTTCAAAGATAATACTTTTCTTATAATCCTCTTACACTTGATAAAAAATTAGCGGATTAGGCTATCGGTAATGCTCAACTAGTTTTCCCGCCCATTTTCGTTAACAAAGATTATAAAGAAGCCGATTTGTAAAATCAGGTTGGTTTTATTTACTAAAGACTTACCATGAAGATCATGAACTAAGTTTTCTATAAGTTAATTAAGAATATATTAATCTCTCGGTCTAAATTCCGTATTTACTACTCGATTCTTTTATTTAACCGGTCAAAGTTTTCATTTATTGACTTTTATACTTGTACCGCGATAGATAGGTTGTACGATGTCTTCGGTTGGAATAAGGTAGCAATATAGCTTCCAATAGTACGTTATTTAAGGTATTCTTAGGCTTTGATCACTCAATCTTATTAATTGTATCCAAATTGATCCCTTGCTATTTTTAACGAAAAAAAGGCTAATATTGATACTAAGTAAACGAATTAACGATCCGTTAAATTCAAGTTAATTACCCTCCGCTAACTTCGTTACCGGCTTGTAATTTAAGAACTTAAAGTCATTAATTGCCTGTCATTCTAATGTTATAAGGCCGGCTATTCAGACAAAAAGGATATCGTAAATTTATATGCACACTAAGCCGAAGTCCCTTTTTTACGTCAATGATAAACACGGGTTTTATATCACAAACTCTATACCTAGCCGTAATTTGTAGTGTGACTAGTAAGTTAAAAACAATAAACTCTTGCTTTGGCTAATCCGTATAGTGATTTAATATATTATATTACCATTCCTAAAGAGTAAATAATACGTAGTTCCTATAGCAACTCTAGTAATACTATCCGCTGTAGATCCGTTACTAACTACGTATAGGTTTGCGTTATATTACAGCTATGAAGCGTAAACTTGCCTTTGATCTTAGTTAACAAACTTATTACCAAAGCGACTACCAAGCGTTAGTCAATCTTTTCAATCGTTAACAACTACGTAATGATTTAGTTTTTACATTTATTACCGTATCCTTAAACGATCAAACGTCACTTTTTGTACGGCCGCCCCGTAGTCTAACCTTTAACCTCGTATATAATCCTCGACTTAAAAATCGTAATATTTAAGTTCTAAAGGTTAAAATCGGCTTTTGGTACGAATGATATAAATTTTCGAATCAGTAAGCCGTTAATTTCTTCCGTGTCATTTTCTTTAAAAGGTCAGCCGGAGGTTTTAATAATGCTTTATACTTGAAGATTTAGTATCAAGTCTTTGTTTTCCTTCTTTTTTTATTATGACCCAAGAATATCGGAGGGTCAAAAAACAGGCCAGTATGGGGCTAAGCCACTAAGAACCTGATGTCCAACACATCAGGTGGGGATATGTCTTATGTCAGCAACCTTAGGGTTAGGGTTACGCACTAAGGATCATTGAGATCATGTTTCGATCCAACATTATCCAGCACTGAAGGCGTATGAAGGATTAAGGATATAAGGACACGGTTAGCACCACATAGATAGTATTTCCTTCATAGCTCTTCAGTTGTCAATCTAAGTATTTAGTCTCAGTATATTCTGAATAGCCTCACAGCTTTTGATTATTACTTGCACGGTTGCGATATTGTTCGCTCAGCACCTCTGCTACCTTCTTGATAACATAAACCCTTTGACAACTTCTATATACTCACGGGTATTTAGTGTGATCATTACATTTTTCCTATTTACCTAAGTAGTATTATAGATACGGTCCGGTATATATTCCTCCTTTTTAACATTCTTCTTCTTCGGGGGTCGTCCGCGCTAACGACGTTTTATCAGCCTTTCGATTACTGGTAAAGAAGGTTTATATTAACTTATTCGCTTAATACAAAGATTTTTATCATTAGTAGCTCTGATATAAAGCTTAAATTAAGTAATTCGAAAAAATACAAAACCGTTAATAATTTTGACAACTACTTTAAAGTTCACTATATTTAATATTTTGTATGAGTCTTTTCATTTACCCGGCTCCCACTATACGAAAACTTTAATTCTTAACGGGAAAGAAATACGTCGATCATTATAAGGCTTTTTCTAGTGTTAAAGGTATTATTAACTTGGTAACGTGCAGATTTTCTTTATAATTCTTTTAAAGTTTTGCCGTAACCCATAACACACTTTTAGGTACTTATTGATAGCAGAGATTTACTCATTAGGCGTAGGTACGCTTTAAAGACCAACAACATTAGCACTAGGCCTTTAGAGCTTATAGTATCGTTTAAGCCCTTTACCGCTATTTGAAGGCGTGCCTCCAGATCCGTAAAACTTCTAATTTCCAGCATAAAAATATTGTACACTTGGTGAAGTAAGGCGTATACCCTTTTAACCTTCCCAATACTCTAGTAGGTCTTTACAGGCACCTGTTTATATTGGATACCTATTATTTTATATCTTTTTAAAACTCTGCCGCCGTGAAGTTAATACTGACATCATAAACGATGACATCAGGTAGGCTGTAATAATCACACTAAATACCCGTGTGTATATAGAAGGTGTCAGAGGGTTTATGTTATTAAGAAGGTAGCAGAGGTGCTGAGTGAACAATATCGCAACCGTGCAAGTAATGATCAAAAGTCGTGAGGCAATTCAGAATATACTGAGACTGAATACTTAAATTGACAACTGAAGAGCTATGAAGGAAATACTATCTATGTGGTGATGTCTGTGTCCTTATATCCTATGGCCTTCATACTATCTTCGGTGCTAAGGCTCACCGGTGCTCACTGAGGCTCACCGGTAATCACTGGGACTCACCGGTACTCACTGAGGCTCACCGGTACTCACTGAGTCTCATCGGTGCTCACTGAGGCTCACCGGTGCTCACTGAGGCTTACCGGTAGCTCAGCTGCATACTGGCCTGTTTCCTGACCCGCCAATATGCTTGGGTCATAACATAGGCTTAACTGCGTATCAATTTACAACATCTTTAGTATTTCCGAAGTATCATTTACCGAAAGTGACTTTAAAAACTTGGCTCCATAAGAAGAGGTTGTAAAATCAACGACGTAAAAAACAGGGTTTTAATCCAAATATAATACATTAACAAAAACCTCTTAATTAAAGTTCATATCATCTTTTAATATAATCTTAAATCTCTGGAGGGTTTATACATACGTTTGGAAATAGTAACAAGGCTTTTCAATAGCTTTTAAGGAAAAGTATTACATATTTTTATACCTTACAGACTTTAAGACTTTATATTACCTGTTAACGATTGGGTAGTTAAATCGTAGGTATAATTAATGCATTTCCGGCTTCATTAGTTTCAACTCCACTACTTTAGGCTCTTAAAAATAAAACTATAGGCGCCCTTATTTAAAGACAAAGGGAAACTTTTGGCCGTTTTTAACTAGTTCGTTCGCGATAACGTCGACGATAATACAGAGGGTCTATATATTCTCTAGGGAAAGTAGGAATGAGGTAGGGGACTTGAGGATAAGGAATATAATTACTTTTATAATAGTTTAAAGTACCGTTATCCCTAATGCCGATAGTTACTCGCATGATTTGAAGCCAAATTTAGCCTTTTTTAATATCGTAACGGTTAATATTAATAGCTGTAATGTTTTCCATCCGCATTACTACGTATTTCGAATAGCCTCCTGTTAAATACCTTACTATCCTTATATCTTTCATAATACCTTAAAATATGTAGTTCGCGTAATAATCGCTAATATTGAAGGTATATATGAAGGTTATGAACTTGGTTAAGGTAAATGTAAAGGTCTTCACCACTTAAACGATATAAAAAGACGTAGTTTGTTGGTTACTAAACCGCGTTAAAAGTAATATATTTATACCACTTAATCTGCTTAGGTGTGTTGTCGATATCAATTAGCTCATCGCCTTTAAAGTTTACATTTCAATCCAAGTAATCCTATTGAAAAATGGTGGGGTACTGCATGTAATATATCACCTTTTTATTATTTCGCTCGGCATGGGGGTGCCGAGTTAACCAATAGCTAGACTTACTATAAATCCAATATTTCTTACTATTATTACGAAGATATTACTTACGGTTAGGAGGTCCGCTTAAATCTTAGCCTCATTAGCGTCAACATAACTACTACCTTTAGTTTATAGTCGATAGGTCAAACCTTAAGCATTAAAGGTACCCGTAACTGTATTTACGTCAGGGAAATTACCGGCTTAAGGGTATATACTAAGCAAGTTTGGTATAAGTATCATTATAATAGCGAGTAAAAAACGCAACTGGCTAAAAGGGTCTTTACAGGTGGCTTCTAAGCGTTGTAAAGCGTATTCAAATTCGTTAACACCCGTAAATACTGCACGTACCTGTTCGTAAAGTATAGCTTCGTCAACATAAGCCTTTCTCATTATTTTGTGACATAATATCAACTTGTTAATTATCTAAGTAAACATATCCATTAATATTTCCACCTCTTTTTTCATAAATATCATTGTCGCTCACCTCATGGTAACCCAATTTATATGATATTACGTAAAGTGGATGTCGTATTCGAAATAGTTCTTTATATTGTTATAGATCTTTTGGAATGTAGTTACTCGAGTTAAAAAGGTTAGGTAGTAATACCTAGCGTATTTTGTAAAGATTCCAGAAAATAGTAAGTGAAAACTAAATAATGGAACCTCTATTTACTTACAAATGTTCAAAAAGGGTATTATCTTCGTATCGAGGAGATTATAGAGCTTTCCATTATATTTCTCTATATCGTTTCAAGTCTTGACGAAATCTGTAAAAAGCTTGTAATTAATGTTGACTATCTTAATAGGTTTTGGGGATAATTCGCGATAGTTATCCCATTCTTTATTAGGATTTTTTGATAATTTAAGTTTTAAAGCTTCAGAGGCATAGTTTCAAGGGTAATCATCAGTCACATGGTCTGAGGTGTAAAGTCCTGTAATAAAATCTATAGTGGGCTTTTGGGGGTAGGTAAACCGACAATACAAAGGTTTTTACGGTATTTAGCTATTAAAGGGCTAAGTGGTAATAGAGACCTAAAGGTTTTGAAAGGCTTAACGATCTTGATTAATTAAATAGTGTAAAACTCCGACGTTAATTTCTCTCACTTCGTAGGCGGCCGTTACTTTACGTGCTCTGCCACTGCTAACGTACTCGGCGTTTTTACGTAAAGGTACTGGGCTGCCGAGCAAGTTAATATAATTTTCATCGCCAACGCTTAAAAAGATTCAACCTAGCTAAATGTAAAGGAAAGGTCCCCTGGATCGCATATAGAGGCGTTAAGGTTTTTCAATACCTTTTTCCTTAGGTTGTAGGTTTTAAGGGAATTCTTTAAATTGTGCTAAGTTAAAGAGTTTCCACCAGCCTAGTCGAGCTTTCCTTTGATGCGTAAATCCCTCGGTGCTCAAATTAAGCTTTTAGTTTAAATTTAACGGTCTTTTAGGTTACCTTCTACGTGTCAATTATCCAGTCGTCAAAGAATTCACGAAACTTGCAGAAAACGCGGTTAAGATCATTACTGCCGTTATGTTTCAGTATGAAACAACCGACAAAGTTAGTTAAGTTCTTTTTGGTTAAATCTTTATTAACGGCGTATCTCTAAAGATCGTAATTATACTACTTAGCGAAAAGGTATCCGAAAGCCTTAATTACTTCTTTGTTAATAGGGTCGGTAATGGCTTCAAAGTAAGCGCTAACGTTAGTTTTCTTAACATTATGGCTTGTGTGAAACATGTGGAACGTGTAGTTCGAAGGACTTGGTGGTCTTTAAGTGTAGGGATTTAGTGTTTTAATGTAAAGTCGTATAGAGACTTAGTGGCTTGGTGTTAGGTCGCGTAGCGTGGCATTTTTAGCGCGACGTGACAATTGTTGGTATTTTCGTTTAAAGCAGCGAACTTGACGATTAAATTATGGTAATGGGAATTGAAAAAAGTAAAGTAAAGGCAAAGGTTTGGTATAAAGGGTAAGGTTGAAGGTTTTTATTATTATAGGTAATTCAACGTGGGGACTTAGTCGTTTTTTACAGTAATAACACCTGTAGTAGTACTAACTTAGCCGTTTGTTAACTTGCAAAACTTTAAAACTTCTGACAATTAATCTCAACGTCTTTAAGAAAGATCTATAAAAATTTCTTGGTATCTTTAATAGCGATACCATCGCTACCTCCAAATTAATATCAAAACCGATTCAAATTAGGAGTCGTTTCTACTTAATGCCGTAAAAACCGACGCAACAATAAAGGCACTTCGAAAAAATCTTTTGTTTACCCTAACCGCCGTTATTAATGTAGATTGTAACCATAAAGTAGCTTATTCTTTTATTGAGCTTATTTTTACTTGACTCAATAGGCACTAATTGGTGTTGGTAGGGCTTGAGATATTGCAACGTTGTCGATTCGATTAGTTGAAGTAACAGTAGTATTGCGTAGTCAAGTAGTGAATATATTATTTTAGGTTTGGCAGATCGCTATCCGGTCTGCACTGTAATTTGTATAGCTAATTTCTTAGCCTATGCCCTAGTGTGAAATGTGTCATACTGTACTCGACAACAATAAGCTCAATTTACAGTCAGTATAGTCAACTTTACTTACGGTAAAGTTGACCTACTGCACTGCAAATACTGCTATTCCAACATAAAAGGTATAAATTTCCATTATAATTTTATTTTTATCTAGACGTTATATTTATACAGGTCCCGATAATTATCGACCATACCGTTATTTTAAGTTTGAAGACTTTAATTCGTTTGTGAATTCGCGGTATTTCGCTTAAGCCGCGATATAATCGATACGGTTAACATTTTCTATAATAGATTTATCTCGAATATATAGGGATAAACGAAAACATGACTGATTTCACTTAACAGCCGAAATCTAATTTAAATCAACCGTTTAAGTTAATAATAATTTAAACTTAATAGCGAACGGTATAACTAGGTTTCTATAGCTTATAAGTAATTCTTTTAGTTTATCTAAAGCCTTATTCACGCGATAAAGATTGTTAAAATTAGCTTTAATATAGTCGAAAAACATATTTGTATCGTATATTTCCTCATATCTACCAGCTTTGTAATATGTCGTAATAATCAACTTTATCGTCGGCGTAGAATAACCTTATATATAAAAAAAAGTATATCGACCTTTTCCAATTTATATTTTATTCGCCTTTAATATATATTCTATAGTTTGACACCTCGTCTTTGACGTAAAGATAAATTTATCAAATTACAGTTAGTTATATCGTTTTCGGCTACCTTTAAACTTTAAAAAACCAGTACGAATTGCCGTTTAATGTGCTTCAAATTACTAAATTTTAGAAACAATTTAAGCGAAGTCGGATGTAAGGTCGAAAACGAAAGTCGATTAACTAGGCTATTACATTTATTTTACAGTAAACACTATATAGCTTATAATGTCTTATAAACGAAATATATCGGTCTAAATCAACCACGAAAAGGCATAAAATATATTTAGAAAAGTGGAAAACTAGGTATTTGCCGACGGCTTTTTTTATCCGAAAGCGTTAAAGTGTAGCGTAAAATCATGAATATTAACTATCAATTCATCTATTATAAGTAATATCATTTCGAAAATATATAAAGAAACCTTAATAATATATTATATTCCGACCTACGATAATGAGCCAAGTAAGTATCAAATGGAGTTTACTTTTAAGGTATAGGCAAAATATTGAAAAAGGTTACAATGGTTCTTTATACAGAACTTATAGGCATGGTCTATATATAGCCTGTTACGTGCCCTCGAACGTGCTACCTGTGGATCGCGCTTGAACCGGGCCTGGGCCGGGTACTATATATCTCACTACATGTACATTAACGAAACCTATAGACACAATGGTCAATGGCCTGAGTCCATAACAATAAAAAAAATCCGTCAATATTAGAACAACAATCAATTGTAGTACAGTTAAGTCAATTCTACCAATAGTTAATTAACCATACTATAGTTTGTGGGATTGACCTTATTAACTACAAATAAAGTATAATCGGTATATACTTCAGAATATGGCACGCGCCAAACAATTAGCTATATAAATCGGTGTATAGACCAGTTAATAGGCTGCTAAGCCTAGAAGTAGCACATTACAACTTTCAATGAAATACACTAGTTACTTCAACCAGAGATTCGAATCAACTACATTGCAAAGATGAAGGTCTATCAACAACAACCGTAATAAGTACCGGCGATGTACCGCTCCCCTCCCCCCTGGCTCTCTCTCCCTAAATTCTACATAAAGTTATAAGTAAAGATCAAAATAACCTGTTAAAATCTACCACGTTGATACTATCTTCCTAATAAAAAACCGCTTTATAAACAATTAAAATTGATGCAATTTATTAAAACAACGGTTGTACCCGTGAAATGGTAATTATTTTATGAAATTACATCATTCACATCTAACTAGTTACCATGAAAAAGGAGATTCATGTAACCTATTAATATTTTGTATTTTTGAAGGAAATATTTACTATTGTAATCAATCTTTCATATTACATAACAAAAAATTGCATACTAAAATTTTGTATAGAAACTATAATACCGCCACGAGCAACTATCTTAACTGAACAAAATTAATCGATTAAGTTGAACGTAACCATTAATAACCAAAACTAATCTAGGACTTCCTTAGATACATTAACATTTACTAGTTTCATCACCATACAAAATCACCGAAATGAACTCCCCTTATATTTTTATAATTCCAATCTATAATTTTCTAAACCTTATTCAATATTTACATAAATGACATTGCTTATTACTATTATATTATTACGTGGAATACATCCTTCAACATATCGTTTTAATAGTTTATTAATTTATTTAAATATGTTACTTTATTCCATAATTGGTTTCAACATGGAAAAAACAAATAAAAGTTTTAATGAGGATTGTTAGCTTTACAATTATCAAGAAAAAATTATTTACGACTGGGAATTTTGATGTGTTTCGAAATTTTGAATGTGTTTATCAAAAGGCTTGAATACAACGTGAAAACTATTGTAAGCTTTTTATTGGTAAATTAATATTTGAATTCAGAAAATCAATTTTATTGTAAAGTAATACTAAAAAATTTAGTAAATCTCCGTTTTAAACGATTAGATTAAGTGTTTTTTTACGAATATTTCCCTCAATAACATTATGCTAACAATAATTAATATATTTCGATTTTTTTATTAATTACGACTTTAACTTACGCCTTAGAATCAAACCTATACAATTAATCATTAAAGGCATAATACCATGATTTGTAAAGAAATTCCTCTATGTTAACAGTATAACTGAATGTTTCAACCGGATTATTATGCGTTGAAGATCCTTAAAAACGCAAATTATATTTCAAGACAAGTTTAATATTACTATATACCGCTTCAATACCCTTATATAAAAGGTCAACTATTGTATATACTTTAATATAAATATTAAATGGAACAACCCGATTGTAATTTATACGATAAGTGTGATTTATCTTTTACAATGACCAAAGTTTATTATTAGACCTGTTTATTATATTGAAATCATTTGATAATAATGTTTCCCATTTTCTATAACTTTTCAATTTGATCATTACCCTTCACCCGATTAGAACTAAATTCATAAGCTATGAACAATACTTAAATATAAAACAAATCTTAGCTCGATCAAGAAAATCAAAGTTGGTATATTGAAAAAAGTACAATAAAATAAATTTCAAACTTTATTGGAATCATAAAAAAAAAAAACTTTTATTACCCAATGGAATTGAGACATCACACCTATTTTTAATAACTACTATTGAATTTATGGGTTTGTAATAATTCATTTAATAAGTTTTACGAGGTTAACCTATATGAACGCGTCGTGCTCATTCAATTTAAAATTTGAATTGTCATAGTCTAATATCAACAACTTGAAAAATATTTTTACATTAGGATAATGTGTAGTTCGATTAAAAAGTTACTTATAACATGAAAAATCTCAAATTAAACGCCCGGGTTTGAATTTACAGGCTCGATCCCTATATCAAATCAGCTTTAATATAGTAATATATTATCCCGGAAAATAATTTCCTGGAACATTAGAAATCAAACCCCAATACTATTACTGCAACGCTTCATATTACAGTCTACATTCGGATTATAAAGGTTATCTTGACTGGAAAAAAAAAAAGCGAACTATAATTGCCTGATGTGGGATTATAACCTTTTATGATGAAGTTTATAGGAGGATTTCAAATAGATTATCATTTGTTTTACGCGTTTCGAAACGAAACGCATTTTGGAGGCGGAGTATTATTACGGGCCTAAATGGCACTGCACAATACTACACATCGTACACTATGTACGGGTCTACGGCCTAACCATAACTTTAGTCTAAACACTATACTAGTAGTTTCCACTCCATTAGCAATTTAGATTATCTTCCTTCCTCTTCTATAAACAAATCTACCACCTGCTTTGGCTCTATGATCACGATGTAAAGTTCTCAAAATACGGGTTAACCCTCCCTTACATTTTTTTCCCTTTAATAAACGATCAAATACTTGCATATAATTTCAAGTCAGGTACATCCGAAAAAAAATCAAAAATTAGAAACATTCTCATCAATTCAATATAAGCACCTTGATCTTTCCTACCTCAATCTAAAAGATGGCCTTTTTTAACCTTATACAATATTATTTTTATGGTTATTCGCGACAACTATGTGAACTTTACATTTTTCAGATAGAATACCCATTGAATGAACATTGAAAAAACCTTGAAAATGCAAAAAATAAAATATAAATTTACTGGTAATAAAAGGAGCGGTACGTATTTAAGATAAATCTGGGTTTTCAATACATGGTTTTGGGATTGGTGCGAACAAAATTTCAAAAAAAATCGTGGGACGGATAGATTACTTACTTTGATATTTCGTTTAGGCTTTCAATTTAACGATATGTGTTCAAAAGAATTAGTGAATACGAAGAATTATCTCAATATGCTTAATTTACACGGCTAACAAAGTTCACGCCTCCTTTACTTCTTCTTCAACGCCAGATATTACAACCACAAAATTAGTAGTAATTAAAACGTGTTATACGATACAATCTTTCTTATAAGTAGCTTATTGAATTCAAAGAAACTGAATTGATTAACAATAACAGACACAATAATGAAGAAACGTATTCGTAATCTACATTATAGACATTGATTTTATCAATATAACTATATAACTGAATTAATTATCAGAAAAATAACTGATAGTTACAATTATTACTAATAATAAATAGAATGAGGAAAACAAAAAAAGGAAAACACCCTATTTATGAGAGGAAATAATTGTTACCCTCTAGTTATTAGCTGACCTAGATCAGTTGTTGGTGCCCTTTAAGTACTATATTTATAGATCAAGTCCTTAAAGCGGTTATAACAAATCATTTAAAATACTAGACCTATTAAATCGGTTCAATAATGAAAGGTTCCCTCCTACTTACAAGTAGCTACCTCTTTCTACGTAAAAATGTCTGCTGATTTTAGATCTTTAAAAATCAATCTAGGCTTTGTGTATAGTGAATTAACTCCTAAAACGCGTGTTAGTTTCTAGCCATTCAATCTGACTTTCCTTAATGTATAATATTAAAAGACATAGAAAGTATATTCTTATTTGTTATCAACTCTTTATATGCTTATGGACTTTCATTGATTAACTACGTCAATTTTAAGAACTCAATCAATATAGGTTTAATGCAAATTTCGCGTTTGTTTATACTGCCATTATTATAGTAAAGACTTTTTAGGCTGTTAGATTCCTAAAAAACATCGTTTTTAACAGGATTTTTTTTGGCAACTATTAGATACCTAAGGAAATCGATTCATTTTGTTCACTTAATTTATCTAACATTAATCTATTTAGTCATAAATTAATGTTTATATGTATTATTTCAACCATGGTATCAATTCAATTATTAGCCTAATAATGGTACTATAATAGTAAAGTTCATAGATAATACATTCTAACTTACGGCAATCACTAACCGTTTTTGTCCTATTTTATTATGAGAAAAGCTTGGTCCGTGCCCAGTATAAAGATCGACACCTCCCTATGGGCATGTATGCAATACTCGACAGTTGGCATTGCATAAGCCAATGCAACTAACAAGTGCAATTGACAATAGTCCCAACAGATGGGTTTGATCACTCATACATACAGCTTACTTACCGCACCTGCACAGAAAAGCAACATAATCATCGTTCTAGTTGTGGTGGCGAAATTCTACATACACAATTACGATCTTCGGATTGCGAATACCAGGCTTCCATCACATACACACTGTACGTTGAAGTGCCAACGGATGCCACGTTATGATTTCGTGCGGGATGTTGGAAATCGAGGGCCAGGTTACAATAAAAAGACTTGGGAAATAATCATTCGGGTACATGCGCATTCCAACGCCTAGCTAGTGGGGAAGGCTGGCTGGCATCTTCTCTAAGAGGTATCATCCGAGCTACAAACGCCAAACACCAACCAATTCAACAAACAAACAAACAACATGGCCTGCTTGCCCGGTCTATACATCCATCTCTTCCGGCTCTCTCCTGTGTGCTGCTTGCTGTGGTGCTGCTCACTCAGCCTCCACGAACATCCCCATATCGCCTTTGTCGCCGCACCAACTGCATCGCGGAGGGGACTGCATGCTACCATTAGGTATAAATCCTCCGTTGCACTATGCTATGCAGCCAATCTAATCACCCATCAAGTGTCCTCCAAGCAATTCAATCCATCCAATTCACAGAAAACCAGAATACAGTGGATGAGAAACAAAGAAAAAGGTCGCGTGTGCTGCTGGGCAGGGGCGTTGTGGAAATATTGGCGGTCCAGTCGAGGTCCAGGGAACAGATGCACGTGTTCATGCTCGCATACATGGCTTCCAGTCCAAAGGAATAATGGGTAATGAACAAGGAAAAGGGTAGAAACACAAAAGAATACAGACAAAGGAAGGAGGATGGAAGGCTTTGGATTTTCGCACGATTCGATGCTCTTTTTTCGATGCTGCTGCAGTGGTATCATATCTTTCCCCGTCTCCCCCCGTTTCTTCTCTCTCAGTCCCCGGAATACAAAAGTGGCGCAGTAGCAGTAGCAGCAGCAGTAGTAGTAGAAAGTCGGATGTAGTGGTGTGTGGTGGGTGCTTTGCTCCCTCTGCTCAGTCTTACTCGTCGCTTGTCGATGCCGACATGCGCCCCGCAATTGCTCTTCCTTCTTCCCTTGGTCCCATCCGCCCAGGTACGTCCGTCGCCTGGTTTACCATCCTGACTGTCCAGGCACAGGTCACCCCCTAGGTAGACTTGCCGGCTATGGGCAGCGGAGGCAGTGCCTTCTCCAGACTGTTGCTGACCATGTGACCCTTAGCAGCAGCACCAGATCCCTGGCCTCGCTGGCCTCCGCTCTGCGTCCGTCCAAGCTCCACGCCGATTCCGCTGTCAGCGCTCTCAGGCTTGTTGAGACGCTTGCCGTAGCCGTTGCCGTTTCCCAACAAGGCCCCGCCCGTCTTGGGCGGTGTCGGCGGGGCTCGTGTCGGCGCTTGACGGATGTAAGAGAGCATCGGGTTGTTTGGCTCTGAATCCTTGGCGGGCGTCACAGGCCGTTCAACCGAGTCTGCCGTATGGCTGCTCAGCTGGCTTGCGCTGCGGCAACGACCTCCATACGTCGAATGCTCGCCTGTCTCCTCCACAGTTTCGAGAATCGGATTGGTCGTAGATTCACGTCCGGCGGGCCCTTGACCATTCCCTCCACCAAGACCTGGAGCGACTGTGGCTGTTATGGACGGCAGAATGCCAGTGACGGAGCTGCCACTCGTCCTCATTGTGCGTTCTGGAACACCTTGCTCCGTGTGACCATGCCTCTCGGATTTCATGGCCGCCTTCTCAGCTCGTCGCATGGTCTCCTCAGCTTGAGGAGATCTGACTCCGGAGGGTCGGCCTGGTGGCGAGGGAGGCAGATGCGCTGGCAGAGACGGGATGCTATTACTTGTCGACATGCGACCTACGCTGTTCCAGCTAGGCACGTGTTGCCGTTCACTATCGATGGCATCCTCGGCTGCTTGATGTTCTCTCTCTCGCTTCTGTCTCTCCGCCTCCTCTTTGGAGAGCGTAATCCCTTCCATAAAGTTGAGGAATCGATCGCCGTACTGTGTCGGGGGTAGCGCCGAAATCTGTTTACGGTCCTGGGACAGACCCTTCCAGAAATGCTCGATTTTCTTTATCACTCCGTACTGTGACCTGTTAGCAACCTAGCTCAAGGAGAAATACGGCTGTTCACTCACGTGTGTAAGGCAGTCAATCACTCCCAGGTAATAAATCTCGTCACCTGGGCTGTTGTCCTCGTGTGTCGCCCTCATCCCCCCGTCTTCCGAGTAAAAGGCCGAGTCATTCTTGACGACGCCCTCTTCCAACACATCAGGCATCCCCGAAGACTGTCCCATGGGTACCGGCCGCTCCGCCTTAATGAGCTGCCGCATCTGGGCGGCACGACGCTGGCTCTCAAGCTTCGAGGGAGTCCGCATCAGCACTTGATTAGGATCCTGTTCCGCCTGGTCGCCGCCGGGACTGAACACTTGCAGATTGCGGGCGCGCAGGTTCTCGTCGTTGCCCTTGCGTAGGTCGTGTACACCTATAAGCAGCGAGTAATCCATAATGTGCAGCTTCTGCATCAGCTTCACGTCCTTCTGGAGTTGTTCCATGAAGAGTCGCTTCTTCTGCAAGCCCAGCTCCAGGTGCCGTTGCCTGCGCACCCAATTCAAGTCCTTCAGCGTTGCTCTCGGGTTCTTCTCCAGGTCCTCTTCCTTGTAGTCCCTTCCTATAGTCGAGCCCTTCAAGTCAAAAGTGGTGTGAATGTCCCGGTGCGGTGGGAAAAGGTTGTTCATGACGACGAAGTGGATTTTCCTTCCCCAAGGAGTCTTGACTCTGTGCAGACCATAGAACTGGGATAGCAAGGTGTTTGGGTTCTCCAGCACATGCTGGAAGTATTCCTTCAGTATCTTCCGGAGGAATTTGTGCTCGGAATGGTGGATCGTCTTGATGATGAACCTGTAATCCCTGGAAAAGTAGAAGAAGCTCCCGCTCTTGCCTGGAGACCCGAGTTCCGAGAGAATGTATTTACCAGTCAAAGACATCAGGTAGTCGGCTGGGTCGAGATGGAACAGCTGGCGTAGATGTCGAAACACCCAGGGCGCGTAGTCCTTAAATTTGAAGTCGTACTTAGCCGAGGGGATAAGCTCATTGCCGGTGCTACATCGAGATAGTCAGTGCTGGTGTTGTTGAGTCATCTGGAAGGGCCCGTTTTGTCCACACTTACATATCGAACGTTGATTTTTGCTTAGCTTCGAAGTCCGCATCTGTCAATGGGCGGTCCAGTTTGGCGTTGGTACGGGACACCGCTACGCGAAGTCCCGTCAGCATGTTGTATGCGGTCACCCAGTTGGCGTGTTTCTCGTCCACCTTGTTGCCAATCAGCACGCGGTCGTCATCCTCTTCCTCCTTCTTCTTCTTTTTGTTGGCCCTCTTGTGCCTGTACGCCTCGGCCCACCGCATGGCATCCTCATCCGGGTAGGCCTCGTCGCGGGGGAAGTCGTTATGCATGGACCGCGTGTTGCGTCGCACCAGACTGATAGAGGCGCGCCGAGCACCACCATTCGCGCCGGAACCGGTCGGCGAAAAGCGGCCGCTCGACAAGGCGGAGTCCATGCCATCTTTCGATCCGTGGGACTGGCCGGGCCTGGGAACCTCGAGGGTATGACGATGTTTCAGCCCTGCACTTGTTGGGTGGAGATTGGACGTCGACGCACTGGGGCCCGTGCCACCCGACATCTGGGCTGGCGAGGAGAAACGTTGGGCAGGGGGCGCGTTGTTGTCGAGGCCTGTTCTCTGAGTGTCGGGGCTCGCAATTCGAAAGGCGGGGCCGGCACTATTACTGCCGCCGTAGAAGTCTCTTTGCATTTGTTGAATGGGTATTCCAACTGGTGACGTTTGGCCGCTTGTGGCAGAGGCCAGCGAGGTTCGTATTGACGGAGGTTCCACATGGCTCATATTACTCGAAGTCCGGTCAGCATTGCCGTTAGGCAAGGGCTGTGGCGGAGCGGTCTGCTCTGGCAGCGAAGTGGTAACTGGGGCGCCGTTGGAAATTTGCTGTTGCTGCTGTTTCCGGCAAGCATATTGAAGACCAAGGCCGTTGCGAGTCGGCTGCTCTCCTTCGCCATCCGAGGTCCTGGTTTGCAGGATGCTCGTGCTCATGGTCGAGGTTCTCGTGTTTAGCCCGTTTGTTTCGTAGGCAGCATTCGAGGTGTCGGAGGTATGTGTGGAGGAAAGAGTAGAGCTGCCGTCAAAGCTATCATCGGAGGTGGGCGAGTTGTGAATTACGTGGGTGTGCGTCATGGGGACGCGACCATGGACCTTGACGTCGATGCTGGTAAATCCGTCGAGCTGGGTCGGGCTGGGCCCGTCGAAGTGCAGCACACTTGCGTTCAGAGAATAGATCGTAGCGTTGTGGTCGTTAAGGAAAAAGGGCATTGCGTGATAGGGTGATGTGCGGAGGCCAAGGGATGTCGACTGGCTGTACTGGACGAGCAATGCTTACTTGATCCGCCGTCTTCGCTGCTACCGCTGCTGCTGTGAGGAGGGGCGAGGGAGAGAGAGAGAGGGTAGCTCAAGGTGTGGCAGCACGGGGCCCACAGGCTGTGGCCGGGGCCGAGGACGTCGGTGGTACCAACCGGGCAGGAGTTGCACAAGGATGAGATGGAGAGGACACGGTGCGTGGTGGCCCTGCCTGCAAGTTGGATCAGCCAGATCGCCCTTTGCCTCCACCAGAACTTGGCGTATGCGTGTGCGTATGTGTAGATGACGATGATGGTTTGGAGGTCGAGGTCGAGGACAAATTAGGGGACAATTCTCCAGGACAATCGCATCGGCATTGCTCGGAAAGAAGCAGTCCAGACAGGGGGGATCCAGCGGTGGGAATGGGCCAAGTCAAGTCGGCCTTGTCGATTTATTGAAGCCGGTGGCTTGCTCGAGAAGAATGCTGGTGTCGCGTCTGGCGGCGACGCAGCTGGTGCAGGATGCGATGACTGCGGAACCAGATATCGCTCTTTACTCGTTGGGGACGGTAGGCGTCGTCGGCTTTGAATGCATGGAAGACAGACAGACAGAAACAGTGGAATTAAAAGTGCTGGTGCAGGAGAGGAGGGATTTGCTTGCTAGGCGATTGGCCGAGCGGCAGGGCGGGAATACAAATGGACGTCGTCACGAAGGAGACAAGGTTGAAGGGCACTGGAACGAAGAGCGGTTGGCCTTGGTTTTGCAGCCAAGGCTGGAAAGGAGACCTCCTGCAGGGTCTGGTAGGCGCTGCCGGGGCCGGGGCCACTGTAGGGCCCGCTTGACACCTGTGTGTCCACAGGTGTCAACTGTGTGTGCCTTGGGCGCCTCAAATTGCAACACCTTGTACCTCTTCACCAACTTGTACAATGGCTTTCTTGGGCATTTTGTGGGACAGACAAACACCATTCCGCGGCCTTGGCACAGAAACGAAAGGTACGAACTAACATCTGTGATCATCTCGGTTGCGGTCAATCAGCTTGGAGGATGATGGAAGGAATGGCCCAACACTGACTCACTGACTCATAGCAGCCGTTGTATTATGGGCTGCATATACCCTCACAAGAGCACCGGTCATAAACAGGACTGACTGACCACCTTGGGAAGATCAACGGACCAGCCTTTGGTGGACGACCATGTAATCCAATGCTTGGGATGCTCGAAAATCGTCACGAAGCTGTCGCGTGTCTGCGTGTTTCCGAACGTTCGTGTTTCCAAACTTCAAACCGCCGAAATTCCGCCCGCGCCTCCCGCCCGAGTTCACGATGCAAATGCCCATCGTATATAATCCAGTGTTCGGCCCCCGGCCCAAGCAGCGAGCGCACACAACTCGTATATGCGACACCAACATACAGCACCACATCCATCTCGCGACATTGATCTCTATTTTTGAATGTCTTGGGAAATGCCCTGCGACTGTTTTGGGGAATCTGAGTAGTAGGCGGTCGCAATAATAACAGCAACGGGCTTCCTTATAGCCGACACCTCGTTATCTCAACTTGCATCGCCTCTAAACTTACCACGTCAGCTTTATTAAACCTAATGTCAAATACGCAGTATGTACTGATATGTGCGGCTATTCCAGGATAAGATAGTCTGCGGAGTTGTCTTCACTAGCGTAAACTGCATAAGCAAAACAAGATGAGATAGGAGATACCCGTACATTGCCAAGACGGCTACAACCTTTTGTTGATGGTCCACATACAGCTGCGTGGAGTCTTACAACGTTGCGGTGACAGAAAAGTATCTTGAAACTTGTTTGTGGTTTGAGAGGTGAATCTGGGTAGGAGGTAGCCAGGAGTTCAGGAAGGAAACAATATTAACCGCCCAGCTCTGGAGTGCCCACACAAGACCGCCTCGTTCCGAACTCAGCCTCGCCACCCCCCTCCACCCGCCAGCCCGGCCGATCTCCACAAAGTCTCCACCGGCAATCAAAACAAACCACCAGGGCCTCGGCCCTCAACCTGCACCGAGATTGGGGCCCCTGAATTGCCTGCCTGTTTTGGACTCAAGACCACGAAATTAGACACCGAATCGCCTCGTCAACAAGGGCTTTCAAATCAAGCTGTGCCTAAATCGAGCCACCTAGGGAAAATGTGGATTCCAGAGATTGTAACGGGTCTGATTTGACATTTCTGGCCTACCTTTAGGGTTGGGGGTTGGTTGCTGGGGTCTACCATGGTCACGTACTGAAAAAAAAAAAAAAATCCTGTCAGGTGCCTGGTCTGTGCCACCCTAATATGTGAAAGCATTCTTGGCGAGTGTGGCGCACGGACCAAATACCTAACCAGTATGCTTTTAATTACCCCTGCCACCATAGCACCATGGGATGAGGCCTAAATGTAACATCCTTGTCATGTACTATGGATCCTGGCCTGTGCACCCATCATACGGTTTTTGATTAAGACAACACATTTGGCAACATTTTCAATGTACTACTGACTTTTTCAACTCAACAGCGCTGACTTTTCAACTTAACATCACACACTTTTTCAACACACGCCCACGACGATAGCCAAATCGCCTGGAAAGCATACGAAACAATTTACGGTGGCTGATCGCTGTGGCTTCAATGCAAATATGTAGCTTCAACACAAATTTGGCTTAATGTCATATACCTTGTTATTATGGGGTTGTGGGCTGAGACATGACGTCAAGTTATACATACCCATAACACCATAGTACTCATAATATACGGCGACCTTATACGCGGCTTTAAAAACGATAGATTTATCAAATCAAATACGGCGACCTAGTTGACTCATCGGCCTTGGCACCAAACCCGGTAGCATTTGGATCCAAGCCGGCTTCCGGTCACGTAATCCGGGATGCGCCGGAGACAGCCGCAGCACTACTATGGTGGTAGTAAATGATAGCATCCTGGCTAGGGATTACGTCCGTACGCTACACTCGCTATGAACGCTAGCCTCACCCAAAATAATACGTACATAACATAATTATAAGGTTGATTTAACAAAATTATTACCATTTGACATTTTTTTTAAGTAACTATAACATTTTTACAATGTGCCTATATAGAATATAACAATTTCTCCAAGCATTATTTGTTAATACTATTTTACACCGTTTTTTGTACAAGCTTTAAAAGTATTGTAGAAAGGTTCTTTAATAAGTTTATGATAATTTTGTATGTCATCAATCATTTTTTTTGAAACCAATTTCATGGGATTAAAATAAAAAAAATTGACCACTTGATAGTTTAAATACTATATTCGCAAAATTTTTAAAATATACGTTCTACTTTATATTCTGAGATATCATTATGTATAAGTAGTAATTTGAAACCTTGTTAATGTGGCCGTTAGATTTAGCCCCCGATTATTAAAACTGTTTATTAACAATATATTTTTCGTTTATATTGTTATAATTATTTTCTTCAAAAAAACCTAGTTCTTTTAGTAATATTATATCATTATTATCAAGAAGTTTTCAAAACTCAAGACATTTAAACGCCCTTATATCAATGGTTTCACATAATGTAAATATCGTTTTTGTCTAACTTGAATACATCATCAATATATATCAATTACATCTTGAAATTATCAAAATCTTATTAGTTTAAAGGATATGTCTATTGGTAGAGCTTTAGATATTACAATGTTGTCGATTCGATTGGTCGAAGTAACAGTAGTATTGTAGTAGTCAAGTGGTAGATGTATTGTTCTAGGTTTGGCAAACCGCTAGCCGGTCTGCGCAGTAATTTGTATAGCTAATTTCTTGGTCTATGCCCTAGTATGAAGTGGGAACATACTGTATTTGACCTATAGTCAAATATAGTAGGGGCCACACAAAACAATACACTTAATTTGCAGTTAGTATAGTTAACTCTACTTACAGTAAAGTTGTCCTACTGTATTACAAATACTACTATTCTAACACTAGCAGCTTTTTATTTTTATGCGCGCACGTTAGTATAGTTTACTAATCTTTTCTTGTTAGTGCTAAATTACGACCTCGTTAACTGGCCAGACCCCTGTTAATTTTAATTGACCTCCGTATTAAAATGCATCCATTTACATGCAAATTAACCCTAATTACCGTTAGTTGCTTTATAATACCGAGGTACGACTTTATTGACTTCCACAAAAAGTTTTTTCGCTATAAACATATACAATATTTTTCTTTAGCTATGCTAATTAAGTAAGTTAGTATCGTTACTCCCCTAGTAATCTTTTAGTTTACCAGTATATCCTTAACCTCTGTTATGTGATTTAGGTTTGCTAGGCAGCCTATAACGTAGCCCTCGATATATATAGTTATCCTATTGCTATTCACAAACCTTTTAAGAGCCTTATTCGGCGATACCTTTGTTATGACATTGGCAAAATTGTTTTTTCCGTTAATTTATCGAAACTCCTTTATTTCCCTTCCTTTTTAGACTTTAAGGAGTGTTTTTACGTCGATTATCAGACGTTTTTCGCTAGTGGTTCCAAGTTTCGAAAAGTATTCGAACTAGCTTCTAGAGTCGGTACAGATTACCACCAGGATTTAAGGAATTCTTAGCTGCCTGGTAATAACGCTAGGGATGTAATAATCACATTAAATACCCGTGAGTAAATAGAAGGTGTCAGGGGAGTTATGTTAGCAGTAAGGTAGCAGAGGTAATAAAAGTGCAATATCAGAAGATATTTGTTCGTGCTGTAGAATGATCACTAGCCGTTAGGCTATTCAGGTGTGTAGACTAAATACTTAGATTGACAACTGAAGAGCTATGAAGGAAATACTATCTATGTAGTGCTGACCGTATCCTTATATCCCTATCCTTCATACCGTCTTCAGTACTGAACCGCTGGAGTCGCTATCCGTCCCATCGGTCCTGTATAATTGACTGGACCGCTGTCGGTCCCATCGGTCCTTCCCTATCCGGGATTGCTGACATAAGAAAAGTTCCCCGCCTGATTCTAGACTTCAGGCTTTCTAGTGGCGCAGTGTTGCATATTGGCCTACTTCCTAGCCCAACCTCTGTCTGGGTTATAACAAGGCATTTCCCACAATATTATATCTATATTAAAGCCTACCATTATTACATAGACCTCCGAGGCTAACACATTTTGTGTAATCCTTTTACATTTGATAAAGGTTTAGTAAATTAGCCTGCCAATAATGTTGAATTGGTTTTCTCGCTTATCATTATTAACAAGGGTTATTCAAAAGCCAATTTTTAAAGACAAGTCGATGTTATTAACGAAAGACCTATTCATAAAGATTATCAACTTAGCTTTTGATAAGTCGATTAAAACTATATTAATTCCTTGGTTTCAATTCCGCATTTGTTATTTAATCCTTTTATTAAGCCGGCTAAAGCCGTTACCTATTAGATATTATACTTACACCGCGATAAAAAGGTCATAAAAGGCTTTCGGTTAACATAAGGAGGTAATATAACTGTTATGGGTATGTTATTTCAGGTAGCGTTTGGTTTTAGTTACTTTAGTCTTATCGATTGTGGTCAAATTAGTATTTCGGTCATTTTAGCGAAAACTAAGGCTAATATTAATACCAAGTATACGGAGTAACAATTTTTTAAAGTTAAATTGATTACCATTTACGAACGTCGTTATCAGCTTACAATTCTAAAACTTAAAGTTTTTAATTGCCTACTATTTCAATACTATACCGTTAGCTGTTTCGATGAAAAGGGTATCGTTAGTTTATATACCAACCAGGCCAAAGTTTTTTTTTTCTCCGTTATCAGAAAGTATAGGTTATATGTTAAAGATTTTATACCTACCTATAATGAAAATTACAAATATAAGGTTAAAAACTAATATGTGGTAATTTTAGCTACTCTGTATAAAATCTTAATATATTATATTACCGTTTTAAAAGTTAGATAAGCTGTAATTTTTATATTAATTTTAGTAATACGATTAGCTGTAAGTTAGCTTTAAATTGCGTATAGGTTTGCATTATATTTTGGCCATTAAGCGTAAACTTTCCTTTAGTTTTGGCCAGTAAATTTATTGTTTAAGTGACTACTAAGGGTTAGTTGATTTTCTAAACCGTTAGCGATTACGTAAGTATTTAATATTTACCTTTATTACCATATTCTTAAGCAATTAGGCGTGATTTCTCGTACGGTCGTCCCGTATTCTTGCCCTTGACTTCGTAAATAATCCTTGATTTAAAAATCGTGACGTTTGAATTTTAAAGGTTAAAATCAACTTTCGGTATAAATTGTACAACTCTTCGAATTATTAGGCCGTTAATGTCCACTTTGTAGCTTTCCTTAAAATGTTTGTCGAAAGTCTTAATAATACCTTACACTTAAAGCTTTAATATTAAGTTTTTGTCATCCTTTTTTTCTTGCTTATATAAGTAGTATTATAGATACGAGCTGGTTTGTATGTCTCTTTTTTAACGTTCCTTTTTTGGGGGGGTCGTCTGCACCGGTAGCGTTTTATCGACTTATCGATAATAAGTAGAAAAGGTTCGTATCAGTTCGATCGTTTGGATTAAAGATCTTTATTGTTAATGGACTTAATATAGGGCTTGACTTGGATAATACAAAAAGATATAGGACCTTTAATAGTTTTAATAACTACTTTAAAGTTGGTGATACTTAAGGTTTTATATGGGTCTATTTATTTTCCCGGTTCCCTTTATATAAGAACTTCACTTTACAACGGCAAAAAAAGTACGTTGATTATTATAAGGTCGTTTCTAATTTTAAGGGCGTCGTTAACTTGGCGGAGTGCCGATTCTGTCCGCAGTTTCTTCAAAGGTTTACCGTAAGCCATAACTAGTTTTTGGGTACTTATTAATAACAGAGATTCACTCGTTAGGTGTGGGTTTCTCCAAAAACCAATAGCGTTGATACTAGTCTATTAGGGTCCATAATATTATTTAGGCTCTTTACCGTTATTTAAAATCGTGTTTCTAGATCCGTAGAGCTTTTAATCTTTAACGTAAGGATATTGTACACTTTTCAAAGTAAGTTATATACCCTTTGGATCTTTCAAATACTCTAGTAGGCCTTTATGAGCACCTGTTTACACTAAATACCCATTATTTTGGCATTTTCCTGCAATTTAGCCATCACAAAGTTAGTACTAGCATCATAGATAACAACGTTAGATAGGCCTAAGTATATGTTAATCCACAACATTCTTAATGCTTTCTACGTATCCTTTGTCGAAAGGGATTTTGGAAACTTGTCTCCGTAAAAACAAGTTTCGATGTCAACGACATAAAGAACAGGCTTGTTATTTAAAAGAAAAACATCGTAAAGACTTTGCAATTAAAATTATCGTCATTTTTTAGTAAAAATTAAAATCTTCGTGAGTTTTAAATATACGTTTATTAGTAGTATTAAAGCTTTTAAATAGATTTCAGGGCAAAGTATTCTACATCTTTATGTCTTACAAACTTTATGATTTTGTATATCTTATTAACAACTATTTAGTTAAAGTGCCGGTATAATTAACGTATTTCTGGTTCCGTTAGATTTAATACTACTAGTGTAAGGTTTTAAAAATAAAATCATAAGTACCCCTAATTAAATGCGAGGGAAAATCTTTGGCCTAATCAGTTTGTCAACTTTAACGTTAATATTAACGCCAAGAGTCATTATGTCCTTTAAATGAAAAAGGAATAAGGAAGGGGACTAAAGGATATAAAACATAATCGAAATTACAATAGTTTAAACTACCGTTATACCTAGTAACAATAGTTATTCGCCTGGTCCAAAACTTATTTTAGCATTACTAGTATCGTAACAATTAATTTTAGTGGTTATAATATTTTTCTTCTGCAATGTCATATATTATGAATAACCTTCTAGTAAGTACCTTACTACCCCTATATCTAGTATAATACCTTTAAATATGTAATCCGCGTAACGATTACGAATATCAAAGGCATATAAGAGGTTAAGGGCTCATTTAGGGTAAGGGTAAGGGTTTTCACCACCTAAACGGTATAAAAAGGTATAATCAGCTAATTACTAGGCCATACCAAGAGTAGTATTTTTATACCACTTAATCTATTTGGAGGTATTATAGTCGTTAATTGTCTCGTCGCTTTCGAAGTTTACGATTTAATCTAAATAATTCTATTTAGAAGCAGGAATATACTAGATATAATATATTACCTTTCTATTATTTTACTTGGCTAAAGGGTGACGAGTTAACTAATATCCAAATTTGCTATAAATTCAATATCTTTTACCACTATTACGACTATAGTATTCACGGTTAACAGGTCTACTTAAATCTTAGCCCTGTCAATGTCAGCATAGTTGTTTCTTTAAATCTGAAATCGGTATGCCAAACCTTAAGCGTTAAGAGCGCTCGTAACCATACTTGCAGTCGACGTAATTAACTACTGTAAGGTTTTTTTTTATCCACGTTAGGGAAGTGACTGGTTTAGGGGTATATACTAAGAAAATTTGGTGTACGCGTCATTATAGTTGCAAACGAGGGACGTAATTAGCTAAAAAAGCCTTCGCAAGTAGTATCTAAACATTATAAAGCGTATTTAAACTCGTCAATATCTGTAGCTACTACCTATACCAGGTCGCGAAGTGTAACTTCACTAATTTAGGCTTTCCATATTACTGAATAACATAATATGAACTTATTAAATATATAGTTAAATATATTCATTAGTATTTCCTCTCTTTTCTCTTTTACCATTATCGTAGTCCACATTATAATAGTCTAATCTATGTAATATTAGGCAAAGTGAACGTCGTACTTAAAGTAGCTTTCATATTATTGTCAACTTCGCAAAAAGTGGTTATTCGGGTCAGGAAAGTCAAATAGTAATCCCTAGTGTACCTTGTAAGGATTCCGGGAAATAGTAATTGAAAATTAGAAAGGGGAACCTTCATTCACTCACAAATGTTTAAAAAGTATATTATCTTCGTATCGAGGAAATTATAAGGCTTTTCGTTATAATTTTTAACGGTTTTTTAAATATTAGCGAAATCCGTTAAAAGTTTTTAATTAATATTAACCATTTTGTCAAGTTTGGAGGCAAGTCGCAATAGTTTCCCCAGTCTCTATTGGTATTTCTTGAAATTTTAAGCTTCAAATCCTCTAAAATACAGTGTTAAGGGTAAATACCAATCTTCTAACCCGAAGGGTACAGTTTTATAATAAAACATATAATAGGCTTTCAGGCATGAGCAAAATCTATCATAGGAAGACTTTTTGGGAACTTAACGATTAAATGATTAGGGCGTAATAAGGTTTTAAAGGTTCTAAGGGACTGAACTATTTTACCAAATTAAATGATGTAAAACATAGAAGTTAATTCCCTTAACGACCTTGACGGCTGCTACTTTACGTGCCTTACCACCACTAAAAACGTACTCCGTATTATCACGTGAAAGCGTTAGGCTACCGAGCAAGTTAACATGTTTTTTATCGCTAGCGCATAAAAGTGCTTAGCTTAATGAAAGGAAATGGGTAGTCCCCTTAATCGAGTATAAAGGCGTTAATGTTTTTAACACTCTTTCCCTTAAGGCGTAAATCTTTAGGTCATTCCTTAAATTAGGAAAACCGTAAAGGGTTTTTACCAACTTAATAGGGTTTTTCTTTTAGTATATAAATCCTTTTTCATCAAAGTTCTTTTTTTAATTTTAATTAAATACCCTTTTGAATTTTTTTTTACATATTGATAACTTAATTATTAACGAAATTACAATATTTATAAAAGGCACAGCTTCTGCAGTCGAAGTTTCTACCTCTATGATAGTCGATAATATAGGAGTCAACAATATTAATTAGGTACTTTTTCGTTAAGTTTTTGTCGACGTTATAACCCCAAATTTCTTTATCGGAATAATTGGTAAATTAGGGTCCAAAGGTTTCAATTGACTTTATTTGCTTTTAACTTAATACTATTTTTAATATTTGGCTTACATAAAACTTGTAAACGTGTAGGGCGTATAAATTGAGGGAGTTAACAATCTTAGGTTTAAAGACTTATTGTTTTGGCATAAATTTTCATAAGAACTTGGCGACTTGACGTTGGTTCATACGACGTAACTTTCTCGGCGTAACTTAGCGATTCTTAGTTTTTTCGTTTAAAGCAACGATCTTAACGATTAAATTAACGTGGAAAAGTAAAAAGAGTAAAGTAGGAGAAAAGGTTTGGTGTAAAGAGTAAGGTCAAAGATAGTTTATTATTTAACCATAGGACTTAGTCGTCTTTACAGTAGTAGCACTTGTAGTAATACTAACTTAGCCGTTTGCTAACTTTCCGAATTTAAAACTCGTGATAGTTAATCTTAACGTCTTTAATAAGGATTTAGTAAATATTTTTTAGTGTTTTTAATAGCGATACCGATGCTTACTTCTAAATTACTTTTATAGACTATCGTAACCTAAAAGTCTTCTCTATTTTACTGCTATTTTACACTAGCGCAGTACTAATAGAGGCCCTGCGAAAAAAATCTTTCCTCTACTCTAGCCGCCATTTGTTAACGTAAAGCGTAATCGTAAAGTAGCCTTTTCTTTTACTTGGATTATATATACTTAACCTAATAAGCACTAATTAATATTGGTAGGGCTTTAAGCATTACAACGTTGTCAATTCGATTGGTCGGAGTAACAATAGTATTGAAGTAGTCAAGTGGAGGATATATTGTTTTAGGTTTGGTAGACCGCCAGCTGGTCTGCACAGTAATTTGTATGGCTAATTGCTTGGCATGTACCCTAGTATGAAGTGAGGCCATACTTCACTGCAAACACTATCATTCTAACAACATCATTATAATCAAAGGTTTAGTGTTTATAATCAAATATCTGGTGGAAAGAAGTTTATGACATACCTAATGGCGTCATTTATCATATAAATAAAGAATATTTCAAATAGTTATAAAGTTAACTTCGAATCTTGAAAAAAAAACTTTCTCATTCATAACTACTTTTTACCCTTGCTTTTGGAATATGAAGTAAATTAAATGAGGATTTCACATATATGATCATAAGATATATTTCAATTATTTGTTTTTTATAGTAATTCACTTCCTCTTTTATGTAAATAGTTTTTGAAATGGGAGTTTAAATTCGTATATGGTTTCATTTGGTAAGTGTTGGAATAGTAGTAATTTTAGTGCAGTCAGTCAACTTTACTGTCAAGTAATTTAACTATATTAACTTCAAGTTGAGTGTATTTTTTAGGTCTACTACAAAGTCAATTATCGTATGCGCCTACTTTACAGTAGGATGTAATCCAAGCATTTGACTATACAAATTATTTTGCAGATAGACAAGCTATTTACTAAACCTACAATAATACATCTACTCCTTGACCACATAATACTATTATTACTTCGATCGATTCGAATTTACAAATTTGCAACATCTAAATATCTATCATTAACTAAGTCTATCAACACTTATCAATACTTATTAAGTTAAGCAAAAATTATTTAGGTAGTAGAAGAAGCTATTTTCTAGTTATGATTTATATAATACTAAGGTAGAGGAAAGATTTTTGCGAAAGATCTCTATTATTACGTCGGTTTTTCATGGCAGTAAGTAGAGAATATCTCCGAGTTGCGTCGATTGCTTACGGTAATTTAAAGGTTGCAGCGGTATCGTTATTAAAAGCACTAAGAAATCTTTACCATATCTTTCCTTTAAAAACGTTAAGCTTAATTGCTAAAGGTCTTTAAAATCGTAAAGTTGGGAAACGGCCAAATCAATATTATTGCAAGTATTATTTTTACAGGTACTACTAGTGCAAAACCGACGAAGTCCTATAACTTATAACTTTTAACTACAAGTAATAAATATAGGAAACTTTCGACCCTACTTTTTATACCAAACTTTACCTTTTATATTAAGTTTTTTTTTTTTTTGCTACTTTTTTCCCCTTTCCCCTACATTATAAAACCATCAAGAATCGGCAAGTTGCGTTAAGAAAGTTACGTTGCACGACTCGAAGTTCTAAAATCGTTAAGTCCCTTGCCCAAAACACTGAGTCCCTACATTTCCAAATAACCAAAAACCTTTAATTTTAAGAAGACATTTGACCAAAAAGCGAAAAAAGTAAATCAAATACCTCGGATCCATTTTTTTCGTTTACTTTGATTAGACATTATAGAGAAAAAATGTCGTCGAAACTTTGATTAAGGAATATTTAATTAATTATGTCGATTGGTATATTCTTAAATTAAACGTTGGCAAAGAGTTTGGTTGCGGTACTCATACTTTTGAAAATCATCGTTAGTTTTTTAACAACTTGATAATTGATACGTAGAAGATGTTTGAAAGGGGTATTACAGCTAATTTAAAGAAGGAATTTAATTGATATGGAATTTACATCCTAGAAAATATATTATTAGAGTTGGCAAATATTTTTCTCGAATTGGCACAATGTAAAAATCTACTTTAAGATCCTAATCCTCAAGAATTACGAGTAAAAGTCAAGGGTATTGATAATTTTAAAGTCCTTTATATACGTTTTAAATGATTACCCCTTAATTTCCAGTTGAGTTTAGTTTTTTTACTCTCCTATGATTACCAATTTTTCATACGCCCAGGATGAAGAACTTGTTGATTTGCTCGGCAACTTAGCATCTTACCGCGACAATGCAGAATACGTACTTAATGGCGGCAAATCACGTAAAGTAGCGGTTATCAATACGGTAAAAGGAATTAACATCGATGTTATCTATCAATCAATTAAATAATATTATTTAGTCTATTTAACTCTTTTTTATGATCGCTTAATACCTCCTAATATTCAAAAATTGCTTTAAAATAGTCAAAGTTTTCCTCAAAATTATTAAATTCCTTAAGGCGAAGGTTTCTACAGCAAATACATTTTTACGCACAAGTTAACTACAGGTTTTATTATAGAACTTTACCCCTCTGGCTGAGCTATTGGTAATTACCCTTACCATCGTGGGTTAAAGGCCTTAAAACTTTATTTTATGGGGAAAAAACACCATTGATAACTACGATAACTATCGCAACAGTTCGCTTAAACCTATCAGAATGGTTAACATTAATTACAAATTCTTTAAGAATTTCGCGAAAATTTGACATAACGTAAAGAAGTATAATGTGAAACTTTATAACATGCTTAACACAAAAATAATATCTTGCTTCAATATTTACAATTGAATGGAAATCCCTGTTTTAGGTTTTCACTTACTGTTTCCTAGAATCTTTATAGAGTGTACTAGTGATTATTACTTAATGTTTCTAACGGAAGCAAAATAATTTGGAAGATTCACAATGATATAAAAAGTTACTTTAAACATGACATCTATTTTACGAATTACCATACTGATTAGCTTACAATAAAATAAACGACGATAATAATTAAAAAGAAAGAGAAGAAACTTTCGATGGATGTTTTTAATCAGATTTTGAGAAGTTGATGTTTTATTATCAGGTAATGGGAAAATACTACATGGGCAAAGTCACATTTCGTAAATAAGTACAAGTAATAAGTACGGGTGTTAACGAATTTGAATACGTCTTATAATACCAAGATACCACCTATGAAGGTTTCTTTAGCTAATAACGGTTTTTATTTACAATTATGATGAACCGTACACTGAACTGAGTTCGTACATATTTCTAGGTTAATGACCTTTGCGTTAGAATCACAAAAACCATACGATAATATATTATATTAATTGTTAACATAGGCGGCTTCAATGCTAAAAATCTAATTCAAAGTCTTCGTACTTGAAATCACAGTTTCATTAACTTTAATAACGAAGGCAAGACTTAAACGGACCAGCTAATGGCAAGAATTATCGTTGTGATAAAAGTAAGACATATTGGATTTATAGCAAATCCGATTATGTGTTAACTCGCTACCTTTTGACTCAATGCTATAAGAAATAGATGTGTGAGTAAGGTCTATATTCACGTGAAATGTAAATGAAGAGTAATCGTAAGATTGGTATTGTAGTAAAGATAGATGATAGGTAGAAGAGGCATCCGGAGAGTGCACGCCCTAGGTGAGAAATTATAAGCTCTCACCCAGAGTATACCACTCTGAACCGCCCCTTTTAGACCGCGCCACGTATTATGCACTCTAAAAGTGCAATCTGCAGTATGTCACATTATTATACACTCTGCAAGAGTACAGCTTGTAGCGTACCACGTTATCATGCACGCTGCAGGAGTGCACTTTGCAGCGTGATGCACTTCCACCTAAAAATACTAACTATAGTAATATATAATAATATCCACAAGATGATATATTAAACCTTGTACCTTATTCTTTTCGCACAAAATTACTTTAACTATATCGTAGATTACGAGGGTAAAAATGTTGTTGACTATAATGATATACTTAAGCAAGTTATGGAGTATGAATATATTGCTTTTAATGCAGTTTAATCACTAGTCAGCTATGATTTCATGTACTGGTTAATTGGCGAAAACCCTTATATTTGCCCCAAATATCAAGTATCTAATCTCTTATATATCTTTAATCTTTTTGATGATTATACGAACCATATGTTTTAAGATACTATAAAGGATATAGAGGCAACAAAGTATTGAATAAGAGTCTTTTGTAATTTATATCATTGTAATAGGAAAGAATTATTATTACAGAGATTAATAGGTAAGATACTAAGAGGTCTAAAATTGGTTTTGGTTTTGGCAAACAATTATAATTATTATAGTTGACAATTATGTAAACTATTGTGAAACATATTATGTTTTAAATCTTTAAATCCACTACCACATTTCTCCTTTACTTAGAAAACATAAAGATCTTTGGCTTTAATGTTAATGTTAACGTTAGTAAACAGTTTAAAAACGATCGGAGATTCTCTTTCACTTATAAATAGGGGTACCTTTGGTTCTATATTCAGAGTCTAAAGGTAACGGTATAAACTTTAATATAGTAAGAGATAAGTCAATTATATCTACGTTTTCATCACTTTGTTGTTAATAATTTGTACAAAGTCCTTAAGTTCACAGGGTATAAAAATATGAAATACTTGGTTTTAAAGGATATCGGAAGAATTTGCTACCATTGCTAAATGTATACTCAATCCCCTCAAATATTCAACTTTATACTGAAAGATAATGAGTATTTTAATTGTGAGATTTTTATTGATTTGTTTTACTTAGATAATAAACTCATTTTTCATGTTATAAACTTTAGAACTGTTTTCCATGAAACCAAATTTATTAAGTCTCTGTCGAAGAAAACCATATGGTAAACTTTGAGGATATTATGGATTAATAAGTATTTAGGCTTAGCAAACGTTGTCATCTACTATACCGTTACAAATTTTACGGCAACAGATTTTGACATAAATACCAAAATAACAGGGATCCAATATAAATATATACATTTTAAGGCGAATTAGAGTATTGGAAAGATCGAGAGGATATACGAATTACTTTGTAAAGCGTATTATATTCTTATGTTAGAGATTGGAAGCTTTACGGACTAGGAGGAAAATTTTGGATAACGATAAAGGGTCTCAACAATATTATAGGCTCTAATGGCTTACTATTAATATTATTAGTTTTTAAAGTATATCTTCGTTTCAAAAAAAAAAATCACTGTTAACAAATACCCAAACAGGTTAAGGTATACGGATAGGTTCTAAACAAACTATGGAAGAAAACAGTATGACGTTAAGTTAATAATCTCTTTAGTACCAAAAAAAGGGCCCTACAACAATCGATGTGTTAATTTTGTTGGTGTAAAATAAGGCTTTTGTGTAGCTAGAACTAGTTAAATGTAATAGCCTATTAAAGATCATGAATATCGCTAACTCTAAAATAACTATTGAAATTATTAACGGTTTTAGGACGTTTTGCACAACTTAAGTTAAATTCTATATTAAAAAATTGACGACGAAAATAACGATGAATGTCTTTCATCCAAAAGGATTGGCTAATAAAATCCTACCCCTCCCGTAATCAATAAATAGATAAAATGTTAACAGCATGGCAAACTATTGAAAAGAAGGAATATGAAAGATGAAAAATATATATTGAGCCGGATTCACAATACTACCTAAGATAATAGGGGAAGAAATAACTAAGATTTAACTATCAAACTACAGGTATAAGGAATTATCAAAACTTGTAATAATCCTTTTGAAAAAAGCGATAAGACTAATATTAATAGACTTCTTACTCAAAGAGTCGTACAATTCGTACCCAAATACGACTTTAATCTCTAAAATCTAAATGTTACGATTTTCAAGTCGAGAATTATATACGAAGTCAAAGGCAAAACCACGAGGAGGGCGTACGAAAATTCACGTATAATTATTTAAGAATATAGTGACAAAGACAAAGACTAAATACTTACGTAATCGCCAACGATTTAAAGGATAAACTGACCTTTAGTGATTGTTTTGGAAAGATTTTAATTAGCTAAAACGAATAGAAAGTTTACCTTTAATAACTGTAATATTACCTAAACATATATATAGTTAATGATGAATTTATACAGAATAGTTTCATCAAAATTACCGTAAAAATTTCGTACCAAATACACTTTAGTGACGGTTATACAATATATCAAGTTATTATACTGACTGGTAAGAGTACATATCCATTGATTTTTAACGTGTTAATCGCACTTTAAGTCTAAACTGAGAATAAAATCTTTGATATAAAACCCTTGTTTTCTAATTGTATTAAATGAAGATTTTAGTTTGGTGGGTATATAAACTAAAGATGCTTCTTTTCTCGTAAATGCTGATTTTGTAGTATCATAATAACAAGCGATTAATAACTTAAAGTTCTAAAACTTTAAACCGGTCACGACCCTAACTAAAGATAAATATTTATATTTTAACAGATTTTCAATCCATTAACATGATATTAACTATACTAATATTTATCTTACCTTCCGTCAAAAGGGTTAGAGTGCTAACTTGGCTATAATTGATAAGATTGACGTGGATACAACTCAAATATATAATTAGAAACGTATTTGTAGAAGTTATATCTTCACTTTATCTAAATTAGAAGCCTTTTACAATCTTTCGATTACGATACAAACGTAAAATCCAATAGATGAAAACTTTGTTCAATTGAATAAAAGGTTGAATTAACAGATAAGAAATTTGAATTGGAGTATTAATATAGTTCGAATTAACTGGTAAGGTATTAATTTAATAATCTTTATATATGGGTTTTTTTCAGAAATAAAACCGACCTATCGTTACAAATCTGATTTTTTATAATAATTATCAAAGGAATTGATAAAAGGATTAGTTCAAAATTACTATAAACCTGATCTATTAAACCTCCATTAAGTGTAAAAGAATTACTCGAAGCGTTCTAATTTTAGAGGTTTACAGTATAATAATCAGCTGTCATACAGTTATATTATGGATATTATTATATATTACTATAGTTAGTATACGTTAGAACCACCTTGTAAGTTATAAGGTAGTGCATCACGCTGCAAGGTGCACTCCTACAGAGTGCATGATAACGTGTAACGCTGTAGGTTGCACTATTGCAGAGTCCATTATGCGTGGCGCGGTTTAGAAGAGACGTTTGCAGAGTATATAGTAAAATGCCACGCTTTGGGTAAGAGCTTATAAGCTTTCACCTAAAGCGTACACTCTCTGAATGCTTTCCCTACCTTTTACATCTTATATTACTATTACAATTCAATATCAATCTTCATGATTACTCTTTTATCGTTATCTTTACGGGTAAGTATTAGACGTTTTTTTTACTGATTAATAGTCGATTCGGTTGACTATAGATAGCTTAGGAAAAAAGAGTTAAATACAAATTGAATACTTATAGCGAGATGTTATAGCGGTCCTAACTATTTGTGTTCTAATATTACGTTATTATAAGAATTACATGGAAATGTATAAAAACTGTAAAAGCAAAATAACCCTAGAATAATAACTTTAATATGATATTATTAACTCGGTTGATACCCTGTTTACTAAAAGTCACGTTACACTACCATCAACCTAGTTAGAGTTTTAACGTACCCGAGTACTTCTTGGAAAGCGTCATATCACACATTAGGCTATGTAAGCCAAAACCACCAAGTTTCGAAACCCTTTATTAAGATCTATCCAATTTAAATACAGCATTCAAACCACTTATACACTTCGAGAACAGCTAAGACGCAACATCCAAACCGTTCACAAACCTCCAAAGCGGTTAAGACAAAGCAACCAAAACGCTTACAAACTTCGAAAATAGCTAGAAAACAACTTTTAGGACGCCCCCACAACTACCTACACCCCAAAAGCAACAATCAAATCGCTAACCAAGCGATACAAGGGCGAAATATAACGTTTAGCACGGCCTCCAAACCTCGCACACCACCCCAAATCACACATATACACCTTTCCACATTCCCTTTCCCCCTCTCCTATTACCCTATTCGCCTTTCTTCGCTCGTCTTACACCGCTTATTTGAATTCATTAATTGCTAAGTTTAAGTTTACTAGTCTATTTACTAGTATAACACTTGAAAAGCGTTAAAGGGCTAATTTGGGACGTCTAACTAACTTCTAGTCACGCCTTATATACACTTTATTTGGATTTCAATTGTATTTATAAACGCCAAACGCTTCAATTTGACCGATTCATTACACCTCATTTATTCTTTATTTACACATTGTACGTTTTCGTTTTGATCATTTGGATTGATTATCCTTATTTATTGTATTTTGAATGCACACAAATCTCATACACGCACAAACCAGCCTCCCAACCGCTCTAGTACACTCCGCACTCTCACAACCATGGCTCTACCAGTAACAGACCTAACAAATGCCAACGACTGAATAGACTATCTATTCACAAACAAGTCGTTTTGAAGTAGCATCTTTAAGCACTTGGACCTCAACTTGTGAGACAGTAGAATCGAAGCTCCAGTAGAGAATTTGGATCCTTTTGCGGAAAACACATATATTATAAACATAATTTTAAAACATTGCAATGAAGACATTAAATGACGCGATTCATTTGATGATTTTCAGAATTACTTTTAAGGGTGGACGTTGGAAATGTAGCGTATGGTAGATACATCAATTTTTAGGGTATTACGCACATAGTTACGAGACAGATAAATTTATATACCTAGTGGTTTATATAGTCGTATTGCGGAAACACTATTTGTTACGTGCCAACTTTTCGAAGTATCGTATTGGGAAAGTGAAAAGAAACGGGTTTCCCACCTCCGTTTTCAAAAGGGAATAAGGTCGAAGGAGTCTTCATACACTTATCAAACAGTATCGTACAGCCTAACCGGTACTCGAATTCCTCAAGAGAAGGAATGTCTGGATAAATAGTCCAGGCTGTATCTTTAAGGGAAAGAAGGGCCAGATACTCTATCTAAGCTGCGCCTTCGGGAGGAGGAAGACCTGGATACGATATCAGGCACTCGACTTAAGGAAATGGAGGAACTAAAGGTATTGTTAGAGGTGTAGCTTAAAAAGAAGGATAGTCCAGATACGAAATCTAGCACTTAGCTTCAGTAAAAGGAGGGATTGAAGTCATTATTGGAAGCGCAGATTGAAAAAGAGGACGGTACAGATGCGAAATCCAGCACTTAGATTTAGCAAAAGGGGGGACTAGAAGCATTATTGGAAGCGCAGATTTAGGAGGAGGAAGGTCTAAATACGAAATACGACACTCGGCTTTAATTAAAGAAAGAGCCGGATACGCCATTCGGGACGTAGCCTTAGAAGAAAAAAGGCCCTATTTAAGGGAAAGAGGGATCTGTTACGTTATTTGGACTATAGCTCCGAGAAAAGAAAGGTTCCCTTTAGGGGAAATAGGAGCCGGATAAACTTTTTAAACCGTGGTATTAAGAGAAGAAAGAGTTCAAACCATTATTAGAGGTACACATTTAAATCAAGAAAAAGCTATATACTTTATTTGGGCTGTACTTTTTAAAGAACGAAGGAAAAAATATGGTATTAACAACTCAAATTGAACATAATAGAGTAGCTTTATGGAAGGAAAATCTGGATACGAAATTTAAGCTGTAACTTTAAAAAGAGGAATGGCCAAATTATTTATATATAATTGGACCTTAATAAAGGAAATGACCGCTTTAGTAATCCATTGTCATGACCCAGACAGCGGTTGGGTCAAGAAACGGGCCAGTATGTAACTATGTCACTGAGAAGCTTGAAGTCTAACACATCAAGCGGAGAAAATCTCTTACGTCAGCTACGATGACTAAACAAAGTCACGTGATAGATCATGAAGGATCATAGCGATCCAAAATGATCTAGAGAACGGAGAATCATAGCGATTTAGTATGATCCAACCCAGGACAGTACTGAAAACGGTATGAAGGATAAAGAATATAAGGATACAGTCAGTACCACATAGATAGTATTTCCTTCATAGCTCTTAGTTGTCAATCCAAGTATTCAGTCTCAGTATATTTTGAATAGCCTTATGGCTTTTGATCATTACTTGCACGGTTGCGATATTATTCACTCAGCACTTCTGCTACCTTCTTGATAATATAAACCCTCAAACACCTTCTATATACTCACGGGTATTTAGTGTGATCATCACGTCCGTCCCTTAACTTTAAGAAAAGAAAGAGCTGTAATAGCGCTTCGAAACGAAACCTGAAACCCAAAATATGCTATAATAATATCCTAGGCCTTAGCTGCCAGAAAGAAATAGCCGCTTTAAATATCGCGTTCAAAACGCCCTTACGGTATACGGCTACAAAAAACAACTTAGAAATGCTCCCTTCAACGCAAAAAGCTTCAAGTATCGTATTAAAAGCGCTTCTACAAAAATAAGACGCATAGGAATATATATTAACACCGCTCCTACCTACGTAAAACGCTTTGGATTATGTATTTTGAACGTAGGCAGTGCTTTTGATAGCTGCCACTATTAATAACGTAACAAAAAAGATTACGTAACCCAAACCGCAATACCTGTACAATACTAATTAAAAAAAAAGGAAGAAAAGTTTTACTTGAACCAACACCATATACTATTATCGCTACTAAACGACTAATTGAAATCTCGAACAAATTATACTATTACTATTGAATTATAGATACGAACCGTAATACAAATTGTACTTTTATTACTGGATTATGGATATAGACTACACTAAAGAAAAAAAGATTGCCTATGTATATATTATTATATATTACTATAGTTAGTATACGTAGAAACCACCCTATGAGTTATAGAGCAGTGCATTACGCTGTAAGGTCCACTCCTGTAGAATGCATGATAACGTGTTATAATGAAGGTTACACTTTTGCAGAGTGCATGATAACGTGTCATGCTGCAGGTTACACTCATTCAGAGTGCATCATGCATGGCGCGGTCTAAAGGGGACGTTTGCAGAGTATATGGTAGATTGTTACGCTCTAGGTAAGAGCTTATAAACTCTCACCTAAGGCGTACACTCTCTGAATTCTTCTTCTTCCTTCTGAATCTTATCTTAATACTACAATTCAATAACAATCTTTACAATTACTCTTCTACTACATTAAGATATAGAGACCTTACCGACATATGGTGATGTGGGAAACCCTTAATATCGTTACCAGATAACTAGAGATTCCATATATTCTGATGGTAATTTATATGAACTTTTAAAGCCTATTAGAATATTTTTCGAAACTCAGAACGAATAATAAAACACACCTTATAGTGGATGCAATAATACTCCAAAAAGACTATAAAGATAAATGGATTAAAGAGTTTAAAAGTATTGCCAGACAAATAATTCAAATAATATAATAACGAAATCGACGCTAAACAAGGCTCTTAAAAAGTTTATAAATAGCAATCAGTTAAACATACGCATCGAGAGCTACATTGAAAAGCTACTTGACAAAATCAAGTTATGTGTTAGCAATCAATGACGGAAGCAGAGGTACCCTGGCAAACTGGAAGCCTATTAGGATAATAAAGCCGAGAATTTAATTTACTGATACGGTCAAGTTGGAAGTTTTTATAGGGAATAAAGCTGGCGACTTGATTGGCTGATATGGTTAAATTAGAGATCTATATAAGTCTGTAGTAAAACATTGATTCGTGGGAATTGAAAAAAATAGAATTCGGAATTATGGGGAAATTAAGGTTCATTTGGCCACAGAATTGATAGGGGTTTGGCGAGTTAAATAGGAGGTAATCAGTGGTTACTAGAAGTAATTATTGAACTACTCTAACATACACGCACAAAATAAAAATCCTCCAGTATTATAATAATACTAATTGTAACTTAGTTGGAAAACTTCATTAACAAACAAGTTAATTGTATTAACTACAAATTAAGTGTATTATTTTGTAGGTTTATTATAAAGTCAAGTACAGTATACACTTATTTTACACTAGGGTATGGGCCAAGCCATTGGCCATACAAATTAATATATAGACTAGCTAGCAGTTTGCCAAACCTAGAATAATGCATCCATCACTTGACCACGTAATACTACTGTTACTTCAAACGATTCGAATTGATAATGTTGTAACGTCTAAATGCCTATTATTTGCTAGGCTTATGAATAATAAGTTGTTTTATATAAATATTGCATAAGTAATATTTTGTTGTGAAAAGCATGATAGAGTTCGTTGTAATATAATGGTAATATATAAAGGTATTGGTATAACACTTAATTGCAATAGTAATATATTAATTGTATTGTAGATAATTCAATTTGTTGCACATACGGAGTTTCGGCTTATATAAATTAGGATGTAAGTAGGTTAACGACTTTCTTAACTTGAAACTTTACATTGACTATTTGACTAATATAATACCCCTTGGTATTTCGAATACTATTCAAATCAATATACATTATAATGTTTCAAAGCTTATCTATATGAATAAGTGATTGACAGTGACTTTACTACAAGTACTTTAAGTAAAAGAAAGAGCTAATTCTGGGTAAATTTCGTGATTACGTAACATAGTATAAAGATTTTCCCCAAAGGTCTTAAAAACTGCATGAGTGTTTGCAGAAGCAATTTATGAATATTTACAAATTTCATAAATTGTTGTAGTAGTTAAGAGGTGGTTACAGTATTATCAGTCTATTGTCGTATATTGATTCAACTCATATCAAAGAAAGCATCTGAATTAACTTTGATAAAGTCGTAAAATTGTCAAGAAGGAACACCTCAATTCTCAATTTCTTTTATATAAAAAGATCAAAATCGCTTAAGTTCCCTCTATTTCACTACAAATAAGTTAATCGAAAACTTATAACAAAAATTCAAGTTACACCAAATTACTAAATCTCAAGTTCTACATGTCAATTAAAACATATATTAAATCGTAAAAATATTAGTCGAAAGCCTAACGATAAATTTAGTAAAAATATTGAAATAATTTTATCGATAATGATTATAACATAAATATATACTTGAAGAAAATCAATAAAAACTAAACTAAGGAAATACTTAACGAATTATGTTGGTTGATATATCCTCGATTTAAATCACGATGGTTTAAACTACGGCATTCGAGCTTTTTAATATTTTTACGAATGATCTTTCACGAATAATCGATTAACATATCAATATAAATATGAAAAACAATTAAAATGAGACCAAGTACAAAAGCCCTTAAATAAAACATCTTCATTTTCAAAAAAAATAAGGCTAATCTACTGAATATTCTTTTTCAGACATTGATTAATGGAAAATTGCCCTTGAGATTCTTATAGTGAGTAGAATTATTTCACTTACAATAATTAACACCCTTATATACTCTTTGAAGCTTTAACTCATAACTTTCACATGAATAAAATCCTTGATTCTCAAATCTTAAGCATTTTTTTCTTACAATATAGATATAAGGAGCTTATAAATATCTTGATCAACATAGTTACAAAGAAAATAAGTGCTAAATACGCATTCTGAAAAAGATAAGTATGCGAAACAAACGTAATTAACGCATCTCAAGGAATTTATATTGATTTAATCGAATACTTAGTTTGGATTTATTGTTATCGTAGTAATGCTTCGATCGCGTATAGATTTGAAGATACGATCATGCAAAACCATGAAAACTTTCTAAATCGTTGTCATAAAATGGATACGTTTATACGTACGAATTAAGCATACGTTTTATCGTAGGACTTTACTCTTTTAGACGAATTGTTATGTGATATTTTTACTACTGCAATTTACAAGAATTGATAGCAAACACTAATAGATCTTGCAAATAGTATTACGATTTTCCATACCAATTAATTCAGATAATGAACGTTAACTACAAACTCTATATAGATTTTGGCCAAGTTTGAGTAAATAAAAAAGAAAAACAGAAAATCCTATAATTTCATTAATATTGGAATAATTTTTTTTCTTAACATTTTTCAACCAATGAAGGTTAAAGCATAAAAACCCCACCTACATATTACAGAAATCATTTTAGGCTAAATGAAAGATTATCATTTAACTTTTTAAATAAAACCTTGAATTTATTGCGAAATTTATAACAAAATAAATAGTTACTTTAAGTACGAAGGACGACTTATATAATAAAATATGAATTAAGCTAAAAAGCACTAAACAATGGTAGTAATTAAGAAAAGAGAAAACATCTATAAATATTTCAAATTAAATATATAATTATTGATATTTTATCAAAAAATGGATACCGAAAATCAATACCAAAGAATGTATACTATGTGTTATTAGGCCTTTATCATTGTAACGTAGTCGATTCGAATCACTGTAGTCGAAGTAACTGTTGTTGCTCTGATATTGTTGATTGATATGTGAGTTCTAAGTTTGGCAGACCGCTAGCCGGTCTGCACACTAATTTGTATGGCTATACTCTTTGGCCTATGCCCCACTTTGAAGTAGGAACCTACTGCATTGTACTTGTAGTGCAGTGTATTTAAATCCTATAAACTGCAGTCAATTTGTAGTACATACAATTAACTTTACTACAAGTAAAGTTAAATTAACTGTACCGTATTTGACTGTTATTCCAACACTGGCGGCTTTTTGTTTTGTGCCTGTACGCCAGCATAGCCTGCCATCAATTGGTGGCAACCTCTGAAATCCCCAGATCCATGAGCCAACAACAGGACCAAACCCTGTCAATTCCGATTAATCTATACTAGAAATAACCTTAATTACGGCCCCTTATAACTCTTTTACTCCACCCTTCTGAGGCCTTCGTTTCTCAAATCCCGTGCACAGATCCTTCGCTACAAACCTACATAAATTAAATACGCCACTATTTATATAAATTTTGTCAGTCATTTAAACTACTGCTATCACCACTATTTCCCTGGCGATTTTCCAATTTGATAGGGAAACCTTATTTCTTTACGTTACATACTAGGCGATCCACGTATCCCTCGATTCGTATAGTGAACGTATTACTACCCACCAACTTTGCAGGGCGTCATTGGGCATAGCTTTAATTATAGAATTGGCAGGGTTATCTTTGCCATTAATTTACCGGAACTTATCGATTTCCTGGGCTTCATATACCTCCCTTAACGCTATTACGTTTATTATTAAACGTTTTTTATTTATCATGCTTAGTTTTGATAGGTATTCGTAAAGGCTTCGGAAGTCAGCATATACCATTATAGGTATCAGTAACAGACCTTATTATTTGAAAACAATCTTTAATATATCGTTAGTTACAATATCAATGTCAAAGCCTACTATTATGCTATAAACTTCTGAAGCTAACAAACTCCGAGTTATAAGCTCACACTTGACAAATATTTAATGTATAAAATTTCCAGTTTTCGTAAACTACCCTCTAAATCTATCTTAGTTAACGAACATTATTAGGAAGCTGATTTACGATGTAAGTTTAATATTATTAGCAAATAACACGTCTGCAAGGATTATTAGCTTCGCCTTCATCAAATTTATAGAAATTATATTAATTTATATTTTCATATAATCCATTTGCTACTAAATCCTCTTTTTTAACTTATCCAAGTCTTCGTCCTACGAGTCCTGTACTTATACCGTAGTAGAAAGGTCGTATGATACTTTGTGTTAACACAACGTGACGATGTAAACCATACGGGCTCTTTGCTTTAGGTATTTTTATACCCTTACCTCATCAGCCTTATCGATAATTTTCAAACTCATAGCTTGCCCTTTTTAATGTAGGTTAATGTAATTGTCTTTTTTAGCTTTAACACTATGGATACGAATTGACGATCCGTTAGAGTCAAGTTGTATGTTTTTAGCTAAGGCTTTAACTTACTTGCACTTTGAAAGGTCTAAGTTTTCGATAATATATTGTTTAGCCGCTACGAATTAAACATCGCGGAAGAAAAATATATAGTTCATTTGTATACCTATGATACCAAATTTTTTACCCTTTATAATTAACAAGCACAGGTTAAATGTTAAAGTCTTTATATCTAGTCTGTTTTTAAAGTATACCTAATACGATAAAAACCAGTAAACGCTAGCTTCGGCTAGTACGTATGAAGGCTTAATATAGTATATTATCGTATTAGTCGGAAACTTATCCTTTAGGTTTTATAGTAGTTTTAATAATATAATTTGTTGAAAATCGGTGGCGGATTATGTATACGTTTACGTGATATCTCGGCTATTTATTGCAAACTAACCCTTTATGCTAATAGTCAAACTGGTAGTAATAACGATGATTGAACGGTTGCTAATCTTTTGGATTGTAAACAATTAAGTAAGGATTCAGTCCTTACCTTTATTACCGTATCCTTAGGTGATTAGCTTTGACCTTTCGTACGGCTAGTTCGTAATTTTACCTTTCACCTCGTAAATTATCCTCGACTTAAAAATAGTGATATTTTAGCCGTTAAAATGCGTTAACGGCATAAATTATATAACCCCTCGTAATAGGAAGCCGTTTATGTTCATTTAATTCCTTTTCTTAAAAAGCTTACTCAATATGTTAATAATACCTTCGATACGTAGCTTAAGGGCAAATTTTCCGTTAGACTTCTCCTTTTAAAACACCTATGCCGTTATATATACCCTACCAGGCCTGTAATATCTATATTTCTCCTTTTTAATATATATCATCCTCTTAGGTGGTTTTTCACGCCGTTGGCGTTTTATCGTCTTATTGGCGGTCGGTTCAGAAAGATTATATTAAATAATTCACTCGGCTCGAAGGTCATCGACGTTTGAATCTTTATTAAACTTAAAGGGTCTTTTATATAGCTTAATTTGTATAACTCGAAAATTCATAGGGCCGTTAATAATTTTAACTTACGTTTAAGTTGGTAATACTTAAAATCTTATACGGTTAATCCTATTTACTTAATTTACGTTACTCAAAGACTTTACTTTAAAGGGTGAGTAAAAACACGTTTGTTATCAAAGGTTTGTTTCTGATGTTAAGGGTATTATTAATCTAGCGGCGTGCCGATTCCTTTTTTAATTCCTTTAGTACTTTTCTATATGCTATAACATGTTTTTGGGTGTTTAACGAGGGTAGAGACTCGGCTGTTATTCGCAGATAAGCTCCAAATACTAGTAAAGTTAATACAGGTCCGTTAGAGCTAATAGTATCGTTAAAACATTTTACCGCTATTTAAAGCTATGCTTTTTAACTTTTAAAGTTTCAGATTTTCAATATAAGGATATCGTAGACCTTTCGTAAAAGTACGTATATTTTTTTGACCTTCTTAATACACTAATAAGCTTTTACAAAGACTTATTTATAATAAATCCCATTAAACTTTATATTAACTTAAAACTTCATTATAGTAAATTCAACGCCGGTATCGTAAACTAATACTTATGGTGAACTAATGTACGTATTAATTTATAAAATACGTAATACTTCCTATATTTCTTTCGCTATAATGGTTTTAAAGAACTTAATGCCATAAAAAGCTATAGCGAAGTCCACGACATATAATACTAGCTTGCCGTTTAGATAAAATACGTTTATGAAGATCTTCAAGTTAAAGTCTTAATCTTTTTAAACGTAAACTTAAACTTTAAAAGGGCTTGTGAGTATATTTGGCAGTGTTAACAAAGGCGTTTTACTACCTTTAGTACTAGTAAATCCATATATTCGTTACCAATTACCTTTAAAACCTTATAAAATCTGTTGGTTGCCGGGTAATTAAACCTATGATGTAATTAACAAAATTCTGCTTTTATCAAGTTCAATACCACTACCTCTGGTTTTTAAAAATAAAACTAAAGATAACCTCACTTAAGGTTAAGTAAAAAGCTTTTACCAGCCTTAACATATATCAACTTATTAGTCAGAGTATCAATGTTAACACCGAGGTTTTTTATATCTTTAAGGTAAAAAAAAAAGGGGGTAATGGATTCCAAAATGTGAAAAACAATAAGGCTAACAATAGTCTTTACTATTGTCGATCCCAGAAAAAATATCTCTTTCCTAAGGCCAAAGCCAACTTTAGCCTTGCTAATATTCGCGTAGTCAAATTCCATAATAGTATTAATATCCCTTCGCAATACGATATATTACGAATAGACTTTTATTAAGTACTGTGCTACCCCTGTATCTGGCATAATCCCCTAAAAGATTTACTTTTCGTACCAGTTTTAAATAGTAAAGAGGTAAGTAAGGCCAGAGTTTATATTGTTATGATGGCGGTAAGGTTTTTCACCCATAAAGCAGTATAGAAATACGTGGTAAGCTAGTTACTTACGTAGCTTTCGGGCCAATATTAGTATTAGTGCTGGTATTTTTGTGCTAGCCGATAACCTTCGGTTTATTCTCCTCCTCCTTAACTTAACTTCTTTTAAATTACATAACACGCTTTATATAATCCCTTTATAAGGTAAAAGGGTACTACGTGTAATACATTACCTGTGTACGTCACGCTCGGCAACGGTATAACGTATTAACTAATAACCCTATTTGCCGTAAATCCAACATCTTTTAGCGTTTAAGTTAAACTTGCTTAGACAACTTAAAAACCTTAAATAGGGTGAATACTTTTCTTTGTAAATAAAGGTATAAACCCTTTATTAACCGTACTTGCTGGGTCGTTCATACCGTCGATCAATGTAATACGAATTGGAAAGATATTCTTCGTTTCTAAATTCCAAAGCTTATAAGTACATACCGGTCGAGCCGGAAACTCGAGTAGTCACGGTCGCCAATAAGGAACGTAATTAGCTAAAAAAAACCCTTTCGTAGGTAGTATCAAGGTATTGCAAGGCATATTCTAACTTTTTGTAACCCGTAACTGTTTGCTGGACTTATTAACGCAAAGTAAATTCGCTAACTACCACGTTTTCTATTACCTGTTGGAAAAGAATTGGTCTATTAAGCATCTAATTTAAAAGGTCTTTTTTATTTTCCGACCTTTTCTTATAATCCAACATGTAAGACCACTTGATAATATTATAATCCGTATAATACTGGTCAATATTAATACAGTATATGAAGTAACCCTTTATACCATTGTAAATTTCGTGGAAAGAAGTATAATTCGTTAGGTATAGAAGGTAATAGTCCTTAACTTAGCCAGTAAAAATACTAGGAAACAATGAGTAAAAACCTGGTAATTCAACTTTCACCAAACGTCAGATGTTAAAAAATAGGCGTAGCTTAAAGTCAAGAAGATTATACGGCTTACTGTTATACGTTTTTTTATCTTCCCATATCTTAACGAACGTAATAATTACCATATAGTCCGTATTCTTTATAAAGACGTATCGAGGAGAAAATGTAATGTACTGGTCGTAAAAAACTTTTTCGCGTGGCTGTAGGAAAGACTAATGTTATTACTAGTGCTAATGGGTAGGATAATTACCTTTGGCTAAGTTTAGAAGGAAAAAGCTAATAGTTTTGTCCACAGTAGGCTCGCATATAAAGCCGGTCCTTTTTTAATTTGGCTGCTAAAACTGGACTTATTAAGAAACCCGGGGAAAGCGGGCCTAGGGATTTCCATTTCGAAAGGCTTAGCGATAATCTTTTTGGTATTAAGGGTTTCGGCGAGTTTCTTATTTAATAGACCGATAAATCTAAGGACTTACGAGGTATAGGTCGATTAATTCCTCACATCCACCTATTTAATCTTGGGAAGGTCTTTACAAACGTGTATATGGTCTTTATAGGTTACTATTACCAGTAGAATCATTACCTGTAACTTAGGTTTATTAAGGGTCTTTATCCGTAACGCATTTGTAAAGTATTTCAACTAAGCTAACCTCCTTTCCTTTTTTCGTATAAATTTCGATACTTCGATCCAGCAGATTATTCGTTAACCTCAGTTTTATTTGCCTTTCTATCCTTTTCCATATATCTAGGTCACAGTCTCGAAACTATTCTTGAAAATTATCGAGGGCTACAAATCTATAGCTGGTTCCATCAGTGGTTATGTCGAGGATAAAGTAACCGATTGCGTTGGTCAGATACTTTAGAGTAAAGTTTTTAGTAGCTTTAGTAAACCAAAGATATTCATCGTAGTATTTTTCGAAGATAACGCCGTGGTTTTTAATTACCTTCTTTCGTTTAAGGTTGTTAACGGTATTGATTCCAGTACGTTCTAAAGTTATCGTGGCGTTTTGGCTGGTGTAAGGCTTGCTATTAATGGACTTGACGATCTGAAAGCATGGGGACTTGACGTTTTAGCGTGGAGTTACGCAACGTGGATTTTTTAGCGTAACGTGGTAATTTTCGCTCAAAACAACGAACTTGACGATTAAATTAAGGTAAAAAGAGTAAAAAAGAATGAAATATAGGCAGAGGTTTAGTATAAGTAATACGGTCGAAAGTCGTTAGTAGTGGTAAAGATTATAGTTATTCAGCGTAAGAATTTAGTCGTTTTTCTTACGATTTACAGTAGTAGTACCTATAGTAGCAATTGACTTAACTATTTGCCAACTTATTGTTTAAGACTTTTAGCGTTCAATCTTAATGCCTTTAAGAAAAATTAATAAAGATTTCTTAATGTTTTCGAATAATGATATCATCGCTTACTTATAAACTTCCGCAAACAACTGCACAGCCTATAAGTCCTCCCTACTTACTGCCGTGAACAACTGCACAACGTATAGAGGCCCTTCGCAAAAACCTTTCCTCTAATTTGCCTAATAAAGTGTAACCGGAAATTAGCTTTCTTCTTTTACTTAGCTAATCTGTACTTAACCTAATAAGCACTGATTAGTGTTGGTAGGCCTTTATCGTTGCAACGTAGTCGATTCGAATCACTATAGTCGAAGTAACTAGTGTTGCACTGATATTGTTGATTAATGTGTGAGTTCTAAGTTTGGCAGACCCCTAGCCGGTCTACACACTAATTTGTATGGCCAAACGCTTTGGCTTATGCCCCACTTTGAAGTGGGTACTTACTGCACTTCACTTGCAGTGCAGTGTATTCAAATCCCACAAACTGCAGTCAATTTGCAGTACGTACAATCAACTTTACTGCAAGTAAAGTTGACTTGACTGTACTGCACTTGACTGCTATTCCAACACTATGCGAGCAGGTTTCAATCATAGTTACAGGTGTTCATGAGTTTAAATACGTACAATAACACATATATACCACATATAACAGCTTTTTTAACCAATTACAACATTAAAATACAACTATGATAATACACATGCAAAACTTGATTAATAAATTATCCGAAGTTATCAATTTATATAACTAAGATAATAAAAACCTTTCAATTACGTATTCCATCAACCGTAAATACTGTAGATGTTGATAGGCCTTGCCGATGATAGGTCTTTAGATGTTGCAACGTTGTCGATTCGAATCGTGGTCAAAGTAACAGTAGCATTGCGTGGTTAAGTGGTGGATGTATTGTCCTAGGTTGGGTAGACCGCTAGCCGATCTGTACATTAATTTGTATGGCCAATTGCTTGCCCCGTGCCCTAGTTTCAATCGGGCACTCCATAATCAACTTGCTTGCAGTTAGTATAGTCAATTTACAGTTAATACAGTTGACTTGACTGTACTACAATTAACCTGCTAGAAATAGCAGTTAATACTGTTTCAATACTGACTGCTTTTTGTTTTGTACACGCATGCTAGTGTGGCTGAGAACTTATTCGTGGTAACCTCTGTATTACCTCCTCGTCCACCGGCCAGACCCCTGTCAATTCCACACCTAAATTGACTCCAATTACTTCATTTTACCCCATATTTCCGGGTTCCGACTTCATCAACTCCCGTACACAAGTCTTTCACCATAGACTTGTGCGCACCTCAAACTCAACCGTGCTACTCAATCAATAGACTCAACCGTGTCAGTTAATTAAGTCAACCATACCAATCAAACAAGTTGCCGGCTTTGATTTCCTAGCAATCTTTCAATTTGCTAAGGTACCCCTGCTTTCCTTCCTATCCTCCGTTACGTGATTTTGGCCCTGTCAAATGAACTTTTTACGTAACGTTTCAATTAACCAACGCCTTTGGAGTGTATATCTCGACCTTAACGGGCTTGTCGGACCTGCCGGCCCTACTGGGTTTGCTAGGATTGCCGGGCCTATTACGCTTATTGCGCCTGTACCTTAGCCTTTTAGAATTGCTGGGCTTGCCGGGCCTGTGGCGCTTGTTGGGCTTGTGGTGCCTTTTGCGCCTATACCTCAGCCTTTTAGACTTGCTGGGCCTGTGACGCCTATTATGCTTGTATTTTAGCCTTTTGAACTTGTTTAAGGGGTAGGTTTTAAGGATTTTGAGGGCTTTAGGCTTTTTTTTGAGGAGGGTTTTCGTTTTTATCTTCAAGAGAGTCTTTGTCTTTATCTTAAGGGGGGGTTTTGTTTTTTATTTCAATGATATTCGGGATAATACTCTAATTGTATCAATTGAAAAATGGGGTTTGCCAATTCTTTTGTAATTTTGTTTGGAATGAAGATCTGTTACTTGCAAACATTCATTTTTAACTTAATCTTAACTTCTTTTTAGATCGTTATCTACATACTATTATGGTTCGACCTATGATGATAAGCCAAGCAGGTGCCAAATGGAGTTTATTATTGAGGTATAGCGGAAGACTAAAAGAGGCTACCGTGGCTCACCGTATAGAATCTATAGGCATAGCCAGTATCCAACCTGTCACGTGCCTTTATACATACCGTATACAGACTGCGCCTGGTCCGCGTCTAGACTAGGCCCAAACTAGGTACTACCTATCCTATTAGGTATATAGTTACGTAACTGATATTTTTTTTCTTTGGATGCTATAAAAGCTATTGCGTCCTGTTAATTAAAGGCAGAACTCGGGCATTACCTGTTCAATATACGGATCGGATGCGAACTAGTAATGCGGCGTTTAACGCGCCGTATAAAGTATCGGCCGATCCGACCCCAAGTCGCCGGCGCTGTATAACGTATCTTGAACATATCGTATAACGTATCAGCCGGTCTAACATTAAGCCGCCGGCATGGTATAACGCGCCTCTTAATCTACCGAATAATACTTTTTTTCCACCACCGATAACGTATAACGTACCCTTTACCGCGCCGTATAATATATCGGCTAATCTAACCCCAAATTACTGGCATCGTATAACACACCTTTAATGTGTCTTCTAACGTATTAACTGGTTTAACCCCCGGCCGCCGGCGCCGTATAACGCGATTTTAACGTATCGTATAACGTATTAGCCGGTTTAACTCTAAGCCATCAGCACCATATAAAGCGTCCGTTAACTTACCCTATAATATATATATTTTTAGCGCCGGTACCGTATAATATACCTTTTAATACGCCGTATAATACTTCGCTTTTACCGCCAATATCGTATTACTCGCTTCGTATAATACGTAGCCCTTGCTAAATATGATTCGTTAATACTTTTAAATACGGATTTTCCGTAACCCTTAATACTTTCTTTCTTTCCATTTTATATCACTGTCTTTACTTCGTTATTTGCCTTTTTCGTAATAATTTCACTATTACTCTTTACGTCTTAATTATAATTTTCGGCCGATATTTAATGACTTTTTCTTCTTGGTTTCGGTTTTATAATTAACAAATATAATAAATCTCATTTAAATCATATCGTCGCTTATGCCCTGGGTAAAAATAATAAGCCGTTTTGTAAAGTACGTTACACTATTATATACGAATACCTTGCCGTTAATTTCTTTTTATAGCCTTTGCATTATAATAAACTTATTCGTCCTTAGTAATAACGAAAATAAAAATAAATTCACCCTTTTATACATGAAAGACGCATATATATCATATATCAACTGGTTTTTTAACTTCTATATTCCTTTCATTTATATCCGAGTTTATCGGGTGTAAAGTTATCGTATATACCGAAAGATTTATAATAAAGTAGACTTATAAATTAAATTCAAAAAAAATCCGACCGCAATTTAACTCCTTTTCGTAATATTTCATTAAAATTAGGTTTCTTACAACTTTAACTGGTTTACACGCCTTTTTACGCTAATCAATTATTACTGTCGAAAATAGTAGTTATATTTTATCCCTTACCCATAAACGATAAGGAAATGTTCTGAGTAATCGGCCCGTTTTTACCTCCGCCTTTTTCAAATTAATTAATTAGTTTGCCCGGTTTCGCAATATTATTTGGGTGTAAAAAATACCTACTGTATCGACTGTATAGGTTGATACCCCTTTTATTATACGTTTCCGTCATCCTTTTCTCCCGGGTCCGTTTTTCTTTAAAGTTTTTCTGTTACCCTTTACGATATCACTTATTTACCCAAAATAGTATTTCCTTGGCTAATCGTAGATTAATGCATAAAGTCTTTATTTCGGCATTTTTAACGTCCGCCGTATACCCTTTCGTAGTTTTAGCATTAGTAATCAAAATAATATAACGACGTAAACTATATTTTTTATAATTAATATAGGTTACAGTCTACAAAGTATAATAAACAATATCTAAAGCCTAATTATATGAGCGCCAATCTCACCAATATTTCATTTATTAACCTTAACTAAAAGCGAAATAATCGAGTTAACCGCGAGCGACCTAAGGATTATGTCCGTGTTCACCGTGTCGCCCGAGCCCAAACTAATATATTATCATTCTTAATAACCTACCTAAAGGGTCGCATTTATCGCCCCGCCCTTCGCCTTACTTTTCGTTAATCGTTATCTTCGGCGTATCCTAACGCTCGTCCTTCCTAACGTTATTCGTTATCCTCGGCATCGCTCCATGCCCACCACGCCTTTTACTAGCTTCCTTCGTCGGCGCCTACCAGCACCCACTATACCCCTCATCATCCTCCCCTACCAACGTGTCCCAGTATCCGAATTTAATTATAATAAAACCCCTAATATTAGTAACGTCGTTATTCGCTATATCTTAATGAAAAAAATAATAATAAATGGGTGGATTTTCGGTAAATCGTAATAAAATCCGCTTTAAGGTCGGATACTTATCCGAAAAAGTCTGGTAATATATACCCAGCTTTATTTATCATATTATAATATGACTAGTATTAAATGTTCCCCTTTTTTTTTAAATACTGTATTATTTTGAAGGTGTAAACAGCTCGCCCTATATAAGTTATTTAACGTAAACTCGACGTCGACGTCAAAATACTAGACCATTATAAACACGAATATCCCCCTATTTCACTTTGAATTTACCTGAAATTAAAATATATTCGTAATTTTTCAGCAATTTCTACTTCGGTTCATTATAACCCTTTTATTGAACTAATATAAAATCAACCCCTTGCCGCCCTGTTTTTATCGTAAGGATTCCTTACATTTCAAATTCCTCGTATATACCTTTGCCTATATCGTTAACGACCTAAACTGGATTTGTTAAAGTATCGGATGAAGCTTACGAGAAAAAAGGGTTTAAAGCCGCCCGTTTAACCAAGTTTACGTAGAATACATTGTATTTACACAAAATATCCAAAATAACATTAAACGGATTCAAAACGTTGACGACCCGGTATTAATTATGAATTTAATTAAACTTTTTATGAGCACGATCAATTTTGATATTTCGTAAGTTAAGCTATACCTATTTTTTCCCTTTATATCGTTTCATCGAACTTCGACGACGGTTTACCGCCGTCTTTATTTATTATTGAATATATATTATCGCCGCCTAAACTAATTTTGTACCCTTTTGTAAATATACCAAAAATGTCACGTCTTGTCTCGCCGAATTAATTAATGACTTTATATACCCGTTTACTTTCAAAAAAAGTGATATTTTATACTTTTTTACCAAAAATTTAACGTTTAACCCAGTAATCATCGACTCGCGATTATTTAATATAAATTAATAAACGGGTAAATGTAAAACCTAATCGTATTACGAAAAAACGAAGACGATACGTAAATACTTTTCAAATTTTCAATTTACATGTTTAATACCGTTATCTATTCATAAATAGTATGTCATAAATGAAAAAAAATCAATTTTAATGGAAAATTTTAAATTTATCCAAAATACGTTTATCTAATTTAAGCCGCGATTATTATTAAGAAAAGCCGAAAATACATAAAATTTACATTATATATCCCGAAAAAAATCCGTATATGTATCGACAACTATAAACTACATAACCTTAAATCATAAAAATTGAAAAAGGCGATCTGTAATCATTGATAAATATCGAAAGCCATCCTGAATAGCCGGCAGATCGATTATAAAGTCGACGGAAATATATAAATAATACCGATTTAAAATGGGAAGGGGTTAAAAGAGGCCTTATTGTAAGGTACAACGAGGTTTCATCCCGTTATATTACGTATATATTCGACATAAACGTCGAATATCTACGACTATCCCCTTTGAATATTTATCTAGTTATAAAACGCGAAATAAAATGGTTTTACCTGTATAACCTATAATATACGAATTGTAAATTTATTATGAAATTTTCGTCGATAATGATTTTCAATTCGGTAATTACAAACGGTCCCAGTAACGTAATATTCCCCGCGAATTAATCCCGTAATCCGAAATTTACACCAATTATCTGGCTTTAAATAAAAGGCGTTTAACGCCTTCGAAAACCACTAATCAAAGAACCTTATATAATGGTTCATTCGTCACTCTTTAATTCCACAATTCCGTTAAGGTACCCGAGCCGAAAATAAAACGACTATTTGATGTTAACGAGGTTAATAGGCCAAACTAGGGTCGGGTCCGGGACGGTGTTATCGGTTTCGACGTATTAAAATCCCCAGATGTTATTTCTAATAACGACCTGAACGCGAACAGAAATCGGTGTAGTCCCACTTTCGATAACCCTTCGAAAACTTTCGACCTACTTTTAAAATGTATATCTTTGTAATTAAACAATTGAACCTCTGGTTTAACAAATCTATCTGTATAATCCGCCGCGTTTTAGGTTCTCTTGATATATAAGTTTATTATTACCACGTTTAATATAATAATAAAAATAAACTGAAAAACTTACGTACGACGTTTTTTAATTTCGAGTTTATCTTATAATTCACGGGTTAACGTATGCGGACGAGCACCTCAAGTGACGGGCCTATACTATAATTGGTATTCAAAAGCAAAAGGACTTTGACATATTTAGCCTAATGTTTTGAAATTGAACGAGGTAAAAAATATTTTAATTCTTTATAATCCGTTTGGATCGTAAACGGGATACGAATACTACGTAATTAGAAAAACCAACTCTTTTTAATAAAATATTACCGCTAAAATCTTTTTATCGTAAACGATATAATTTTGTTTCGTATGTGTTAATTGTACGGAATAATAAGCTATTATTATTAAAATGCTATTTAATCTCTTTACAATAAGTACCCCTTTAACGTCGTTCCCGAGCAGTTGGTTTTCACTACCGTTGAACGATTTAGATCATAATATGCTAAAATCGGGGCCGTAATAAAGGTATGCTTCGAGGTTTAAAATGTATAATTCTTTCATTTTATTAAAGTTTAACGAATTCCTCACTTTATTAGTCGAATAAAAGAATCCCTCAACTCGGAGAAATTCTTAAGAAAATTATAGTAAAATTTAAGAAAACCTTAAAAACTTCGAACATTTTGAATGGTACGTAATAACTCCTATTCGTATATTATTCGGACTTCTTCGGGGTCGACCCAAATACTTACCCTAACCGTTCTTATAAAACCTAGGTATTTTATTATTCCAATTACGAAGCTATACTTTTTTGAATTTAAAATCTGTTCCGTATTACGAAGACATTCTAAAACTACGCGAACTTTCAGAAAATTATTTTATTTGGTATAGAAAAATCTCGAAAGGTTGTTTAAGTAAATTATAACAAAACGATTCATAATATTTGCTATCATATAATTAATATATCGTTAAAACGTTGTCGGCGTTTCCGTTAGCTTAAAAGAGGTAACTAACTATTGAAATAATACGAACTACGCATAAAACTCCGTCAATTTTTCCTATTCGAATATAACCCGAATATAGTGAAAAGCCGTTCGAATATTTAACTTCGTAAATTATGTTGACTTCAACAATACACGTAAGGTCTTTTTAATTAAAGGCAAGGGAAAATGATTTTAGTCGGTAATTTTATTTATTATTCGGTAATCGATATGAAACCGTTATTCCCCCCCCTCGGTTTAAAAATAAATAATACCGGTATTATAGCCTATGAAAGGTTTACCCGAATCCATCCCTTGTTTATTCATATCGTAACCTATAGTTAAAATTTAAAACATTAATTTCGTAATATCCAATATGATAGCCCGTAAAATATTTTAGTAAATTTTTTTTATTAGGTTTAATGTAAATATAATAATTCAGTTTACCCTTATATACGAGTAAGGCTATAGCTTTATTCTTATCGAAGAGGAATTGCGAAATTTTTCCAATTTTAATATGAAACGTAATTTATCCTTTTCGTTCTTAATAGTAGTTGTCGCCGTCGTTTATAAGGTTCGTGTTATTTCATAAAAGCTTATAACAAAAGCTAACCAAAATTAATCCCCCGTACATTATACCTTTCGGTACAAACTTTTTACTAAAACAATAAAAACTGATCCTACTTCGCCCCATATATCTCACAACCTAAGTCGTATTATTAACTCGTGAATAACGAAGGCTTTTTAATTATCAATTGTTAAACGACTATCATTAACGTTTAAAATTAGTTGTTGATATCATATTTCATGTATTCTAAAAATTATATCCCGCGTTATTCCAGGATTTATATATGTTAATATCAGGTTCGATTATCTATTAATATTTATACGTAACTTGCCTATTTGGGTAATAAACGTATTTTACTATAATCCTAATATTGTACCGAAATTTTGAAAATATAATAGCCGAATTTACATTGTTTTAAACCGTTATACTAAAACCTAGTTTACAACATATTAAATTCCTTTTTATTCGATTTAATAACTGCATCATCAAGGTTACATAACCCTTAAGCGAAACTATATTTAAATGTTAAGTTTTCCTCATAGCCTTTAATAAGGAACTTTTATTTACTTTTTCGACTTAAACTATATACACCTACATAAAAGGAAATACCGGGAAAAGTTCGTCATTATGTTAATAATAATCCAACGAACCATAATGTACGTAACGTCTCGTAACGAACCTAGCTTAACGTTCCTTTACCGTCGCGAAAGTCGCCTTATATTTTTAGTTTTGAACGCGTATCAAATAAGTTTATTAAAATAACTAGCTGTGATTGCTACAATCTTTTAACAAAAATACTTAAAAGAAGTAAACCCATATTACAAATATATTTTTATCTGGCCGTTAGGTTTATACAGGTACTATCAATTAACCATTAAAACGTCGTTCTAAATTTAATAGCTTGAATTCGTCGGCGAATTAACGGTATTTTTTCAAAGCGATGATATAGTCCACTCGATTGATGTTTATTGTAATGATTTTTTTACGGATACATAACAATACGCGAAAACATAAGTAATTACATTTCATAACCGAAAGCTATTCTAATCCGCCTGTTTAAACTAAAAGATATCTCGAATCTAATAACGAATAGTACCTATAGGTTTTGATCGCTTATACCCAATACTTCTAATTCGACCAATAATTTATCAGCAAAATAAGGGTTGTTAAAAAAAGATTGAAGATATTCAAAAAAAATTGCCTACATTATATATTCCCTCGTATCGGCCAGCTTCGTAATACGTTATAATCGCCTGTTTTATCGCCGCCATATAATGACCCTATACGTAAAAAACATATAACAACCTTTTTCAATTTATTTCTTATTTGTTTTTGATATAAATTCGATTGTCTAACGCGTCGCCGCTCACGTAAAAGTAAATACGTCAAATTGAGGTTAGTTATGCCATTTTCGCCTACATTAAGCCGATAAATAGCCGATACTAGTTATGGCCAATTCGATCTCAAATTGCTAAATCTTAACTACAACCTAAGCAAAGTTAAACGTAAAGTCTATAGTTAAATTCGATTAACTCGATTATTACAATTGTTTTACAACCGACGCGATATAAATTACGGTATCTTACAAACGAAAAATATCGGTCTTAATCAGCCCCGAAAGGGTAGGAAATGTATCTATAAAAGTAGAAAACTAGGTATTAACAGACGGCCAATCGTTCTCAATAACGCGAAAATATAACGTAAAATCATTAACGTTTACTATCTATTCGTCAATTATAAGTGATATTTCTTTGGAAAACAAAACTTTAATAATATATTATAATCTGACCTACGATAATAAACCAATTAGGTGTTAAATGAAATTTACTATGGAGGTTCAACGAAAAACTGAAAGAGGCTACCGTAACCCACTATACCAGACCTATAGGCATGGCTAGTACCCAGCCCGTCACGTACCATTACATATGCCATGTATGGACCACACGCGATCCGCACCTGAACCGGGCATAGACTGGATACTTCCTATCCTATTAAGTGCACAGTTATATAATCCATAGACTCAATGGCCAATAGCCTGAGTCTATACCAAATACTAATAGTCTAGTAGTTAAAAAATTTACGGAAGTTTAAAAAGATGTAGATACCTTGGTTAAAATATTCGTCGATATTTTTATTGAGAATATATTAGCTAACGTAGTTGGTCCATTGTCTTTCAGTGGAAATCTTGACGACGTCTATAAGTTGAAGGTTTTTATTGTAATATTTGGAAAAAATCATTCCGAGGGCCTCAATTGCCCTTATGCGTTCTGAATTGAGTGCTATTTTAACTTGGTAGTTTGATAATATAAAGACTTGGCGATTTTGGCGTAGTCACATAATGTAGCTTTCTTAGAAAGACTTGAAGATTCTTATATGAGTAGCTATTTTAACGATTAATAATCTTGTAATGTAGGGGGTAAGGAAAAGGGTGGGGGGATTGTTGTAGTAGGTGAGGTTTGATATAAGAAGTAGAGTCGAAAGTTTTTTTGTTATTGTTACTTATAGTTAAAAGTCGTATAAATTAGTCGTTTTTGTGATTTGAAATTTTCAATTATTAATACTCACAATAATGGTAGCAAGTTAGCCGTTTCTCAACTTTAGTAACATGACGATCTTTAAGACTTTTTATGTTTAATCTCAACATTTGTATATAAGAAAGTTTTAATGAAAATTTCTTGGTATTTGTAAATAATAATATCATTATCACCTCTAGATTACCGTGAAAACCGATGTAACCTAAAAGTCTTTTTTTACTTCCTACTATGAAAACCAACATAGTTGGTAGAGATCTTTCGCAATAATTTTTCCTTAACCTTAGTCTTTCATAAAGTATAATTGAAAAATAACTGTTTCTTTTACTTAGTAAATCTGTGATTAATCTTATAAGCACGAATCAGTGTTGATAGACCTTATTAATTATAGGCTTTTAAGTGTTCTAATATTATCGATTCAAATCGTAGTCGAAGTAACAGTAATATTATGTAGTCAAGTGGTAGATGTATTATTCTAGGTTTGGCAAACCGCTAAACGGTCAGCATACTAATGTTTATAACCAATTTCTTGATCCGTGCCTTAGTTGGAACTGGGCACTCCATAATCAACTGACTTGCAGTCAGTACAGTCAACTTACAGTTAGTATAGTTGATGGAGCGGTAATGAAATTTAACTGTTAAAAATAGCAGTCAATATTGTTTTAACAGTAGGTTAAAAATTGTACGTAGACAAAAGTCTCTGGATTGAAAGCAAAACTATTAACGCAAATGAAATGAATATTGTGACTTGAATAGCTTAAATATATACGGCGAGGGTAAAAACCTTCGTCTTGATGATTATAAAAAGTATTATATCTGCAGTAAATAATATTACTCGTCAAACCATCATAAAATTACCCAACGCCACAAATAATAGGCAATATTTTACACAAAATACCCTGCCTATTTCAATAATGATAACTTGCAGTATGTTGAGTATTATAAGGGTAATGAATCGTCTAACGGTAAAGAAAAACTTCCTAAAAATTACTTAGCACAAAAATATTGATCTTAAAGTAACTTAATAAAGAGTTGATCACTCTTTTTTATTTCTCCTAACAAGTAAAACTCTATATAGATGTCATGACAACTACGACTTCAGATCTTCATATCCATTTAATCATCGCGATTGCTACACAAATCGCCACGTTTGAAAAATTCACACTAAACACTATAGCAGAAAAAAACTTAATAAAAAGCTATTTTCAATATATTTCGCTGTTAGGATAGCGCAGAACCTCTGCGTAGATTGACTATTAAGACTCTAATAAAACTAAAGATAACTTTAGCTTAGGCAAGAAACTATTGTTACTAGATGAAACTATTATAGATAAAATTATAAAACCTATTTTACTTACATTTAAATAACGTCCATCTTGTTTTGATTACTTCGAAAACAGAATAATTATGAACGTTAATAGAGAATTAATAATTGAGAAATAGTAAAAAAAAACCATATGTTTTCCCTTAGTTTAAAAAACCACTTATGGTTTTATTGATAAAAATGAGAAGAAAAATTCATAAAATTAACGAGATCCGCGATATATCTTCTATATCTATATTTTAATGATCAACCTATTATTAATATATGACAATTATTTGAAAACTTGGTATATAAAAATATATAGTGTTTTATGCTAAAAGCTTTTGAAAACTATCCGTATAACTATTATAAAATATAAGTTTAAATACTTGATTGATTCATATATATTTGAAGAGAAAACAATAACTTTTATTATAAGTTAATTAATAACTGTTGTTAGGCTTTCATTGTTAAAACGTAGTCGATTCGAATCTCTAGTTTAAGTAACTAGTATTATATTGAAAGTGATGATGCGGTTACGTCTCAGTCTAGCAGACCGCCAACCGGTCTGCATATAAATCCATTTGGGAAAATACTTGGCCTGTACCTAATCTAAATTAGGTACACTCTGTAATTAACTTGTAGTTTTTTCGAAAGATTTTATTCTTTCGTATTTTACTATCATCGGTCAGCTCCCTTTCTAGAGTGTGGCTCATGCTTCTACAAAATAAACCTGTTGATTCCGGCGGGTGGAATCGCAACCCGGGGTTTTTATAGTAGGAGTTTAAGCCTCCGGATCATTTTCATAAATAAAACTTCAAGGTTCCCTGTAGTTTAAAAATCCATCAGCATGTAAACTATTATCCTAATCGTATCAAAAAGCGCGTCTTACTCAGTCCTTATCCAAATTTTGTTTACATCAGGTATACACTTGTATAATATCTTACTAAAGAGCCTAATAGAGCAAATATATTGAAATATATCCCTTAAACAGGTTGAGGTGAAACGCATTATAATCGTATATGCCTTTAAATCCTACAAGGTGTTATTAAGTGACTTTTTTCGATAGGCAGCTAGTACGTCGCGTATTGAAAATAAAATAAAATGAAAAACCTTGAATAAAAGAAAAACTTATTAATGCCCTTTTCTTTTACATGACATCAAATCAAAATCGACTTCGTAGAAGTAAACTATCCTCATATTTTGTAATTTTCCGTTTATATGATTTTGAAATGAATGTAAAAAATAAATTTATCTAGAAAAATACAGGAAGAATAGGCTTACATAGTCGTTATATGTGCCGCGCGTCTACGTTGATAACTGCTTGTATCGAATCCCTAGAAATTTTCAAAGTTTTAATGCGTTACCGAGGTTTTTTCCTCTAGATTTTCCGCCCTCAATTCGCGCGCCTTTATCCACCAGATTTGATCTTTATGAACATAACCTTATATAGTTCATATCTGAATACTTTCAATGGAATAAAATGATAAAAATATATATAATTAAAAAGAGAGTGCAATTTTTCGTTAATTTTATAAAAGCTTTTGTTAATCGCGTATATATAGCCTTGCAATTGATAGATAGTAGCTATTAAACGTGAAAGCGGATATATCTCTATTACTGCTATTTTTATTAAGTCGTTACCCGTTTATCGTATTAACGTTGTCTCTGAGGCATTAGTTAGGCTTTTAACGACACTTCGGCGGCTTTTTCACGTCGTTATCGAGGTGGTAAAGAGCGGCACCGCGTAAGTTTCGGTCACGGCGTTGTTGAGTGGCTAGCATATGATGCTAGTATACACATCCTTTTTTTCCGGTGGCGGTGGTGGTGGCGGCGGCGGCAGTCACAGCGATAGCGACAGCGGTAGCGATAAAGATTTGATTAAGAATGATCCCGTCGCTTACGCCTCCGCTGTCATCCCCATTACCCCCTCACCTCTCTTGCTGATTCCTCAGCCCTTTTCCCGCCTAGCCTTGCCTCTTTCCAGTTTGATTAAGCGCGACAAGCTGCGATCGTTAAGGTTTTCATGAATGCTGTGATAAAGTTAGATGTTTGAGATTTGTAATTTGTGGTGGTTCGTTGTTGTTATTATCGCGGCGTCATTAACATTAGTAATAGCACCAGTAACGTTAACAGTATGTATATAGCTGGCGGATGTAAAACGAAAAAATTACTGGCGGACATAAAACTCTAGTATTACCGGCGGGCGTTAAACGCAGGTCTAAACAGGCCCCATTTTAGCCTTTTGTAATTAAAGATAAACAGTTCATTATACTGGTAAAGATCCGGAAATTTGTAGGGTCCAAAAGAACTCTATGCATATAAGTTTAAATTAATTTGTAGTTAATACAATTAACTTGTAGTTCATATAGTCAATTTAGCTATACTTCAATCAACTGCTATTACAACATTCGCTATTTTTTATTTTCGTGCGTGCATATCAACATGGAATATCACTAATTTATAGTAATTACTAAAATTTCTCACATTCCTGTCGGCTAGACCCTTACTAATTCCAGCCTATTTCGCAACCGAATTAACTTCAATTATAATCCTTCGCCTCATAATTCTGTGCATTGACTTCTACTATTTATACATTAAATTTTTTTGTCATAAACTTGTGCATTACTAATCATATACTATTTGCTAATAAGTTTAGGATCGTCTTTTTTGCATACTATAACCATTAAAAACTTATGCGTTACCAATTATATACCCTTTACTAATAGTTTAAGGTACGTCTTTTTTGGATATTATCATTCTGATAGTGTTACAACTTTCCATGGTATCCTTATTTCTACGAGTTATGTATGAGATGGTCCGCATATTCCTTAATTTATATGATTAGGTTATTACTGTTCATAAGTCTTTTTAAAACGATATTGGAAGTGAATTTGTTAATGAAATCGGTGGGTTTGTCTATATCATTAATTTAATCCCATTCGTCAATTTCCTGAACTTCATATACCTCACTGAATTCTATTACGCTTATTATTAAATAATTTCATTGATTGTTTTAAAATGAAGATATTACCTGTAAAAGTTTCGGAAATTCATATAACTAATTATAAATATTGAAGGTAATTCCAAACGTTTCGCAATAATCTTTGACGTATTATCGATTACTATACTAATATTAAATTCTACCATTATATAGTAAACATCTCATGGTAATATATCATGTATCAAAAGTTTACATTGAACGGATAGTTAGTATACGAAATTACCGGTAATCATAAGTAATATTTTGGATTTATTTCTATTAACGAATATTATAAGAAATTCCATTTAAAAAGTGAAGTCGATATTGTTCGCAAAAAAACCATTCCTACAGATCATTAACTTCTCTGTCGTCAAATTCGCCGTTACCATGTTATTAGGTTTATCCGAATTATTTCTTGATTATTTCTAGGTTTATTTAACTTGTTGAAATCTTTATGTTGTAAATATTAAACTTTAATCGTAATATATAAGTTGTAAAATGCTTTCTATTAAAATAACATAACAATATACAATATTTTAGCTCTTTGATTAAGGTACCGCTAAAGTTATACCTTGTTAGTTTTACTTTGTAGGTTTTATTGAATTTAGAATAATTAATGGCGTACCCTTTGAAACTAAATTAATTTATGTGCTATAGATATCATTAATATTATGAATATTAATTGGAGACTTATTGAAATCTAAGTATAAGCTTTTAACCAAAGTTTCAATTAGCGTACATTTCCAAAGACTCCAATACTTAATAACATACTGTTTAACTTCTAAAAACCTAATAATTACAAAAAAAGTACATTATTCATCTTAATACCAATAATACAGATGTCTTCACCTTCATTATTCAATATACATAGGTCAAACGTTAAAATTCTTATATCTAACCAATTTTCAAAATACATTTAATGCGTCAGAAACTCATAAATACCTATTTTAAATGATTTGTAGATATTCTAAATATATAGTATCAACGTTTTAGTTAAAAACCTATCCAATAACTACTTTAGAAATTAAAATAATACAATCCACTAGAAATTGGATCCAAACTATGTATATGTTTGCGTAATATCACAGCTATTAAAGGTAAACTTACTGCTTACGTCAAGAGTAAAACTAGTAGTAATTACAAAGGTTAACTTCCAGTTCAGTTTTTAAATTATATTGAATTAAATAAAAATATAATCTTTGTATTCATTACCGTATCTGGAAACAATTAGATTTAACTTTTTATTCCGCCGGTCTATAGTTTTACCTTCAACCTTGTGAACTATTTTTAACTTGAAAATTGTTACTTTTTTCTTTCAAATTATACCAGTGATATATGTTGGACTACATAGTATGTAAAAAGGCTATTAATTTTAACTCGGTTGCTTTCTTTAAAACGCCTACCCAGAGTATTACTACTACTTTTAATGCGTATTGTAAGAGCCAATTTGCTATTGAACTTTGAATTTTATGATATATAGACCTTAATGTATGTTTTACTATATTTGTTATCTTCGTTGTAATTATTCTATTCAATTGTTGGTAGGTCATTATCGTTGCAACGTAGTCGATTCGAATTACTGTGGTCAAAGTAACTGGTGCTGCGTTGATATTATTGATTGGTTGTAAGTTCTAAGTTTGGCAGATCGCTAGATGGTCTGCATACTAATTTGTATGGCCAAACGCTTTGGCCTGTGACCCACTTTAAAGTGGGCACCTACTGCACTGCACTTGCAGTGCAGTCCCACAAACTGCAGTCAATTTGCAGTAAGCATAATCAACTTTACTGCAAGTAAAGTTGACTTGACTGTACTGCATTTGACTGCTATTCCAACATCAATACATACACACACACATATATATAGGTGGTTTTATACCCCTTTGTTGTTTTATTTATTTTTTAACAATATGTTCCGAAATGTTGTATTAATTAATTCTTTAAGTTTCATAATATATATCGGGATTGAAGGTTTTATTTCAACGGTTTAAATTACTTAATACGAAAGGTAAAAAATCAGTTAGCGGTTTTAACCATTATGCTTACATTAATAACACTTATTATTTTATAGGGTCTATCACATATACCTAACTCTCTCTAGGTAAAGACTTCACTTTGAAAATAGTAAAAACAACACGTTCATTGTCGATATTCCGTTCCAGGTATTAAAAGCGTCGTTGACCTAGTAATACACAGATTTCTTTTTTAGTTTCTTTGAATGTTGTCCATATATAACAAGTCGCTTTAAGGTATTCAACGATAATCTCGATTCAGTCGTTATAAGTCGATACGCTTCAAATGAAAGTAAATTTAATATTAAATCGTTATTACTCATAGTTTCATCAAATCTTTTTACTATTATTTGTAATTTCATCTTCAAATTTTTCAAACTGCTAAATTCCATAGTAATAATATTTTAAGCTTTACATAAGAGTTCATGTGCTCTTTTTATCTTATTCATGTCTTAACAGACTTCAATATAGATTTATTAGTACTAAATCTCTATTGACTTGGCCTTAGCTTGAAACTTTATCGTAATAGAGTTCGTATTAGAATAGTAAATTGAAATATATAGAAGTTATATATAAGTATTAATCTATAGGGTAAGTACTGCTTCTTGTATTTCCGTGGCCATTATAGTTTTTAAGAATTCTATACCGGTAAACGACATTACAAAATCAACGACATGGCGTATAAGCTTGTTGTTTACGTAAATTAAGTTAACTGTGGATATCATTATGTATCACTATAGTTAGTATACTTAGGTGATAATGCATCACACTGCAAGGTGCACTCTTACAGCGTTCATAATAACATGGTACGCTGTAGGCTACTCTTTTGCAGATTACATAATAACGTGAAACGATGCAGATTTCATTCTTACAGAATATATTATGCGTGGTGCGGTCCAAAAGGGGCGTTCCAGAGTGTATGGAAAAGTGCTACTACCCGGATAAGAGGTTTATAACCTTTCATACGTGGCGTGCACTCTCTGAATGTTTCTTCTTAACTTATCTATCTTTATTATTATAATACCAATCTTTCAAATTACTTTTCTACTACGTCAACTTAATAAAGACCTTACCGACACTGATTAGTAACCGACTAGGTCGACTACAAACAGTTTAGGAAAGAAAGGATAGACAAAAGTTAAATATTTATAACGGGATGCTATAACGGTCCCAATTATTTGTACTCCAACACTATGTTTTTACAAGAATTATACTGGATAGATATAAAGACTGTAAAAATAGAGTAACTTTAAAAAGGAAACCTCTGCACAATATTATTAACACTTATTTGGTAACCTATTCACTAAAAATACCATTACACTACTATTAACCCTTGTTTGGCGCTTTGATGTACCCGAGCACTTTTGGGAAAGCGTCTTATCACATATCAGGCCACGTAAGCCAAAACCACCAAATTTTGGAACCTTTTATTAGAATCTGTCCTAAAATAACCGTTATGAATAGTATAAATAGTCTGAAAGTCAACTTTATTTTAGTAATGTAAACAGCTCAAAAAAACCAGGCCACGCAAGCTAAAACCACTAAGTTTAGGAGCTCTTTGCTAAGATCTATTCGATTTAAAAAGAAGGAACGGTTAAAACGAAACATTCAAACTGCTTTCAAACTTAAGAGTGGCTGGAACTTAACAACCAAACCGTTCTCATACCTTAACAGCGACTAAAACGAAGGATCTGAACCGCTCGCATACCTTAAAAAAGGCCTGTATTTATTAACGAAACCGCTAGCATACAATAAAAGAGGACATAAATCATTATAAAAACTGCTTGTATACTTTGAAAGCGGTTACGACGAAATAACCAAACCGTTTTTACACCTTGAAAACGGCCAAAACTTAGTATCCACACCGCTTACGATTAATAAGAGCGGCCATAATACGACATCCGAACCGATTACGAACCAAACCTTATATAACAAATTATATACACCCCTTCCTCCTTTTTCTATTTCTTCGTTCGCCTCCCCTGACCCGCCCTCTACCGCCTATTTTTAAATTGATTACTTGCCTTATTTTTGAACTCAGTGCTTATAAAGTTTAAGTTTACTAACCACTTAACTAGTATAGCGTTAATAAAGCACTAAGAAAACCTAATTTGAAACAACTGACTTGCTTGTGACTACGTTCCATTTAAACCCTTTTTAAATTTCATTTGTACCAGTAAGTATTTAAAACCTTACTTTGACCGCTTTACTACACCTTATTTGCTTTGAATTTACGCATCTATACAGTTTGTTCGTTATGGTTTCATACGAAATAAATCTAACTAACTTTAATATGTGTATAAACTTTCTTTTTAAGTGTAATATCTTGTAAAAGGGCGTTTTAAATCCTATTAATTCAAAGTTTATTAACTTAAACTTATAAAACGATGAGATATAGGCGCTAGTAGTAAGCCTTAACCCTATGCATGCAAATACATACATCTTGACCGTGATTTTTCGTTACTAGGAGGAGAAAACCCAAGAACCTAATATGTTTGATGATTTCTATAAGAGATTTTCGAATTAAACGATAGGTATGTAGCAAACGGTGCACTCCTCTATTGTTGAAGCCTTCCGAATTCAACTACGGAGTTAAGGTTTTGATACTCTAAAAGGCAGGAACGATCGCCTTACAAAAGCCCTATTCGAATCAAAACAATTTACTGATTTACCGAATTGGGAGGATAAAGTTATATATTAAACGGACTTCGTAAAAGGTTATTACTTAATGGAATACAAAAGACAGATTTCAAGGAATATGCGAGTGAAACGGAAAATTGGAAACAATATACGAATATAAAGCGTTAGAGATACAAAGCTTAAGGGAAAAAAGAAAGAACTTCGAAGGATGGGAGGCCTAATTACATAGTCCGGGCTACACTCTTAATAGAAAAAGGGGCCTGACACGTTTTGCGACGCCCGTTTGCAAAAGGAAGAAGGGCCGGAAACGTTATTCGGAGCGCGGGTCTAAGAAAAGAAAGGGCTACAAAAAAAGAAAGGTCTATATACACAATCTAAGCCGCAGCCTCAAAAAAAGGAAGATCTGGAAACACATTCTGAACCACACCATTAAGAAAAGAAAGGTCTAGATACATAGTACAACCCGCAATATCAAGAGAAGGAAAGGCCAAACGTATATTCTAATACGCGCCTTGGAAAAAAAAAGGGCAAGAAACTTTATTCAAAACGCGGATTAAAGGAAAGAAAGGCTTGGATATACAGTTCAAGCTACATATTCAAAATAATGGAGGCCTGGATACAAAGTTTGGACCATACCCTCCAGGAAAGGAAGGTCTGAATGCAAAGTCCAGATCGCACCCTTAGGAAAAAGAAGGGCTAAACGCATATTCCGACACGCGCTTTCAAAAATCCAAAGGGACAGGAAAGCTGTTGAAAGCGCGGAATTAAGAGAAGGAAGGTCTTAATACACAATTCGAGCCATATCTTTAAGGGAAGAAAGACCTGGATATATAGTCTAAACCGCATCTTTAAGAAAAATGAGGCCTACATATATAGTCCCGGACGCATCTTCAAGAAAAGAGAGGACTAGATATACAATTCGAGCCGCAGCTTTAGGAGGAGGAATAACCAAATGCCCTATATGCAACTGAACCTCAATATAAGGACAGGCCGTCTTAGTAATCTAGTCCTTAAATCCAAGGACAAACCAAGCCGTAATAATACTTCGAAACGCGACCTAAAAAAAACTGGACGGGCCAAAAAATGACGAAAGCTTTCAATATTACGTTACAAACACCTCTTACAGCATAAAACGGCTTCAAAACGCTCCAGTTACCACAAAGCGCTCCAAAGATCGCATAACCGCTTCTGCGAAAACAAAACGCCCTAGAATACGTATTAATATCACTTATACTTACATTAAACGCTTTGGATTACGTATTCGGAACATAAACGGTGCTTTTGATAACTACTACGATTAACGATGTTATGAGAAGAGTTACGTAACCTGATCCACGACACTACTGCTTTACTAAGCAAAAAAAAAAAAAAAAAAAACTGAAACGATAGCATACACCATTGTCATTACCAATTAGAAACGAACCTACACTACTATCGTTACTAAACAACTAGTATGGATCGCATTATAAACTATATTATTATTATTGGATTACGGATACAAACCGTACCACAGCTATACTATTACTACTGGATTATTGATACGGAGCGCACAAAAAAAGAAAAAAAGATTGTTTTAAAAAATATTATTATATATCACTATAGTTAGTATATCAAGGTGGCAATACATCACGATATATGGTGCACTCCTGCAACGTGCACAATAACATGGCATGCTCTAGGCTACACTCTTGCAGAGTGCATGATAACGTGATACGCTGCAGATTGCACTCTTGTAGAGTGCACCATACGTGGCGCAGTCTAGAAGGGGCGTTCCAGAGTGTATGGAAAAGTGCCACTGCCCGGATGAAAGGTCCATAACCTCTCATCCATGGCGTGCACTCTCTGAATACTTCTTCCTAACTTATCTATCTTTACTACTACAATACCAATCTTTCTGATTACTCTTCTGCAAAGTTAACGTAATAGAGATCTTACCGACATTAACTAAAACTTTAAATTTAAAGTTTTGACTGCTTGAATATAAACTTAAACTTGAATAAGGTTTGTAAATGCGTTTGGCAATAATAGTCAAGTTTTTCAATCCCTTGTAACATAGATGAGTTTATATATTTATAATCCGCTTAATTAAGGACTTTATACAACTGATTAATCACAAGGTGATTAGACCTTCGATATAGTTGACGAAATGTCGACTTCATTACGTTTAATATCATTTATTCTAGGATTCAAATATGAAACCAAAAAAATTCATATTCTAAAATTAAGTGGAAACCTTTAGCCATCACCTTTAACCAGTTTGTTAGTTTGAATATCAACTTTGACACCGAGGTTTTTTATATTTTTAAGGTAAAAAAAAATTTGGGTAAGTAATTCTGAGATGTGGAAAACAATATGTTTAACGACTATAGTAACAATCGTTAATATACGCAAAAAGGTTTCTCAAAGCTAGATTCAACTTTAATTCTACCGATATCTATATAGTTAAGTTTACTAACATTATTAGTATCTTTTCGAAATACAACGTATTACAAATAGCTTTTGATCTAGTACCGAACTCCCTTATTGTTTTTAATATCATAAAGAACTTGTTTCGTATAAAGATGAGAGATAATAAATAAATTTAGAGGTCTGAGTTCATCATTATTATAGCGTAGGTAAAGGTTTTACTTATCCGGCGATACTAAAAAGCATGGTCGGTCAATTCATAATTTGCTTCAAACTAAAGGTTAGTATTTTTACATTAGATAATAACTTTAAGTACATCTTTTTCATATTTTATCTCAGTTTCCTCAAGATCTGCAACATATTTAACGCATTCATGAATAAAAGTAAAGAGTATTAAATACAATATATTATCTTTTTAGATTGGTAATCGATGATGGTGTCATGTGTTGAGCGAAAGCTTCATTCCTTACAAATCTAACACCTCTTATCGTTGTTTTAAGGAAACTTTCGGGTTTAACTTTAAGAATTTCAGTTATAGTATACGTCTATTTACGCACTTTTCCTTTTCGACTTCTTATTTGAGGTTTATTACTAGCTAAATAGACTTAAACTACCCTACTTTCAATCAATGTAATAGGTATACTCGGAGTTTCATTATGATCGATAAAGTCATAATATTAAGGGTATATATTAGTTGAGTTTAACACTTGAACCATTATAGTCCCAAATATATAATACAATTAGCCAAAATAATTATCTATATAATCAAGACAATATACAGCATATTTAAACTCCTTAAAGCCCATCATAGCCTAAAGAACTTACTGAAGTAATGTACATTCTCTGAATCCTACGTTCCCTATTTCTCATTAGTAAAATATCATATTATAAAACATTTCATTCAAAATATCTATCTTAATTTCCAAGTTTCCCTGATATTTTAATATATAGAACCATTTGATAGTTTTTCAATATGGGTAGTATTTATCAAGGTTCATATCGTATTGAAAATGATTTTTCTCACTATCATAGATTCCCCTAAATAAAAAATAATTCGATAAATACCGAAAATAAATACTTTTGGTCAAGCATGTAAAAATATTAGGAAACAACATATTAAAACCTGATAAAAAAATCTTGAAATAACAGCAAAAGTTAAAAATCACTGTAACTTGATATTTAGGGGGTCATATAGCTTGCTATTATACTTCTTTTTATTACTCTTAATCTTTGCAAAATTCTTCATAAATACGTAATTTGTATCCACTATAATAACATATCGACGGGAAAGAGTGCTACATGAATAGTACAAACTTTTTAGGTTTTTTTATCGGAGTTGGTAGTGATATAGATGGGAAATATTGGAACAGTATTCAAATGCAGTACAGTCAATTAAACTATACTGACTGCAAGTAAACTGTATTGTTTTTAAGATTCACTTTCAAATATAGTAGGCTCCCAATTTAGACTAGGGCACGGGCCAAGCAATTGATCATACAAATTAGTATGTAGACCAGATATTGGTCTGCCAAACTTAGAGGTAATAATTACTACTTTCAATATAAAACCAGTTACTTAGACTAGAGATTCTAATCGACTACGTTGTAAAGATAAAGGTTTATCAGCACTACTTGGTGTTTATCAGGTTAATCATAGATAATCTAGGCAGAAAAAAAGATTCTTTCTGGTTTTTATACTTCGTTTAGACAAGGTAAAGGAAAGATTTTTACGAGGTGTTCCTATACATTTGTATAGTTATTCTTGGAAACGAGTAGAGAGATTTTTTAGACTGTGCAGTTGTTCGCGGCAGTTTATAAGTTGCGACGGTATCGCTATTATTATCGAAAGCACCAACAAATTTTCATTAAACCAGTTTGAGGAACAAAAACGTTGAGATTAGCTGTTAGAAGTCTCAAGATCACCAAATTATCAAAGTTGGCAAACTATCAAGTTATTACTATTAATGTTATTACAATTGAAAATCAAAAATCGCAAACAATTAATTTTTATGACCCTTTTGACTACTAATAATATATAACCTACAACCTACCCTTTTATATCAAAAATTTCTTTCGTAAATTTACACTAAGTTTTTTCCCCTTTACTCATTAAACTGGGTGCCAAAAACATTGAAATTGATATCATTGAAACCTGCCCCAAGAAAGGAAGTAATCAAGAATATCGAATTCACGTTCAAACCACTTTAATATGATCTTTAACGAATATATGATGATAAAGACTTTATTCCAAAACACTTGACTAAATACATCGAACATTTAATTCTTGATTTAACCCTCATTAGATTCGAATAAAAACTTAATGTTTTTAACTATTTTTGAGGATGATTTAATCAGTATATCTTTTAGATGTGAAAAGAAATAAATAGGTAAGTTAAAACTGGAGGGAATATTGAGTGACATAAGTGAGGAATCTACCTTTGAACAAAGCACTGAAAAAGAAGAAATCTGGCCAATGTATTATATGAATACTTTATAAATTAGGACACTTAATGAATATATAAAGTTAAAGACAAAGATGTTGTTGGCGATGACATTCCTCAACTCTCTTACAATCGTTTGCAATATTTTCCACTAATTAAAATAAATTCCTTAAACCTTTTTACCCAAGGATCACAATATCCTAATATTGCTTGAAACGTCAATGAATTGATTGACCTAAGCGTGATAAATACTTAAGCCTACAAATACTATTAAGTTCACCAGTCAATTGAATAAAAACCTTACAAGAAAACCCCTTTACACTAACAGAACCGTCACTAAGTTTACGGTAATTCTTAAGGTCTATAATACGTATAATTCTAGGAAATTCTCTAATAATATCAATCATAAGGGAAAAGCAGATTAATGCGCGAATTTATTGTAAACATGACTATTGCATTGTCCCCCTAGAATTAACTCAAGGTAACTATCTTTTCCAACAATACTAACGTCAACGTTAATATCATCAATGAAAAGATATAAAGGATTGATATAACTAATATATTACTTTTCCCACCAACGACGCTTCTATGATGGATATATATTACATTACGATTACAAATTTCGTTCAGATTTGACAAAGTAAAAAAAAGTAGAACAGTAAGCTGTACAATCTTTTCAGAATTAAATTGAGACAATCTTTCCCCATTTTCCGTTGGATAAAGATTAAATTACCAAGTTCTTACCTGGTTTTTCCCAATATCCTTACCAGGTAAGCCTAAAATTACTATTGCAGGTTGGTGCCTAGGCTAGTAGCCATAAGTGATTTAGCCCTAACGGTTACAATGCTACTATAATACTCTCAAGCCGCTACTAAGCGTTCCCTCGCCACGTGATCAGTCACGTAACCTAGTTTCTCCTGTTTACTATCTTTATAGCAGTTTTTTTATCAAAGGTCTCTTCTTTTTTCCCCCAAGGATTATAAACAGTATCCAAACACCTTAAAAGATAGGTTTGTGCTATTCATTTTATATATGATCCTTGATATTTATTCCCGACAGTGTTCTAGTTCGTTATAAAAAGCTATAACCCAAGGTTATATCTTGGAATATATTGAACCTAAACCACCTAACCTTGGGTAGTTCCTCAACAAGTGTGTACAAAACTATCTGTAAAGTCTTTTCACAGCTTGATACAACCAATTAACACTTCAACAAAAATGATTTACCGAAACTTGATGAGTAGAGTTTTTCAATCGAGATTGAGCAGTTTATAACCACTGTGTTTGTGTATAGTATTAAAACATCGATGAATTATTTATATTTAAAAATATATTTCAATAATCTAAAGTTGTTTTAGGAACGTTTACGTCCTTGGAGAAATTTTTTACTCAAAGGAGAATCTTTTTTAAGTTATATATAAACAATGTTAACGTAATTATTATGCGGGTTTTTATTAAAAACTATGTTAAATTATTTGACGAAGACTATAACGCCTTGGATTTCTTTCATTCCGATCATTACGTTAATGATTAACTCCATAATGTTAGTTATTAACGAATTGAACGTAAATCCATTAATTTATAAGTTCAATGTTTCGGTGTTAAACTATGTTTCTTTGTAAAAGAAAAAAAAGTTATCATATTATTTCAATTGCGTACTGATTACAAGCTTATTAGTTTAAATAAGGATTACTTTTACTTTTTTTTAATAATGAGAGGGCTTTGTGAAGATTTTTATGGAAAGTTATTATGTTCGTGGCGGCGACAGCGGTAATAATAACCCCGATTTTGGAACAGTAGTAATTGCAGTGCAATCAATCAACTTTACTTCAAGTAAGTTGACTGTACTGACTACAAGTTGAGTGTATTGTTTTGTGGGTCTACTGTAAAGTTAAGTACAGTATGCGCTAACTTTATACTAGGGCATGAGATAAGAAATTGACAATACAAAATGGTATACAAATCGACTAGTGGTCTGGCAAACATAAAACAATACATTTACTATTTAACCACACAACACTACTATTACTTCAACCACAATTCGAACCAACAACATTGCAACGTCTAAAAGCCTATTATGTAGGTTTATAAACACCCGACGCCTTTATAACTATATTTCGCACGTATTATTACAACTTGAAAACGACGAAATCCGTTATCATTTAACTTATAAGCTTAAAACAGTAAATTTACAAATGGTTTTACGTTTTTCAACGTCCAAAAGATCTTGTTTTCTGAGGTTAGCGGTATAACTAAAAGATTTACCGCTAAGTTTGCCATTTTCAAGAAAGTTATTAATAATATTTTAGTCAATATATCATTTCCTTAATATGTGCAAGGAATACAACAAATAAGTCTTCTGCATTGAACTTATTAATAAACAACTTTATATTTTTTGTATTAGATATATTAACGTTTACTATGCTAATTGTTGAAATAGAATTCAATTGCAGTATAGTTAAGTCAACTATACTTACAGTTAGTTGATTGTACTGACTGAAAACTGACTGTAGTTTGTGGGATTGATTGCGAGTCTAGTGCAGTAGATATCCACTTTAATGTGGGGTACGAACCAAAGCCTTTGGGCATACAAATTAGCATGAAAACCGGCTAGCTGTCTATGAAACTTAGAAAAAACACATTACCACTTTTAATGCAGCACCAGTTAATTCGATCACAAAGATTCGAATCAAATACTTTGTAACAATAAAAGCCTGCATTAACAGGCGGACCAACCAACACCAATCAGTATTTATTAGGTTAAGAATAGATAATATAAGTAAAAAAAGAAACTACTTTCTAGTTATTATGCTTTTTTTAGACAAGGTAGAGGAAATATTTTGATGAAGAGCCCTTTTTTTCTGCGTTTTCTATTCACAGGTAATAAAGAAAAGAACCTTTCAAGTACTTCTTCTATTAAAAAGTACTTGAGAAGTGGCGACGGTATTTATAACACCCAAAACACCAAAAAGCCCTTATCGAAATTAGTCTTAAAAGAAAAGCGTTAAAATTAGCCGCTAAAAGTCTCAAAGATCATTAAGTTGTCAAGTTGTCAAATTGGCAAATAGATAAGTTAATAATATTGCAGCTTCTATTATTACAGGTACTACTACTGCAAATTTCAAGTTGAAACAACGATTAAGTCCTATAATCTCAATTAAAAACAACAACTTTAACGGCAAATCTACGGCCCAACTTCTCCTTACACTACCATTTTCCCTCCTATATATTTAAAACCTCGTCACAATAACTTCAAAACGCGTTGGAATTAATACCGTCACCGCTACTAAAAGAAAACAGGCAATCAAATCCCTCGGCACAATTCTCGGGGAACACTACAATAAAGACTTCTGGTTTACGGACGCCAATGAAAACTCCATCCCCGAACATTTAACCAACTATATCAGCCACTTCATCCTCGACTTAAAACTCACTAGATTTAACTAAGCACCTGAAGAATTCGACGATTTTGACGAGTGGTTCAACGAATAAGCCTTAGAATGTGGAAAATGACAAACATTTAGGTTAAAACAAGGATAAAAATGAAACTATATAAACGAAACATCCACTTACCCGCGAAAGAAAGGAAGTAGAGTAATGTGGCAAACTTACTCTATTAATACGCCACCGATAAAGACCCTCAATGGATTTTTAAAGATGGGAGTAAAGGCAAAGGTACTACTAGCAACGACATTTCCCAACGCTTTCACACGCGTTCGCAAGGTCTTACTCAAACCCAAATAAGATTCTTAGACCCTTCTATTCAAATCGCCAACTGTGAGGAATTAATTAATCCACGTGCGATAAGCTCTTTAATCCACCAGTCAATTAAGAAAAAAACCTCGACATACTCCTTAACACCAAGACGATTATCACCAAATCCCTTGCGTAAATCCTCAAATTATCTTCCCCTAAGCCTCTTAATACGTCTAATTTCAATAAGTCAATTAAGACACGAGCAGCTTTATGCGCGACACTATTATAGGAAAAAACACTGATTTTTTCCCTTTAAACTCTGCTAAAGGTAAATATCCTGCCAATCAACACAAACAAATTTCCTAACACCGGTCTGAAAAACCAAAAGATCGTTTCGACCAATATATCTCTCATCTCCTTCAAAATATCTCTATAGTAGATACGGATTACACGGTAATTACTACGTTCGTTTAAATCTGAGAAGGACAAAAGGAGTATGATAATAAGCCATACAATCCTCTCAACGTTAAATTACATCCATTCTTCAACATTTGCCGCCAAATCAAGATTGAATCACTAAGTTTCTACTCTTCATTTATTGATATTCTTACCAGCCAAGTAATAGGTTATTAACTCCGGTACTTGACGAATTCATTATTATTTAGACAAATATATAATGATCTAAAAGGTTAATTTAACACAAGATATTAAACTCTCCCAATAACATATAAACTAAAATATTATAATATGGTTTTATATAATGGATCACAAAAAAATTCGGAAAGCAAAATAAACTTCCTTAATTAAATTCTTGATAGGCTAATGCCTTACCAACACGTAATAAAAAATGTGAAAGCTAATGAAAGCATACTATGCCAGCAAATCTGCCAAGAGGTTATGGGTTGCAAAAAAATCGAATACGCCTTACAATAAAATAACGCCACTTGTTAAGAGTTCTTTAGCTAGATATGGTACTCGTTTACTACTGTAATAACATTGGTGCTGGGCTTGCCTAACACATACCTCCAAGCTTACGACTTTAACAACGAAGATAATAAAGACCGCTCACATACATAATACATCGACCGCAAATAGGCCCGCCTAAACAATACAATCAAACTCTAAAATATATTTAATTTACAGCAAATATGGTTACTTGTTAGCACGCTATAGTGTAGCTGAATGCGGATTGAAATTAAGAGTGTACTTCAATTGCTTCCCATCCACTCCAAAATAGAAGTATTTGGAACGGGTTGCAGACTTTAAAAGCACAGAGGCGCAAGATAAAAAACAAGCCCAAGGTGGTTAACTAAAAAAGCTACCTAGTAATGGTCAAATCATGTAATGGAAAATAATATAATGAAACAAGGATGCCCTAGCAAACTGAAAGACTACTAGGGAAACAATAACAATAGTAACTAGGCTTCGAACTATTGATAAAGGGTGCGTAATTGGTGAAATGCATAATACACGCAAGTCTGTGGTGAAAAACTTATACACAGGAGTCAAATAACGAAAGACTTGGAACTATAGAGAAAAAATCCGCAATTAAAATCAGTTCCAATATAAATTAACTGGAATTAACAAGTGTTTAGCATGCGAATTAAAAAGGTATTTCAGGGGTTACTGCAAAGCCTATCAACATTGATTAGTACTTATTAGGTTAAAGATAGATAAGTCAGATAAAGAAAGAAATTATATTCCGGCTGTAAGTTATTGGCCACAGTGGCGTGCGCACACAAAAAAAATCCGCCAGTATTGAAGAAAAAGTCGATTGCAGTACAGTCAAGTCAACTATACTTACAATTAATCGATTATACTAACTAAAAATTGACTTCAGTTTGTAGGATTAACTGCAAGTTTAGTGCAGTAGGTATCCATTTCAATGCAGGGCATAGGATAAAGCCTTTGACCATAGAAATTAATATGCAGAGCGGTTAGCGATCTACCAAACTTGGAAATAATACATCACCACTTTCAATGCAGCACCATTTACTGCAACTACAGAGATTCGATTCGACTATGTTGCAATGAAAAATGCCTACATTAACAGGCAGGCCTACCAACAAAAAATTAATAACGTTAAAAAGTATACTCGTTTATATGTAAAGTTAATAATATTTTCCTGTTGGATATTCATAAATTCAAGAGGTTGGAAGTGAATTTATCAATCATAATGAAAGTTTTACACGATATTATTGGAGTTAATAATATATTATTAACCTTATTATTATTTACAGTTTATAAGTTTATCACGATTAAATTAGTATTATCATTCAATATCTAAAAACAAGTTACTGTTGGCAGGTTTTTAGATTTTTATAACGTTGTCGATTCGATTAGTCGAAGTAACTGTAGTATTGCATTGGCCAAGTGGTGGATATATTATTCTAGGTTTGGCAGACCGCTAGCCGGTCTGTACTGTAATTTGTATGGCCAATTGCTTGGCTCGTGCTCTAGAGTGAAGTACAGCGTACTGTACTAAACTTACACCCAATGTAATAAGTCCACACAAAGCAATACACTAAGCTTACAATATAGTATAGTCAACTTTACTGTAAGTAAAGTTGATCTACTGTACTGCACGTAGTACTATTTCAACACTGTCAGCTTTTTAGTTTGTACGCGCACGCCAGTGTGGCTGACCAACCTGTTCTAGTTACCACTGAATTGCCTCATCAACTGGCTAGATTCCTGTCAATTCCAGTTGACTTATATACTGAATTGCACCCAGTTACATACAAATTGAACCTTTTTAACCTTAATTGCTCCGTTACTCCGAGGTCCGAGTTTATTAACTCCTACAAAAAGTGCTTCCGCTACAGGCCTTTATAAACCTTTACTTTAACCGTGACACTTAAACAGATCCGTATTGTTAACTCCCTAGCAGTCTTTCAGTTTGCCTCCATATCCCTAACTGTCGTTACGTAACCTAAGCTTTCCGAGCGGTCTATTAACGTAGCCCTCAATACGTATAGTCAGTTTGTTACTATTTATAAACCTTTTTAGGACCTTATTCGGCGATACTTTCGTTATGGCGTTAGTAGGGTTTTTTTTGCCATTGATTCATAAGAACGCTTTAATCTTCTTCTTTTTGTAGGCTTTACGAAGTGGCATTACGTAGATTATCAGGCGTTTCTCACTGGTGGTTCCGAGCTTCGAAATGTATTCGAAAAGGCTTATTAAGTCGTTACAAATTACTGCTGGGATAGGAGGAATCTTTAACTACCTGGTAATAAGTTTAAGGTTCTCTTACAGTGGCATATCTATATTAAAGCCCGCTATTATACAATAAACCTCCAAAGTTAACATGTTTCATATAATCCTTCTACATTTAATGGAGATCTAGTAAATAAAGCTATCGATAATACTAAACTAATCTTCCTGCCTATTTTTTTTAACGAAGGTAATTGAAAAGCCTATCTGTAAAGATACGTCGGTGTTGTTTACATAGAACCCGTTCGTAAATATTATTAACTTAGCCTTCGACAAGTTAATTAGAATTATATTAATCCCTTTGTTCAAGTTTCGTATTTCTTATTATAACCTCTTATTTAACCGGTTAAAGTCTTTATTTACCAGATCTTGTGCCTATACCGTAATGAAAAGGTTGTAAAAGGCCTTCGGTTAACATAAATTAACAATATAACCACCTCAAATACGTTATTTTAAATACCGTTAAGCCTTAACTATATTAGTTTTGTTAATTATAACTAAAACAATACCTTAGCCCTTTTGGCGAAAACTAATACCGGCATTAACACTAAATATACGGATTAATAATTCGTTGAAATCAAGTTAGCTATATTCCGTTAATATTATTATTAACTTACAATTCCAAAACTTCAAATCCTTAATCTCCTGTTATTCCAATTCCACAAAGCTAGCTATTCCGACGAAAAGGATATCGTTAATTTGTATAACTACCACGCCGAAGTCCCTTTCTTACGTTACCAATAAACACAGATCGTACGTTAAAGACTTTATCGTTCGCCGTAATTTAAAATACGACTGGTAAAATAGAGATTGATAAACGTTTACTTTAACTAATCTGTATAGTAACTTATTATATTGTATTACTATACCTGTATAGTAAATGATATGGAATTTCTGTAATGGCTTTAGTAATACGATTCGTTATATGTCCGGTACTAATTATATATAAATTTGCGTTTTATTACAGCTTTTTAGAGTGAACTGACTTTTAGTTTTAATTAATAAACTTATTACGAAAGTAACTACTAATTGCTAGTTAATATTTTAAATAGTTAGTAATTAAATAAGTATTTAGGTTTTACCTTTATCACCGTATCCTTAAGCAATTAGACGTAATTTTTCGTACGCCCGCCTCGTAATTTTATCCTTAACCTTGTGGATAATCCTCGATTCAAAAATCGTAACGTTTAGGTTTTAAGGATAGAAATTGATCTTGAAAACAAATTATATAACCCCTCGAGTCAACAAGCTATTAATTTCAATTTTATAGTTTTTCTTCGAAGGTTTGCGAAAGTTTCAATAATTTATGTTTGGAGCTTTAATGTCTAGTTTTCGTTATCCTTTTTTTTCCTGTTTATTTATTCAGTGTTGTAAATGCGGCCCGGTATTCATTCCTCCTTTTTAACATTCCTATTTTTCGGGGGTCGTTCGCATCGGTGGCGTTTTATCGGCTTATTGATGACAGGTAAAGGGGGTTTGTACTAACTCAGTCATTTAGCTTAAGGGTTTTTATCTTTAGTAACTCTAATATAGGGTTTGACCCAAGTAATTCGAAAAAATATATAATCGTTAATAGTTTTAACAATTACTTCGTAATTCGCTATATTTAATATCTTATACGGACCCTTTTATTTGCTTGGTTCCCGCTATACAAAAATTTTACTTTGTAATAGCCAAACAAGCACATTGATTGTTTAAGGGCCATTCTTAGTATTAACAGCATCGTTAACCTGACGAAGTTTCGATTTTCTTCGCAGTTTCCTTAAAGCTTTATTATAGGCTGCAATACGTTTTTAAATACTTGCTGAAGGTAGAGATTTATTCGTTAGGCGTTGATACGCTCCAAAGTCTAATAGCGTTGATACCAAGCCATTAAGGCCTATAATATCGTTTGAGCCTTTTACTTTTATTCTTAAACGTGCCTCCGGATTCGTAAAGCTTTTAATTTCCAATATAAAGATATTATATGCTCGGCGAAGTAAGCCATATGCTCTTTTAACTTTTTTAATACTTTAGTAAGCTTTTACAGGTACCTATTTACACTAAATACTCATTATCTTGGCATTTTCTTCAAATTCCACCGCCGCAAAGTTGGTAGTGGTATCGTGGACGACGACGTTAAATAAACACATGTACGTGTTAATTTACAGAATCCTTAACGTTTCTCACGTATCCTTTATTGAAAAGAACTTTAGAAACTTCGTTCCGTAAAAAAAGGTTATATAATTAACGATGTAAAAAACAGGCTTCTATCTAATAAAAAAAACATTAATAGATATTTTGTAATTAAAGGCTTTATCGTTCTTGAATATAAATTTAAATATTTAGGAGGCTTAGATATAAGTTTAGTAATAGTGCTAAAGGTTTTTAAAAGCTTTTAAGGAAATGTACTTTATGTCTTTATATCTTACAGACTTTAGGATTTTATACAGCCTATTAATGGTTAAGTAATTAAAACGCTTATATAATTAACTTATCTTCAGCTTCCTTAGCTTTAACACTACTACTTCCTATCCCCCAAAATGAAATTAAAGGTGCTTCTACTTAAAAGCCAAGGGAAACCTTTAGCTATTTTCAACCAGTTCATCTACATTAACGTCTACACTAACGTTAAGAGCTTTTATATCCTCTAAACAAAGTATGAAAGGGGTAGTGGACTAAAAGATGTTAAATGAAATTACTCCCATAACAATTTTAACTACCGTTGTCTTTAGTGATAATAGTTGTTCGTCTGGGCCAAAGCTAACTTTAGCTTTACCGGTATCGTATAAATTAATCTCAATAACTATAGTGCTTTCTCTCCGCAATGCCATGTATTACGAATAGCCTCCTGTTTAGTACCTTATTACCCCTATATCTGACATAATACCTTAAAACGTATGGTCCGCGTAACGATTGTGAAGATTAAAGGTATATATAGGTTCAAGAGCTTATTTAAAGCAAAGGTAAGGGTTTTTACCACCTAAACGGTATAACAAGGCGTGTTTAGGTGGTTACTAGTCCGCGTTAGGAATAGTATTTTCGTGTTATTTGATTTACTTAGGGGTATTAATACTGTTAATTGGTTCGTTGCTGTCGAAATCTACAATTTAATCTAAATAATATTATTTAAAAGTAATAGGGTATTAAACGCAATATACTGCCTTGTTAATATAACATTCAGCAAAGGGGTACCAAGTTAAATAATAGCCAAACTTACTATAAAATTAACTTTTATATCACTATTACGGTCATAGTGCTTACGGATAATAGGTTCCTTTAAATATTAGCCTTATTAGCGGTAAAGTGGCTATTGCCTCCAGTCTATAGCCGGTGGGTCAGACTTTAGGCGTTATGGACGCCCGTACCCATACTTACGGTCGATGTAATTAACTAACGTAGGGTTTTCTTCCTTTATGTTAAGAAAGTTATTAGCTTAGGAGTATATACCAAACGAGTTTGGTATACGCGCCATTATAATAATAAAAGAAAAGCTTAATTAGCTAAAGTAGCCTTTAAAAATGGTATTTAGACGTTGTAAGGCGTATTCAAACTCGTTAACACCTCTAATTACTCCCTGTACCTGCTTGCGAAGTGTAACTTCACCAGCGTATACTTTTTCTATTGCTTTCTGGCACAAAATTAACTTGTCGAGCATTTCATTAAATACATACATTAGCGTTTCCTCATTTTTCTTCTTCGCTATTATTATAGTTTACCGTATAATAACTCAGTTTATATGGTATTACGCAAGGTAGACTTCGTATTCGAAGTAGCCTTTTATATTATCGTAGATCTCGCAAAATGTGGTAACTCTAGTAAAACAGGTCAAGTAATAATCTCTAACGTACTCTATAAGGACTCCGGAAAATAGTAAGTAAAAACCTAAAGGGGTAACTTCCATCTACTTACAAATATTTTAAAAAGGCATTATCTTAATATATAAAAGGTTATAATACTTCCCGTTATACTTTTTTACGTCGTTTTAAATCTTGTAGGATTCCGCAAGCAATTTATAATTAATATTAACCATCTTAACAGGTTTTGAGGTAAGATAGCGATAGTTATCCCAGTTTTAAATAGTTTTTCGTGGAAGTTTAAACCTTAAAATTTTCGAAACCCGATATTAAGGATAATTAGCAATCGCTTGACTCGAGGGGTAAAGTCTTGTTATAGGACCTATAGTAGGCTCTCGCGCGTAGGAAAATCTAAAAGGGGAAGAGTTTTAAGGAACCTATCGATTAAATTTCTAAGAGGCCATAGGTACTTGAAGGTTCTGAAGAGCCTAACAATCTTGTTTAATTAACTGGTGTAAAGTACCAAAGTTAATGCCCCTAACCGCATTTACAGCCCTTTCTTTACGTGCTCTGCCGCCGCTAAAGACGTACTTCGCGTTATCACATAAACTTTCTAAAATATCAAATAGGTTAACTGGTTTATTATTGCCAATACGTCAAGAGGCCTAACTTAGCCGAAAGCAAAGGAGAGGTCCCCTAAATAGCATGTAAGGACGTTAAGGTTTTTCAATAGCTTTTCCTTTACACCGTGGATCTCGAGGATATTCATTAAGTTAATTTAGATCGAAAAGTTCTCATACTAGTTTTATATTAACCTGGGCTGAGAAATAAACCCCTCAACGTTTAAGTTTTACCTTTACCTTTATCTTAATCTCTTTTTGAACTAAGGTTCACATGTCTATAGTTTTGTCGTAAAGGAGGTTACAAAATTTAATAAATGCATTATCAGGGTCTTTAGCATCATAGTGCTTAATAATGTAATAGTCGGCGAAGTTGGTAAGGTGTTTTTCCGTTAATCATTTATCGAAATTAAGTGCCTAGAGATTTTCGTTGTAAAACTTGGTAAAAGAAGTTTCGAGCGCCCTAATTACTTCTTTCCTAACGGAGTTAATAATTGTTTTAAAGTAAGCGTTTACAGTAGATATCTTAAGGTCTTGGCCTATGTAGAATTCGGTAAAGAATATAGAGTAAGGGACTTGGTAATCTTTAGGTGTAGAGACTTGATATTTTGGCGTAAATTTGCTTGAGAACTTGGTGACTTAGCGTTGGGTCGCGCGACGTAGCTTTCTTGGCGTGATTTGACAATTCTCAGTGTTTTCGCTTAGGACAGCGGTCTTAACAATTAAATTGACGTAGGGAGTGAAAAGAGTGAAGTAAGGGCCAAGGTTTAGTGTAGAGGGTAAGGTCGAAGGTCATTTATTGTTATTGGGAAAGAGCGAATGTTGTTTGTTGTTTTAGTCGTAGGACTTAGTCGTTTTTCTTATAATAATAGCTCCCGTAGTAATACTGACTTAGCCTTTTACCAACTTGCCGAACTTTCAGACTTCTGATAGTCAATCTAAATATCTTTACGAAGGATCATTAAATATTTCTTGGTGTTTTTTAATAGCGATACCGTCGCTTAATTTCAGATTGCCTTTATAGACTGACGCAACCCAAAAGTCTTCTCTGTTTTCCTACCATTATAGACTCGCGCAGTACTAATAGAGGTCTTTCGCATGAATCTTTCCTTTACACTAGCGATAACGCAAAGCGTAACAACCGGAAAGTAGCTTTTTCTTCTACTTAGCTAATCTATGATTAACTCAATAAGCACTGATTAGTGTTGGCAGATCTTTAGATCGTTACAACGTTGTTGATTCGATCGGTCAAAGTAACAGTAGTATTGTATTGGTCAAGTGGTGGATGTATTGTTCTAGGTTTGGCAGATCGCTAGTTAGTCTACACTGTAATTTGTATGGTCAATTGCTTAGCCCTTACCCTAGAGTGAAGTGCAGCGTACTACACTAGACTTACACCCAATGCAGTAAGTCCACAGAAAGCAATACACTCAACTTGTAGTACAGTATAGTCAACTTTACTTACAGTAAAATTGACCTACTGCACTGCACATAGTACTATTCCAACAGTTACAGTGTATATTAAAACCTTGAAGGAATCGAGAAAAAAAATCCGTATGTCATTTAATCAACGATGCCTTTAATAAAAAAAATGAACCATCGATACTGAACGTGTTGATTATGCTGTTTTAGAGCAAAATTTTACGTCAAAAAGCTACTTGAATGTAACATACCCTATAATATACAAAGTATCGTTGATTTCAATGTATTATTGAACATTATTAACTGTTTTTTACTAGTTTTATTACGTAAGTAGAATTATATAGAAGACTTTTTAAATTGGAACAAAAATTTGAATCAAAAGAATTAGCTAATATAACCCTCTCGAACCAATCGTTCATAAGTTGATTAAACAACAACAACGTGGAAAAACACTTAAAAGGAAGATAAATATTAGAAAGAACGACGACGACAAGAATTATAAACTTGGGAAAAGATATACTACAGCTAAAGTATCGTGAAGATAAAAATCTAATAATGTTGGTAGGTTTTTATCGTTGCAACTTAGTCGATTTGAATCACTGTAGTCGAAGTAACTGGTGCTGCGTTGATATTGTTAATTGATGTGTGTAAGTTCTAAGTTTGGCAGACTGCTAGCCGGTCTGCACACTAATTTGTATGGCCAAACGCTTTGGCTTGTGCCCTACTTTGAAGTGGGCACCTACTGCACTACACTTGCAGTACAGTCCTACAAACTGCAGTCAATTGGCAGTACGTGCAACCAACTTTACTGTAAGCAAAGTTAGCTTGACTGCACTGCATTTGACTGCTATTCTAACACTGGCGGCTTTTTGTTTTGTGCCTGCACACCAGCGTGGCTTACCATCAATTGGTAGCAACCTCTGAAATCTCTCCTTAATCTATAAACCAGACCCCTGTCAATTCCGATTAATTTGTACTGAAATTAATATCAATTACGGCCCTTCGTAGCCCTATTACTCTACCTCTCCGAAGCCTTCGTTTCTCAAATACCGTGCACAGGTTTTTCGCCACCAACCTGCGCAAATTAAGTATGCTACTAGTTACGTACCTTTTGCCAGTAGTTTAAACTACTGCTATCGCTACCATTGCTTGGGCGGTTTCCAGTTTGTCAGCCTGTTCCCACATTACATACTGAGCGATTCACGTATACCTTAATTCGTATGGTTAGCGTATTGCTATTTACAAACCTTTTTAAAACGTTATTAGGTGTGGCTTTTTTTATGGTATCGGTAGAGTTATTTTTGCCGTTAATTTACCGGAACTTATTGATTTTCCGGGTTTCGTATGCCTTTTTTTTTATACTGTTATCACGTCCATTATCAGGCGTTTTTTATTAATCGTGCCTAGTTTTAATAGACATACGTAAAGGCTTCGGAAGTCGGTATATACTATTACATATATCAGTGGCAGCCCTGGATATTTAATAATAATCCTTAACGTATTATCGGTTACTATACCGATATTAAAGCCTGTTATTATGCCATAAAATTTTAAAGCTATCATATTTCGGGTAACGCGTTTATACTTAATAGATGTCTAATGTAGAAGGTTTCTGGTAATAGTAAATTACCCTTTTACACTATTTTTATTAAAGAGTATTATTAAAAAGTTGATTTAAGATATAAGGTTAATATTATTGGAAAATAACCCGTTGATAAAAATTATTAAATTCGCCTGTGATAAATTTATAAAAACCATATGAATTTCTTTTTTCACATAATTGATTTGTTACTCAATCCGTTTATTTAATTTATTAAAGTCTTCGTCCTATAAACTTTATATTTATATCGCGATTGAAAGGTACTACGATGTTTTCGGTTAATCTAAAGTTAAAATATAAGCCGTATGTACCCTTTGCTTTAGATATTTTTGTAATTTTTCCTCGTCGGTTTTATCGATAATTGATAAGTTCGCTATGTGACCCTTTTGGCGTAGGCTAATATAGGTGCTTTTAGCCTTAATATTACAGATTCGGATTAACGATTTATTAAAATTAAGTTATATACCCTTAGTTAATGTCTTAATTAGCTTATACTTTAAAGATCTGACTTTTCAATAGTACGTTGTTTCGCCGTTACAAACCACATATCGTCGAGAAATAGGGTATAGTTATTTTACATACTAACGACGTTTAAGTTTTTTCTCTTTATAATTAAAAAACATGGGTTCAAAATTGTGGTATTTATGTTAAACTTATTTTTAAAGTCAATTTAGTACGTTAGAAACTAGTGGACACCTGTTTAGACCAATTCATATAAAGGCTAAATATAATGTATTACTGTACCGGCCGTAAACCTTTCCCTTATTTTGTTTTGATAACTTTAATAGTATAATTCGTTAAATATGCATAGCGGAAAACATGTACGTTTACGTAATATCCCGGCTATTAAATGTAAATTAGCGATTTACGCCAACGGTCAAATTGGCGGTAATAGCGATAATTAAACGTTAGATAATTTTTTTAGTTATAAGTAATTAAGTAAAGATTTTGTTTTTACATTTATTACGATATCCGTAAACGATTAGTCCCCACTTTTTGTACAGTCGGTTTATAGCTTTGCCTTTAACCTTGTAAACCATCTTTAACTTATAATTAATGACTTTTTGGCTTTTTATTACGTTGACGGTATAAATCGTATAACCCTTCGTAATAAATGGTCGTTGATTCTTATTTGGTTACTTTCTTCATAAGGCTTATCCGGTGTATTAATAATTCCTTCAACATGTAGCTTAAAGGCGAGTTTTCAGTTAAACTTTTCTTTTTAAGACATTTACGCCGTTATTTATACCTTGTCAGGCCTATAGTTCTTATCGCCGTCCTTTTTTTTAGTGTGTATCCTCCTTTTAAATAGTCGTTTACGCTGCCGACATTTTATTGGCTTGTTCACAGTCTGCTCGGAAAAGTTATACTGGTTAATTCGCTCTGCTCGAAGGTTATCAACGTCAAAACCTTTATTAAACTTAAAGGGTTTTCGGTTCAGCTTAACTTGCATAGCTTGAAAATTTACGAAGCCGTTAGTAGTTTTAACTATTACATTTAAATTAGTAATATTTAAGATCTTATACGGCCTATTATATTTGCTTAACTCGCGTTATATGAGGACTTTACTTTAAAGAGAGAGTGAAAGTACGTTTATTATTAAAGGTTCGTTTCTAGTATTAAGGGTATTATTAATTTGACAGCGTACCGATTTTTTCTTTAGTTACTTTAGGGCTTTACTATATTCTATAGTACATTTTTATGTATTTAACGAGGATGGTAACTTAATTGTTATTTTTGGGTAAGTTTTAAATATTGATAAAGTTGGTATAAGACCGTTAGGGTTAATAGTATCGTTAAAACCTTTTACCTTTATTTAAAGCCGTATCTTTTAACTTGTGAAACTTTCGATTTTTAATATAAGAATATCGTACGCCTTTCGTCAAAGGGTATATACCCTTTCGACTTTACTAATACTCTAATGAACTTTAACGGGAACCTATTTATATTAAATAACTATCAATTTTATATTAGTTTAAAATTTTATCGTTGTAAAGTTGGTGTCGGTATTGTCAATTAGCATTTTTAGTGGGTTAAGGTACGTGTTAATCTATAAAGTACGTAGTGACTTTTATATTTCCTTCGCCATAATGGTTATAAGGAACTCGACGCCATAAAAAGCCGTAGCGAAATTTATAATGTATAGTATTAGCTTGCTGTTTAGGTAAAATACGTTTACATAGATTTCTGGGTTAAATTTTTAATTTTTTAAACTTAAACTTAAACTTTAAAGGGGTTTAGAAGTGTATTTAGTAGTGGTAGTAAAAACGTTTAATTTCATTCAATATTAATAGATTTATATTTTTGTAATTAGTCGTCTTTAAAACCTTGTAAAGCATGTTAGTTGTCGGATAGTTGAACTTACGATATAGTTAACTAAATTCCGCCTTCGTCAGGTTGAAAACCATTACCTTTAGCCTTAAAATATAAAATTAGAAATGTCTTTACATAAAGTTGAGTAAAAAACCTTTACCGGCCTTAATTTATATGAGTTAATTAATTTAAATATTAATATTACTATCAAGGTTTTTTATGTTTTTTAGGTAAAGAAAAAAGGGGGTGGGTGATTTTAAGATACGGAAAATAATAGGGTTAATAACAGTTTTAACCGTTTTCGATCCTAATAAAGATAGATTTTTCCAAGGCTGAAGCTAACCTTGAACTTATTAATATCCACGTAATTAAGTTTCGTAACCGTATTAGTATCCTTTCGTAATGCGATATATTACGAATAGCCCTTTATTAAATACTGTATTGCCATTGTATCCGGTATAATCCCCCCAAAGACTTGCTTCGCATAGCGATTTCGAATGGTAAAGAGGTATATAGGGTTAGGGTTTTTATCTTTATAGCGGCGGTAAGGGTTTTCGCCTATAAGGCAGTATAAAAAGGTGTGATTAGCTAGTTATTACATTGTTTTCAAGCTAGTACCAGTGTTATTGCTAATATCTTCGTGCTAGACGATAGCTTTCGGCTTGTAATTCTTTTTTTTAAACTTTACTTCCTTTAAATTATGTAATACATTTTATATAATTCCATTTAGAGGTAAATGTGTATTACATATAGTATATTACTTGTTTTGCATTACGTTCGGCGGTAGTATGACGTGTTAATTAATAGGCCTATTTTCCGTAAATCCAATATTTTTTAACGTTTAAGTTAATTTTGTCTAGCCGACTTGAATCCTTAAAGAAAAGAAATACTATTTCCATAGGTAAAGGTCTGTGTTTTTCGTTAACCGTATTGGCTGAGCCTTTTATACCATGAATTAATATAATACGAATTGAGAGGATTTTCTTTTTCGTTATTAAATTCCGGAGCTTAAGGGTATGTACTCGTCGAACCGGAGACTCGAGTAATAATGATCGTTAAAGAAGAATATAATTGGCTAAAAAAATCTTTTGCGGGTAGTATTAAGGTATTATAAGACATATTCGAACTTTTTATAGCTCGTAACTATTTGCCGGAGCTGTTAACATAAGGTGTTTTTGCTAACTTTTACGTTCCTTATTATTTATTGGTAAAGTATTAGCCTATTAAATATCTGATTTAAAAGGATTATTTTGTTTTTCGATTTTGGTTTGTAATTTAATATATAAGACTACAAAATAATGTTTCAGTTTATATAGTATTGAATAAGGTTAATATCGTGTTCGAAGTAAGTTTTTAAATTATTTTAGATTTCGCGGGGAAAAAAGTAATTTGTTAGGTACTGGAGGTAATAATTCTCGGCTTAGCTGGTAAGGATATTGGAAAATAGCGAGTAGAAACCTGGTAATTTAACTTTTATTTGGCGGAAAATGTTGAAAAATTGGCGTAATTTAATGTCGAGGGGGTTATATAGCTTATCGTTATATTTCCCCCCCCCCCCAGATTTTGATGAATGTGGTAATTTCCGTATAATCCGTATTTATTATTTGAACGCATTGTAGGAGACGGGTAATATATTAGTTATAGGGACTTTTTATATTTGGTTGGAAAAAGAACCAATGTTGTTATTAATATTAGTTGGTAGGATAGTTACCTTTGGCTGAGTTTGGAGGGAAAAAGTTAGTGGTTGTGTTTATAATAGACTTACGTATAAAGCCGATTTTTCCTTAATTTGGCTGTTAAAACTAAACTTGTCAAGTATTTTAGGGTAAGTGGGCTTAGGGGTTTTTATTGCAGGGGACTTGTCGATAATTCTTTTAGTATTAAGGGGTTTGACGAAGTTTTTAATTAATCAATTGATGTAAAGCGTTAATATCAATACCTTTGACTGCTTTTGTAGCTTTTGTTTTATGTGTTCGGCCGCTGCTAAAGGTGTATTTCTAGTTATTACATAAGTATATTAAACCGTCGAACTGGTTAACGTATTCCTTTTCGTTAGTATGTAAAAAAGCTTAACTTAACTGAAAAAGGTGTAGGAGAGGTCTTTTAGATCGCGTATAAGGGCGTTAAGGTTTATTAATACCTTTTTCCTATAGGTGTTGGTCTTGAAGGCGTTTTTAAAGCTGTGCTAGGTCAAAAAGGGCTTGTGTTAGATTTGTAGTACCTTATACTTAAATGTAAATAATTCATTTTTCCTGTTTAGGTTTAAACCTCAATTTAACTCCTTTTAAATTGGTTTTTATATATTAATGGTTTAGTCCTCAAAAAAGTTATGGTATTCGTAAAAAGCGCGGTTAGGATTTTCTTTATTGTTATATTTAACGATGAAGTATTTAACGAAGTTAGTAAGGTGTTTTTCCGTTAAGTACTTATAAACATTCAGTGCCTAAAGGTTTTTGTTATAAAACTTGATAAAAACAGTTTCCAGGTCTTTAAATGCTTTTTTTACAGGGTCAATAATGACTTTAAGGTTGGTGTTAACAGCAAATATCTCGACGTTTTGGCCTATATAAGACTTGTATGGCATCCAAGGCGAAGAACTTGGTGATTTTGGGCGTAAGAACTTAGTGTTTTGGCGTAAGGTCACGTAACATAGCTTTTTTAACGCGATTTGAAGTTTTCGCTTGGAGTAGCAAACTTGACGATCGAAGTGATGTAAGGAGTAAAAAGAGTAAAGTAAGGGTAAAGGTTTAATTTAAAGGTTAAGGAACGAAGATTATTACTAGTAGTGAAGGGCAAAGGTTGTTGTTTAGCTGTAGGACTTAGTCGTTTTTATAGCAGTAACACCTGCAATAGTACTGACTTGGCCGTTTTCTAACTTACCGAACTTTGAAACTTCTAATAGTCAATCTTAAGGTCTTCAAAAAAGTTTAATGAATATTTCTTGATGTTTTTCAAGTAGTAATATCGTCGCTTACTTCCAGATTGCCGTTATGGACTGACGCAACCCAAGAAGTCTTTTCTATTTTCCTGTTGTTGTGGACTGACGCAGTACCAATAAAGGCCCTTCGCAATAATATTTCCTCTACCCTAACTTTCGTAACTATAGAGCGTAACGGGAAAGTAGCTTTTTCTTCTACTTAGTCAATCTATGCTTAACCTAATATGCACTAATTTGTATTGGTAGGCCTTTATCGTTGCAACGTAGTCAATTCGAATCACTGTAGTTGAAGTAACTGGTACTTCGTTGATATTGTTGATTGATGTGTGTAAGTTCTAAGTTTAGCAACCCGTTAGCCGGTCTGCACACTAATTTGTATGACCAAACGCTTTAGCCTGTACCCCACTTTGAAGTAGGCACCTACTGCATTGCAGTTGCAGTGCAGTGCCACAAACTGAAGTCAATTTGCAGTACGTGCAACCAACTTCACTGCAAGTAAAGTTGGCTTGACTACACTGCATTTAACTGCTATTCCAACAAATAACGAATGAACCTTTGAAATACGTGTAAAAGGTATTAATGATACGCTACATAAGACTTTTGAAACAACGAAAAAAATTATTAACCATTTTACCTACAATTTCATTTGACTTATGTTACTAATATAGTTCGAGAAATAAAATATAAACAGTTTGAAGTTAAAATAATTCACGAGGTTAGAAGTAAAACTATAAAAAAACTGTACGAAAAGTTAAAATTAATGGTTTGAAATACAATAACAATGGCAAGAGCTCAGTTCTTATTTAATCGCTTATAATTTAAAAAACGTTAATATTTAAACTTTATATTGACCATTAAGTTAACAATTAATGTAAACGATAGATTCTTCCTTAATAACAATAACATTACGTAAACGTATACGTAATTATAAACTGATTTTAAAGGATCTATACTATGAAAATTGATAAATAAAGTTAAGTGGTAAGTTTTTTATTGGAAAAGTCATTGTGGATATTATCATATATCTCTATAGTTAGCAAGCGGCCACGCTGAAAGATGCACTTTTGCAGCATGCATGGTAACGTACCACGCTGCAAGGTGCATTTTTTCAGAGTGCATGATAGCGTGCTACTGCCCAGAAGGGACATTGATAGAGTGTATGGTAGAGTGCCACTGCCCAGGTGAAAGCTTATAAGCTCTCACATGAGGTGAGAACTCTCTGGATGCCTCTTCTCTCTTCTACAATTGATTTATCTTTAATATATACTATTCAATCTTTTACTTACCTTTACATTAACGTAAACAGTAGAGACAAAAACCTCACCTATAGTAATATGATGTATTAAATATTCCTATGTATCATTGACTACAAATTTTAATTAGCTTGAAAAATATGAAATATATTTTGGAAACCAATAATATACAAACTTCAACTTTTAAGATATAAATGTTGATCAAGTAAGGTAAAATATTGCCATCGTTAGTATATAAATTCTCAATGCGCTTCTTTTAGGAATTATAGAATTGTCAGGGTTATATAACGTGTTATCAAGAATTTATGCATTTAGGAATGTAAATTAATTAAGATGTTTACTATAAATATTCCATTATCTTTCAACGAATCGTTAATTAGTATTTCTAATATGAATAATATTCGTAACAAATATTTTATTTTATGTAAAAATGGGCAACCAAAAAGTTTCTCGAAGGTTGATGTGGAAAAAATCGTTACAGTATCTTTTATAATGGGATAAAATAAGCCATATTATTGCGTTTCATAAACCGAATGCATCGAAAAATCAATCTATACAGACATGAGTCTAAAATAAATAAAATGAAATATTTGTTAAGTTTAATAAACCAATTAAGTAGTAAAAAGATACATTAAATCAATGTATTAATATAATTTCCGTGCTAGTAGGCCTTCATCTTTGTAAAGTAGTCGATTCGAATCATTGTGATCGAATTAACTGGTACTGTATTGATATTGTTAATTGAGATGTGTTGGTTCTAAGTTTCACAGACCGCTAGCAGGTCTGCACACTAATTTATATGGTCAAACGCTTTGGCTTGTACTCTCATTTGAAGTGTGAACTTACTATACTACACTTAAAATGCAGTGTATTTAAATTCCACAAACTACAGTTAATTTGCAATATGTACAATCAACTTTACTATAAGTAAAGTTAACTTAACTGTACTACATCTAACTGCTTTTCCAATACTAGCGGCTTTTTGTTTTGTGCCTACATGCCAACATAACTTAGTATTAATTTGTGGCCACCTCTCAAATCCCTCTTTAATCTGTAAGACAACAACAAGCCAGACTTCTGTTAATTCCGATTAATGTATTACTATTCAAAAACCTTTTTAGGGCGTTGTTAGACGTAGCCTCAGTTATAACGTTAATGGGATTATCTTTACCATCAATCCACCTAAATTTATCGAGTTACCGGGCTTCGTATACCTCCTTTAAAGCCATTAAATATATTATTAGGCGTTTTTCATCAGTTGTACCCAATTTTAATAGGTATTCGTAAAAGTTCCGAAAGTCAATACATACCACTACAGGCATCAATGATAATACCTGCTATTTAGTAATAATCTTTCATATACTATTAATTACTATACCGATATTAAAGACTGCTATTATGATATAAAATTTTAAAGCTAACAAACTTCGGGTCATATACTTCAACTTAACAGATATTAAATATATAAGGCTTCTGGTAATTGTAAATTAACTTTTGGATTTATCCTCGTTAACGGATATTATTAGAAAGTCGATTAGCAATATAAGATTAGTATCATTAACAAATGACCCATTCGTAAAAATCATTAACTTTGACCTCGTTAAATCTATAAAACCTATGTTAATTATCCTTTTTACATCATCTATTTACTACTAAATCTGCTTTTTTAACCTATGAAAATCCTCGTTTTGTAGATTTTGTACCTATTATATAATGTAAAAGTAGTATAATACTCTAGGTTAGCATAGCGTGGCGATGTAAAACGTATATGCCCTTTACTTTAGGTATCTCTGTAATTTTACTTCGTTGGTCTTATCAATAATTATTAAACCTATAGATTACTCTTTTTAACATAAGTTAATGTAAGTGTCATTCTTAACCTTAATATTATAAATACGAATTAACGAGTTATTAAAGTTAAATTATATACTATTAACTAAAGTTTCGATTTACTTACACTTTTAAAGGCCCAACTTCTCGATAACATGTTATTCCGCCGCCATAAACCTAACCTTTCCGAAAGAACGGGTATCGTTAATTTACATGTCTACAATAGCAAATTATTTACCCTTAATAATTAGCAGGTACGAATTAAAAATTCAAGTCTTTATACCTAACTTATTCTTGAAATACACCTGATATATTAAAAACCAATCAACACATTTCTTAACTCATTTGTATAAAAGGTTAATACAAAGTATTATCGTATCGGATAGAAACTTATACCTTAATTCTTTCGAAAATTTAAATAGTACAATCCGCTGTAAATTTTTAACAAACTACGTATACATTTGCGTAATATTCTGTCTATTAAGTGTAAACTAAACTTTTTTTCCAGTAGTGAAACTAGAAGTAATTAAAACTATTAAATATTAACTAATCTTTTGGATTATAGGTAATTAAGTAAAAATCCAGTCCTTACCTTTATTATTATATCCTTAAGCGATTACCCGTACCTTTTCGTACGACCGGTCCGTAATTTTACTTTTAGCCTTATAAATTATCTTTCAACTAAAGATAATGACTTTTTCGCCTTTAAATTACGTTAATAGTACAAATTGTATAATACCTCGTAAAAAAAAACCGTTAATTTCTATTTGGTTGCTTTCTTTACAAGGCTTACCGGGTATATCAATAATGCCTTCGACACGTAATTTAAAGGCAAGTTCTTCAGTAAAATTTTTCTTTTAAAATTCCTATGCCGTTATTTATATCCTGCCAAACCTATAATCCCTGTCGTAGCCCTTCTTTTCAGTATATATCCTCTTTTTAGGTGGTTTTCCACGTTGTCAACATTTCATTAGCTTATTAACAATCGGTTCGAAAAGGTTGTATTAGCTAATACGTTCAACTTGGATGTTATCGACGTTAAAATCTTCATCAGATTTTCAGGGTCGTTTATACAGCTTAACTTATATGACTCGGAGAGTTATAAGTCCGTTAACAGTTTCAACTCCTACATCTAAATTAATAATATTCAAAATCTTATACAGCTCATTTAATTTGCTCAACTTACGCCATGTAAGGAATTCATTTTAGAGTGGGAAGGATAATACTTTTATTATTATTAATCTGTTCCTGGTATTAAAAATATTATTAACTTGTCGCTATACTGATTCCTTCCTCAATTTCTTTAAAGCTTTGCTATATATTACAACATATTTTTAAGTGGTTAATAAATGTGGCGTCTTAGTTATTATATATGTATAGGCTCCAAAGACCAACAAAGTTGGTTCAAGTCCGTTAGGGCCAACAATATCATTAATACCTTGTACTGCTATCTGAAACTGTACTTCTTAATTTGTAAAGCTTCTAATTTTTAGTATAAATATATCGTATGCCTTTCGTAAACCGGAATATGCCCTTTGGACTTTACTAAAACCCTAGTAAACCTTGACAGGAATATATTTATATTAAATATCTATCGACCTAACGTTAGTTCATAACTTTATCGTAGGAAAGTTAATGTTAGCGTTGTGATTTAGTATATTTACTAGCCTAAAATACGTAGTAATCCATAAAATACATAGTGCCTTTTACGTTTACTTTACCGTAATAGTCTTAAAGAATTAACGCCGTAAGAAGCCGTGGCGGAGTTTATAACGTGTAATATTAACTTACCGTTCAGGTAAAATACGTTTACAAAAACTATCGAGTTAAAATCTTAATTTTTCCTAAACGTCAACTTAAACCTTAAGGGGCCTTATGAATGTATTCGATAGCAATAGTAAAGCCGTTTAATTGATTTTAAAGCTAGTAAATCTACACTATTATAACCGGTTAACTTTAAAACCTTGTAAAGCCTATTATTTACGAGGTAATTAAACCTACGATATAGTTAACAAAATTAAGCCTCTGTTAAGTTTAATACCACTGCTTTTGACCCTTCATAATAAAACCAAAAGTACCCTTATTTAAAGCTAAATGAAAACCTCTTACAATATTTAACTTTTATTAACTCGTCAGTCTAAACATTAATGTTAACGCCAAGGTTTTTTATATCTTTAAGGTAAAGGAGGAAAGGGATAGGTGATTCCAAGATCTAGAAAATAACAAAGTTAACAACAGTCTTAACCGTCGTCAATCCCAATAAAAATAACCTTTTTCCAAAGCTAAAGCCAACCTTAACTTTGTCAACATCCGCGTAGTCGAGTTTCGTAATAGTATTAATATCTCTTCGCAACGTGACATATTACGAATAGCGTCTTATCAAGTACTGTGTCGCCTCCGTATCCGATATAATCCCCTAAAAACCCTGCTTCGCGTAATGATTTTATATAGTAAAGAGGTATATGAGGCTAGAGATTTTGTTATTATATCGATAGTAAGGGTCTTTACCTATAAGGCGGTATAAAAAGGTATAATTAACAAGTTATTACGTTACTTTTAGGCTAGTATCAATGTCAGTATTTTTGTGCCAACCGATAGCCTTTGGCTTATTTTCGTTCTCCTTAACTTTATTTCCTTTAACCTGTATAATTTACTCGACGGAATTCTAGTTCAATGTAGAAGAGAATTACATATAGCATATCAACTACTTTAATTCACATTTGGCGGCAGTGTAAAGTATTAAATAACAACCTTATTTATAGAAAATCCAATATCTCTTAATGTTTAAAGTAAATTTACCTAATCGATTTAAGGACTATAAGGGGAAAAAAACCCTTTTTCCATGGGTAAAGATCCGTGACTTTTATTAACTATACTAACTGGGTCTTCTGTACCTTCGATTAATGTAATACGAATAGGAAAGGTTTTTTTCCTCGTCACTAAATTCCAAAGCTTAAGAGTATATACTAGTCAAATTGGAAACTCGAGCTGTTACAATCGCCAACAAGGAACGCAATTAGCTAAAGCAAACCTTCGCAGGTAGAATTTGAGAATTAAAAGGCGCATTAAAACACCTTAGAGCTCGTAACGGCTTGTCGGACCTGTTAGCATAAAATTACTTCGCCAGCTTCCATTTTCTCCATTATTTATTGACAAATTATTAACCTACTTAATATTTGATTAAAAAGGTCCGTTTTATTTTCCGATTTTCTTTTGTAGTTTACCATGTAAAATCACTTGATAATATTCCAATAGGTATAGTACTGAGTAGGATTAATATCGTACTCAAAGTAACCATTTAAGCTTTCATAAATTTCGTGAAATGAAAAACAATTTGTTAGGTATTAGAGTTAGTAATTCTCGGCTTAGGCGGTAAGGATATTAGGAAATAGCGAGTAAAAACCTGGCAGTTTAACCCTTATCTGGAGGCGGATGTTAAAGAACGGGCGCAATTTAATGTTAAAGAGGTTGTACGGCTTACTGTTATAATTCTCTTTTCCTCTCCAAATCTTAACGAACGTAGGAATTGCCACGTAATCCGTATCCACCATAGGAATACGTCGATGGTGAAGGGTAATGTACTGATCGTAAAGGGAACTCTCCGTATCTATTAACTGGTTAAGATGTTAATGTTACTAGTATTAGTAGGCAGGATAATTACCTTTAGCGAAGTTTGGGGGAGGGAAACCAGTAATTGTACCCAGAGTAGGCTCGCATATAAAGCTAATCATTCCTTAATTTGGATTCCAAAACTAAACGTATTCAGGAGATTAAGGCAAATGGGCTTGAGAGTTTCTGCGACCTTGGTAATCTCTTCTCAATATTAAAGGGTACATTGAGATTCCTACTCAATTAACTGATGTACCTTCAGGCTTATAGCCCGTACATTAATCAATTCTTTATGGATGATAGCACTAGATCGTTAATATTACGCAAAAGGATTTAAGGAACTTATTTGGGCTTGCATAGGTCATTATGAACACGTACAGGGGATTTAAAGAATGCTATTGCCAACAATAACTTTGCTCTTGGCTTTAAAAATCTACGAAAGGTCTTTATCGATGGCATATTCGTAAAATACATTAGCCAAATTACCCCTTTTCCCTTTCTTAAATATTAGTTTAACACCTCAGTCGGCTAACTCAGTCTTTGACCTAAGTTTAACGTATTTATTTACCATCGTTCATATATAAATATTTCATTTTTTTAAAACATTCCTAAAAGTATTTACGCGCTTTGAAACCTTGAACGGTTCTGATGGGGTTTAAGTCGAGAATATAAGACCTAATCGCATTGGTAAGGTACCTAATTGAAAAGTTTTCAATAAGGTCCACAAACCAAAGGTTTTCGTCATAATATCTAACTAATACGACTCCGAGGTCCTTAATTTCCTTTTTACGTTTGGGGTCGTTAACGGTGTTGATTCCGGCATATTTTAAATCTATCGTAACGAGAATGAAAGGATGTAAAAGGAAAACAAGTGTTGTAAAGTAATAGATCATAAGTTTACCGTCAAAGTTAGTATAAATTAAAAGTCTTCAAACCTAGTAGTTTTTATTACTTACAGTAGTAGTAGCCGCAATAATACTAACTTAGCCGTTTTTTAACTTACCAGCTTAGTAATATTCAAGAATTTTAGGCAGTTAATCCCAACACTCTTTAAAAAAATATTTAGTGAAGATTTCTTAGTATTTTCAGTAATAATACCTACCTGCTTCTTAAATTGCCTCGATAATTAATATAATTCAGAAACCTTCCCTTAGTACTGCCGAGATAGCTAATGGAATATTATAGGGGCGCTTCGCAAAAACCTTTCCACTACCCTTAGCCGTCGATTAACGTAAAGAGTAACTGGAAATCAGCTTCTTCTTCTATTTAGCCAATCTGTTATTAACCTAATAAGCACTAATCAGTATTGGTAGGCATTTATAGTTGCAACGTAGTTGATTCGAATCACTGTAGTCGAAGTAACTGGTGCTGCATTAATATTATTGATTGAGATTTGTTGGTTCTAAGTTTGGTAGACCGCTAGCTGGTTTTCACACTAATTTTTATGGCCAAACGCTTTGACCTGTGCCCCAATTTGAAGTGGGCACCTACTGCACTATACTTGCAGTGCAGTGTATTCAAATCCCACAAACTGCAGTTAATTTACAATACGTACAATCAACTTTACTGCAAGTAAAGTTGATTTGACTGCACTGCATTTGACTGCTATTCCAACATTCCATGAATTTAACGATAACCAAGTTAATGATTTTTACAAGGAACTATGCCATAAATAAAACTAACCTTACCTTGTCAATTAAATATGGTATAATATTTATGAAGGAAAATAGTTTCAATGATAAATTTACGATTAGTAGAAATTTAATATATAAGATATTTGTTAAATATAAATGTATAATACGAAATGTATTGATATTAAAGATAAAGATAATAACAGTATGATTTAATATTAATAGGGTAAACAACGATATGTTAAAGATTATTACTAAATAGTTGAGATTATATTCGATAATTATAATACTTTATATCGACTTTGGAAACTTTGAGAAGTATCTTTCGAAACTAGAAATAAAAAAACCATTCAGTAATGAATGTAATGATATTAAAGAACGTATACAGAATACAAAAATTTCACGAATTTAAGTAAATTAACGGAAATATCAACCTTGTTAACTCCATAACATAAGTTATGCCTAATAACGTTTTTGATGGATTTATAAATAGAAAAAAAGTAAATATATAGCTTAAGGGTTATATAAACCTGATGTTATATGATATAAAGTAACAGAAATACTTTAGCAAATGAAAAAAACATTATGGTAATAGTATGTAAAAAAGTCATACCTAAACGTAATAGTAAAGGGTATATGATTAATGACGTATAAATTCATAACGGAAGACTTGTATGCGACAATAGAGACAGTTAAATTTTGGAATTAAAAGGTGAAAAACTGTAATTTAATTCAAATTAAGTGCGAAATGAGTTGAAATTGACAGGTGTCTTACCCATAAACATTGGAGAGATATCAGTGATTAATATAAATTGGTGATTGGCTACGTTAATGAATATATATAACAACAAAAAGTTGCTAATATTAAAACGGTGATGAATTAGAGTATAATCATGTTAAAGACACTAATTATAAATTAACTATACCAATTGTAAATTAATCGTATTGATTGTAAGTTAATTATAGGGAGTAATTCATTTAATATAGTATACCGACTCTGTAATTGTTTATACAAATTAGTACGTGGACTAGCTAATGATCTGCGAAACTTAAAAGCAACTACATTGTCATTTTCAATAAAGTATCAGTTACTTCGATCACTATTCGAATCGACTACTTTGTAACGATAAAGGCCTACTAACATCTTCTCAATTAAGTGTTAGATCGCGTTGACATCAATTCTTTGTGCTGCGTTGGCGGAAGTTGTTTTATATACTCTTCTATCGTCAAGCACATTGTCTACATTACCATGACTAGGGGTTACATTGCTCAGAAAATTACCAAATTCTTTATCGTCGGGGTAGAAAAAGGTATTACCCTAAGGTTTAAAGGTTTAACTTATTTGTAGATTAATGAGTGATCCCTTGAATCGTATATATAAGCGTTGGTAATCGCTAATAATAATTTTTGTGGGTTTTAAGATTAATGATTTAAAAGTTAAGGATTTTAAAGATAATTCTCGAATTATAACAAATCAAAAAAAGTTTTACCAATCCATTCATAATTTTATCTAGGATAAGAATCCAACGCCTATGAATGTCGCTATCAATTTGATTTTATCTCCTTTTATAATCGTCTTTCACTTATTAATAATTTAGTTGTTGAAAAATTCACGAAAACCTCAAAAGATACGTGTGTCCCGATCGAATTCCTTACCGGTGTTTAACTCGAGAATGTATTAGCTGACTAAGTTGGTTGAGTGTTTTTTTAGTAGAGGTTTCATCAATATTTTTATCTGATATGTTTTTATCATAATATACAGCAAAAAATGGATTCGAAGGCTTTAATTATCTTTAGCTTATTGTTTTTTTTTCAATTATTTCAACGTTTTGGCTAGCGGATTAAGTATAGTTTAAGCAGGGTAGAAACTTAGTGATTTGGGCATAGAATTGGATGATGTGGATCTTTATCTAGACTTAGCGGTTCTCTGTATAAGATTGGTGTATTTATGTACTTATAACTTAACAATTTTGTAATGTAAGGGGGAGATGATTGGTGTAAAAAGTAAGGTTGAGGTTGTAGATTATTTATCATTGAAGTTATTGTTTGGTGTAAGGGTTTTGGATTTACCGATTTATAATAATAGTAATAGCAACTTATTTGTTTGCTAGTTATAGCGGTTTTAGTAACTTAGTAATCATCTTTTAACGATTTGAAACTTTTAGCGGTTAATTTTAACGGTTTCTTTCAATAAGGATTCAAGTGAAGATTTTTTTGGTTTAGTTTCTGGCGATATCGTCGCCGTTTTTAGATTGCTGTGAAAAACCAACGTAAATCGTAAAAGTCTTTCTTTTACTTTGTAGTATACAACGTAACTAGAAAGTAGCTTCTTTCTTTACCTCGCTCATTTATATTTAACCTAATAAGCCCTGATCAGTGTTAATAGGATTTTAGACATTGCAATGTTGTTGATTTGAAGTGTGGTCAAAGTAACGGTAGTATTGCAAAGGTCAGATGGTGAATTGTTGTTTCTTCTAAGTTTGGCAGACCGCTAGCAGGTCTGCACATTAGTTTGTTTGGGCAATTGCTTGGTCCGTGCCCCACATTGAATTGGGCACTCTATTGCAATTGACTGCACTGCACTTGAACACTATTACAACACCAATAAAAATGTTTCGATGGCCTAGCGATACCATCGTCACTTTTGAGCTGCCGCGAAAACTGATGTAATTCAAAAGCTTTCTATACTTGCTGCCGCAAAAACTGACACAGGTTTGTAAGGGCACTTCGCAAAAATCTTCCCTTTCCTTTAACGCTTTGGCAGACCGCTAGCCAGTTTACACACTAGTTTGTAAGGGCAACCGCTTAGCCCGTGCCCTATAACGAATTGGGCACTGCACGGTAACGGACTTACAGTCAATACAGTTGTCTTGGCTGTATTGCAATTGACTGTCGTTCTAACAGTTACCAATATTTGTAGATCAGTATACTAATATATATGTATAAAATAAAAATTTATTAGTGTTAAGACAGCAATTAATTGTTCTTCAGGGTAATTATTTGTAATATTTTCATACAATTAGTGTAAATCTTTAATGTGGTGTCCAATTTAACATAGGATACAGGTCAAATCGCAACCCACATAAACTAGTACGTAGACCAGCTAGCGGTCTGCTAAACTTGAAAGTAATAACTACTTTTCAATGCTATACTTCTGTTACTTTGACCACGATTTGAATCGACAATGTAGCTACGAATAAAGGCCTACCAACAACTGGGCCAAGTCTGGCTAAGTTCCCATTAGGGTGGCATAGACCAGTTACCTCGCAGGGATGCTATCATTTCGGTACGATACTACCATACATAGTAAGCATAATCAGTAGACCCCAGCTTTAGTCTGTTAGATACTTCTTTTGAATACACAACGTTCCACCAGCTTCGAGATCTATCACTGCAATATCAGTGATTCGGACCTGGAGCTAGGAACCATCACAGACATACAAAAATACGTATTCTTGCGGGGCACAGATCTTCTGCTCCTTATATTTTATATGTCCTGGGAATCGATACCGTAGTCTCGTTCGAATTCCAATCCATTGAGGCCCTAGACATGTCCAGACACTGAACTCCTTCCAGGGCGCACGTGCAGATCGATCCGGGTAGGGCGATTGGCATACCCTAGTGGGATTCGGGCTACCTGTTTTTGGTCGTGTACATGGGAATTTGCTACGGGCAATGAAATTCGTGGATTCTCCCCAGGATTACTCGCGTCACTGGGTGCTTGCTTTACAACTTGTGGTGGCAGTCGAGCAATTCCTGGACTTTTTGGTAGAACCTGCAAATATCACTGTACTAAGCAAATCCATGTCAGCCACGCCATGGACACTTGGTAGGGTTGTGGAAGAACCACAGGCCGAGACAGCCCGTCCAAAAGGACTGTTTTCCTGATTTGATCTGCACCGTGTCCCGTAGCTGTCCATACATAGACACACCTTACAGCAGTAAAGTGGAAATAGATGCACTTGTCCAGTCGATCACCCATGCTCGTCACGCCTCACATGGGAAGCCAGGCGACACCGTCTTGGTCCCTCTCCTGCTTGCTCTCTCTAAAGAACTCCAGCATAGGAGCGAACCAGTGAACGTTCCTTATCCACGTCCCAACCCTCAGGCTCCAGCCACAACAGCCAGCCCATCATAAATCATCCGCCTCACCGCCCAAAACGTCGTCCCGCCCCCCACCCGCACACCGGGTGCCATCGCCGGCAGCCCGATGCTTTCGACTTCGATTCTCCCCGCTGCCGTCTTGCGCACCGCTACACTCCCATCCACCAGCAGCGTGCCCTCGCCGCGAAACTCGGCCGTGTGCCCGCTAGTCTGCATCGCGCGCCGCAGGTCCGCCAGCCGCAAGTCGCCGACGTGCAACGGCTGCGCGAGCGACCGCGATGCAGACGCCAGGTTGGTCGGGAGGACATCGAGCGTCGGGACGATTGGCGCAGTGGCGCCGGCGAGGGTGCCTTTGGAGTCATCCACGGCGGTCGAGCTTTTGTCTGGGGCGGAGGAGGTCTTGACGCGCTTGGCGATGCTCGTTTCGGCTTCGAGGGGGGGGTTGCCGGGAAGGTGCGGGTGTGTGTCGGCGTTGCCCTGCGTTCCGAGCAGCAGTGCGTGCACCGTGACGATGCCGAGCCCGCGGACGGTCTGCCATTTCAGGCGGCGGACGAGTGGCTCGGCGAGCTTGACGACCCAGGCATTGGTGTCGACGCTGGCATCGATGGAGACGCCAACGGCGGGGGTGTAGACGTCGATCGTGGCACTGCTGCCTTCTTCGGTGGCTGTTGCGCCAAGCAGTTTCTTGCAATCCTCTGCGAGGGCCTTTGTTTCTTCCTCGTTGCCCGACACCAAAACGAGTTTGCGGGGCGCTATGAGCGGAATCAGCATTTCCACAGAGCGCTTGTCGTGTAAGCCGCTCAAGTCCACAAAGGCAATGCGCAGGTTGACGGTGACGTTCTCTTTTCTTGTCACGAGTTTCGAGGGACCCATGCTGGGTTCCACTTCGTCCTCGTCTTCCAAATCGTCCTCATCGCCACCAGCTTGTGAACCAACGGATGGGTCGGACATGGCTACGTCGTCGGGCATGTCCTTGTTCAGCTGAGGCCGCTTGTTGCTATAGTTGTTCTTTTTGCCTATATCGCCCCACTTGCGTTTCTTTCCAAGGCCCTCATCATGCTCATGCTTGAGGGCGCCCGTTTCCTGGCCAACATCTTCACGCTCTTCTACTTTCAGGAAATCTTCGGGCCGTATGCTCTCTCCAAAGTCGTCGATCCTCTTTTTGCGTATGGGTACGGGGAATATGCGCTCCCTGCCCTTCTTTTCGCGAACGTCGAAATCGTGGACACCCTTCTTCTTGACCAGGACATTGATACCAAGGTCCTCGTCTTTGAGGACGACTTTGTTCCTGTTGACTTGGGCCATGGTCGTAGATGTATTCAACGCTCGTCCTTGCTGCTCGTTGCCGGAAAGATCCGAGTCAGTAGAGGACTCGGAGGAGGCATCATCCACAACATCCACGCCCTCGAGTGCTGCTCCACTTCCTGATGGTAGTGTAGCCTGGAGTTGTCGCTGGGTAGCGAGCCACTGTTGGTAGATTGCAAGCTCATCTCCGTTTAAAGGTTCCTTTGTAGCCTCAGCAATCTCAAGATCCCGTCCTCCGCTGTGCACCTGTTCGAGGGACTCGCCATTGGCCAACTGTTCCACAGCAACACCATCGCGTCGTTCCTGCCACCAGTCCCACAGTTGTCTCGATATCGATGGCGTAGCTGGCGAGCTCAGGCTTGGCTTCTCTGTCAAAATCACGAGATTTTTCGGGTCGTGAGCAATTTGCTTGAGCACATCCTTGGAATAGCCCCAGTCCAAACTGCGGTCGCTGGCAAGGATGACCATACCCTTGGTCCAGTTTTCCTCGCGTGATCTCAGCATAAGCCTGTCGACTTGCGCTTTTTTCTCCAGCAGTTTTAAATGCTTGAAATAGAATGGACCCACTCCTCTGCCCTTTTTGTTGTCGGGATTCCCGTTCCTTGTGGAGTCGGCCACGGCTTCAAATTCGCGTACGATGTTCTCATCCATCCACTCGAACATGCTCCTAGCATGGCGCAACGTACTGCTGATGTTCCTTGCAAACAAGTACAGATGTGCGTCATTCAAAGGCTTGGATGAGCCCGCACCCTGGGCCGTCTCTGCGCGCCACGCGTGCTCCATCAGGTAGGATAGCTCGAGGATGCGTGCGCTTGAGTCCACCGGGATCAGAGCAGTGCCGCCCTTAGCAACACACGCGCGTATGTTGTCGAGCAGCTGCTCGTCTCGCTTGGTTCGGGTAAGTGGCGTCGGCATGCGACTGCTGCAGACCAGAGCTGTCGGCTTGCGCAGTTGCTCTATGACCTGCGCGCCGCCGTGTCCACCTCCTAGCCATGCCGCGCCTGCGAAGACATTCTCACGAGCCTGGTTCCAGTCAACGGCGTAGACAATGGACTCGAGACCATGCTGGATGTGCCATATGGTACCACCTAGCGTGTGTCCAGCATTATAGGCAGTGACTGTGAGGCCGTTGAGGGGGGGCGAGAATGGGGACGGTAATGGCTGATGTGGCTGCGAGTATTTCAGAGGTTGTATGAGGGAGAAGTATTTTCCGATTTCCTCCGAGGTTGGGGCCTGGCGCAAGAAGTTGCAGTCTCTTGTGACAGACTGCGAATAGGCGTATGAAGTCTCGGCAAGCTGGCTCGGGTTTATAGCTGTTGCAGCAGCAGGAGAAGAGGCATACAGGTCTTGCGTGAGGGTTCGGCCGAGGTCGATGACTGGTCGCGTTGCGTACACAGGAATTCGAGTGAACTGAGGGAAGTTCTTGCAGCAGTGGGCGTAGGCGGCGATGTGGGAGACGGTAGCGTGGGTGAGGAGGATCAACGATATTGTCGGGACTTGTCTGAACAGTTTCTGTCAGTACAGGACAGTCTTGACCGTGTAGTCTGTGCAGTCTTTGTGTTTGCCAAGGCTCAAGGTTCAATAGCGAATTGGTTGAACGTACTTCTCGAGGTCTTTGAGCTTTTCAACGTCAAAGGTCTCGTCCCACCCCAAGTCAATGAGGACCTTGACACCTCCATCCAGTTCCAGCAGTGATTGGGAGGCAGTGGACTCAGAAAGGGCGCCCTGGAGGGGGCAGAAGGTGAACATTGTCGCCTTGAGGTATATGTGCCCCTATGCATGAGTAGTGATCTTCCAGCTTGCCTTGGGATGGGAAGTAGTGCCAGATGAAGCTGCTGTGGCAGAAGCGAGATGGAGATGTTAGAAAAAAGAACATGGGCAATGATTGGATTTGGAAGCTTGAAGCTGATGCAAGCAGGTACTAGCAGGGGCCTCAGCACGTACTACGCGTACGTCCAGGGGGGGGCTGACAGGGATGAGCCCCTCCAAAACTCTAACTCCAGGGCATCGTCATGTGGTGGAGTGCCATTGTTGAAGCTTCGGAATTGAGGCCAGCTTACCACTTCAGCAACCACGACTATCGCCAATAGATGAAGCCCGCCTCCGCCGCCCGGTTTCAGTCTTTGCCTTCATTATACTTGGAAGGCCACTGTTCTATTGCTTCTTCTCCCATTCAATCTACGCTTTTCCATGGGCATGGCTTCACCGACGAACTACAGCCTGTAACGACTTGCCTGCCCCTGGCGCATCTTGTCACCCAACTCTAGACTTCGAACAGCCCCAACAACACTCGCAGAACCTCCCCTTCACACAATCATCCGATTATCACAATTCCTCTGAATATACACACCATGGACCAGTATCATGCCCTTGGTACGGGCCCGCAAGACCCAAACGATCCAAACAATCGCTTCGCACAGCCCGCACAGAACCAATTCCAGCCGCCCATCGCCCAAAACCCGTACCAGCAACAGCAACAACAATTTCCTCCGCAAGGCCAGCCCTACCATGGCTCGTCCTTGCCAATAAGCCCTGCCGGTGGCCCCGCACCTCAGTTCCAGCAAGGCTACTCGCAGGGACAGCCGCAGGTACCGTTTCAACCCGGCGACGGAAACGATATCACGGCTCAGATGGCAGGTATGAGCCTGGGAGCGGAAGGGCGGCAAACGGGCACAGGCAAGAGGAAGAAGAAGGACAGACATGCGCATCATGCTGTGGAGGCCCAGGGGTCGTCGCAGCCATTTAATGCCATCCCTCCGGCTGGGACGCCAGCCACCGCCTTCCTCAACGCAGACCCGTCAGCCACCACGGGCGGCTTCGTTGGCCAGCCGGGCATGCACAGCCAGTTTCCTGCTCCAGCACAGAAGTATGCCCCAGGCAGTCTAGCTTCTGCTGCCGAATTTGCTTCGAGGGACGACGGCTTTGAGTCTGCCGTCCCTGCTGGAGGCCAGGGCAAGGTCTCCCAGGACGATCTCCCCAGCGTGCCACTGGCCCGCGATGCCGCTCAGAAATTCTATTCCAGCAACTTATACCCTACATTCGAAAAACACGTTCCCCCGCCGGCGGCCATTGCGTTCGTAGCCTACGACCAGGGCAACTCCTCGCCCAAATTTGCCCGGCTGACCATGAACAACATTCCGGCAAGCCCCGAGGCATTGCAGACTACTGGTCTTCCCCTGGGTCTCATGCTACAGCCTCTGGCAAAATTGCAGGCTGGCGAGGCTGAAGTCCCGGTGCTGGATTTTGGCGATCTCGGTCCACCTCGGTGCTCCAGGTGTCGGGCTTACATCAACCCCTTCATGATGTTCCGCAATGGAGGCAACAAGTTCGTCTGCAACCTCTGCATGCACCCGAATGACACCCCACCAGAATACTTCTGTGCAACCTCGCCACAGGGCATTCGAGTCGACCGAGACCAGCGGGCCGAGCTGTGTCGTGGCACTGTCGAGTTTGTGTGTCCAAAGGAGTACTACCATCGAGAGCCAGTCGGTCTGCGGTGGCTGTTCGTGATTGATGTCACACAGGAGGCCTTCAACAAGGGTTTTGTGGAGGCATTCTGCAACGGGATTTTGGCGACGCTGTATGGCGCGGACGAGAACGGGGAGAAGGATGCGAATGGCGAGGTAAAGCGGAGGTTACCACCGAACGCGAGGGTTGGATTCGTCACCTACGACAAGGAGGTGCACTTCTACAATTGCAGCGTGAGTTCTCTAGTGATCCCTTCGGTAAAGCGCCGCTGACTCTGCATTCCAAGCCGGCTCTCGACCAAGCGCAGATGTTGATCATGCCTGACATCGAGGACCCGTTCGTACCTCTGGATGAAGGTCTCCTTGTCGACCCGGAAGAATCAAGGTATGTGGGGTCGCAACGGATGTACGGCAGAGGTCTCGGAACGCTGACAGTTGAAAGGGGTCTTATCTCGTCTCTCCTCCATGCGTTGCCTCGGATGTTCTCGGTGATCAAGAACCCAGAGCCTGCGCTTCTGCCGACGTTGAATTCCTGCGTCTCTGCGCTGGAAAAGACTGGTGGCAAGATGGTTTGCTCGCTCTCAGCATTACCCACATGGGGTCCCGGGCGTCTCCACGTGAGGGATGATGGCAAGCATCCTGGTGGCGAAATCGACAAAAAGCTGTTCACTACAGAGCACCTGGGTTGGAGGAAGCTCAGCGAGAGAATGGCAGCAGCCGGCGTCGGTGTGGATTTCTTTTTGGCGGCACCCACGGGAGGGTACCTCGACATCGCGACCGTCGGTTATGTCGCTGCTCTCACTGGTGGCGAGACCTTCTTTTACCCAAACTTCATCGCTGGCAGGGACAATGCCAAGCTTTCGCTCGAAGTAAAGCACGCAGTGACCAGGGAGACCGGTTACGAGGCTTTGATGAAAGTACGATGCTCAAATGGGCTGCAAGTTTCTGGGTACCATGGGAATTTTATTCAGCAAACCTCCGGGGCTGATCTTGAACTCGGCGTCGTCGACGCCGACCGAGCAATCGGCATCACGTTCATGCACGATGGCAAGCTCGATTCCAAGCTGGATGCACACTTCCAGTCGGCGCTGCTGTACACGACCGCCAACGGCGAGCGCAGAGTACGATGCTGCAACATCGTGGCGAGTGTTAGCGACATTGCCAAGGAGAGCATCAAGTTCGTCGACCAAGACGCCGTCTACTCAATACTCGCCAAGGAGGCTGCCACCAAACTGGCCGGTACCGCCGCCACTTTGAAGGATATCCGTCTTGGCATCCAAGAGAAGACTGTCGACGTGATGGCCGGCTACAGGAAGCACTTTGTCTCGCAGTCGTACCCACCCGCCCAACTCGTCATGCCCGACAAGCTCAAAGAGTATTGCATGTATACGCTCGCCCTGATGAAATGCCGCGCCTTCAAAGGCGGCAACGAGACCTCTGACCGCCGCGTCCACGAGATGCGCATGATCCGTGGCATGGGCTGCCTCGAGATGAGTCTGTACCTCTATCCGCGCATGATCGCCGTCCACAACCTACAAAACGACGAAGGCTTTGCGGACCCAGCGACCGGCCACCTCAAAATGCCCCCTACGATGCGCAACACGTTCAGCAAGGTCGAGCCCGGCGGTGTATATCTCATGGACAACGGCCAGCAGTGCATCCTGTGGTTCCACGCGCAGACCTCGCCCGCCCTCATTCAAGACTTGTTCGGCCAGGACAAGGAGAGCCTGCAGGACCTGGATGCGTATACCAGCCAGCTGCCGGTGCTGGAGACGCAGCTGAACGCACAGGTGCGGAATATCATCGAGTTCTGGCGTACCGTGAGAGGAAGCAAAGGCTTGACGATTCAGTTGGCACGGCAAGGGATCGACGGCGCAGAGTATGAGTGGGCGAGGTCATTGGTGGAGGACCGCAACAATGAGGCTCAGTCCTACGTCGATTGGCTGGTGGTAAGTCTGTCCTTTGCAATCGGTCCTTTGGGCGAACTCGTTCACTTGCTCTGGCATCTGCGAGACATCTTCCTACAACACAATGCCCTGTGGAGCAGTCCTCCGGGAAGACGCGCCTCGTGCGACACTTTCTTGCGCATATGCCTTCCTTTTCCTTCCAACTTGTCCTGGATCTGCATGCTGACATATTGCAACCAGAATATACATCGCATGGTGCAGCTCGAGCTCGCCGGTCAACGAAAGAAAGAGGCCGAAACGGGCGAGGGCTCCACACTCGGCAACTTTGCAGGCCTGCGACCGGCGTACTGGTAGGAAAGGGCCGCTGGTGGCATGGCGCATATCCTCGAGATCGTTGAGGAAGACGAGTAGCCTAGGAAACGATGTCGGTGTGGAAGAGCTCCTCGAAATATGGATCGGGCCCAGTAGCACATTCTACATCGAGGCGAGACCCCGTCGGTTTTGTGGCCGTCAAGCTCATCCAAATGGGCGGCAGTGGTAGTGATGTACCCTAAGCTGAAACCAGGCCTCACAACGACAACGTCGAGCTTGAGCTTTACTATCATGGCCCTTCAGGTAGCTAGAGGGGTCGCGGGTAGGGAGGACCATGTATTTCTTCAACAAAAGCGGCGATGGGAGTGAAAGCCCTGAGCTGGAAGATAGCAGGGACTTTTGATAGGCACAGCGTGACAAGAGGAGGCGAGTAACGCCTTGCTGATAACATGTGGTCATGAACAGTGGTGTGTAATTTTGAAATGGGTTTCGTCTCATTCAATACGTCGACTACATGGTGGTCAAGCCGAGGAACAGTATATTTTCCCGGCCTCATCTTCCTGTTGATGTTGCTCACATCCATGTTTCCTGACGAGCGCGAGTTATCCGACAGTCACAGATTTGGCAGCCCAAGACCAGGCAAGGCGGGGGTGAAGTACTGTACCTTTCCACACCAAAATAACCGAGTCAACGGAGATGAGACCGCCACAAAGAGAGAAAGAATCCCGCAGCTCAACGGTCGCCAAATGCTGCGCACGGTCGCATACTATGTAGTCCGGGATGCAAGATGGCTTTGTGGTGCTTCTTAGGCCCGACGTGCGCCCCGCCGTACCCCATGCCCTAATGCGTGCAACACAACGCCGAGTGCGTGCGTAAGGGGGAGGGAAGGGAAGGGGGCGACCGGCCCGGATTCTCAAGAGCGTGCAGCAGCAGCAGCAGCACGGCCAGACACGCACAGTACCGTATGTCACCCATCTTTGCCCGCTTTTTAGCATGTAAACTAGGTGTTTTCCATTGATACGCATTCAACCAATATTCACGACATAGACAAAGGGACGATATGAATTTAACATAGAAAATCTAATATAGAAATGTGAAATATTGTTGGTAGGCCTTAGACGTTGCAACGTTGTCGATTCGATTGGTCTTCGAAGTAACAGTAGTACTACAGTAGTCAGATGGTGGATGTATTATTCTAGGTTTGGCAGACCGCTAGCCGGTCTACACTGTAATTTATATGGCCAAGTACTTGGCCTGTGCCCTAAAGTGAAGTGTAGCGTACTGCACTCGACTTACACTTAATACGGTAAGTCCGTACAAAGTAATATACTTATAATACGGTTAACTTTACTATAAGTAAAGTTGACCTACTGCACTGTATACAATACCATTGCAATACTGTTCCAACACTGGCGGCTTTTTGTTTTTGTGCCTACGTACGCCAATGTGGCCTGCCACCAATTGGTGGCAACCTCTGAAATCCCTCCTTAATCCATAAGTCAACAATAAGCCAAACTCCTATTAATTCCGATCAATCTGTATTGGAAACAACCTTAATTACAGCCCTTTATAGCCCCTTTACTCTATCCCTCCGAGGCCTTCGTTTCTCAAATCCCGTACATAGATCCTTCGCCACAAACCTGCGCGAATTAAGTACGCTACCACTTACGTACCTTTTACCAATAATTTAAACTACTGCTATCGCCACCATTGCTCTAGCGGTCTTCCAGTTTGCCAGGGTATTTCTCCATATCACGTATTAAGCGGTTTACGTATCCCTCGATTCGTATAGTTAGCGTATTATTATCCACAAACCTTTCCAAAGCGCTATTAGGCGTGACCTTAGTTATAACATCGGTAGTGTTATCTTTATCGTTAATCCACCGAAATTTATCGAGTTTCTGGGCTTCGTATACCTTCTTTAACGTTATTACGTTTATTATCAGACGTTCTTTATTAATCGTATCTAATTTTAATAGGTATTCGTAAAGGTTTTGGAAATCGGTATATACTATTATAAGTATCAGTAATAAACCTAGTTGTTTTATAATAATCCTTAATGCGTCGTTAATTACCATACCGATATTAAAGCCTGTTATTATACTGTAAACTTTAAAAACCAATACGTTTTAAGTTATACGTTTACACTTAACAAATATCTAATATGTAAGGTTTCTGATAATGGTAAATTGCTTTTTAAACCTATCCTTGTTTACGAAGATTATTAAAAAGCCGATTTACGATATAACGTTAGTATTATTGGCAAATAACCCGTTCGCAAAAAATATTAGTTTCGCCTTTATCAAATTTATAAAAACTATGTTAATTCCTCTTTCCACATAATCCATTGCCTATTAAATCCGTTTATTTAACTTATTAAAGTTTTCGTTTTACGAGTCCTATGCCTGTGCCGTAATAAAAAGATCGTATAATATCTTCGGTTGACATAGCGTGACTATATAGGCCATACGGGCCCTTTACTTAAGGTATTTCTGTACCCTTACCTTGTTAGTCTTATCGATAGTTTTTAGGCTCGTAACTTGACACTTTTAACGTAGGCTAATGTAAATGTTTTTCTTAGTCTTAATACTATAAATACAAAGTAACTATTTGTTAAAGTTAAGTTATATACCTTTAACTAATATTTTAATTGGCTTACACTTTTTAAAGCCTAGCTTTTCGATAATACGTTGTTTCGCCGTTATAAATATAGTATCGCCGAAAAAAAAAAAGGGTATCGTTAATTTATATGTTTACGATACCAAAGTTTTTGCCTTTTGTAATTAACAGGTACGGATTAAATATTAAAGTTTTTATACCTAATTTATTTTAAAGTATACCTAGTACGCTAAAAACTAATAAACGTTAGCCTTAACTAGTTCATATAAAGGCTTGATATAATATATTATCGTATTAGCTGGAAATTTGTCCTTTGGGTTTTATAGTAGTTTTAATAGTATAATTCGCTCAAGATAGGTCGTAGATTACGTGTATGTTTTCGTAATATCCCGGCTATTAAGTATAAACTAACCCTTTATATTAGTAATTAAATTGGTAATAATAGTAATGATTAAACGTTAACCATTCTTTCAAATTAAAGGCGATTAAGTAAAGATTTAATCTTTACCTTTATTATCGTATCTTTAGACGATTAACCGTAACTTTTCATACGGCCGATCCGTGGTTTTACCCTTAACTCCGTAAACTATCCTCGACTTAAAAATAATAACATTTTAACCTTTAAATTACGTTAACGGTACAAACTATATAACCCCCCATAATAGGAAATCATTAATTTCCACTTAATTACTTTCTTTAAAAAGCTTACCGGGTATATTAATAATGTCTTCGTTACGTAACTTAAGGGCAAGTTTTCTGTTAGACTTTTCTTTTTAAGATGCATATACCGTTATATATGCCTTGCAAAGCTTGTAATTTTTATCTTCTTCCTTTTTAATATATATCCTTCTTTTAGGTGGTTTTTTACGCTGTCAACATTTTATCGATTTATTAATAGTCGGCTTTAAAAGGTTATATTAATTGATTTTCTCGGCTCGAAGGTTATCGACGTTAGGATTTCATTAGACTTAATGGAGTTTTTATACGGCTTAACTTATATAACTCGAAAAGTTATGGGGTCGTTAGTAGTTTTAATTACTACGTTTAAATTGGTAATAATTAAAATCTTATACGGCCTATCCTATTTACCTAGCTTATGCTACGTAAGGACTTTACTTTATAGGGAGAGTAAAAGTACGTTTGTTATTAAATGTCCGTTTTTAATATTAAAGATATCCTTAACTTAACGGTGTACCGATTCCTTTCTCAATTCTTTTAGTGTTTTATTATATGCTATAATACTCTTTTAGGTACTTAATAAAGGTGGCTATTTCATTGTTATATTTTTATAAGCTCCAAATACTAGTAAAGTTGGTATAAATCCGTTAGGGTTAATAATATCGTTAAAACCCTTAACCGCTATTTAAAGCCGTATCTTTTAGTTTATAAAGCTTCCTATCTTAAATATAAGGATATTATAGGCCCTTTTCAAAAGTACGTATGCCTTTTTAATCTTATCAATACTATAATAAACTTTGATAAAAACTTATTTATATTAAATCCCCATTAACTTTACATTAATTTACAACGTTATCGTAATAAAATTGGTGCTGATATTGTAAATTGATACTTTTGGTAAATGAAGGTACGTGTTAATCCATAAAATACGTAGTATTTCACAGATTTCTTTCGCTATAATAGTTTTAAAGAACTTGGCGTCGTAAAAAGCCGTGGCGGAGTTTACAACGTATAATATTGACTTACCGTCCAAATGAAACACGTTTACGAAGATTTCCAATTTAAAGTTTTAATCTTCCTTTAATATAATCTTAAACCTTAATGGGGTTTGAAAGTATATTTAATAGTAGTAATAAAGACGTTTAACCTCCTTTGGTATTAGTAAATTTATTTCTTCTTAATTATTTGTTTTTAAAACCTTATAAAGCTTGTTAGTTGCCGGATATTTAAACCTACGATATAGTTAACGAAGTTCTGCTTCCGTTAGGTTTAATATTATTACCTTTAATACTTGAAGATAAAATTAGAAATACCCTTATTTAAGGTTAAATGGAAACCTTTTGACAGCCTTAATATGTATCAGCTTATTAATCTAAATATCAATGTTAACACCGAGGTTTTTCATATATTTAAGGCAAAAGAAGAAAGGGGTAGGGAATTTTAAGATGTGGAAAATAATGGGGTTAACCATAGTCTTTACTATCGTCAATTCTAATAAAGATATCTTTTTCTCAAGGGTAAAGATAACTTTAACTTTACAAATATTTGCGTAGTCAAGTTTCGTAATAGTATACGTATCTCTTAGTAACGCGATGTATTACGAATAGACTCCTATTAAGTACCATGCGGCCCTTGTATCCGACATAATCCCCTAAAAGACCTATTTCGCGTACTGGTTTTAAATGGTAAAGAGGTATATAAGGTTAAGGTTTTTATAGTTATAACGACGGTAGGGGTTTTTACCTATAAAACGGTATAGAAATACGTGGTCGGCTAATTATTACGTAGCTTCCGGGCTAATACCGGTGTGAGTATTGGTATTTTCGTGTTAGCCGATGGTTTTCGGCTTGTTTTTATTTTAATTCACTTCACTTTCTTCGAATTACGTAACTCGCTTTATATAGTCCCATTTTAAAGTAAAAGGGTATTGCATGTAATATATTACCTGTTTTATATTACATTTGGAGGTAGTATGACGTATTGACTAACATCTTCATTTACCGTAAATCTAGTATCTCTTATAGTTTAAGTTAAATTTACTTAGCCGAATTAAAAATATCAAAATGGATAAATACATTTTTTCGTAAGTAAAGGTCCGAACCCTTTGTTAATCGTATTTTCCGAGTCGTCTATACCGTCGATTAATATAATACGAATTGAAAAGATCCTTTTCGTTACTAAATTCCGGAGCTTATAAGTATATACTAGTCGAGCCGGAGAGGCGAGTAGTTACAGTCGCCAGTGAAGAACATAAATGGGCAAAAAAACTTTTCGTAAGTGGTATTAGAGTATTATAAAACGTATTCGAATTCTTTGTAACCTGTAACTGCTTACCGGAATTGTTAACGTAAGGTACCTTCGCTAGCTCCTATATTCCCTATTACTTATTGGCAAAGTATTAACCTATTAAGTATCTAATTTAAAAGGTTTATTTTACTTTTCGACTTTTTTTAAAATTTAAAATGTAAAATTATTTAATAATATTTTAATCCATATAATACTAAGTAAAGTTGATAATGTATTTAAAGTTACCTTTCATACTATCGTAAATGTCGCGGGAAAAGGTATAATCCGTCAGGTATCGGAGGTAGTAGTCCTTAGTTTAGCCAGTAAGGATACTGGGAAACAACAAGTGAAAACCTGGCAATTTAACTTTTATTTGGCGGTAGATATTAAAAAATAGGCGTAACTTAACGTCGAAGAAATTGTACGGTTTATCGTTATACTTTTCTTTTCTTTTGTAGATCTTAACAAACGTAATAATTGCCGTACAATCCGTATTTTTCATTGGGACGCGCCGAAAAGAAAGGGTAATATACTGGTCGTATAAGCCTTTTTCACTTGGCCGGGGAAAAGATTAAAGTTGCTGTTAGTGTTAATAGGAAGAATAATTACCTTTGTCCGAGTTTGAAGGGAAAAAGCCAGTAGTCGTGCCTACAGTCGGCTCGCATATAAATCCGGTCCTTCTTTAACTTGGCTATTAGAACTGGACATGTTAAGAAGCTTAGGTGAAATAGGCTTAGGGGTTTCCGTCGCGGGGGACTTAGCGATAATACTTTTGGTATTAAGGGGTTCGGCGGGGCTCTTACTTAATTAACTGTTGGATTTAAGGGCTTAAAGAGTGTAAATCTATCGATTTTTCTTGGGTATGCTTTTACGAACGTATATATGATCGTTGTAAGTTATTGTTGCCAGCAACCTCTTTGCCCTTAGTTAAATTCCATTAGGGGTCTTTATCCGTGACGTATTCGTAAAGTAAAATGGTGAAGGTACCTTTTTTTCCTCTTTTGGTATTAAGTTCAACGCTTCAAACGAATAGATCGACCATTAACTTTATCATTACTTAACTATCCACCTTTTTCCACATATCCAGGCTTTAATCGCGATATTAGTCCTAAAATATGTTGAGGGCCATAGGTATATAGCCGACTTTCTTAAAGTTTACGTTGAAAATAAAGCGGCCGATTACGTTGGTTAGGTGTTTTGAGGTAAAGTCCTTAGTAACGTCGGTATACCAGAGTTCTTCGTCGTAATGTTTCGTAAATATGATATCAAAAGCTTTGATTTCATTTCATCGGTTGAGGTTGATAATAAATTTAAAGTAAGTACTTGCGGTAGACATTTTTGCGTTTCTTTTTATGTATAATTTGGCGATATAAAGGCGTGTAGACTTAGCGATTCGGGATGTGTAGACTTAGCGTTTTAACGTGGAGTCGCACGACGTGACTTTCTTGGCGTAACTTGGTAATTCCGCTTAAAGAAGCGAACTTGACTATCAAAATGGTGTGAAGAGTAAAAAAAAAGTGAAGTATAGGTAGAGATTTGGTATAGGTGGTGCGGTTGGAGGTCTTTATTAGTAGTAGAGGTTATTTGGCATAAAGACTTGATCGTTTTCCTTGCGATTTGTAGTAATAATACCTATAATAGCAATTAACTTAGCCGTTTGCTAACTTGTTGGCTTGGTAATCTTTAAAACTTTCAACGGTTAATATTAACGATTTTAAAAAAGGATTAATAAATATTTTTTAATGTTTTAAAGTAGCGATACCGTCGCTTACTTATAGACTGCCGCGAATAACTATACAGCCTATAAGTCTTCCCTACTTGCTGCCGCGAATAATTATATAGCATATAGGAGCCCTTCGTAAGAACCTTTCCTTTACCTTACCTAAAAAGGACAAAGAGTAACCGGAAAGTAGCTTTCTTCTTTTACTTAGCCAATCTGTGCTTAATCTAATAAGTACTAATTGGTATTGGTAGGCCTTAGACGTTATAATGTTGTTGATTCGATTGGTCTTCGAAGTAACAGTAGTATTACAGTAGTCAGATAGTAAATGTATTATTTTAGGTTTGGTAGACCGCTAGCCAGTCTACACTGTAATTTGTATGGCCAAGTGTTTGGCCCGTGCTCTAGAGTGAAGTACAGCATACTGCACTCGACTTACACCCAATGTGGTAAGTCCGCACAAAGCAATATAATTGCAGTATAGTCAACTTTACTGCAAGTAAAGTTGACTTACTACACTGCATGGAATACCATTACAATACTGTTCCAACAAATATATTGATTTGAAAAGCGGTGCAAATGTTTTGTGGTTTAGAATACTAACTTTTTCGAATTTTTTTTCTTCGCAATCATTGTTCAAAACTGGCATCACGTATTACCCCCGATGCTGGAAATAACGGATATAATATTATTGTCATAGGCTGGTGCCTGGACTGATGGGCACCAGGTATTTAATCCTAATGATTTCTATACTCCTACGGTGCTTCGGAGTTACTTGGAAGCCGCTTAGAAACATGCCCTCAATTATCATGTGACCGGGTTACCCCCTTTTTTATAGCTCTATAGCAGCTTCTTGACATGTGTTTTTCCTTCTTTTTTTTCATCGAGGATTATAAACAGTATCCAACCACCTTAAGAGATAGCTCCAGTCTAATACCTTTATATATAATCTTCGATTTTTTCCTCGACTGTGTTATAATTACTTATAAGCAGCTATAACTTAAGGCTATATTCTCCAACCTTTCGAATTTAAACCCCTAAGATTTAAAGCATTTTTTCGACGTATGTATAATGAATTATCTTTAAAGCGTTTTAACAGTTTAATACGATTATTTAACTGCCCACTATAAACCTTTTAACAAAACCTTATATATAAAACTTATTAGGCGAAACTAAGCCGTTTGCGAGCACACCTTATACTTGGAATAACGTAATACTAACGTATTAAATACGTTAACGAATATATCCCGGCAATTTAAAGCCGTTGGCACGCCTACGTTTTCGAAATAACCCCCCCTTTAAAGGGTTCCCGTTACGTTATCTAAGAATAACGTAGCTACCGCGCCGCTTCTTACTAGGAACCGTGTCGACTTACTCGATGATAATAACAACTCGGACTCCTTCAACTCCAATTATGATGCCGGTGCCCCACTCGATTCTATTAATCATTAACGGTTTAAACGTAAACTATTTGACTAACCGGTTAAGGTTTCTAGTATCAAACCCCATTTTTTTGGTATGAAAAGTTACGATATTACGTAAATTATATAGGAATCGTAAGTTTATTAGTATTAAAACCTAGTTTTATATAATCTTTCAATAATTAAAAGGCCTTGCAAAAATCATTATAAAAATTCATTGCGCTTGTAGTAGCGATAATAGTATTAACGATCCCGATACATTTATAACAATATTAAATACGTATTATTACAACTTAAACGTAGCTAAAGCCGTTATAGTTCGGCTTATGAGTATAAAGTAAAGGGCTCGTAAACGATTTTACGTTTTTAAACGCTTAAAATGCCTTATTTACAAAATTTAATGGTATAGCTTGAAAATCCGTTACTAAACTTTATATTTTAAAAGGAGTTATTAACAATATGTTGGATAATATACTATTTCCCCTCGACATATTGACGGATTACAACGAGTAAGTCGTATTCGCCCGATTTATTAATAGGCGACTTTATAACCTTCGCATTCAATATGGTGATGTTAATTACGTTAGTGTTGCTAGTACCGGAACTATTACTTATAACGGGAGTGGAAATGGCAACGTACCCGCCCGCGATAGCTAGAGAAATATTATTATAACTAGCGTAAACGCCTTTCTAAACGTTTCTAAACGACGTGTTACCTAGGTTAATCACTAAAAACTCTCCCGTTACAAAGATCTTAGCTTATATTTAGGGTACGGGGCGGATAATCATCGTATCTTTACTCACCTATTGGATATCGTATAACGTTCGAGAGACTCCAGTACCAAAGTGGATATAAATATTTACATTATCTTTGACGACAATTTTATTAACCTATAGGAGGGAAAAGCGTAACTTTTATACATAATCGCGTATAAAAATTGGAGGGATTTTAATTTGACTCGGTAACTCGCCCTTGATTTTCCCATGACTTTCCGTTTATAGTAAATTTACTTAAAAATTCATTTAATTTATTCACGCTTGAATGAACATAAGTTGTAACTGTTATAACGTTACGAGTAAATAACTTACTAACCAATCAAAATTACCGCGTATTCATATTTCACCTCAACGACTTAGCAAAACTACCTGTTACACACTCGGATCTGACTTACGGCTTATTTTTTTATACTTATTCAGATATTAACCCTAATGAATACAGGTATCTGATTCAAGCTTATATTATTCTCTATGAATAATACGACGTTATTTTAGGCAAACCTTAAATAAAATACGAATAGGTAACTAATGCCATTCCCTAATATATATATTTTTTGGAAGAAACGGATCATTATCGAGTATAAAAACGAGGATGTACGTTAATATTAACAACCCTGAAGTTAGTGTCGCCCCTTTCTATATTATATTCCAAAATGTCCGGAAAAACTAAACTATTACCACACGACTCGCCGCCGTCTCCCTTCAATATATGAATAAAATATCTACCCTAAAGCTATTTATCTTTGTCAATGATAGGGTCCCCGATAGATTTTTGAAGTTCTCGCCTTTATTTGATAAGGCTCCAAGAAACAAATTACCCCCTTACCGCTCTGAAACCGATTACGATTTTTTCTTTAAAAAAATACAATTAAGGTTAATTTTAAAAGTCTCGTGAAGCGTATTATACGGTATATCATAGGAGAAGTCTTTTGTATCAAGGAAAACGTTAACCGAGTTGTTGAAATAATTATATTCATGAAAATAACTTTTTAACAGAAATCTCAGTATTTTTCATTAAGAAACCCGGAGTCAGTTTACGTTTCTATATCTATTACTGTAAAATTAACTTTATTATAAAACCGAACCGTTACTACCTTCCCCTAATTAAAAAACACATACGAATATTTTTAGAGTTAAATAGTTTACTAAGGTAGAAGTTGAAACCTCTTTTCACAAATTTAGTATTAGAAAGGGAACTGAAAGTAAAATTACACTTTTATATGCTTTGAAAACTTATCGAATGATAAATTACCCCCCTTGGGTTTTTTTTTAATATATTGAATAATTTTAAATGATAATCATTCGTTACGCCCCGTTCTAAACATATTCTATTTTATTTACTTTAACGATATTATAATATGTTTAAATTATACTTTCAACGACCATAAAGATAAAGTTAAACAAGTATTGAACTTTTTAAATGTTACTAATTTAAACCTCTATATATATTTTAATGTAAATTAGGTGTTTAAACAATATAATACCTGAGATTCGTTATTGAGGTGCAAATTGATCCATGTATCAACCCGAAATAGTATCGCGTTGTCTAGAAATAAATGGTTCCTACGTTGATACTAAAAATACCGGGTTTCCTTGGATTTATTTACTTTTTCCGACAATTTAATAGCAATTATCTTACAATTATTAGGCTCTTGATTCGGTTAATTCCAAAAGGTACCCCTTTCTACTAGGAATCTAAAGAGGAAGTTGTTTTCGAACGGCTTAAGCTTTGATTCCTTTTTAAATCCATTTTAGCTTAGTGGGATTTTAATCGTGAAACATTTTTTGAAACCAAGTACTTTATTTGGATTTTGGGAGGCTATTTATTTTAACGTAAGTATTACAGTAATTTACACGTACTAACGTATAATTTTTATGGTTTATCAATTATGAAGTATAATTACGAAATTTATAATAAGGAATTATTTGAGATTATAATTTACTTAGAAGCATAGAATATGAAGCTTCGTGGTACAACTTGTTCGTTTTTTTTACGGATTATAATAACTTAAATTACTTTATAACTATGCGAAGAATTTTCGAACGACAGGTGCATTGTTCAGAACGCAATTTTTTTTAATTGGTTTACAATAAAAGAGTCAATTATATACGACTTGATGGATTATCTTACCGAGACTAGAATATTCCAAAAAGTTTTCTCAACCCCTGCTTTTTAGGTCAAGAACTATAACTTTTGCGTCCCGAATGAGTCGTTCTCGAATAGCTTCCACGTGTATACATCTTTCAGCTAATCGTTGCCGGCAAGTGTATCCCTAAGGGTTACAAACTTTTTAATAATATTGACCTTTAAAATAATTGGAGCGATATTATTTCCCGGGATACCCTTACCCCCATTTAATTCGTACGGTACGTATAGGCGACCAAAATTTTCCTACCGATATTCGTATTAACGACAAACAAGTACTCAAGGTTTTTATTTCGTAATATTTAGTAAACAAGGACGGTATCATACGGTTTTGTAATCGTATTTGAGTACCCCCTTACGAACCGTTTATTATCGCGTTAATTTAAGTTATATACAATTTACTTTTTACTAGTTACCCGAGTTATAAATTTGTTATTATCATCCTTTTTAAGATCTATTTCTACGTCGGACTTCACCTTAAGGTCTTGCGCTTTTACTGAAATTTTAATATTTATAGGCGTTTAATTTATTAGAGATATTGTAGATATTATTCTATATCTCCGTAGTTAGTAAGCCGCTATGCTGCAAGGTGCACTTTTGCAAAGTATACGGTAATGTGTCATACTATAAGGTACATTTTTACAAAGTGCATAATAGCGTGCTACTTCTTAGAAAGTGAATTAGCAAAATGCATGGTAAAATGCTACTGCCTAAAAAGAGGATTGGCAGAGTGCATAGTAGAGTGCGACTGCCCGGGTGAAAGCTTATAATCTCTCACCTAAGGCGTGCACTCTCTGGATGCCCCTTCTCCTATCTATCTAACTATCTATCTTCAATATACACTACAACTCTTCTACTATTACCTCTACGTTAACTTACCTGAGAAAGCAAACTTTACTGACAGAAAGCTTAGTCGTAAAGCACAACGAGGTTTTATATTGTTATATTACGTTTATATTCGATATTTGTGTTAAATATGAACCATTATCCCTTTTTATTATTAGTCCTGTTTAAGAACACGGAATACAGTACTTTTATCCGAATATTCTATAATAGATGAGTTTTGAGTTTATTACAAAATTGGCGCCGATGATAATTCTCAATTTGGTAATTATAAACGGTCCAAGTAATATAATATACCTCTTGGATTAATACTATAGTTTACAATTTATACCGAGTATTTAACTTTAACTACGAAAAGTTTAAAGTTTTCAGTGACTACTAATAATCGAATTACGAATAACGGGTTATTTGTTATACTATAATTGTATAATTTCGTTAAAATACCCGATCCGAAAATAAAATGATCGTTTAAAGTTATCAAAATCAGCCGTATTAACGCGAGCTAGGATTGTAACGTTACAGTAATCGCCGAGGTCTCGTTGTCTTCTAACTCACCTTTTAAACTTATATTATCGCAATATGATAATCAGGTATTCGTTTCGTCGAATTTATTTTTATACCCTAATATAATATATGTTTTCTATTAGAATAGTAGTAATCGAAGTGTAGTAGATCAACTTGACTTACAGTAAAGTTGACTATACTGACTGCAAGTTGAGTGTATTGTTTTGTGTATGCTTACTGTATTAGCTGCAAGTCAAGTATAGTATGCGCCAACTGTAAACTAGGGCACGGGCTAAGTAATTGGCCCTACAAATTATTGTACGCCTATACGCGAAAGCCTGCTACAAGTCTTATTATAGGACTTTACCCCTTAGGCAAGATAATTAGTAATTACTTTTAAAACCACGATTCGGAGGTTTCAAGTCTTAAATTGACAGGAGATACTAACGAAAACTAGAACGACTATCGTAACCTATTTTGAAAACCTATCAAGATGGTTAAAATTAATTACAATATTTTTAAATACTTTACAAAGATTTTGAACGACGTAGAGAAGTATGAAGGAAAGCCTTATAACCTTTTTAGCGCGAAAATAAAATCCTTTTCGAACATTTGTAAGTAGATAAAGATTTTTTTCTTTTAGTTTTTACTTATTATTTCCCGAAATAATTACAAAGTACGCCAAGGATTGTTATCTAATCTTTCCGACACCAGTAATGAAATTTCGCGAGATTTACGATAATATGAAGAGTTATTTTGAGTACGATACTTACCTAAGGTAATATTATACGGATTGGGTTACCACGAAGTAAATAGCAATAATAACGAAAAAAAGAGGAGGAAATAACAATGGATATATTAAATCAGATGCTTGATAAGCCTATGTTATTTTAGCAAGCGATAAGGAAAGCTTACGTTGGTAAAGCTATACTTCGCGAATAGGGACGTGGAGTTATATCATTACGCGCATTAGCGAGTTTAAATACGCTTTATAGCGTTGAAATACCACCTGTAAAGGATTTTTTACCTAGCTAAAATCCTTGCTTGCCACCGTAATTACATGAACGCCAAACTAACTTAATATATACCCCTAAGTTGATAACTTCCTTGATATGGATAAAGAAAACTGCACTGTAATACATTACGTTAATCGTAAATATAAGCGATCCTAGAGTTCAAAATCTGGTCTAATACCTACGGATTGAAAGTTATAACCTTACTGGTGTTAACGACGGCAAGATTCAAACAAACCTATTAATCGTAAAAACTATCGTCTTAATAGTAGCAAAAGGTGTTGGATTTGTAGTAAGTCCGGTTACTGGTTCATTCGCTACACTTTGGCTAAACACCACAAGCAGCAGGCGATGTATTACAATTTGTACCTACTACCTTTAAACAAGATTACTTTAACTGTATCATAGACTTTAATAGTAGAGAAGATTCTAACGATAACGATACGCCTAAACGGGTTACTTGATATAACAATATTACTCCTAGCACGGCTTAGTAACTAGTAAATTACACCTTTATATATCGCTTACATAGTGAAGACCCTAACAATTATTTTAACTAATCTCATAACCCCTTATATATTTTTGATTTTTGCGATCATTACACGGACCACATATTTTAAAGTATAATTCTAAATATAGGGGCAGTAATTTACTTGATAAGAGGCTATTCGTAATACATGGTATTACGGAGGGTAAATACTAGTATTATCAAGATTAATCGTTAAGATATTGGTAACGATAAAGTCAGCTTCGACCTAAGTGAATAATTATCGTCATTGGGGATAATTGTAATTTAAATTGTCGTTAAATTAAATATATTTTATATTTTCGAGTTTTTTACATTTTTCATTCTTTGTTTCAAAGATATAAAGATCTTTAGTGTCAACGTTAATTTTAACGCCGATAAACGTGTTCAAAACGAATAGAGGTTTCCCTTCGCCTTGAAGTAAGGGAATTTGTAATCTTACCTTTAAGACCTAAAAGCAACTGTGATGTATTTAATGAAGTTAAAAATAATTTAATTAATCCGACGTTTTCATTACCTCACTGTTAATATATTATATAAAGTTTCGATGTTCGCAGGGTATAAAAATGTGGAATATTTTACTTTCGAGGCTATCAAAAAGTTTTGCTATCACTTGCAAACGTATAACGAAGCCTCCCTAAGATTTAAATTCACAACAAAACCGATAAAAACTTGAATTACGAGGTATTCGTTAAGGTATTCTATTTAAAAAAGCCTGTTTTTCATGTTGTCAACTTTGCAAACTCTTTCCAAAAAAACAAGTTTTCAAAATACCTAATGAAAAAGATATGTATGAAACGCTAAGGATGTTACAAATTAACACGTACTTATTCTCACTTAATTTTGTCGTCCAAGATATTAGTATTTACTTTATAGCGGTGAGGTTTTAGGTAAATGTTAAAATAATAGAAATTGAATGTAAATAAGTGACTTTTAAGAACTATTGGAGTATTACGAAGGTTGAAAGGATATACATACTACTTTGACGAATGAACAATATCTTTATACTAGAGATTGGAAGCTTTACAGATCAAGAGACACGCTTTTAAATAGCGTTAAAGGGATTAAACGATATTTTAGACCTTGATAACTTGGTGTTAACATTAATGACCTTTTAAGTATACTTATGTTTGACGAGTAAATATCCGCTATTGATAAGTACTTAAAAGGAGTTATAGCCTGCGGTAAGATATTAAAGAATTTATGGAAGGAATTGGCATAGCGTTAAGTTAATGATGTTTTCAACATCAGAAACAGCCTTACAATGACCAAAGTGTTTGTTTTACTGTTAAGGATGAAAGTTGTCATGTGGTAAAAGCAAGGAAAATGAGATGGTTTATACAAAACCTTGAATATCGCTAACTCTGAAGAAATTATTAAAACTACTAATAACTCTGCAACATTTCGTTTTACGAAGGTTAAGCCTTATACTTGGGCGATTGATGATAAAAATATTCAAGTTAAATAGATAAGTTAACACAATTCTTTTTTACGTATTATTGACAAACTATTAGAATGCCTTCAATGCGGTAAACTACTAGAAAGAAGAGACCCTAAGGACGAGGAATATATACCGGATCTTATTTATGATATTACTTAGGTAAATAGAGAAGAGAAAGATAATAAAGATTTGAAGTTAAAGTTTCATATATAAAGCGTTATTAAACCTCTAGAAAAACTTTTAAAGAAAGTAACAGGGTCGATATCGACGGTTTCCCTATTCGAGAAATTTTGTAATTCGTACCTAAAACTGACTTCAATCTCCAAAACCCGAATATCAAGATTTTCAAGTCGAGGATTATATACGAGGTTAAGGGAAAGACCACGGGGCAGCCATACAAAAAGTCATGTTTAATCGCTTAAACATACAGTAATAAAGGCAATTACTGGATCCTTACGAAATCGCCAACAATCCAGAAGATTAGCCAGCGCTTGGTGGTCGCTTTAGCGGCAAGTTTGTTAGCCAAGACTGAAGTAGGCGATTAAGGACTCTAAGTTCTGGAATTATAATCCGGTCACAACTCTGGCAGAGGGCAACCAACTTAACTTCAACGGATCGTCAATACGCATACTTGGTGTTAATACTAGCCTCAGCTTTCGCCAAAAGGGCTAGGGTGCTAACTTAGCTATAATTAATAAGACTGACGTAGTTAAGGCTCAACAATACTTAAAATAGCATGCTCATTGCAGGTATATCGCTACCTTACGTCAACCGAAAGCCTTTAATGACCTATCGAATGCGGTACAAGCGTAAAACCTAATAAATAAAGACTTTGAGTGGTTAAACAAAAGGCTTGCATAGTAAATGCGGAACTTATATCAAGGGATTAATATGGTCCCGATTAATTTGTCGAGGGTTAAGTTAATCATTTTTACAGACGGTTTTTTTTTATAAATAATACCGACTTATCTTTATAAATTAGCTTTTGAATAACCTTCGATAATAAGGATAAGCGGGAAGACCAGTTTAACATTATCGACAACTTGATTTACTAGATTTTCGTTACATATAAGAGGATTACATGAAGCGTATTAACTTTAGAAGTTTATGGTATAATAGTTAGCTTTAATATGTGTATGTCAATGTGGAAAACCCTTAACGTCGTTAATAGGTAACTAAAGATTCCCTTTATTCCGGTGGAAATCTGTACTGATTCGAGAATCCTATTTGAATTCTTTTTAAAGCTCGAAACCATTAGTGAAAAACGTCTAATAATCTACGTGATAACATTTAGTGAAGCTCATTAAGGCAAGAAAATCGAGAAGTTTCGATGGATAGATGGAAGAGATAATCCTGTTAATGATATAATAAATATATCGCCAAATAAGGCCCTTAAAAGGTTTATAAATAGTAATGTGCTAACTATACGTATCGAGTGCTATATTGATAGGCTACCTGATAAGGCTAAGTTACGTGCTAATTAACAGAAATGTGTTGTTAAATTAGAAAACTGCCAGAAGAATAGTGATCGTAACTTTTTAAGTGGCATGGTTGAATTACAGGTGGTAATAGGTTAATTAACCCATATAGGTTAAGTAGAATTAAAAGGTAGCTTAACCTACGTTGGTTAAAATGGCTAGTGTTAGTAGAGATAGTAATGAACCATTTAACTTACGTGGATTAATTAAATTGGTAGATAGTTTAATATACGTAAGTTAAAAAGGCTAACGGCGGCGATAAGTTAATACGCGTAAGTTTGTAGCAAAACATTTGTGTACGGGAGTTGGTGAAGCTGAGACTCGGAGCCACGGAGCAATTGAAAGTAATTGAAGTTAATTTGGGTGTGAAAGTAAACTGGAATTGATCAAGTTTTTGCTAGTTGATGAGAACGTAATTAAACGATGCACGGAAAAGTTGGGTCGACCATATTAGAGTGCACGCACAAAATAAAAACCCGCTAGTATTAAAATAGTAGTAAGTATAGTGTATTGAATTAACTTTACTTATAGTAAAGTCAACTATACTGACTGAAAGTTAAGTGTATTGTTTTATGTAGGCCTACTGTATTGGTTGGAAGTTAAGTACAGTATGCGCCCACTTCATAATAGGGCATAGGCTAAGCAATTGGCCCAACAAATTACTGTGAAGACCAGCTAGCAGTCTACCAAACCTAGAACAATACATCCAGCACTTGACCACGAAATAATACTACTAATTAGATCGATAGAATCGACAACGTTGTAATGTCTGAAGCCCTACTAACATTTTTTCTATCGTTTCTATATTAGATATAGCGATGAAAATATGTTAAAAAACCAGTATACAACGCTTTTTAACCTCGGATTTATCTTGTAATTTATAAGCTAATTCATTTGGGTAAGCACTGTGGGTGGCGGGCCAGAAACATAGGTAATAATAAAAAAGTAAAACAATGTCGACTGAGCGTGCCTAAGGTTCCAAGATCAGATGGGATAAAGGAAAATACGCTAATTTATTATAATTCGTTAAAATGGTAAACGGGGTATGAATACTGCATAATTCCGATAACTACTCCTTTAGAAAGAATATTACAGCGAAAAGAATTTTATCGTGAATACTATAATTACGTTCCGCATCTTATAGTCGTACGAAATAGTACGTAAGCGGCTTAAAGATACCGTGTCTATCCATTTATGAAAAATAACCTTTGAGAGTTATTTCTAAGCAACTAATTTCTACCATAGTAAACTAGAGTGAGATTTTATGTGTTAAAATTGGGGTTAAAATAAATACATGTTTTAGAATTTGAAAAGTATATTCTTCGCTATACGTTGAAACTTACCGGATTTCCTATTTCGTAAGTCTAATAAAATAATTAAATCATTTGGAAATTTTATTAATGAAGATTCGATTAAAAATAGTAAACTCTAAAAAACTTTTAACCTTCTGTACAATACAGAGAGACTTTTATTCGCGAACGTCCCGGACTTTTTTGGCGTCGACTTAAATACCCACACCCTTCGTAATAATGAAACTAAAGTACTTTATATATTTGACCACAAAATTAGATTTTTTTAGGTTTAAGTTTAACCCAACGTCGCGAAAACGCCTTAAAACCTCACAAACCTTCAATATACAATCTTATTTTATACTGAAGGAAAAGACTAAAAGGTTGTTCAGATAGACTATAACAAAATTGTTGAGGATATCCGTTATTATATAATTGATATAAACTTAAAACGTCGTTAATATTTACACGAGCCTAAAAGTGGTAACCAGTTATTCGAATAAGCTGAAACGAATAAGAAAAGTCGTTGATTCCTCCTATTCGGATACGACTTGGATACGGTAAAACTCTACTCGAATGTTGAGCTTTAAAAGCTATATTAAATTGGATAATACGTGTAGGGTTTTCTTAATTAAGGGTAATAGAAAACGATTTTACTCGGTAATTTCATTCAACACCAGGTAATCGATGAAAAATCGTCCCCCTCCCCTCCCCCGATTTAAAAATTAATAATACTGGCGCCGCAACCGATAATAAATTTATTTATATGTAACTGTTATCTATTGACTCGGTAACATAACACCGAAACCCGAGGAGTTCATATCGTAGCATCGAGTATAACAGCCTTTATGGTTTATTTGGTAACAATTTGTCCTCATTCCATCTCATATAGATATAGTAGTCAATATTCGTTTGATAAAGAGGTAAAGCCGTTACCTTTTCCTTATCAAATAAATCGTGCAACTCCGCCAATTAGAACGGAAAAAGGGACTAATTCTCCTCCCCTTTTACAACCTTTAACGCCGTTTATTATGAAATCCGCGTTATGTCGTAAAAACTTACAATAAAAGTCAACTAGAATTAATCCCTAATACTTTATATAGCCCATTAAATCCGGGTCTTTAATCCAATAAAAATGGCTTTTATAATACTCCAACTATTCCCCAACTTAAGGCGTAATATTATCGTATCGACTACTAACCTTCCCTAACGTTTAATCATTTGGCAATTTCCGCTAATATTAACAGTAACTTATTCATGTTGTATCCATAAAATATCTGTTGGTAAGGTTTATTGTACCGGGTAAGTTAAGTTAAGGTTAACAGTAGAGGATTAATAATGAAGATTAGTAGTGTATTGAAGTAGATGGTAAGATATATTAAATGGAGAAGATGTATCCAGAGAGTGCACGCCTCAGGTGAGAGCTTATAAGCTTTTACGCTGGCAGTGGCACTTTACCGTGTACTTTGCCAATACTCCTCCTGGGCAGTGAAAAGCTATTATGCACCTTTTAAGAGTTTACCTTGTAAAGTGGCAAGTTACCGTGAACTTTGCAATAGCGTAACTTGTAATGTGACCGTTTACTCATTATAGAGATATATGATAATATCTACATAAAAAATCTTTTATTTTTTCGGCGCGGCCTATATTCGTGATTGAGTAATAATATTTTTAGTTTGTGGTACGGTTTGTATCCATAATTTAATAGTAAAATTTTGGTTTGTGGTGCGGCCTGTATTCGTGATTTAATAGTAATAGTATGGTGTATAGTGCGGCCCATATCTATAATTTAGTAGTGATAGTTTGGTTTGTAGTATAATTCGGCAAAAGTTCTAATTAGTTGTATTTTCAACGACATCAATTTCGGTACAAATTGTAAAATTTCGGATTAGTAGTTCTGATAGTGGTAGTGGTTATAATGTAGTTCCTAGTTAATTTAGGTAATTGGTGGCAGTATGGTTTTTAATGTTGATACGATTGTTGATCACTGTAAAAGTGTGATTAAGGAGGTATTGTAGGGGTGTGATGAAAGAGGCATTGTAGGGGTGTGATTGCGATGTTGGGATTGTTGGTATTACGTGTTTCGGATTTAGTATAAAAATATATATTGCCATCGATTCAGATAGAACTTCTTTTATTTCCCTCTTGAAAACGCACCCTATTTTACAATATAAGTTCCCAATAAGCCAATGTCGTATGAACTCCTAAACCACTATCAAAATTAATTATTCGAACCGCCCCTATGGGTAGGCCACTTGACCAATTCCATGTTTTAACCGCTTTTGGAAATAGATGACTCGCAAAAACAGGAGCGTAAGGGAGGCAGCCAGCGCTAAAATCAAGCGATGGCTTGCTCTTTGCAAAGTAGGCTATTGGGTTATAATATTTTTTTTGCTGGAGTTATTGTACCCCTTAACCATAAATCGGTTCCTCTTATAAGGCTTACCGGTTTTTTATTTTACCTCGTGGACTAAGCGGGTGGGAAAAATTCTGTGGGCGCTGTATACCGCTGAGTCAAATCTCTTAAAATGAAAAATGTCTTGTTTGATTAAAACCGTGATTTTCTTCTGTATTTATTGTTTAAAAGGGGTATTTAGGAAGGTGATAATGTCTTTTCGGCGGAGTTTTATATTTAACTTAGGTTTCTCTGTTTTCCTTTGAGTAAGGAAGGAGTCCGTAAGAAAGGCTTTAAAGCGTCTTTTGTTTTTCGAGTTTATTGGACGCTCTCGGCAGCGTGGTGCTGATTTTTTTATATTGGTGGGAAGGTTTAGTAAGGTGGTAAATGTTGTAAAGATGTATTTGGAGGGTGTATGGGTTTTGGGTGTGGTTTGGATTCGTTATTATGAAAGTGGTTTAGTTTGTGTTACTTCTCGGATTTCGTTTTTGGGTTGTTGTCGTCCACCTTCTCTTTTCTGTACTTCTGTATTATCGTTTAGCGAAATAAATTCGGGTTATTCAGAAAGTTTACAAGTATATTGTGGCTTTTCAATTCTTCTTTTCCCCAAGGGCTCATTTATCCGTTTTCCTTTTTTCAAATTAGGATGTTAAATTATAATTATAGGTTTAAAACGCCCTTTTTACGCGTGCCGTTTCCCGTAGCTATGTTTTTTATTCTGTAGGGAACTTAATGTTGTTATTTTTTTTGTATAGTACTCGCTCTTTGTACTGTAGTTGGTAAAGGTGTTGAATTTATATGAATTTTAGGCAATGTACCGAAAACGAGGAGTGTTAGAATTAGTTTTTTCGGGTCAAAGGTGTTATTTACGGTGTTTATAGCTATTTTCAATTTTTTCCCCTTGAAACTGATACCTTTTATATTTCTAGAAAGTATCATATGCGTCTATTTAAACGTTTTGTAATACTTTTCACGCTTTACGATACCTTATAATGACTTTATCAGTATTTATTTGTACTGATTATCGACGATTTTGACTTTGGTACGTTATTCTATCGAGTCGAAAGTTGTACCTATATTGCAGGTAATATAATCCGAAAGACCTAAATAGACTTTTAACTAGTAGTTTACCAAAGTATACTATTAATTCTTAGCGAAAGCGTTTCGGGTGAATTTCGCGGCTTGAAATAATATTATTACGTCCACAGTATATAACACACATTATCTATTAAGGTACATTATATGTAAAATAATGTTGTAATTAAAGTTTTCATAGTTTTCAAGGCGGAATTTAAATTGTCGTGAGGCTTGCAAGTATAATTCGTATTCGTGGCAAAACCTATTTCGATGGTTCTTACTGTTTCCCCCCCTATATCTGTGTATTTTATTACGTAAAGTAGCCGTAAAAGGCGTTTTATAGCTAGGTATTCAAATTTACGGAATAACATCTTTAGTTCCGGTTAATTTAGGTAGACATCTTTGATTATATTTGTTTTTGGGAAAACTTATATGTGTCCAAACTTCGAATAGAACAGCATGAATATTTTATCCGAAGCGCGGATAAGTTATTAAATCGTGTTTCAAACCTTCATTTCGAGTTTCTTAAGATTAGTTAACGATAAAATAATGGTATTTCAAAGTTTATTACGTAAATCTTAACCGGTTGAAATCGTGTGTTTACGACGACTGTGCCAAGTGATAACGTTTCATCTTTATTAAATTAAGCTTTTCGATGTTTTATTGTTCGATTGAGTTGGAATTTGGGAAATTTTGTCGCGAAAGCGTCAAATTATCGTTTTCCAGCGGTTAAGATTTCTATTACAACGGTGTTTAGTATAATACATTGAAATCGGTCGTTGTACCTATTAAAAAGTGTGAATTACAACTCTATATAGGCGTGTAATACTTCATTTTAGTAATCCAGACCTGAAATATGTAAAAGCGAGGAATCATACAAGCTTGTAAATACTAGTTCATAAGTTTCCTGATTTTGAACTGTTAAGTAAGTTCTATCTTCCTTTAAGGTTTTTTTATGGAGATGTACTTATAGTGCTAGGCGTCCAATGACTTCTTTACGCCTTTGACTTCATTTATGTACGCTGTAAAATTAGTCTTTGTCTGGTTTTTGAGTGGGTAAAGAGCTTAAAATTAAAGTTCAATCCAAATTTATTTATATACTAGATGGTGGGGCAACGAAATTCGATTTTTTTTATATAATATATCGTTTTTAAACAACTTTAAAGCCTTGTATACATAACCTTAAGTATTATAATGTATGTGATAGGTTTTGTATTTGGTTATAGGGTTGTTCACGTTAATAAATACTTTTCCCCCTGTTTTCAGGGCTTCTTTTTAGTATCTCTCGTTTTTACAACCGTATTTAGAGCGTTTATTTTATTTTCGGTAAACTATAAACTATCGGTTTAAAAAGAAATGATTTTTTTCGGCTAGGTTTACTTTAGTAATTTAGCCTTCGACTTTGGTTCTCTTGGTTCCAAATGCCAATTCAAAGCTTGTTTATCGAGGTATTAAAGTTTTAAAAAATGTTTTGAAACTTGAATAAAAAGCTTTTAAATCTTTTTCCGGTTTGAATAAAGTAAGTTTAAACGTTGTATTTTCGTGGTACGTTTTCATAAATACTCGAATAAATAGTTTGTCTCCTTCCAATTTTTGTCTAAAGGTCGCCTAATATTTCCAGAACTTTGTAAGTAAGGCAGTAGATACGTTTTATAGGATTTGATTAATGTTTTTACGTTAATTTCATTCGGATTTCAAAATTTTATTCGTTTCGTCCTCGTCGTTAAACTTGTAATTTATTTCTATATCGCAGTATATTTTTTAACAAATATAGTATTGGATAGAAATATGTTTAATCATAGAACATAATACATATACCACCTTTTCATTTACTCAATTAATATACCGTGTTAAATTATGTGGAATTATAATAGTTTAATGTTTAGTTTTTTATAAATCTTGAACATTATATGGATTTCATTGTCGCATATATCGTATGATTTATTATTATAATTCTTATACCTGTTTTATCACCCAAAGAAGTTGGTAAGTTTTGTAAAATTACTTTCTTTAATAGTAAAATGGTATAGTGAAAGGTTTTGGTAGGGGTTGTAATTAGTGGGTATTGATTTATAAGGCTGGTATAATCATTTTTCTTTGTTCATTTTGTCTCCAGAAAGGCTGTTTTTCTTATTAGAGCTGTTTTTATTACGATTGAAAGAGTTATGAATTATATTCTGGTAGTTATCTTATCTGTATTTTTTAAAAGTGTGTATTGGAGAGGGTTTATATTAGACTTGAGTAGTGGATGATTTTTGTAGCCTTTTCTCCTCTTTATTTGATTCCTTAAGTTTCGTCTAATTTTTGCGGAGTACGTTTAATCTTGCTAAGCGATTTACTACCTTTGTTTGCGGATTTTTATCTCGTTTCTTATCCGTTATTTCAAAAAACCGGTTTTAGCGCTTCTCTAACCAATATCCCTTTAAGAATTTTACGTTTATTACTTTATCGTCCGTTCATTTTAGCATTGAAGTAAGCTGTGTTGCTGTTTATAAGGCTTTTATAATATAGATATTATTGTTATTAGTTGTATTAATGCCCTTATTTCGAAGTTGTCTTCGTAGTATTTTGCAAGTGACACCATTTTTTATACATCATATTTCTGGCGTTTAATTCACAAAGTTGTTCTGGAAATTATTAAATGAAGTGTATCTCTTAATATCTTCATTACAATTGAAAAATTATATTTATAACATATGCATCTTCCCAAAAAGAGTTCAAATTATTTGCTAGTGATTTGATTTTCGTATATTATAACTTATGATCCAAGTGATTTGAAAAGTTTTTACAAATCAATATATTTATAAACAAATAGTCCTTATATTCGCTAGATTTTGCCAGATTTGTTATTCATAAAACTATAGTAGTAAAATTACGAAGTGTAACGGAGCGTTTTTAATACTAATTTAGGTGTATATTAGAATTGACGAAGCGGTAAAAAGGTTAATGTTTCGCAATAGTTGAGATTCGGGTGCGTTTGATGTGGATATTATCACATATATCTATGGTTAATAAGCGGTCACGCTGCAGATTGCACCTTTGCAGAGTGCATAGTAATATGCCACTTTGCAAGGTGCATTCCTGCAGAGCGCATGACAGCGTGCCACTGCCTGGAAGGGGCATTGACAAAGTATATGTGAAAGTGCCACTGCGCAGAAGAGATATTGGCAGAGTGTATGGTAAAATGTCACTGCCCGGGTAAAAGCTTATAAGCCCTCATTCAAGGCGTGCACTCTCCGAATGCATATTCTCACTTATATTAATTTATCTATCCTCAATATACAATATGAATTTTTTCGATTTTTTTTTAATTTCTAAGTTTACGTAAATAGGTAGAAACCTTATCGATAATCATTAGTAGTTGATTTAGTCGACTATAAATAGCCTCAAATAGAGATAGAACTGAATTAAATATCTATAACGGGATATTATAACGGTTCTAACTATCTGTGCTTTAATACTACGATTTATAAAAACTATATAGACGTATAAAAACACGCGTAAACGCCTTCAAAACCCGAAACATTAAAATACTGTAAAATCTGGAATAACTTTAAAAAGTATAACTTCAGCGCGATATTATTAACTTGATTAATGACTTATTTACTAAAAACCTTGTTACGTTATAAGTCAGCTCGTTTTAGCATTTTAAACGTACCCGGATACTTTTTAAAAACCATTTTATCACGTATTCGACTACATAAATCAAAACTCATAAGTTTAGGAACCCTTCGTTAAACCCTATCCGATCCAAACCTTATATTTAAGCCGTTCCCAAAACTCTGAAGCGGTCAAGATATAGTATCCCAATCGCTTAAAAACTTTGAAAGCGGCCATAACATGACATCCAAATTGCTCACCAAACACATACCGTATACCAAATACAACGTTGGAAGCGCTCACCACACCACCACAACTCATCAAAACCCTATGTACCACTTTAACTTTTACATATACACCATAAACATACATCATTCCACATTTATATTTCTTCCTTTCCCGTTCCTATAACGCCGTTAGCCTTCCCTTTTTCGTCGTACACCAATTGTTGAAATATGTTATTTACGACGTTTAAATTTACTAATCACCTAACTATTATAATGCTTTCAAAGCATTACGAAGCTAATTTGAGACGCCTAACTAGCTTGTAATCACGCTTCTTTTGCATTTCATTTAAGTTTTGTTTATATTACTAAGCAATAAATGCCTTATTTCAAACGTTTTATTACATTTTATTTACTTTTATTTGCATATTATACGTTTTAATTTGAGCCGTACTTTTTTAAATACTTTATTCCAAACGCAGCTGAATCTTATCTACTACACAAAATCAACCTTGACATCGATCCACCATTTCCGGTACACGTACAAACCAGCTTCATAACTGCTTCAATACACTTTATAATTATACAACCATGGCACCACTAATAATAAACCTGGAAAAAGCCAGAGAATACATGGACTATTTGGTTTGAAATATATTGTTTCGTAAAACCAATTTCAAGAATTTAAATCTTAACTTGTAGGATAATACGATCGAAGTTTTAGTAAAGAATTTGAACAATTTTACAGAGAATACATCTATGATAAATATAATTTTAAATTATTGTAACGGTGACCTCAAATGACGCGTCTTGTTTAATAATTTCCGGAAGGACTTTATGGATTTAACGTCAAATATGTAATGTAAAGTAGATAATAAAATTTTGAGCATATTACGAAGACAATTACAGAGCAAAGACATCAATACAACCGGTATCAATAACAGCTGTATCGCAAAAGTATTATCGGCAACAGCCTGGCTTATTTAAATACCAAAATGAACCAACGATAACGTCATAGACCTAAAATTGATTAAGGAATACTAGTTGGAAAAAAAACCAAACCCAACTTTTCAAAACGACGTATAAAAACGAGAAAAAAAATCCATAAATACATATAGTAAGGCGTTTAACAAAACTAAACGCACGCCGCGAAGTGTAGACGGAACTTGTAGATTTTGCATAGGAGGAGAAAGGGTTACAAAAATCATTTACCACTCGTGTCGAATACGGACCCTTTTCAAAAACACACTTTTTCTTTAAAAAAAAACAAAAAAAATTCTCAAACACAGTTAATAACCCGTTCGTCTGTAATAAAAGCGGCCTAAATGAGGAAAACGGCCCGCCCAAAAACAAAATAAGCAGCGTAAAACGATAATACGAGTTTTACGGACTAATACCTACTAACTATGATTTATACCCCAATTTTCTACTACAACATTTTCCTACTGATAAGAATAACCCTATAGAACTTATTAATTTCGCCGTAATATTATATGAGGGAAAAAAACTCTAATAGCAAACCGTATGATATCCTCGATAATAAAATACTTGTAATGATAAATACCTATAAAAGACTAGATATTAAGCCGTTATAATTTTATATTATCCTACCCGAAATATTATTGAGGTAATTTTGACATGGGATAGATATTACCATGCGTAAATAAATATATCTACAAAATACTACAACTGTTCAAAATTGCACTTCCAATAGAAAATAAACTACGAATTTTACAATAGGAAGTAAACGGGTATTACCTTGGAATTTATAAAAACCAGTGTAAAAAAACTTACAAAACCCTATAATAAGTGTTTATCGCCTTACTAGTAAAGTTGCAAAAATGCTAGGTAACCTTTAAAACAGAATATAAGGAAGATAAACTATTTATCCAAATAGTTATAAAGTTATTCCGAGAAAATCAAAACTTTAACCTTACACTATTTGAATAAAAAAACATAGAGGCTTTTTATACGAATTTTAAAATTTCGTTTAAAATCTCGATGCCCCAATAAATAAGCTTCGGATTAGAATTTATAGACGAAAGAATAGAAGTTAAACGGCAAATCACCAAAATCAACTTCGTCGAAAGAATTTACGACGTCCTAGACCGACGATTTAAAGTATATTATAAATGAAATAAAGGCTTTCAATTTGGTTACAAAAACGAAAAACAATAAGGACAAAGCACCGCAAACCGGAAAAAAAGAAATTACCAGCGAAGAAGATTATATACCTAAGTACGAAACCCACCACATATATAACAATACTTACGGAAAAGTATTCGAAGTTTTATAGTTTTTTTAAGACTCTATATTATATATAGTCCAGTTGGTTATTAGTTAACCAACAATTCAATACACGAAAAACTTCGGGTTAAAGGTCAATTTTAAGTCGATTATCCACCTAAAGACTAAACAAAACCAATTTTACAATGGACGTAACCTATTACGAAGGCGTAAAAGATAAATTTAAAGCTTACCCTTACGATTATACTTTTCAAAAGGAGACTACAAGGCAAATCAGCCTTACTTAATAGCTTTGTATAAGGAAACCAACTAACGAATTTTTATAGGCTTATGCAATACCTTATTCCTATATGTTAAAATTTTGAATTAGGAAAACGGAGTATTAAACGCCTATATAGAAACGTAATTTACGCCTTTTGATAGGTACGGTAACGGATTTGAGGGTATTATATTAGATACCAACGGAGTTGAAATATTGACCGCCTAAAAACGGCAATTAGACGCGTTCGCGGTGAAATTTCCGAAATTTCAACTCGAACTGATAGGAAAATACCGAGAAGTTTTGTGAGGCAAAGATGAAACGTTATTATTTATCATCGTCGTTATAAACATAGGATTTAGACTTATCAAATTTTGTGTAATAAACTTTCAAACGATATTTATGTAATTATGATTTAATATGAAAAAACTAAGAATTAAAGTTCGAAATACAACTAATTAACTTGTTTGCGTTTTGAATAACGTATCCGTGCCATTCCGTTTTAAATTTAAACACCTATAGGGTTTCTCTGAAATATGTATAATTAAAGCCGTTTATCTATTGTAGCTGAAACTAAGGATATTATACCACCAGTTTGGACATCTAACTGAAAAACGCCGTTTACAGTTCCTTCATATAGTAAGATACATACATGTAAAAAGGGAAGCGATAAAAGATATCGAAAAGTTTTATTACAAATACTAGTTATACTTGAAAGCTTTACAACGGTTTAAATTCCGCCTTTAAGACGATATGAAATTCAATTAAGAGTTTATTGTAGATATAATATACTTTAACGGATAACTAATACTATACACCGTCGACGTAGGAATATCATTTTAGGCCACGAACTTTATGCGAAGCGTTTTTACGATGAACAGTTAGGATATACTAGTGGATTATTGGTCGAATGTTGATTTAGGACCTTTAAACTGAATTAATTGCGATAGCTCCAAAGCTTCCGATTCGACCGAATAGTGTACTAAAGCTAGAATCATCGGTAATAAGTGTACGTAAATACTAGTAAAGGTATCTAAAGGTATCGGAAAGTGTAAACGGTATTATAAACCGTTTGAAAAAGCATATATGGTACTTTTTAAGCAACTAGAAAGCGACAGTTTGAAGAGATTCATCTTATAGATAGCATTTAATGCCGTAAATAATATACTCAGCCCGAGTAAGCTAATCCTAATACTTTTTATTTTCGTTATTTACCCCAAAGTACATAAGGATTTAATATCGTTCCTAGCCACGAGACAAAGTGCAAATGCTATAGTAAAAGCTATGGCAACATTACGTTTTCTATATGTTATAAATAATATTTCGAAAGTATTGTTTATGAGAAATGACTCGCGTAAAAGGAGCGTTTTGGACTTATTTCAATAATTTGAAGTTTTTATTTAGAAAACGAAGGATAGATAAATTATTCATTAGAGAATTACCGCGTTCAAGGGCTACGACTTACTTGAAAACTTAACAAATAACACGAGTTTATTTTGTTGGACGATGGTACGTAAATACAAAAAGGAAATGGTAAATAATAATAGCCTGGAAACTCAATTGAAAAAGGGGTACTAATAAAACTACTTTTATAACAACGAATATAAACCGCTCTCAAAACCTGTATACCCCCCCGATAGCCCTTTATAACCTCTATTACCTCACAAAACCAGATCTCCTATATTAATACAACTAGTACCACGTTGCCGATAGCGCCTAATTGGCTCCAAAAACAAAAGACGCTTTAAAGTTTTCGTTGAAAACTCCTTCATTACGTAAAAAGAAACTGAAAACCGTAAGTTAAGCTTAGAACTCCACCAAAAAGTCATTATTACCTCCCTAAATTCCCCATTTAAATGGTTTACCCAAATGGAAATCTTTGATTGAATAGATTAGAGCGTTTTTCGCTTTAAGATTTTGAAACCAACGATTTACGGCGCTTATAGAATTTTTCCCACACGCCTGGTCTACGTAGTAAAAAATAAGGCCAGCAAATCCAATGAAAAGAGCTGCCTTATAGTTAAAGGGTACGATAACACCGGTAAAAAATATATTATAACCTCATCGCCTACTTCGTCAAGAGTAAACTATTGCTTAATTGTAGCGTTTAACGCTTCTTTACACCTGCCTTATAACCTTTATATCGAGTTTCGTAATATTATACAAGTTTATACGCAGTTGGAAGAACCTCTTAAATGTCGTATTTACGTCTACATAACTGCAGAGATCAAAAGCATTACCCATCTAAAAAGATTTTACGTATTTTAAAACCGCTTTACGAATTTACAAATCTTAGGGTATACTAGTATAAAACCTATTAAAGGCATTATAAGTAGCGGTTCGAAATAGTCAATTCGATTTTCAACCTATACTTTTTAGTTTTAATACTAAGTTTTAAAGAATTGCATTTGATAGTATGTAAACAAACAAATAATATATTAACATTGTACAACGCCTTTGTTTCCGTAACGAAAAAAAGGAAACTTTTGGAAACCGACTGAAAATCAAAAACTAAAATGTATTCAACCAAATATCGTATAATTAACTTTGATAGTGTAATAATTACGTTTTGGAACGATATTTTGAAACGTTGTATAAAAGTGATAATTGGATAAAGTTTCTATTGTGAATTTAATTAGCGTCAAACGAGCTGACAAATATATATGTTAATGTATACACGGGGTTTAGGTCGTATTAAACGCATAAATTAAGGCGCCGTTTCATTTTTAAATCAACATTTAATGTTAAACCGACCCCTTCAATAACTTACGTAAAGCGTTTAATAAACAAATCACGTGGGGAATAAGTAATTCGAAGCGCGGCTTGTAATTTATACCGCTCCATATAAGTATAGTAAAACTTTTGGTTTTTATTAACGGATCCTTCGTTAATAACATAAATTAATGTTTTAAAATAAGATTCGTTTTTATTATTATTGACCAGATATTAGCTCGAGATGAATTTATCTTTTAAAAAAATATCCTTTATTAGAGCTTTACTAAGTACAAATGGGTTACCCAAAGCGTTTTTGCCTCAGAAATTTACATTGTAGTAGAAGAATTCTATTGCGGAATTACTATAGTAACAATGGACCAGAGAATCATTTTAAAATTCGATTTCAAACCCATTCCTTCAGTGGTTTACAATAATTTATTTTCCCTTTACCTATGCTATATTAAGTTCGACACCATGAATAAAAAACGCCTTATAATCGACATCATAGACTTACGAAAAACCTAAGAGCGTCACGATACTGAAAAAACGAAGTAAATAAACGGGAAATTAAACTCAGCAGATATAATAACCAAGGGCGCCCCAAATATGATATTGAAAACGCTTGTATCAATAAACACTCCTTTCGTTAACGTTGCTAGGAACGTCTTACGACCTTACCTCAGTTAAGCAATTTGCACCGTTTTTATTGGTTTGTAGCTATTTGAATCTATACCTCGCACCGCTTTTAATATATTTTCACTTTTCTTTTTACTATTTACGTCTATACTAAGCCATTTTTACTTTTTATCCTTGGGATTTGTTACTTACATTACAATTGTTTTTAGAACGAAATTTTACTACTGTGTAGGGAATCGCAATATAGCCGGATAAACTGTCGTAATGAAAATGGGAAGCTAATTGCTGCCAAAGGATAAATAGAAGGGCGGTGCAGCATCGATGTGCTTGTCCTCATCATCCTCTTTCTCGCTACCCCCGCCGCTGCTGTTAGGGTTAGCGCCGCCACTATTACCGCTATCGATGTCGCCACCGACGCCACTAGAGGAGGTATCTCGCGCCGTAGGCTACATGCCTTTAGATAAAGGCGCGGGGGGGTTTTTACTCTCCTTACAAGGACATAAGATGAAGTCATTGAACTCGCCTACGTAATATATATGTGAACCCGCCTTTTAGGTGATAATAGCGGTTATCGTTTTTTTCGGCTGTTAATTAACGTTTACTACTAATTCATATAGCTTTGTTTTAGCTATTACGAAAATAGTTATTTTCAAAATACGTCACAAATAATATATAAGAGTAGTAAGTAATTTTTAATCGTAGCTAGGATGATGAAATTAAAGTAAATTTACCGTAAAATTGGTGGGCATGTAATAAAGCGTCGGATTTCGGTTTTAAAATTACCTAAATAGGAGCGTATTCGTTACCAAATCACTTATAACGATGGTAATTAGCCGACCGACTCCCGTTTTAACGGTAATTGTTAACACACTTATTTTCGGCCGCGGACGCGATATACGGAACATAAAGCGTATCTATTAACGACCTGGGGACGCAGACCCAGGTACTTCGCTTTAGTATTTTATGCATTAAAAAAGCTTCGCGACACATCTTAATGAGCCGCAACTTGAAGCAGCAAGCCAAGTTGGCCGCCTCGACTTCGTCCCAAAAAAAAGTTAAAATCACAAAAATTAAGGGTAAAATAAGTAATACGGCCCGCGTTATGAATTCGTTAGGCTACGTTTTAAATGGTGAGAAGGGGGGGGGGGGATGGCCGCTATAAGTAAAGGGTTTTTTATCCGTAACGAAGGGGTAAGGTTAATAATTTTAAAAGCCACCCATTCCTTATCCTAGAAAGTAAAGGTAAAAGGGGGTAGGAGAGTGAGCGGCGGCGACGGCGGGGAACAAAACGAAGATAAAAGCTGATATAAACGACGTGTTACCGGAAAAGGCGGGGCTAGTGGTAACGTTAGCGGCGGCGCAACGGCCGACGATAATGACAACCTCTTTTCTCTTGTGTTACCGCGCTAAACGGCGCCTAAGGAAGTGGTTTTTACGTGTTATCTGTTTCCAGGGGCGACTAAAATATAAAGTTCGTTAAATAACTTACCAATAAAAGTAGTACGAGTAATTAATAAAACAAATATTTTAAATGTATATACGTTGATTTTTGATTAGTTACTTACGGTGTAGAAGGGGGCGTGTCGTTACAAAGGAAAAAAGGTTTTGCCGAAATCGATAGCGATATATTTTTTCATACTAAACCTAAAATACGTAACATCGATGATCATTGTGTAAATTTTCAATTACACCCTTATAGAAGTCAATAAAAATAACGCTATTAATAACTATACCGTTACCAATTACATAAACTGTTGGTAGGGTCTTAGACGCTACAACGTTGGCGATTCAATTGGTTAAAGTAATAGTAATATTGCGTGATCAAATGGTAGATGTATTTTTTTAGATTTGGCAGACCGCTAGCCGGTTTGTGTAGTAATTTGAGTGGCTAATTGCTTGGTTCGTGCCCTAGTGTAAAGTGTGTATATACTATACTTATTTTACATCCAATACGATAGACCTACCAATAATACACTTAACTTGTAGTTAGTACAGTTAATTTTATTGTAAGTAAAGTTGACTTATTGCACTGCAATTACTAATATTCCAACACTGGTGGCTTTTTAGTTTGTACGCGCACGCTAGTGTGGTTAACCTATCTTTTCCTATAAGCGTTAAACTGCGACCTCGTCAACTGGTCAGAACACTATCAATTTTAATTAAACTCCGCATCGAATTACACAAATTTGAACTTAAATTAACCCCAATTAATGTTAATTGCCTTTTGGCTTCATGGTCCGACTTCGACTTTATCGACTCCTACAAAAAGTTCTTTCGTCACAAACCTAGTCAAGCCTTGTTATGAACTTAGGCTATTGGTCATCGAGCCTATATGTTACGTGACTGTGTACGTAACGGGATGGGAAATACCTGGCCTGGGCCCGGCTCGAGCGCGAACCGGGCACGGTTCGGGTATAAGCTGGACACGGTCCATATACAGATAGGGTATGGTTCGTGTACGGCACGTGTAAGGACATGTAAGGGGTTGGGTATTGACCTTACCTAAGGGTCTTATACGTTAAGTTACGGTAACCTTTTTTAATTTTCTTTACATCTTAATAGTGAATTCCATTTGACACCTATTTAGTTTATTATTGTAAGTCAGATTATAATATACTATTAAGGTTTATTTTTATTTTTTTGAACGAATATCACTTATAATAAAAGATTCGATAATAAATGTTAATAATTTGGCGTTACAATTTAACGTTATCGGGGAGGATAGTCCGTTGACGAATACCTAATCCTCTACCTTTATAAATATATTTTCGACCCCTTCGAGGCCGACTTAAGCCGATGTTTTCATTTTGTAAAATACCATAAGCTATATCGCGTCGAATGTTAAATAATTGTAATAATCGGGTTAATCTATTTTTACTATCGACTTTACGTCCGATTTTATTCAAATAGTCGCGAAGATTTCGTAATTCGAAGCCGAATGAACCGCGATTCGCGTTAGATTTTTATCGATTTAAGGCAGACGAAAACGATATGGCCAATCGCAATTGAACGGATTTGGTTTTACGAAGGCGGCGACGCGCCAAAAATTGAAATTTATATTAAAAGCGAATAAAATATAAATCGAAAAGGATCGGTATACATTTTTTTACGTATAAGGATATTATAAGTCAACGGTAAAATAATCGGTTACGGCGTATTATAAAGCTGGAAAACAAGAAGGTATATATAATATAGGGAAGTTTTTCGACTATATCGAGGCGGTTTTCGGTAACCCTTATCGCGTGGATTAAATATTAATCGAAATCGAAGATTTAGTTACAAGTAATAAAAACCTGTAGATATTATTCGCTATTAGGTTTAAGATATTTTTAGTTTAAGTAGACGGCCTAAATTAGCTTTCGGCCGTAAAGTGTAATTACCTAAGTTTTCGAGTATCGTTATGTATTCGCGACAAGTTTATTACAATAGGTGTTGGTTGGGTACACTATATCGTAATCTTGAAAAAGTATGGTAAATTCGTCGAAAATTTAAAATTCTTAAATTTAAAATGACGTTTTAATTGTTAATTGATAAACCCGTCTAAATTTAATGACCGAATATTAATATGGTTATAATGGGAGTTTATACCTTTTAAACGCTTTCGTTTAAAAACCGTAATAATTACGGTTAATAATTTCGATATTGCAGTTAATTCGACTGTTATATCCGCCAAATTTCGGTACGATATTAGGGTTACGGCAAAATAAGCGAATGACCCAAATATCCAAGTTTCGTATAAATATTAATAAATAGTCGAGCCCGATATTAGTATATATTATCCCCGAAATAACGCGGGATATAAATTTTGAAATGCTTTGGATACGATATTAATAAGTAATTTTCAATGCAGGTAGTAGCCGTTTAATAATTTAAAGTTCAAGAAGTTTAATTATTAAACTAATATTAATACGCCTTAGGACGGAAAATATATAGGGTGTAGTAGGTTCGGTTTTCCTCGGATTAACGTAACATTCGTATCGATAGGTATAACGAACGAGTGATTCGTTTTGGATAGCTTATATTATAAACCTTTACGAAAGAACGCGGAAGTTGTAAATAATGACGACGACTCCAGTTAAAAAGAAAAAAAATCAATTACGTCTTTTACTGGAATTAGCTGAATTCTGCGACATATTCGATAAGGATAAGGCTATAACCTTATAATTATATAAGGGGAAACTCAAGTACTATATTTACATTAAACCGAACGAAAATGAATCTTTACTAAAACGACGTGAAAAGCCGTTATATTCGATATTACAAAATTAACTTTTTAAGCTTTAACGACAAGTTACGAAGTTAATAAATAAGGGTTATATTCGGATAAATTCCTTATCGGCGGTAACGCCGGTATTACTTATTCGTAAGCTGGGAGAGAGGGGGTAGCGGTTTTGTATCGATTACTGTGCATTAAATATAAATTATAAATTAAGAATTCTATTCCTTACCTTTAATTAAGGAAACCCTACGCGCGTTGTCGAAGTCTATATAGCTTACGAAATTCAATAATCGAACGGCTTTTTACCGTATTTGAATAACATCCGAATAAAAATAATTAACAGCGTTTCGTACGAGATTCGGGTTATTTAAATAGCTCATTACACCTTTAAGCTAGCGGAAACGCCAGCGACGTTTTAACGATATATTAATTATATAATAGCATATATTTTGGATTTTTTCGTTATAACGTATTTAAGTAATGTCCTGGTTTTTTTCAGTATTAAATAAGATTATATAGCGAAATTTTACGTGGTTATAAGACGTTTTCGTAATACGGGGTTAAATATGGATTTAAAAAATATGATTTCGTGGTGAAGAAGGTAAAATACTTGGGTTTTATTATAACGGTTAGGGTGGGTATTCGGGCCAACCTCAAAAACTTCCGGGTAATTCGCGTGTAAAAGTTACCACGTACGATTCGGAAGGTTCGAAGCTTTTTAGGGTTTCCCAACCTTTATCGTAATTTTATCACTAATCTTTTAAGATGCGTGGATTATTTTAATCGCCTAACGAAGTAAAGTATGTATTAAACTTCAATGAAACGGGAGGAATATGTATTTTAAACTTTAAAGGATTCCTTTATTACGGCCCGGATCTTAGCGTATTAGGATTCAAATCGGCTAACAGTAGTGGAAACCGATTGTTCGGGAACGGCGTTAAAGGGTCGTGTGAATATTACTATATACTCTCATAGATAGTATATATAGGCCAAGAAGCAGTGCACTGTATTGCAAGGTGTACTCTTGCAGGGTGCACGGTAACGTTTCACGCTGCAGGCTGCACTCTTGCAAGACGCAAAGTTGCATCATGCATGGGTTGGTCTGGAATGGTTATTTCAGACCGACTACAATGCGTGGATCGGTTTGGAATGATTATTTCAAAGTGATACGCTCTGGGTGTAGGACTTATAAGCCCTTACCTGTGACATACACCTCTGGATGCTTTTTCTTAATCATTAACATCTTTGTAATGATCACACTAAATACCCGTGAGTAAATAGAAGGTGTCAGGGGGTTTATGTTAGCAGTAAGGTAGCAGAGGTAACAAAGGTGCAATATCAGAAGATGTTTGTTCGTGCTGTAGAATGATCACTAGCCGTTAGGCTATTCAGGGTAGAATGAATACTTAGATTGACAACTGAAGAGCTATGAAGGAAATCCTGTCTATGTGGTGATGACCGTGTTCTTATATCCTATGGCCTTCATACCATCTTCAGTACTGGACCACTGAAGTCGCTGATCGCTTCCTGCGGTCCAATGTAGTATCGACTGGACCGCTCTGCGGTCCTTGCGGTCCTAACCCTAACCCTGGGTCCTTACATAAGAGAGATCCCTGGCTTGATGTGTGGGACATCAGGCTTCTGATAGCGTAGCGGAGCGCTGGCCTATTCCATAACCTGCAGTTGGTCCTTGGGTTATAACAATCTTAATTTATACTACAACTACCAATTATTACAATTACTCTTTCAAGATATTATATTCACGTAAATATTATAGGTTTAAAAACTTACCAATACTAATTAATAGTCGACTCGGTCGACTACTAACAGCCTAGGAAAAAAGAAACAAATATACGTTGAATACCTATAGCGGGATGCTATAACCGTCCCAACTATTTGTACTATAACACTTCTTTGTTACAAAAATTACACGCCGACGTGTAAAAAGAATGTAAAAACTAAATAACTTAAAAAAGGAAAACTTCAATACGATATCATTAACCCTTATTTAACATTTTATTTGTTGAAAGCTCCGTTACGCCACTATTAACCCTTGTTTAGTGTTTTAAAGTACCCGGGCAATTTTTGAAGAGCGTTTTATTACGTACCAGGCTACGTAAGCCAAAACCACTAGGTTTCGAAACCTTTCGCTGGATCCATTCAATTTATTTTTACAAACCACTCGCTTTAGCAAAGCCTCGATTGGTTACACATAAATAAAAAACCCCATCGCCCTATTAGGATCGGTTATACACCAAAATACCAACCGATTCATTTACCAAGTTTTGCTACAACACGCTAATACAGATAGACCATTGAACCCTAAAGTATATAATAACTCAATATTTTCTTTACCTTACCTCATTTTCCACACCTACCCTATTTGTTTTAAATTTGCCCAGGTTCGATTTATATTTCATAATTTTAGTACTTAAAACGTTTTAAGTTTTTTCTTTACCGCTTGGCTAATATAGCATTACTAACATTAACAAAATTAATCTGAAACCTGAAACTTGTTAATACTTACAACTTATTTACATATAGTTTAAAACTCATTCGTAATAGTAAACGTTAGTAAGCCCTATTCCGACCGCTTTAATTGCTTCATTCGTTTTATATTCGCCAAACCACCCTAAGCTTTAGATATATCCAAGTAAAATACGAAATCACTATATTTTAATATATTGCCTAAAGGCCCTAGGATAATCGTAATTATAACCTTAAATCCAATAACACTATAAAAGTACAATGTTTTATTTAATATCTTGGTTAAATATATGGAAATCATAAAAGCTATAATATAGGAGATTGACCTAAGCTTTTAGGACAACACTATCGATTCAATAATTGAGGAATGAAACCCTATATCGTAAATATATACATCTTAGCCGCCATGTACCATTACTAGAAGAAGAAAATTCAAAGACCTAACTTACTAAACGAATTCCATAACAATTTTTCGGTTTAGACGTTAGAAATATAGAAAAAAATAAACTCTACTTTTACCAAAGCCTTACAAATCCAACTTGAAACCTAAGAAATTAATACCATAAAAGGTAGAAACGGGCGCCTTATAAAAGCCCTATTCGAAACAACATAACTTATCGATGTACCAGACAGGGAGAATAAATATTTATACTTTATAGACTTTGTAAAAGGGTATTTCCTTACGAAACCAAAAGAAAATATTGTTGAAACGAGGGGGACCACGCGTAAAACGGTATAGTCCTATACCCCAGGCCAAAAGCAGAAACCACGAGGAAGAAAATCGCACAAGATCCTTATCCACCACCTAATTATAATACACCCTTACACCGGCTTACACCGTAACGCAAAACCGAATACCAAACCACTTTCCAAAAGCAAAAAAATAACCCAACCGGCTATAATGAAGTCGGCCAAAACATAAAGAACAACCCAACCGACCATGGCAAATTTAACCGAAACGGAGAAAATAACCCGCCCTAAAAATCGACAATTAGCCGGAATACAGAAAACAACCTAACCCAGGAAATAATAAGAAGCATAAAACGCTAATACGTACAATACAGATTAATACCTTTTAACTACCACCCTTACCATGACCTCCCACCACATCGTTTCCCTATAGATAAAAGCGACTTTACGAAGTTGGCCAACTTTAACAGGCTATAGAATAGGGATAATAATTACAGCGGCGAATCGTACAACGTATTGTACAATAATATAATCATTATTCTTAATATATATAGAGAAGTTAGTATTGAATCATTATAATTTTACGTTATTTTATCAGAAATATTTTTTGGGGGAAAATTAAAAAGTGGTATATATATCATAAGTAAATATATTCTTAAAGTGGTATAACCGCTTCGAATCCCACTTCAACACCAAGATTAACTTTAAATTATACGATAAGGACTAAGCTTATACGACGTAAAAAATTGTAAAAAAATCAGCAGGAAAACGCCGATAAAAACTCCTGGGAAATCCTTAACGCCTTGTTAGTAAAGTTTCGAAAGTGCTAAATAGCTTTCGGACCGGAATATAAAAGCGATAAACTGTTTATTTAAGCAATAACAAAAGCCTGACGTAAAAACCTGGATTTCGACCTTACCTTTTTTAAATGGAAAAAAGACTTACAAAATTTTTATATAAGCTTTAAAACATAGCACAAAACATTTATACGCCAAAAAACAAGCTTTGGATTGACATTAGTAGCTAATAATAACGAACGCAAAACTCAAATTACCAAAGAAAACCTTATCGAGATAATAAACCATATTTTTAACCGGATATTTAAGGTTTACCTGAGGTAAAACGAACGCCTACACTATAGGTACCAAGGAGGAAACCCTGAAAATAAAAAACAGGAACTATCGTTCGAAAATAAAAGGAACGAACCGAAATCATAGTAATAATTAAGAAAAGATATACAGCGCCTTATAGGTTTATAAAAGTGGTATATTATATTCCGTAAAGTCGGCTACTAGTTTAAAAACCAACCCTCTTACGAATGAATTCGGACTAAACGATAATTTGAAGCCGAATGTAATTTCGAAAATTCAAAAAAAACCAATTTTACAATATATGCAACCGAATACGAAAACACATTCGTAAAATATAATATTAAATAAAACGATACCTATTTATCAGCTTATAATGATAAAAATGCCTAACGTATTTTTACCTACTTATAGAATACCTTATTTTTACATATTACAGGCGTGGATTACGTAAACAAAATGTTTAACGCTAATATAAATAAGTTCGGAATTAAGGTCCGGAATACAACTAATTAGCTTGTCTGTGTTTAAAATGGTGTATCTATACCGCTTAAGTTTAAATTCGGCTATTTATGTTTTTTTTCCGAAAATAAGTATAATTAAGGTAACTTTTTTAACTTAACCAAAATTACGAGTTTTATACCAACGATTTAAACACCTAATTACTAAACGCATTTTACGCCTGCTCTATGCCGTAGGCCACATAAATGTAGGGAAAAACATATTCGAGGTTATTGAAAAGTGTTGTTATAAGTATTAGTGTTGGAATAGTATTATATGCAGTGTATTAGGTCAACTTTACTTACAGTAAAGTTGACAGTACTGCAAGTGTATTTCTTTGTAGAGACTTACCGCATTGTGTGTAATTCGAGTGCAGTACGCTGCCCTTTACTCTAGGGCACAAGCCAAGCAATTGTCCATACAAATTACAATGTAGACCGGCTAGCGGTTTGCCAAACCTAGAATAATAAATTTACCATTTGACCATGTAATACTACTGTTAATTCAACTAATTGAATCGATAACGTTGTAACTTCTAAGGCCTACCAATACTAATCAGTGCTTGCCTACCTATAGGCCAAGCACAGATAAGCTAAGTAGAAGAAGAAGTTACTTTTTGGTTACGCTTTACGTCAACAACGGCGGCTAGGATAAAGGAAAAGTTTTTATGGAGAGCCTTTACTGTTGCGTCGGTTTTTACGGCAGTAAGTAAAGAAGACTTCTAGGCTACGGCGGTTTTTACGGCAGTTTAGGGGTAACAAAGGCATCGTTATCGAAAAAATTAAGAAATCTTTATTAATCCTCTTTAAAGACGTTGAAATTGACTTTCAGAAGTCTTAAAGTACGGCAAGTTGGTAAACGTCTAAGTTAGTACTACTACGGGTGCTACTAGTGTAAGAAAAACGACTAAGTCCCTACGCTTAAGCAATAACATCCGCCCTTTAACACTAATAAACGACCTCCGACCTTATCTTCCACACCAAACCTTTGCCCTTACTGCACTTTTTTTACTCCTTACGCCATTTTAATTGTCAAGTTCGCTGCTTTAAGCGAAAACAACAAATTGCGTTAAGAAAGCCACGTCGCGCGACCTCTTACTAAGTCGCCAATTTCCCACGTGACTTTACGCCAAAACACCAAGCCCCTACGCCCAAGATTACTAAGTCCTTCGCCTTACACGCCCCATTACATCCCCTACCAACTAAATCATTAAAATGACTTTAGGTCAGGTACTTATGAATAAAGTTAACGTCTTCGGATCTGTTTTTACCAAGTTTTACGACGATTACTTGTGGGGAATGGATGTTGATGAAGAATTAATGGAAAAATAACTTACTAACTTAGTCGGCTGTTACATTATTGAGTAAGACAGCGGCGAAACATTTGACCGTGGTGACCGTTTTTTTCGCAAATACCGTAAGTTTTCCGAGGCCTGTACTATAGATATGTGAAAGAGAGTTTAAAAGACCGTTAAGTTTAAACTAAGGGAAGAACTAGAACATCGAGGGATTTACGTATTGGAAAAGAGTTTTACGGGGTTTGCAGAAACTTTATTTCATTTTACCTAACTTAAAGAGTGTTTTTACGACCTACAACCTAAAAGAAAGGGTGTTGAGGAACCTTACCGCCTTTATACGAGATTTAGAGAACCTCCCCTTTAGTTTTAGTTAAGTTAAACCTTTTTAGGAGTTGACGATGAGGAATCTATTAACTTGCTGGGTGGCTTAGTATCTTTACATGATAGCGCGGAGTACGTCTTTAGCGGCGGAAAAGTACGCGAAGCGAGGGCTGATAACGCGGTTAGAGGTATTGACGTCGGCGCTTTACATTAGATAATTAAGTGAGATCGTCAGGCCTTTTATAATTTATAAGGCCCCGTCGACTCTTAGCACCATAATCGTCAAGCATCCTAGGAACCCTTTCCCTTCGGACCCTACACACGTAAATCAACTACAGGTCCTATTATAAGACTTTAATCATTGGGTTAGGCGACTGGAAATTACCCTTAGCATCGTGCCTCGGAACCTCTAAGACTTAAGTCGCTAGGAAATACTAATTAAGCTTGTGATGATTATCGCGACTTTTCCCTAAGACCTGTTAGAATGGTAAATATCAATTTTAAGTTGATAACGGATTTCGTTAAGATTTAGGATGATATAGAGAAGTATAACGGAAAGACTTATAACCTTTTCGATACTAAGATAATACTTTTTTTGAATATCTATAAGTGAATAAAGGTTTCACTTTTTGGTTTTCATTTACTATTCCCTGAAATCCTTATAAGTTACGCCAAAGACTACTACTTAAACTTTTTAACGAACGTTACCACGTTTCGCAAAATTTACGATAGTATAAAAGGCCACTGCGAATACAACGTTCATCTCGCATAATATTATACAAACTGGGTTATTAATCGATAAATTATAATAAAGATAAAGAAAAAAGAAGAGGAATTACTAATATATGTTTTTAATTAAATACTTAACAAGTTGACAATGTGTTAAAAAATAAAGGGAAAAGGCCACGTTAGCAAAGCTACACTTCACTAGTAAGTACTAGCGGCTATTACGGGCGTTAGTAAGTTCAAATACGTTTTGTAACGCCTAAATGCCACCTGTAAAAGCTTTTTTAGCTAGTTGCGTTTTTCGCTTGCCACCATGATAATACGTATACCAAACTCGCTCAGTATATATTTCTAAGCCGGCAACTTTTTTGACCTGGATGAGGAAGATTTTTCAGTGGTTAACTACGTCGACCGTAAGTACTTGCGCCTATAACGTTTAAGGTCAAGTCCATTAACATCGGCCCTAGATTGGAGGCAGAACCTATGTTGGCGTTACCAAAATTTAAGCGAACCTATTAACCGTTAACACTATAGTTGTAATAGTAGTAAAAGATGTTAAATTTGTGGTAAGGCCGGCTTCTAATTCATTTGCTACCCCCTCATCGAGTATAATAATAGGAAAGTAGCGTACTACGTCTAATACCCTATTATTTTGGAATAAGATTACTTAAATTAGGTAATGAATATTAAGGGTGATGAGTTAATTGACGTCGCCAAAGCTCCTAAATAGATCAAGCGGCACGAAGATACTGCTTTCGGAACGATAGTCTAATAACTAGCCGACCATGCATATTTGTACAGTTTAGGTGGCAAAAACCCATATCTTTACGTTAACTATACCCCTAACCCTTTATATACCTTTAACCTTCGCGATGGTTATACGGACCATACGTTTTAAGGTATTATACCAAATACTGGGGCAGTAATGTACTTAATAGGAGGCTATTTATTGTATGTGGCATTACAGAGGGAAAGTACTATAGTTACTGAGATTAATCGTCACGATGTTAGTAAAGCCAAAATTAGCTTTATTCCGGGCGAATAATTATTCTTATTAGAGTTAACGGTAGTTTAAATTGTTATGTGAGCAATTACGTTTCATATATTTTAGTCCCTTACCCCTTTTCTACTTTGCTTAAGGATATAAAGACCATTGGCATTAACGTAGACTTTAACTAAACGAGCTAGTTAAAAACATCTAAAGGTTTTTACTTGCCTTTAAGTAGAGGTATTTATGGTTTTATATTTAAGGCTTAAAAGTAGTGGTGTTAAATTTGACGGAGTCGGAAATGCGGTAATTACACCGGCAGTCTTACTACCTAGCTGTTAATAGGTTTTATGAAGTCCTGAAGTCAGTAGAATATAAAGATGTGGAATACTTTGCCTTAGAAGCTATTAAAAAGCTTTGCTACTATTACTCAACATATGCCTAAACGTTCTGGAGATTTAAGTTTATATTAAAAGACGATAAAGACTTTAACTATGAGATTTTCATTAATATGTTTTATTTGGATAATAAGTCTGTTTTTTACGTCGTTGATTTGGTAACTTCTTTTTATGGAGATAATTTTCTAAAGTTCTTTTTTGTAAGGGATGCATAGGAAAAGTTAAAGATGTTGTAGATTAATACCCAGCTAAGTCCATCTGACGTTGTCGTTTATGATATAGGTATTAACTTTTCGGCGGCGGCGGTCTAGGAAGATGCTAAAATAATGGGTATCCAGTGTAAATAGGTATCTGTAAAAGCCTACTGAAGTATTGGGAAGGTTGAAAGGGTATAAGCCCTATTTTCCTGAGCGTATAGTATTCTTACGTTAGAAATTAGAAGTTTTACGGATTCGGAGGCTCGCTTATAGATGATAGTAAAAGGCTTAAACGATATCATGAGCCCTGAAGGCCAGGTGTTAACGTTACTGGTCTTTGGAGCGTACCTACGTTTGACGAGTGAATCTCTGTTTTCGGTAAGTATTAAGAAACGTGTTGCGGCTTATAGTAAAGCTCTGAGGGGATTGCGAAGGGAATCGGCATGCCACCAAGTAAATAATGTCCTTAATACCAGAAAAGGGCCTATAATAATCGACGTGTTTGCTTTGCCACTGTAAAGTGAAGTCTTTGCGTGGTGGGAGCTAGATAAATAGAAAGGACAATATAAGATATTAAGTAACGCAAACTTTAAAGTAGTTGTTAAAACTAATAACAGTCCTATTTCTTTCCGGATTATTTAGGGTAAGTCCTATATTAAGGCTATTCAAGATGAAGACCTTTAAATCAAACAATCGAGTTAATACGAACTTCCCCTACCCGTTATCGATAAATTAATAGAAAGCTGTCATCGCAGACGACCTTCGAAGAAGAAGAATGTTTAAAAAAAGGAATATACACCGGGCCGTATTTACAATACTGCTTATGTAATCAATAAAGAAAAGGATAACGAAGACTTTGTAATAAAGCTTAGGGCATAGGAGATTATTAAAACTTCCGAAAACCCTTTTAAAAAAGGCGATAGGGTCAAGATTAACGGCTTGCTAACCCAAGGTGTAGTATAATTTGTGTCAAAGGCTAAATATAACCTTTAAAACCCAAACGTTACGATTTTTAAGTCGAAGATTATCTACGAAGTCAAAGGTAAGATTACGGAGCAGCCTTATAAAAAGTTACGGCTAATCATTTAAGGATACGGAGATAAAAGTAAGGACTGGATCCTTACGTAGTCGCAAATGATTTAAAAGATTAGTTAACGTTTGGTCGTTGCTTTGGTAGCAAGTTTGATAGTCAGGACTAAGGGTAAGTTTATACTTAATAGCCGTGATATTATGTAAGCTTATATATAGTTAACAACTGATTTACAATGGATTGCATTGTTGGAACTTCCATAGAAACTCCGTACTATTTACCTACTAGGAATGATAATACGGTGTGTCAAATTACTGTATGCATTAGCTAAGGCAAGCGTTTACAGGTTTTTGACCTATTAGGCGCACTTTAAGTCCCGGCTGGCGATAAAGTGTCTAACATACGATCCGTGTTTATGAGTGATATAAGAAAAAAAACTTCGGCATAGTAGGTATATAAATTAACGACACTCTTTTGGTCGAAACGGCTGGTTTTGTAACATAAAAATAATAAGTAATCGAGGACTTTGAGTTTTGGAATTGTAAGCTGGTGACGACGTTAACGGAAAATAACTAACTTGACTTTGAAAAATCATTAATCCGTATGCTTGGTGTTAATACCGGTTTGAATTTCCGCTAAAAGAGCTAGGAATCCATTTTTGTCATAATCGACAAAATTAAGAAGGTTAGGGCTTAAAGGTACTTGAAACAACGTGTACGGGGTAGCTATATCGATACCTTATACTAACCGAAAGCTTTATACAATTTATCTATTGCGGAATAAGTATAAACACTAACGGATAAAGACTTTGACCGACTAAATAAGAGGTTGAAGTAGTAAATGCGGAACATGAACCGCGGGATTAGTATGGTGCCTATCGACTCATTAAAGGTAAATTTGATAATTTTTACGGATTGGTCTTTTACAAACAACACCGATTTATTTTTATATATCGGCTTTCTAATAACCCTCGTTAACGAAGATAGGTGGGAAGATTAGTATGTTATTATCGGCAAACTAATTTACTAAACAACTGTTAAGTATAAGTAAATTATACGAAACGTATTGGCTTCGGAAGTCTACGGCATGATAACGGGTTTTAACGAGGGTATGGAATTATTGGAGACCTTAAACCACATTATTAGGCAATTATGGTTTCCTTCTATTCCGATAGTAATTTGTATCAACTTAATGAGCTTTTTAGAATGCCTGTCAAAGCTCGGAATTACCAGCGAAAATCGTTTGATAATCGACGTAATGGTACTACGTAAAGCCTACGAATAGAGGGAGATTGAAAAGTTCCGATGGATCGATGGTAAAGATAATTTTGCAAATGCCACGATGAAGGCCACGCGAAATAAAGGATTGGAAAGGTTTGTAGATAGTAATAAGCTAACTATACGTATCTAGGACTAAGTAGATAGGCCGTCTAAATTAGGTGACGGCGGATAAGGATATGATGGCAAACTGGAAGATTGTTAGGGGATTGATGGTGATCTGTTTAAGTGGTATAGTTGAAGTTGCGAAGGGCTGTGGCGGAAGAACTTTTTGTGTGAGTTCATGAATTCGGACCTCGGAGCGGCAGAGCAATTAAGGTTAAATAGGGTCAATTTGCATGTAATTGGGTGTAATGAAGTATGGAAGTTAACTGGAATTGATAGGGGTTTGGCCAGTTGACGAGGAGGTAATTTAGTAGTAACCGGAAACAATTGGTTAGCCATACTGGTGTGCGCGTACAAACTTAAAAGCCGCCAGTGTTGGAAAAGTATTACATGAAGTGCAGTAGGTTAACTTTACTTACAGTAAAGTTGACTGTACTGCAAGTTTATTACTTTATGGAGACTTACCGTATTGGGTGTAAGTTGAGTTCAGTACGCTGCACTTCACTCTAGGGCACGGGCCGAGCAACTGACCATACAAATTACAGTGCTGACCGGCTAGCGGTCTGCCAAACCTAAAACAATACATATACCATCTGACCACGTAATAATACTGTTATTTTGACCAATCGAATCGCTAACGTTGCAACATCTAAGGCCTACCAACAATTGGCTTTATTTACAGGCCTTATAACGGTTTAAATTCTTCATTTAAAACGATATAAACTTTAACTACGAAGCAATTATTAATATTGAATATTTCAATAGCTAACCAATCCTCCACGTTATTGATACGGCTACATTATTTTGGGACGCCAAATTTATACAAAACGTTTTTACTTTAAACTATTAAAACGTTTTAATTAACTATTAGTTAAACGTTTACCTTAGGCCTTTAAATTAAATTACTTAGGACGCCGGTACAGCTTTTAATTTCACAGAATAACGTAGGAAAGCTCGGATTGCCGGTAACAAATATAAATAAATCCTAATTAAGATTCTATAAGGTATTGAAAAGTGTAAACAATATTATAAACCACTAAAAAAACATATACAATATGAGTAAAAGACCTAAAAGATGTTTTTTTTAAAAAATCCATCCTTTCAATAGCAGTTAAAGTTAATAATCACACTTTTAGCCCAAGTAGGCTTATCTTTACACTCCTTATCTTAAATACCTATCCGAGGATTCAAATAAACTTTATTCTATTACTATTTACAATATAAAGAAACAATGTTAAATCTAAGGTTACAACGGCCTTAAAATTATTACAAGTAAAGAATGAGACGTTTAAAACGCTAATTACAAAGAATAACCTTCGTAAAACTAACGTATTGGACCTATTATTGTAATGTAAAGTTTTAATTTAGAAAACGAAGGATAAATAGACTGGCCCTTAAAAGGTAAACGTATTTAGGGGCTATAATATGTTCGTTAACTTACCAAACGGAACAAGTTTGTTTCGCTAAATAATGGTACAAAAATACAAAAAGAAGGCGAAAAGAAACGGCCCGAACGAGTAAAACGAGTAAAACCGTCTGGAAAACATTACCTAAAACGACGAATTTAAACCGAACTAAATTTTAACATTAGATTTAAAGCGCGAATCTAACCCTACCACACCAAACGAAATCGACTTATTTATACAAAATCCGCTAAAACCTCGACGCCGAAAACGCCTCCTTGGCTCTAAAATAAAAAAACACCATAAAAACTTGGCCACAAACTCCTTTATTACCCAAAATATTATAACAACAAAGGTAAAATGGATATTATAACCTAATTATCCACATTATAACAGGCTAGCTATCGCCTAATTCTTATATTCACGACTTTCCTTAGCAATTTATATAGCTTTTATATTAAATTTCGCAATATAATGTCAGCCTATACCTAATCCGAAAAACATTTAAAACGATGTATTTACGTCGATATACCTAGATACCTTAGGTATCATTACTTACCTAAGACGATTTTACGTATTTTAAAACCGTTTTACGAATTCGCCAAAATTGGTATTTATTGGTACGACAATTATTAAAGGCATTATTAAAAACGGCTTGAAATAACTAACTTTACTTTCGACCCGTGCCTTTTAATATTAACAGCCCGTTTAAAAGTCTTTATATTAACGGGTATATATATAAACGACACCTTAACGTTATATAACTCCTAGTTTTCCGCATTTAAAGAAAAGAAACTTTTGGAGGCCGAATTAAAAGCTATATCTAAGTCGTTCCTAATAAAGAGCAACGTAATAGACTTTAATAATATTAAGATTACCCTTTGAACGGAACTTTAATCCTTACGTAAGAGGATAACTGGGTAAAGTTACTTTTATTACTTTAAATAGCGTAAAACGACCCGACGAATACCGATATTAACGTATACGTAGCGTTTAGGTTACCTTTATAATATAACTAAAAGTAGTATTTAACCTCTATATCACCGTACAATGTCAAACCCAATCGATAGATAATATATATAAAGCATTGAATAGACTTTTTTCCTAGCAAATGTATAATTTAAAACACAACTAACAAATTATATTATTCAATATACGTATTATAAAGCTATTTATTTTTACTAACGGCTTTTTCGTTAATAATAACAATTACAGTTTATAAATCGATGTTGTCTTGGTTTTCTATTACGAAATACCGGCTCGAAACGGCTTTACATTCCAAGAAATTATTATTCATTAAAGCTCTACTAAGTGTAAAAGGATTACGTGAAACGTCTTAACTTTCAAAATTTATAATATAATTAAAGGCTTCGATTCGGGTATTTTTATAACGATAACGGTCCAAATAATTGTTTTTAATCTTGGTTTACACCTTAGACTTCTCATCGTGTATAATAATTCTTTTTCTCCTTATGGGTATTGAATTAAATTAAGTATTACAAATTAAAGACCATTCAATAATCGATATTATATCTTTATATAAGTCGTATAAACGCCTTAAAACCGAGTAAATAAAATGAATGAACGAAAGATCGAACCTAATAAATACGATTACCAAAATTGCGCCGAATAAAGCCCCAAAAATTGTATTAATAAATATACTATTTATTAAAGTCGATAAAAGGTTTTTCAACCTTAATAAGTTAATTAAATCACTGGATTAACCAGTTTTATACTATTCGTACTGATTTACATTTTTCTTTTATTTAAACGGTCTATTCGTACCGATCGCGAATTTTACCTTTATTTAATACGGTTATTCGCACCAATTTCAGTTTAATTTTGTCTTTTATTTAATTTTATAACATCATGTTAAATTTAGTATATTACCTTTTTTATATCACATTTAATAATACGTTTATTATTTTAAACTATTGTGTTATGAAGAGCTATAAAATTACTATGTAGCGTACTATATTATGGCCTGGCGCTCCGGCTCGTCGCGGGTGAATTTATTTACTATCAAAGAGAAAGGGCGACGTTGTCGTGTTCTCACTGTTCTCCCCGTTGCTTTTCCCTTTTACGTTAACGCCACCGCTATTACCGCTAACAAATTTATTAACGCCAACGAGAATATGACTCTACACCTTATTGGTTATACCTTTAGGTAAAGGTATAAGGGAGATATTTTTTTCTTTTTTGCGAAGACGAATGATAAAGCCGTTCAATTCGTCCGTGTAATATATACGTAAGTCTCGTTTTCAGACAACGACGGCGATTACCATCATTTTGGTCCGCCAATTAACTCCTGTTACTAATTAACATCGGCTCATTTTGGTTATTTGTAACGATTTGTCTTTCGGATTGCCCCGAACGGTGTATTCCTATTAAATAATGTTTTTGAAATTCGGTTAAAATTTAATAAAAAGTCAACGAGTGCGTAACACGGTCTCGGCTTACGGCCTTAAAACCACCGAAATGGGGGCATACGAATTGTTAATCCGTTTGTAATGGTAATGACAAACCGAGCGGCCCCTGCTTTCGTAACAATCGCTAACGGAATCACCTGTGGTCGCGAACGCGACATATGACACACAGGGCGTATTTGTTAACGGCTTAATATTATGGACCCGGGTATACCTCTTTAACGCTTAGCGCATCAAAAAAGCCTTACGGTGCACTTTAGCGATACGAAGCTCGAAGAGGTGGAGGAAATCCGCCTCGTATTTTTTATTTACAAAAAGAGGAGGTAAAAACTTACAAACGAAAGTATTAAGATATATATACTTTAACGTAATTGCGTTTGGTTACGTTTACAGCATAAAGGGGTCCCCATGGGTAATAGGGTCTTTACTTATGGAGAAAGGGTAACGTTTATAACCTTAGGAGCCTCCCGCTCCTTCTTCGAACTAGGAAAGGGGGGAGGGAAAAGGGGGGAGGAGGAGGTCAACGCGGTAACGGCGGGGAAAGGCGAAGCGAAGGCGACGGCTTGGCTGGGCGGCGTAAGGGCGGCGGGGCTTGGCAGCGTAGCAGCGAGCGGGATATCGGGGACGGGTGACGTAGCGGCGATGGAAGAGATTATATCCGATGACAGCGGGCTGTTATTATTAGTAGTGGCGGTGTTGGGGGCACCATCTACGGCGGTTACGGCGGCGATGATGCGCCGAAGCTTTCGTGTTAAACGACGCCTTATAGTCCTATTTTTGTACGGCATTTATTCGGAAAATAGATTAGTTTATATATAAGCCAAGTAGGTTATACATTAAAACGTTTTGGTTTAGTTAGGTAAATTAGAAGTAGGGATTTATATAAGCCAAAATTACGCGCTTTTAATGAAAAAAAAGGGGTTTTTATTTCAAATGATGGAGATATGTCTTTTTATATTAATCTACCACGTAATCGCATAATTACCCCTACGTAATCACTCTTACATAATCATTATCACATAATTACTCCTATTAGGAAAAAAAAAGACGCTATTACCAATTATATCGCCTTTATTTAACTGTACAAACCAAACCCGAACTATAATTACTACCTCGGCCAAACTTTGCTAATTTTAGCCGAATTTACTAATTTGGACCTTTTGCGATTAATACGGCAAACAACACTATTACTACGGAAACTACTAATTCAGACCTCCTAAGATTAATACAACAACAACACTGTTACTACGGAAACTACTAATTTAAACCTATTATAATTAATACTAAAAATAACACTATTACTACTAGGTTATAGGTACGAAGTATATAATAAAGAAAGAAAAGACTACCTGTATGGATATTACTATATACCCTTATAGATAGTATACATAAGCCAAGTAGTAATACACTGTATTGCAAGGTATACTCCTGCAGGGTGCACGGTAACGTGTCACGCTGCAGGCTGCATTCTTATAAGACGCAAAGTGCATCATGCATGGTTCGGTCTGAAATGGTTATTTCGGACCGACTACAATACGTGGATCGGTTTGGAATGGTTATTTCAGAGTGATACGCTCTGGGTGGAGGACTTATAAGCCCTTAATTGTGGCGTACACCTCTGGATTCTTCTTCTTAATCATCAACATCTTTCTTTATACTACAACTATCAATCATTCTGATTACTCCTCAAAGACCTTATGATCACGTGAATATTATAGGCTTGAGACTTTACAGACAGGGTGTTTATCGTAACTTAACGAAAATGGTATCTTGAATCTAATAACTTACTATTTCGTACGATTAACGGATGCGTAACGTAACTATATTATATACGTCAAAAAGCTTTTCGCAGTAATATCTCATTTGAAAAGGTGGTTTTCCGAATGACGTAATATTAATATATCTTTTACTATTTTAATAAACTATAAGGGATTAAGGTATTCTTTATCGCTACGGATAATTTCAAAAAACTTAGTTTGATAGAGCGAAATCCTTTTTCTTTATTAATATTACCCACGGAATGAGCTCGTAATTTAGGGCGCTCGCCCGAATACGTTATTTCGCAGGTTATAAAATATGCCCAAGTTTAAGGAACGCCGCGCACGGGTTTTTTTTAGCTTATTTTTTTTTATATTAAACGTCGTATCGATAAATTTATATATTAAAAGGACATAGATGATAACGGGTTATGTAAACGGTAGGACGGAGGCTTGATTATCAAATTATGATAATATATATTTTAAACGTAAGTCTATGGCTTTTAAAAGGTTGCCAAAGGCGATTGTGCCCGGGCCTGGCCCGCGTCGGTATCGGGGATAACTTTAGGGGATTTTAATACGACAGTATCGGCGGTACCGCCGCGGATCCAGCTTACGTTCGGCCGCCGGTATCGATAACATCGAATAATTCCCTTATATTTAGCCCGGGTATATTAGCGGAATTGTAAGAGTAAAGCGTAATAAACGATCTGTTATATAAAGTTTGCCTTTGAATGGTTTCCGAAGGCGTTAAGCGCTTTTTATTTAGATTGGGATGATTAATATAAATTACAAATTACGAGATAAACCTATAGGTTATATTACGTAACCATAATCGTTTATAGTTACCGAATTAAAAATTATCAATAACGAGGATTTTTTAATAAACTTACGACTTATTTATTATATGTTATTCGAGAACAAATATTTTATTTCGCTTATTTTCACGAGATTAGTATTATAAGGGAATAATCTTAAATGTTCGACGTGACTATCGAATATATACGTAATATAATGAGAAAAAGATTCGTCATACCTTACGGTGAAGTTTCCTTCAACCTCTCTTTATCCCTGACCGGTATTAAACGTATATTTCGGTCGACTTTATAGTCGACCTACCAATTACTAATAGCGGCTTTCAATACTTACTAGTTATTACGAATCATCTTTCCAAATTTATCCAGTTAAAGGTTATGTGATTTAAACTGCCAATACGTATACGGAACGTTTTCGGGATATATAATAAAGATTTTATAGTTTTTTTTAGCTTTTATTATTAATTATCGCGGTTCAAATTAAGTAAACGTATTTTAAAAGACTTTTTACTTCCTAATCAAAGTTAAATAACTTTTATTTATAACGTATTATTTATAAATAAATAACAGTATTAATTAGGTAAACCAAAAGATTTAAAAATATTTAAGTATTGTCGTTACCTTTTCATAATACAATTAGGTTTTTCATTTATCCGTTCATTAATTTACGTTTAATAATTTGAAGTTAATGGTTATAGGGCTTAATACAAATCATTTAATAAATGGATACAAAATATTACCTATTTAAAGGGTAAACGGGGATATAAAGTTATTAATTAATTCAATAGGGCGAACGATTACGTTTTTAGCTTTTTTATACGAAAAAATGGAATTAACCAAGGCGGTGATAACCTATATTAAGTAATAAATCAAACCGGCGGCTAATCGTCAAAGTCGTTCGGCGAAACAATATAAAGTGGAAATTTAAGTTTAATTAAACCTTCGTAATATTAAAACTAACCGCTCGAATAAAAAGCTTTATTAACCTTATAATTAATACCGGTTAGTTGGTATTTTGAATCCATTTAATATTGAATTACATATTATTAGTAGATATCCGATATTTCATATAAACTTCATTAAGTAAACGGTTTCAGACCCTTTTCTTTTATAAGTTTTTTTTAATATTATACTGAAATTAGTTTTAATATATAACAATATAGAAAAAAAAATATAAGGAATTCAGAGTATAGGATATTTTCGTGATGACAACGGAAAGGGATAATATTCGTTATATATTAGTTAAATAGAAGACTTTTAATAAGCCGGAATGAGGATTTCTGGAAAATGATTAATATATTATAGCTCTAAATATATTTAAAGCGAAATAGGAATATATTCGGGTTTTTAATTACCCGGTATTTCGACGTCGACTTTAAGTTTATATAATTCGATAAAAGGGTAATAAATAGTATATATCCCCGAAGTAATACTTCACTTATAAATAGAGGGGAAATTTGTATTATTAAACGAGGTTATAATTTAAAAGGTAAAACCAGGTAAATTTTATTCAATTATTTCAGATACGTATGTGATCGTAAAACAACTTTTATTGTAACCTAATGAAAATATACTTGTTTTATATTATTATCCTTATTTAGGTCTAAAGAATATTAGCGTTCCCGTCATTAAGGTACTTATTATAATTGGCTTTAAATATAAGGTGATATTATGGAAAGAAAACATTAAAAGGTATAACGAAAATTAATAAGCGTCGAAAAGAGGAGTATGTAAAAGGCAGAACGGATACTAAATAACGTTAAGGATAGCGGATAACGCGAAGAGAGGCGAGAGTTAAAAAAAGCCGGTAGGGGATAATACAAAAAGAAACATTTGTTAAGGGAGGCCTATAATAAAAGATAATGTTAAAAAGAATGTACGTTAAAAGAAACCGACGATAATAGTTAACGAAAGGTAAGGCAAGGAGCGGGGCGGGGGGAATATCCATTTAAACGGTTTACTAAAAATTATAATACGTTAGTTTAGGCTCAGGTAACGCGATCAGCCCGAACGCGATTTTAAGTCTACTCGCAATCGGCCCGATTAATTCGTTTTTATTTAAAGTTAACAAATGAAATACGGCTAAAATATAAAATGATATAATTTAGTTTTAAACGTCGTTTGTAATTTTTTATAAGCCGTAATTTAAATTCATTATAAAAGATATAACTTAGGTAGTTATATAATTTTATCCTTTCAATTGAAAACTATGGAAATGTATACGGCAGTATATAACAAAGACAGGGGTAAAAATATAACGCGTTAAAGCTTGGTGGACCGAAAGCGTCCTGTCTTTATAAATTAACGATATATTAACGGACAACGAAGGGATCTGGGGTAAAGACGGATCTGGAAAAAAAAGGGTAACGACTTATACGGCCGGTAAAATGGAAATTACCTACGACCAAACGATATTACGAAGCCGGGTAAACTAATTAACTAAATTGAAAAAAGGCGGGGTTAAAGACGGATCGATAACATGTGATATCTTTTTAACGTTTACGCGTAAAGAACAAGATATAGATCATATACTCTGTCGTAATAACAACTTGATGTAAAAATATACGTAAACTAGATAAGTTTGTAAATAAACTTATCTTTTAAATATATTATAAAAAATAGCTCATTAACGAGTGGGTTTCTTATAGGTGTTATTCATGAGTTTAACTTATTATAAACCTTTTAATATGGGGGATACCCTTACGTACAATAAATTTCAACGTAAAATTAAAAAAATATTAAAGTTAAAAAGGCGATTGATGTATGATATATAAACGTTTTTAACTTATAACGGAGAAAATTCGTTTTCATCCTCGTTATGTTTAAAGATAAAAAGATCTTTTAAAACGTAAGAGGTTAAGATAGATAATTGATAATGAGTTATTAATAGATTATAAGATAATATACCTTACAAAAAGGCTTATTATCCTCTTTAAAGGCGTTAACGATAACATGATTGAAATTAAAACCGTTATATACATCGTTTATAATAATTAATTAGGCGAAAATAGCTAAGATATATTAACATAAATAATTGGCTGATATATCTAAAGAAAAGTTGAAAAGGTTATAGGAGGGGTGATTAATTAAGGGGGGCGATAATGTAAAAGGGAAAAGTAAAAAGTTTTAAAAACTTCAGGGGGTATTTATATTTATAAATATTAATAAACTGGATTCGGTAAAGGTTACGTATTATACGGATCGTATTATATGGTATTAAAGGTAAAAGCGTAATTTTACATAACTCATTATATGATATCGGCGGAAAAAGGATTATATTATACGACGCATCAAAAAATTGGTTATATAGCGCTGGTGTTAAGGAAAATATATTATATAATACGTTAATGGGTATGTTAAACAGCATGGACGACAAGGAAAATATATTATATACCGCGTTTAAGGGTTGTTTATACGGTGCCAACGACTTAGGTAAAGGCGGCCGAAGCGTTATATAATATATTAAACGTAAAATTACCGGTTTACGTTTAATCCGCATATTAGGCGGATACGGCCCGCGCCCGGTATTCATTTAAAAAGGCGCCGTAACCTTTATAGAATCCAGGGAAAAGGGGGAATATTATAAACTTAGGCCGTTGTCTATTAAGATTATTGGTTACATAACTATACACGTAACAGGATAGGCAATACCTGACCTGGGCTCGGCTCGAGCGCGAACTAGGTACAGTCCGGGTACAAGCCGGATACGGTCCATGTATGGACAGGGTACCATTCGTATACGGCACGTGTAAGGGCACGTAACGGGCTGGGTATTATCCCTGCCCAAGGATCCTGCACGTTGGGCCACGGTAGCCTCTTCTAATCTTCCTCCACACCTTAATAATAAATCTCATTTAGCATCCACATGGCTTACCATTGTAGGTCGGACCGTAACAAGCTTTTACTTTAGCCATACCAGTTAAATAAGTTGCTATTATGAATCCCCTGTCATTTTTACATTTCGCTCGCATATCCTTAACCGCTGTCACGTGATTTAGGCTTGCCGGGAGGCCTATTAACGTAGCCTTAGATACGTATAGTTAGCCTGTTATTATTTGCTAATCTTTGAAAGGATTTTTTTGGCGATACTTTCGTTATAACATTAGCAGGATTATCTTTCCCGTTAATTCACCGGAACTCTATAATCTCCCTCCTTTCGTAGGCTTTATGGAGTGCCATTAAGTCGATTACTAAGCTTTTTTCTCTGGTAGTTCCGAACTTCAAAAGGTATTCAAACAGGCTTTTCAAGTTGATACAATTTACTACCAAAATTGGATTTTTTTTATCTATTTAGTAATAACGTTAAGGGTTTCCCATAATGTTATAACTATATCAAAGTCTATTATCATACTGTAAATCTTTAAAGTTTACTCGCTTCGTGTAATCCTCTTACATTTGACAAAGGCTTAGTAAATCAGGATACAGATAATATTAAATTGGTTCTTTCACCTATCCATCTTAACGAAGGTAATTAGAAAACTAATTTGTAGAGATAAGTCGATATTATTTAAAGAAGACCTATCCCTAAAGATCAATCACTTAGTCCTCTACAAGTTAAATAAAACTATATTAATCCCTCAGTTTAGGTTTCTAATTTACTATTCGAAACCTTTTATTTAATTGGTTCAAGTCTTTATCATTTAGATATTATATTTATGCCGATATAAATACGTCGTAGGAGGCCTTCAATTAGTATAAATTGGCAATGTAATTGTTATGGGTACGCTGTTTTAGATACCGTTAGGCTTTAGCTACATTAGGTTTATCTATTATAACCAAATTAGTACCTTATCTATTTTGACGAAAACTAAAGGTAGTATTAATATTAAGGATACGGATTAACAATCCATTAAAGTTAAGTTAACTATCTTTTGCCAAAGTTATAACTGTATTGTAATTAGAAAAAGTAAAGTTTTTCATTACCTGTTGTTCCGATATTATAAAGTTCACCATTTCAACGAAAAATTTATCGTTAGTTCATATACTCACTAGGCCGAAGACCTTTTTTCCGTTATTACTAAATACGGGTTGTATATTAAAAACCAATAAAATCCTGCTTCAGCTAGTTTATATAAAGGCTTAATACATCTTATCACCATTTCTAAATGGTAAATAGCTCGTAGTTACTATGGAAATTCCAATAGTATAATCTGTTATAATGTTGTTACTAACTACGTATATATTTACGTTATATTTCGAGTATAAAGTTTAAATTTACCTTCAATTTTAGCGAGCAAAATTATTACTCAGGCGACCACCAAATGTAATGTAATCATTTACATAGTCAATTATCATATAAAAATATTATCTTTAATTCTATTAGCATCTCTTTTAACAATTGGCGTAATCTTTTATACGGCTTCCCCATGAATGTACCTTTAACTTCATGGATAATCTTCGGCTTTAAGATTGTAAAATTAAGGTTTTAAAGGTTAGAATGAACATTTGATACAAATTATACAATTCCTCGAATTAATAAACCGTTATTATCTACCCTATCACTTTCTTTAAAAGGTTTGCCGAAAGTCTTAATAATACTTTAAATTCGAAACTTTAATACTAAGTCGTCGTCATCTTTTCCTTCTTTACTTACATTAAAAGTATTATAAATAAGACCTGGTATATATTCCTCCTTTCAAATCTTCCTTTTTTTCGGGAGTCGTTCGCACCAGTATCGTTTTATTGGTTTATCGATTATAGGTAAAAGGGGCTCGTCTTAACTCGGTCATTTGGTTCAATGGTTTTCATTGTTAATAACTCTAATTTAGGAATAAACCTTAATAATATGAAAAGTTATAAGACTGTTAATAATTTTAACCACTATTTTAAGATTAATAATATTTCAGGTTTAATATATAGCCTCATATTTCCTAGGTTCCTATCATACGAAAACTTTACTTTCTAAAGGTAAAGCAAATACGTAGATTGTCGTAAGGTCGTTCCTAGTGTTAAAGGCATCGTTAACCTTGTAGAGTACCAATTTCTTCCGCAGTTCCTTTAGTACTTTGACGTAAACTACAATTTGTTCTTAGGTACTTTTTTATTATTCACTATTTCCGGGCAGTTCCCACTATATAAATAGTATAGCATGACCCTCACTAATGTGAAATATATATATATACAGGCGGGAAGGCTCACAATCCAAGTAATCCTACCCACAACAACCACTATATTCGAAAATTCCTGTTGCTTTCAAACTGTATCGTGCAAGCTGTTAAATAAACCATTAAAAGCGTTCCGAACTAAATGAATACATAAAGTCAAAAACCTAATCCTATACACCTGTAGCCAATGTTCGGGAAATTGTGTTGTACGTATATGCTGAAAACTATTAGGGTTTTATAATTATTTGTATTGTTTCTTATTATATGGTGAAAATTTACATAGGCTATTAATATGGAACATATTTGTATAAGTTGATTTACGTGCAACGTAAACGATGGAATATACCACGTGGTGTATCGAAAAATGATTTCAACCGAATATAGTTGTAAAAAAAATCCAACGCTACAACCTGCATTTAAAAAACAAAAAGTAATAAAAATAAAAATAAAACCTTTTCAAAATCGAACCTTAAGCTATCCTTTTAATTAAAGCTTTAAGGTAACCCTACAACTTAAAGACCCGTAACATTATACGGGTGTGAAAGTTGCAGCCTTGGCCGGGCTGTATTACACGGCTATTTCAGTTACCATTCGACGCCTACTCATATCAAGGATCTGAAAACGGTCCAAAAGAGTAAAGGACCTATAAAACACTTATATTGTGGATGAAAACTCATAGCGGAGGGAAAGATATACTTTATAACTCGATTTCGGACGTACTTCACGTGGAAGAATCACGACCCGAGCCACCGTTTTGCTACGGATCGCAAGCCCAAAAAGTGTTAAAAAATACAAAAGGTATATACCAAAAAGCGGGTGATGTACCGTAAAAATTCTTTTATAAACATCTAAAGGTATTCAAAGTATAGTCGAAGGCTCCGCTAAGCGAGTGGAGTGCTGGTGTAGGTAACGATGGCTTAAAAATGAATGAATAAATAAATAAATAGAGCTGTCAAATGCGAGCGCTTATAATGAAGGTCTTTCTTTGAAACCTTAAAACGTAAAAGGAATCAAACTTACGTAACAGTTGCAATGAAAGTTCAAGTCTTAAGGCCCCACTCAGCGGGCGGGGCGCCAGTATAAGTGGTAACGACTTAAAAATAAATGAATAAATAAATAAATAAATAAATAAATAAAAAAATAAATAAATAAATAAATAAATAAATAAATGGATAAATAGATACGTTAAGTACAAGCGTTTATAACAAAGATCTAGACTTTAAAGCGAAAAAGAAATCAAACTTGTAGTGTGTAAGTTAAAGTCTGAAGGGCTATGTTAGCATAAGTAATAAGGGACAGAATCGCTGGTTGTAAGGGCTATTCTCTAAATTCACCGCTATGCAGGCGGTGCGCCGGGCCGAAAACGATCTTTATAGCTAAAAAGGGATCTCCATAAAAGATTCAAGTGGTAATAAAGCCGATTAAGGATGTTATGGTGAAATGTGATGCATGTGAAGTGATGGTATTGAGAACGGCTGGACCTGAAATTTTTTCTCAGAAGTGGGTACTGTTAGGGTTTACAGTGTAGGCCCCCTACCTTCCTTAACAAGATGGTCCATGTACTCATGCCAAGAAAGTTGATGTAAGGCTGAAGATGTTTTTAGGTACTTATTAATAACGGAAATTTCCTCATTAGGCGTAAATACGCTTTAAATCCTAGTAGTATCAGTACTAGGCCGTTAGGGCCTATAATATCATTTAGGTCTTTACCACCATTTAAAGGCATACCTCCGAATCCGAAAAGCTTTTAATCTCCAACGTAAAAAATATATATTCTGAGAAATAGCACATGTACCCTTTTAACTTTCCTAATACTCCAGTAGGCCTTTTAAGTCACGTATTTGGATCAGATACCTATTATTTTAATATCTTTCTAAAACTTCGCCGCTGTGAATTTAGTGCCAGCATCGTAAAAAACGACGTTAAATGGGCCTCAATACGTATTAATCCATAATATATTTAGAGTTTCTCACGTATTTTTTACCGAAAAGGACTCTAAAAACGGAACTTCGTAAAAGGAAATTGCGAAGTTAATGACGTGGAAAATAGGCTTATTATCTAAGTAAAATACATCAATAAAAACCTTATAATTAAATTTCTTATCGTCTTTTAACGTAAATTCAAATCTCTGAAGGGTTTATGAATACGTTTTACAATAGTAATAAAAGCTTTTCATTGGTTTTTCGGTTGAATTATTTCATTCTTTTATAACTTACTGATTTTAGATTTTATAAAACATGTTAACGGCCAGATGGTTTAATCGCCGGTGCAATTGGCGTAACTCCGGTTTTATTATATTTAATACTACTGCTTTTAAGACTTAAAAATGAAACTTTAGGTACCCCCATATAAAAACGAAAGGAAACCTCTAACCGTTTTTAACTAACTCGTTGGCGTTATTGTTAACGTTAACGTCAAAGATCTTTATATTTTCCAAGTAAAAAAGAAAAGGGGTAAAGTATTTAAGAATGTGGAATTTAATCAACCTAATGACAAATTGAATTACTGTTATCCATAATAAATATAATTGCTTACCTAATCCGAAATTAACTTTAGTCCTACCAATAGCGTTACGATCAATTTTAGTAACTGTAATATTTTCCCTCCATAATACAACTTACTACGAATAGCCTCCTGTCAAATACCTTACTTCTCCTATATTTGGAATAATACCTTGAAACGTTTGGTTCGCGTAACGGTCGCGGAGATTAAAGATATGTGAGGGATTAGGGGTTTGGTTAAAGTAAAAGTAAAATATTTTACTGTCCAAATGGTATGGGAAGGTATAGTTGGCTAATTATTAAGCCGCGTCAAGAGTAATATCTTTATACTACTTGATATACTTAAGGCCTTTGTTACCGTCAATTGACAAGTCGCCTTTCAAGTATACTATTTAATTTAAATAATTCTATTTAAAAGTAATAAGGTATTGGATGTAGTATATTACCTTTTTATCATTTTGTTAGACCAGAGGGTAGCGAGTTAACCAATAGCTAAACTTACCACAAATCTAACATCTTTTACTGCTATTATAACAATAATACTTAAGATTAACAGGTCGGCTTAAATTTTAACATTTTTAACGTTAACATTGCTATTACCTTTAGTTTAGGATCGATAGGCTAGAGCTTAAGAGTTAAAGGCACCTATAACCGTACTTATAGTCGACGTAATTAACTACCGTAAGGTTCTTTTTATTTACTTTGGGGATATTGCTGGCTTAGGGGTATATATCAAGCGAATTTGTTATACGAGTTATCACAGTTGCGAACGAAAAGCGAAACTGGCTAAAAAATCCTTCATATATGATATCGAGGCGTTATAAGGCGTATTTAAACTCGCTAATACCCGTGACTAATACTCATACCTACTCGCGAAGTATAGCTTTACTAATGTAGATCTTCCCTATTGCTTGCTAATATAACATTAGCTTATTGAGTATATAATTTAATATATTTATCAGTATTTCCTTTTCTTTCTTCTTCTCTATTATCGTAGTTTACCTAGTAATAACCCAATTTGTTTAATATTGTGTAAAGTAGACGTCGTATTCGAAGCAAGTATTAATGCCATCGTAAAATTTTCGAAAAGTGGTTATTCGTGTTAGGAAAGTCAAGTAATAATTCCTAGTGTGCCTTGTAAGGATTCCGGGAAACATTAAGTAAAAAACAGAAGGTGGAGCTTTTATTTACTTGCAAATGTTTATAAAGGGAATTATATTCGTGTGAAGTAAGTAATAAATCTTTTTTTCATACTTTTTTGAATCGCTTCAAATTTTCACGAAGTCCTTAAAATACTTATAATTAATATTGACTATTTTGACAAATTTTAAAGATAGGTCGCAATAGTTATCTCAATTTGTATTAGTAGTATTTTGTTACAGTTTAAGCTTTAAGGATTCCCAAACAGGGTATTGAAGTTAATTACTACTCGTTTAACCCTAAAATTAAAGTTTAATAGTAAACCTTATAATAACCTTATGCGTATAAGCAAACCTACCCTAGAAAGACTCTTAGGGAACTTGGCGATTAAAGAGCTAGCGGGGAATATAGGTTTAAAAAATTTTCAAAATTTGACGATTTTGTTTAATTAACTGGTGTAAAACATCGACTTTAATTTCTTTGGCGGTATTAACAGCCGTTACTTTACGCGCCTTTCCGCCGCTAAGGGCGTACTTCGCGTTATTATGTAAGGTGGCTGGACAACCGAATAAGTTAACAGGTTCCTTATCGTTAACGCGTAAAAAGGTTTAACTTAGTTAGAAGTATAGGGAAGATCTCCTAAATCGCATATAAAAGCGTTAAGGTTCTTTAATATCTTTTACTTGTGGGCGTAGGTCTTAAGGACATTCCTTAAACTAAGTTAATATAAAACGTTTTCAGAGAATTCCTTAAACTAAGTCAATATAAAATGGTTTTTATTAGCTTAGTAAATCCCTTTTTTAATAATCAAATCTCTCGTTGTTTTTTTTTTTTTTTTTAGCTTTAAATTAAATTTTTTCTTAACATATTTTCATAATCAGTGGTCCAGTCATTAAAAACGTAACGAAAGTTTCAAAAAGCATAGTCGCCGCGGTTAAGTTTTTTTTCCGTTATTTTGTTCAACGATGTAATAGCCGGCGAAGTTAACCAGTTATCTCTTCGTTAAATTTTCGTCAACATCAAATCCCTAAAACTTTTTATCGTAATACTTGGTAAAAAAGGATCTAACAGCTTTAATTACTTCCATCTTAACGGGGTCGATAATGACTTTAAAGTAAATGTTAGCGGTAGCTATCTTGACGTTTTTGCTAGCGTGGAATATAGGTCTTAGTATTTTGACGTAAAGTCGCGTGTAAACTTAGCGGTTTGGTGTTAGGTCGCGCAATGTAACATTCTCGGCGCGACTTAGTGTTTTCGCTGAAAGCAACAATCTTGACGATTGAATTAGCGTAAGTGAGATGGAAAAAAGTAAAGTAATAGGAAAATATGATGTTGAGGATAAAGTTAAAAGTCGTTTGTTATAGGTAAAGATCGAAGGTTATTGTTATTTTAGCCGTAAAACTTGATTGTTTTAATAGTAGTAGCATCTATAGTAATACTAACTTAGCCGTTTGCCAACTTGAAGAATTTTAAAACTTTTGACAGTCTATCTTAACGTTTTAAAAAAAGATCTCTAAAGATTTTTTAATTTTTTTCAAATAGCAATACCGTTGCTTACTTCCAGATTTCCGTTGCAAACTAACGCAATCCAAAAATCTTCTCTGTTTTCCTACTATTGTAGACTGGCCAAATACTAATAGAAGCCTTTTACAAGAATCTTTCCTTACCCTAGCCGCTGTTTATTAACGTAAAGCGCAACCAGAAAGTAGCCTTTTTTTTTTACTTGGCTTATTTATGCTTAAACTAATAAGCAATGATCAGTATTAGTAAGTCTTTAGACATTACAACGTTTTCGATTCGATCGGTTGAAGTAATAGTAGTATTGCGTGGTCAAGTGGTGGATGTATTGTTCTAGGTTTGGCAGATGTTATGACCCAGACAGCAGTTGGGTCAGGAAACGGACTAGTATGCAACTGCGCCACCAAGAAGCCTGAAGTCTAACACATCAGGCGGGGAACATCTCTTATGTCAGCCACGATGCCTAAGCAAAGTCACGTGATGGATCATGAAGGATCATAGCGATCCATTATGATCTAATCCAGGACAGTACTGAAGACGGTATGAAGGATAAAGGATATAAGGACACGGTCAGCACCACATAGATATTATTTCCTTCATAGCTCTTCAGTTTTCAATCTAAGTATTCAGTCTACACACCTGAATAGCCTAACGGCTAATGATCATTCTACAGCACGAATACATATCTTCTTGATATTGCACCTTTGTTACCTGTACTACCTTACTGCTAACATAAACCCTCTGACACCTTCTATTTACTCATGGGTATTTAGTGTGATCATTACAAAAGACCGCTAGCTGGTTTATGTAGTAATTTGTATGGCCAATTGCTTGGCCTGTACCCTAGTATGAAGTGAGCGCATACTATACTTACTTTGCAGCTAATACAGTAGGCTTGCCAACAATACACTCAACTTGCAGTCAGTATAGTCAACTTTATTGGAAGTAAAGTTGACTTAATACACTGCAATTACCACTGTTCCAATATGAACTAATTAAGGCTTTACTATAACCACTACCGCCGTTAAAACTATTAATCGAAACTATCACATTTTGGTATCGAGACTACTATTACAGTCAAAAATATTGATTAAAACCTCGGCAAAATTATAACTAGTCAACCACGGAAAAGGAGTTGTACTATTACAAACTGTTATAACTAAATTATAGATATAAGCTATATTATAAATTACTACTACTAAATTATAGGTATAGGTTACATTACAAATTATATCATTACGATTAGATCACGGATATTTGTTGCATTAAAAACCCAAAAAATGCCTGTGTAAATATTATTATATGTCTTTATAGGTAGTAAGCGATCATGTTGTAAATCATGCCTTTGCAAAATATATAATAACATGTCATTCTGCAAGGTGCATTCTTATAGAGTACATAATACCATGCTACTGCCTAGAAGAAGAATTGGAAAATTATACGGTAGAGTGTAACTACCCAGAAGGGAGATTAGCAGAGTGTATGGTCAAGTACCACTACCCAGGTGAAAGCTTATAAGCTCTCATCTAAGACGTGTAGTCTCTAGATGTCTCTTCTACATTGTATGAATCTATCTATCTTCAGTATACACTAGCAATCTTTACGATTACTCTTCTACTATTCACGTTCACGTAAATAGATAGAGACTTTACCGATATTTGAGATGTTATATTTAAAAAGGTTTTGTAATACAATGGCAAATAAAAATGTACTAGATAGAATAGTTTAAATGAAAACGTATAATATTTGGATAAAAAGTGAATACAATGTGGTAGAACGTTTAAAATAAAGCGTTTAGCGTTGCAAATCGTTGAAAATAAAGCGTCTAATATTTAATAACATTAATAAAATCCAAATGAAATATGAATGAAAAGTAATTACAAGTCATCAAACGTCTTAAATTAACTGTTTAACGCTTAATAGACGCTAAACTTGATAGGTAACTAGTAAACTTAAACGTCGTAAGTAATAAATCTAGACAAGTGATGTAATATAGTTCGAATTAGGTAATAGGAAAGAAGCAAAGTGAGAAAGGATATGGAAAGGTATGTGTAAGTTAAAATGGTATATAAGGTTTAATAAGTTGTAGTAACGTGGTAACATGGTAAAAGCTTCGAATATTATGTCTGGTAGGCGGTATAAGTTTGGTAAGCGGCTCAAATATCGTGTTTTAACCGCTCCTAAAATTGGGAAACGGTTTCAACACTACGTCTTAGCTGTTCACAAAGTTTGGTAGCGATTTGGATGTTACGTTTAGGTTTGATAAGTTCTAATGAAAGGTTTTAAATTTTAGTGGTTTTAGCTTACGTGGCCTGATACGTAATGTGATGCCTGCCAAAAAATGCCCGGGTATGTTCAAAGCGCTAAAACGAGTTGACGGATGTCGTAATGAAGATTTTAGTAAATGAGGTACTAACCAAGTTAATAATATTGTATTGAAATTATTCTTTTTAAAATTACTTCGGATCTTATAGTCTTTTTACGTTTCGAGTATGAAAAGCAGTTTCTTGTATTTCCACCTTCCCATATAGTTTTCTCAATCGTAATAATAAAGCAAGAACAATTTAAACCTTTACAATATCCCTTTATAAGTATTTAACTTATGTTTATATCTTCTTTACTAGGCTGTTGATAATCGACCGAATCGATTACTAATTAGTATCGGTAAGATTTAAAATACCGGTTACATCAACATAAGGGTGATAGTAAAAAAGTAATTATAGAAATTGGTAACATATTAAGATTAATAGTAAGATAAATTGAAAGGGAAAAAAATAATCTAGAGAGTACACGCTTTAAGTCGGAGCTTATAAGCTTTCACACGAGCAGTGTCAATTTACCATGTATTCTGTTAATATCCCTCCTGGGAAGTGGCACTTTACCGTGAACTTTACCAATGCTCCTCCTGGACAGTGATACGCTATCATACACTTTTTAAGAGTATACCTTGCAGAGTGGCACGTTACCGTGCACTCTGCAAGGGTGCAACTTACAGCGTAGCCGTTTACTAACAATAGAAATATGTGATAATATCCACAACATCAAGAATTATATTCCACGTTTTTCTGGAAAAAATATATATTGATATGGGGATTGACTATTTATCAATATTTACGCGTAACGTTGTTATGTTGATAAAATATATATTACGCCGTAACATTAATAATATACTCAAATTTCGAAGATATAAAACCAAATTTGATCTAATATTAATCGTTATACCAAAACTTCATTTATAACATAATAACAATTAAACCTAAATTTGACCTGGTTATTTATTAAATTTATATCATTAAAAATCATAAAAATAAAGAATGAATCCTTATTTATACGTGTTTTAATTAAATTAAACTCCTTTTTATTTAATCGTATAATTACGCCAATAAGGTTATCCAACTCCTAAACGCAACTATATTTAGAAGTTTGGATTTATCCATCGTCGACAATAGGAAACATATATTAACTTTTTCGACTTAAACCGTATATATTTACGTTGAAGGAAAAGCCAGACAGAGTTTTTAATCCTGCTAGAAGTAGTCGAAAAAGTTACAACGTAAATAACGCCTTATAATATGCCTAGCCTTACATTCCTTTATTGTTACCCAAGTCGCTCGGCGTCCTTAGTCCTGTATTTAAATTAAACGGGGTTGTTAGGGTAGCCGAATGGGATTACTACGGCTCTTTCATAAGGATATCTAAACTACGTAAACCCCTATTAAAACTGTATCTTTATTCGGTTGCAATACTTATACGAGACCCGATAAATGTTAACTAAAACATCGTTTTAAATTCAAAAACTCTAACTCGTTGACAAGTTAACGGTATTTCAATAAAATAAAAATATAATTAATATGGTTAAAGCCTGCCGTAATCAATTTGATTTCGATATATAAGGACATACGAGCACAAAAGTAGTTAAATTTAACGGTTAATGGCTAATTTAAACCACCCCACTGAACTAATTACGTTTGAAAGTTAATAAAAAAGGTATTTATTAATTTTTATCGCTTATAAATAATTTTTCCAATTGAATCAAAACCTTATCCGTACGGTAGAAGTGGATAAATCCAAATTTAATGTAATTAGAAAACTTGTCTATATCGTATATTCCCTTATGCCTTCCGACCTTATAGTACACCATAACAATTTTTTCAAGAACCAACGTATAATATCCCTATATGTTAAAAAACTCACATCGTTTTTCCACAATTTATATCTTATTTATTCATAGTATAAACATAATTGTTTAATACTTCTCTACCCACGTAAAAGTAAATTCATCAAATTATAACTCATTGTATTCTTTCTGGCCGTTTTGAAGCGTTGAAAACTGGCTTTAGTAATAGTAAGGCGGTTTCAAGTTATTAAATTTCAATAACAACTTAGACGAAGTCGAATGTAGAAAAATCTAAAATGGTCAGGTCAAAAACAGATATCACTTAAACAAGTTATTACAATTACTTCAACGTAAACGCGATATAACTTACGAAATTTTAAAGGCGATAAATATTAGTTGAAATTGGCTTTAAATGAGTAAGAGATATATCTATAAAGGTAAACGACTGGATTTCTACCGACAGCCTATTCTCACTGATAATGCTAAAGTATAGCACGAAATTATTAATATGTATTATCGATTCGTGTATTATAAAACATATCTCTCCAAAGAAATTAAAATAAATCATGATTATATATTATGGTCCGACCTACGAAAGTGTGATAAATAGGTACAAAATAGTATTAATAATTAAAATACTTAGAAAAATTAATTAAATTTATAGAGGTTCTTTATACAGGACTTATGTGTACGGTCTTTACACTTTCCTTCATATGCCGTTACAAATAAAGTCTGCGGACCGCTCCTGGACCGCGCTCGGGCTGGGTAATGCACATCCTGTTACGCATATAGTCGCGTAATCTATAGACTCAATGGTCAGTAGCCTGTGTCCATAACATATCTTCAAGGCCTAAAGACAATGGTATTAAATTTGAAGGAGTTAGAAAAACGTTAATTATATCAACGCTTTAATTACCTATTCATCGATAGGTTTTATCAAGTCCTTAAATTCATAGGGTACGAAGATGTGCAATACTTTTCTTTGGATGTTATTAAGAAGTTATATTATTATTACCAAGGGTATGTCTAAACCACACCAACATTCAAGTTTATACTGAAAAAATCAATAAATACTTTAATTTCGAGATTTTTATCAACGTGTTTTATTTAAATAATAAGCTTTTTTTTACGTTGTTGATCTCGAATTTTTTTTTTACGGAATCAAATTTTTGAAGGTCTTGTCGGCGAAGGATATGTGAGAAACGCTAAAGATATTTTAGATGATTTTTTATTTTTCGTTTAAAGCGTTGGTATAAAATCTACAGTGGCATAGTTTCAGGCAAACGTTTAGATAATGAAAATTTAGTGTAAATAAGCGTCTATTAAGGTTTACTGGAGCATTAGAAAGATTAAGAGGGTATACGCATTACTCTGTAAAATGTATAATTTCCTTATACTAGAGATTGAAAGCTTTATGGGTTAGGAAGTACGTTTTCAGATAGCGGTGAAGGTTGTAAGTGATACTATGGGCCTTGACAGCCCAGTGTTAATGACGTTGGTTTTTGTAGTATACTCACGTTTGAACAGTGAATCTCCGCTATTAATAAGTGCCTAGAAGAGATTTGTGGCTTACAGTAAATCATTGAAAGAATTATGGAAGGAATTGGCACGTCGTTAAGTTAATAATGCTTTTAATACCAGAAACGGCTTTACGACAATCAACGTGTTTGTTTTGCCGTTGTGTAGTAAGGTTCTTGTATAGCGGGAGTTGGGTAAATAGGATGGATTATTTAAGATTTTGAATATCGTTAACTCTGAAGTAGTAGTTAAACTTTTTGAAAACTTCGTGATATTTCGTATAAGTCAGGGTAAGCCTTATATTAGCGCAACTAACGAAGGTAATGAAGACTTTGAATCCAATTGAATTAATCCAATTGAATAAATTAACACGATGGTCTTCCTCTAGTAATCGATAAGATAATTGAATTCCGCCGGTTCGAACGACCACTAAGCAGGAGGAACGTCAAGTACGAAGAATATATATCGGATTGGATCTACAATATTATTTGGGTTAGTAGAAAAAAGGAGGACGATTAAGACTTGGCTGTAAAGCTTAGGCTATAAAGCGTTATTAAGACTTTTGATAGAATTTTAAAGGAAATTGATAGGATCAATATTGATGTATTCTTTATTCGAACAGTGGTATGATTCATACTCAAAGAAAACTTTAACTTTTAAAACTTAAATTTTACTATTTTCGGGTTGAATATTATTTACGAAGTTAAGGGTAAGATTATGGGGCGGCCCTATAAAAAATCACGTTTAATCGTTTAATCATAAAGTTATAAAGGTAAATATTGCATCTTTATGTAGTTGGAAAGAATTTAGAAAATCAATTAGCGTTCGGTAGTTGTTTTGCTAGTAAGTTTTTTTGTTAAAATTGAAGGGAAATTTACCCTTAATAACCGCTATATAAAGTAAACATACACGTAATCGGTAATCGATTTATAACGGATTTTTCTATTAGATCCAGTATAAAATTTGCGTAACGAAAACTCTATGTGAATGGCAATACGATATATTAAATTACTGTACGGATTAGCTAAAGTAGGCATTTATTAGTTCCTGATCTACTAATCTTACTTTGAGTTAAGTTTAGGTATAAAGTTTGTAACATACGATTAGTATTTATTAGTAACATAAGAAAAACACTTCGGCCCGATAGGTATATAAATTAACGATATCTTTTTTATTGTAATTGGTGGCTTTATAGCGTTGAAATAGGAAACAATGAAAAATTTAAAGTTTTTGGTTAATAAGACAGTTATCATTTTGATCAAAATGAAACAATTTAACTTCAAAAGATCATTAATTGGCATGTTTAATATTCATATTTTTTTCTTTTTCGTTAAAAGTGTTAAGAATCGAACTCAACTCCAATTAATAAGATTGATGTGTTTAGGGCTTTACGGTACTTAGAATAACGTGTACGTGGTAACTATATTGTTATCTTATATTAACCGGGAGCTTTTTACGATTCAAGATTGTAGCATATGTATAAAAAACAACATACAAAGACTTTGACCGTCTGAATAAAAAGTGGGAGTGATGAATACGAAATTGAGACCGAGGAATTGATATGGTTTTGATTGACCTATCAAAAATTAAATTAATGATTTTTACGGATGGTCTTTCTGCGAATAATATAAACCTGATATTATTAATCGGTGTTTTAATAACCCTCGTAAATGAAAATAGATGAAAGAATTAGTTTAATATTATCGGAGAACTGTTCTATGAAACCTTTCTTCAATATTCAATAATTATACGAATCGTATTAGTTTTAAAGATTTACGGTATAATGGTCGGCTTTGATATAGGTATGATATTGTGGGAAATATTTAAAGTCGTTACCAGACAATTAGGGATTTTGTTTATCCCGGTAATGATTTATATCAACTCTAGAAGATTGTTAAAATGACCTTGAAAGTCCTAAACAACTAACCAAAAAACGCTTAATAATCTATGTGGTAGCACTTTGTAAAATTTACGAAGATAGAGAGATTGAGGAATTTTGATATATTGAAGTCAAAGATAATTCCACTAATGTTATGACAAAAACGTCGTTAAATGAAGCATTTAAAGGGTTCATAGATTATAGAAATCTGACCATATTCATCAAAATATGCGTTAATAGGCCACTAAATAAGGTTAAGTTATGTATTAGCGAATAGGAATGCCCTGGTAAATTAAAAGATTGTTGGAGAATCAAGGCTAACGACTTGTTTAATTAGTGTGGTTGAGTTCAAAGTTTGTATAATTTTATAACGAAAAACTTGTTTTTGTAAATTAATGAAATGAAAACTCGGACCCATGAAGAAAATAAAGGAAATGAGGGTTAATGTAGCTGTGGGATTAATAAGGGTCGGGCCAATTGACGAGGGTGTAATTTAACAGTAACCGGAAAAGATCAGTCGACTACACTGGCGTATGCGTACAAAACAAAACGCCGTTATTATTGGAATAATAGCAACTATAGTGTAGTAAGTTAACTTTACCTATAGTAAATTTGACTATAACAACTGTAAGTTGAGTGTATTATTTTGTGGGTTTACTGTATTGCTGGCAAGTCAAGCATAGTATGCGTCCACTTTACATTAGGGTACAGGCTAAGTAATTGGCCATATAAATTACTGCGTAGACGAGCTAGCGGTTTGCTAAGCCTAGAACAATACATCAACCACTTTCAATGCAGAACCAGTAACTTCAACCAATACGAATCGACTACGTTGTAAAGATAAAGTTCTAACAACAGAAATTCCGATTCCGTCAGGTTTAGCACCGTTATTTTTAGCTTCGAAAGGTAAAATTATCAATATTATCATATTTAATGAAGTAAAACTCTTTGATTATTAAATTTACCCAATTTGTCAATCTAAACCTCGACGTTAACTTAAGGGATTTTCATATTTTCCAGGCAGGGTGGAAAAATGGGGAACGTATTACAAAATGTAGAAAACAATAGATCTAATATCTATAGTTACAATGGTGGACATAAATAAAGAGAATTCTTTCTAAAGTCCAAGTCCAACTTTAACCTTACCAACATCCGTATAATGAAATTCTATCACAATATTAAAATCCCTTTGTAATACAAATTATTACGAATAACCTCCTATTCATTATAGCGTTACCCTAATTTCCGGCATAATACCTTCAAAAACTCACTTCGTGTAACTATCGTAAATAATAAAAAAGTAAGTGGATTTGAAATAATTATTCTTATAATAACGGTAAAGACCTTCACCTATTAAGCAATAGCAAAAGGCGTGGTTGGCCAATCACTAATTTGCTTGAAATCTAAGACTAGTATTTCAATATTAACCAATAACCCAAAACATATTCTCCTCCTCTTTTACCCCTATACATGTCATGTTTATAACGTATTTAATTGATTTCCAATTGAAAGTAAAAGGGTATCAAGTACAATATATTATCTGCTTCAATCGGCACTTGACAATAATATAATGTATTAACTAAAAACTTTGTTTACATCAAATCTAGAACCTTTTAGCGTTTTTAAAGGAAACTTATGGGACTAAGTTAAAGAACTTGGGTCAAAATATCATCCTCTATATGTACGTTACTATACCAGCTTCTAATCCAAGGTTTTCTTTACAATTCGAATTACTTAAGCCGGTCGCACTTACAGTTCATAAAATAGGTGTACGTAGAGTCTTTATTGTTATATCTAATCTTATAATATTAAAGATATGTATCAACAGAATTTGATACCTATATTATTACGATAATGAATAATAAATTCAATTAATCAAAAAAAAAAAAAAAAAAACTTACAAATAACGTTAAAAAACTATATGATGTGTAAAAACTCCTCATAACTAGTAACAATCTAACGGACTTGGTTTCACAATATAACTTCTTCAACTCTTACATTCCTCATGGTTCATTATCGAAGTACTAGCTTATTAAACATCAAATTAAAAAGTATATTTTAGTTTTCGATATTTTTTTGTATTCCAACATTTAAAACCTCGAAATGATATTACATTCATTATGGTATTAGACATTATTTACATTGTATTCCAATCAATTTTTAAAACTATAACAGATTTCATGAAAAAACGAAATTTTAGTTAAATACTAAAAATCATGATTTTCGGTGGAACCAGTAAGGATACTAGGAAATAACTAGTGAAAAACCGGTTGATTTGATCCTTATTTGACGATAAATGTTAAAAAATGTTTTTGATTGAATATGTAGGAGGTTATATAGCTTACTATTATGATTCTATTTGTTTCCTCAAATCTTCACGAAAGTTGTAATCTCTATATAATCTGTATCTACCATAGTAATATCTTGAAAGGAAAAAGTGTTATACTTGTTGTACAAACCTTTAAGTTTTTCATCTGAAAGTACTAAAGGTACTAGAAATAGTATTAGTAAATAGGATGATTATACTTGACAAAGTTTAAGGGGAAAATACTAGTAATTATACTTATAATAGGTTCGCGCATAAAGCCGCTCTTTTCCTATAGTTAGTGTTAGTCCTACTTCAGAATCTATGAGAACTATACGTGTTAACGAACTTAAGGATTTCCATAAACTGGGTAATAGTCCTGTTGGTATTGAAAGAAACCATAATGAAGTTTATACTTAATAGACTCGTAAATTGAACGACTTATTACATGAAGGTTAATTAAGTCTTCGTTTTTATTGGTAATAGTATAACTTTAAGGTGCTTATTATTAGGCAAAAGAGTTCAAAATACTTCTTTCAATTTATATATATATATATATATTTGAAACGTATATACAGGACTTATGGGGTATTATCACTAGCTATATTTTTACCTTTTCGATTGTATACCAATTAAAGGATTTTGTCTATAATGTATTCCCACAATACGTTTATCAGACGACTTCCATTCTATTTCCTCTCTTTAAATTGAGTACCGCAATTATAAAACTCAGTTTTCAATCTTATCGTAGCTTACTTATCTACCCTTTTTCATATATCCAAAATCCATTAGTAAAACCATCTGTAAAGGCCGTTGAAAACAAAAAAAATCTAACTTAATTACTATTAAATTTAAGTTGATGATAAAGAGTCCTATAACGTTTTTATAGTATTAAGATACAATAGTTGTATTGATGTTCGTTAGTCCAAGATCGTTATTGGGGTATTTAACAAATATATTTCTGAGGGTCTGAATTACTTCCTTTCTAAATGTCTTAATAATAATGTTGATTTTGACGTTTTATGTGGATATTATTATATATCTTCATAGATATTATATTCAGGTAGCAGTACATTACGCTGTAAAGTACACTCCTAAAGCATGACACGATCACGTATCATGCTACAGGCTGTACTCTTGCAGAGTATATGATCACGTGTCATGTTACAGGCTATACTCTTGTAGAGTATATGATAACATGACACGCTGCAGATTATATTCTTATGCGTGGAGCGGTCTAGAAGCAGGTATCCCAGAGTAGTACACTCTGAGCGAGGGCTTATAAGCCCTCGACTGTAATGTACACCTTTGGATACTTCTTCTTACCATCTATCATTATCTTTTATATTACAAATACCAATCATCTTGATTACTCTTATAAGACACCTTTTTCACGTGAAAAGGCCTTTAGATCCTACTTAAATTTTAAATAATTATTTTGATATTGTATAAAAAAAAAAAATTTAGTGTAAGTGGAAAAATTAATAGGAAAATGTAGGTTATAAAATGGTAGATTATAGATTATTCACCAATAAAATTGTTATTCGTTATAAAAGGTGTTTTGGAATCTAGTGGTTTGCGATTTGAGATTTATATTCATAGTAGTAGTAGTAATCTATCTTTTTTACAACATTAAAGTTTGTAGTGATTTGGTAATCTCTTTTTAAGGATTTGAGATTTTTGTGGTAAATTTCAACTCTTTTTCTTGAAACTAGTTTTATAAAGACTTTTTGGGGTTATAAATAGCAATACTGTTGCCACTTCTGAACTACTCTAAAAACCAACGTAATTCAAAATCTTTTTCTACTCTCATACCTCGAAAACTAACACAATATTATGGAAGCACTTCGCAAAAACTCTTTCCCCTACCTTGCCTAGGTAAAGTATAATAACTGGAAAGTAACTTATTTTTTTACTTTTCTTATCTATGATAAACGCAATAACTACTAGTTTTTATTGATAGGCCTTTATCGTTATAATATAGTCGATTCGGATCGTAATCGAAATAACTGGTTTTATATTGAAAATGATTATATAGTTACTTATAAGTTTGGTAAACCGCTAGCCGGTTTACATAGTAACCTGTATAGGCAAATGCTTGGTATGTGCCACTAATTGAATAGAGAACTTCACTGTACTTGAATAGCAGTCAATAAAGTCAACTTTCACTTATTATAATTAACTTAGATGTACTTAAATTAACCGATGTTCCAGTACACTATTCGATTTCCAAAGTATTTATAAAATGTATTAAAACTTTTATTTGTAAATATTTTGGAATCCGTTTCGACCAAGAATTGGGTAATATAGGTTGTTTAATATTACTTATCTGAGTTCTTTATAACGTCAGAAAATCGAAGTGTTTCCGAAAAAAAAAATCGTAACGAAACACCACAGTTACGAAGAGTTTTTATATCTAGAACGATTTTAGTTTTGTTATTATAAGTATCTAATATTGTGGTAATTGTTCTTATCATATGAGTAGATTTTGTATATTATCAAAACCTTATAAGTACGTTTTTGAATGATTTTAATCATTGGGCGTAATGTATTTGATGAACATATTTCGATTATCTGTGTTTTTATTGACGTAATAAACTGTTTTGTTACTTCAAGATATTATAAATCCTTTTATCATTCTGATAGTGATTTGGAAAATATTATTTTTTTCTTAATAAAAACGTTCTTATAGCAGTTGACACCGTGAAACCTCTTTTTAGAAAGTTGGTGTGTTATGAGATGTTGTATTTTCCCCCTTAGCATTGCTGTGTTCAATTGAGTTAAAAAAAATCAGTATGAGTTGCTCTTCGTATCATAACGTTGTTAATTCGAATCATTGGTCGAAATAATTGATAAGAATCGATAATCAATGATTTTAAGTTTTAGTGAACCTCTAGTTGGTTTCTTCCTCATTTACTATGTGAAAATGTTGATATGTGTCCATAGAATGAATATATACTTGGCTAATTGCATGCATGTAAACTTTCAAGGTTGGTACTGAATCAACCAAAGTAATAATATTAATATTAAAGTCTATTTAACAATTATAAAACAATGAAAGTTACTTTAACCATTCATATTATATATTAATATAATTGAAAATAATGTATAAATATTAGCTTATATGATATTCATGAAGAAAATACATATATACTAATGCTTAGTAAATTTACTTATTGAACTGAACATATTATATAATCTATACCGATGGCTCATGTTAATATAAATGGTAAATAAGTGTAGAGATATTGAAATAATAGAAATTTAAACGGCCTACTTTTTGTTTTTTTATATATAACGCCATAAAACTACTACTAGTTCTACCTATATATTTGAGATAGGTTCTTTTTGAAATATTATTTACAGGATTATAATAAAGGTAATAAATTTAAATTAAAGAGTGTAAACGGAGATCAAATAGACAGTGGTAACTTTTTCAGTCTATAATAATAATGTTTATATGGGCCTTAAATTTGGATCGCGATTAATTTTTCAAATATTATTTTTCTCTTACCATTTACGCATAACAGGTCTCAATTATTTGAATCAAATATTTGAATTAAAATGAATAGACTCATTCATCATTTTTTCGTAACTTATTTCAAACCAAAAAAAGAAGCGAAATAAAGATTTTAGAAGTTATTAGAATATTATGATATAAAACGAATAAAGAAAGGGTTGCTTGAATAAAGTCAAACTTTTTAATAATTATCTAAAAAGTTTAAAAACGATAATAACTTTTAAAAAACGTATTTATAGGCGGCAAATAAATAGTAATAACGTTATTGGCGTTATTTCTGTTATTAATATTGCTGGCACCAATAACGAGTAAGTTGATACAGATATTACAAAGTAGGAATATTCTAACTAACTACGAACCTAACGATGGCTATCGATTTAACTAATTATATAATTGACCTACAGATCATACTTCATTTCCCAAAATAACTTCATAACCAATATTTTTATGTTTTCTCTTTTCATCAGAGATGCTAGGCTGTCATAAATCCCATTATACAACAGTTCATAAGTTATTCCTTTAATATATTAGGTCAAAATTAATTGTTTTTAATATTGAAAATTATCAAGTTATATATTTCACTATAGATAATAAAGATTTGATTTTTTTTCAACGTTTTTTTTTTTTTTTTTAAAAAAAACAGGATTCATTTCTCAATGATTTCGAAACAAAATATTGAAATTCAAAATATTGAACAATTTAATAGCTTCAATGTGAAGATTAATATTGACTTTAATCAACAAAATTAAATCAGAAAAACGTATTTCCATAATGATACCATTTAAATGCTGTTATATAATTCTCGATATATAATTTTAAGCATTGTGGGTGTCCAAATATAGGCAATTTATTAGTTTATACGGTGACGTTGCTGAACAATCTGCTGTGCAAGAAAAGCCGCTTCCGTGCAGGCGTGAACAGGCCGATTCATCACGAAGGTTTCTCTGTATAGACTACAATTTGAATGGAAAAAACGGGCAAAGGTGGGTGACATACGGCATTTGCTTTTGCTGCCCTTCTGCTGAGATTTCCCTCTGCGCAGCGGACAGGAGGCTGTGCTGGAGTTGCAGGTCCCTCAGTCATTAATTGTCATGTCGTTCGCCTCCCCGTTCGGCAAACAGAGGAAGAGCGAGAGGGAGCGAGGGAGAGAGAAAGAGAGGTCTTTGCCTGAGTCCCGGCCTCGCCTCGGGCCGAGTCCGTCTCTCGCTTGTCTGGCAGTCTGGCCGAGTGCAATCTCGTTACGTTGCCTCGTTGGGTGTTCACTTCGGGAGTGTGTGTGTATGTGTGTGTGTGTGTAGTGAATGTGCGTTTGGCAGATCTACCTATGACCAGCAACGAGCCAGAGGCTCACAAAACGTCTTCATGTCATCTGGCTCTGAATATATGTCCACGGTGGTGCTCTCGCTCGGGGTCCCACAATATGGACAGTGTGCGAGGTGTGAGGCTGTTCTCGTCTCGACTGGTCGAGGCGTGTCGTTTGCCTTGCTCCTCACTCCGTTCCCGCGTGCCGAGCGCAGTAATAATACCGTAATAATAATACTAATAAAGATGATGATGATGACGATGGTGGTGATTATAATAATGCGAAAAAATCAGCCTGCACGCCCCACCGAGCTACCACGGAAAAGTGCATAGCCTCGCTTTGCCCCTCCTTTGAGGCCGTATCGCTGCCGCCCCCGTGCGTCGTGTCACTCGAGTTTCCTTGCCATTCATGCACGATCTGTCCCACGCGATCTCAAACCGTGGGCGAGGTTCTCGTCCTCGTCACGAGGGCGTGTGCGTTGCTGCTGCTGCTGCTTCCTACCGGGGGGCTCCCAACACGGATGTGATGCGTCGCCCGCCTGGGAAAAGCAATCCCACGATGCTCTTTCCATGCCTTCTCCTCCTCCTCCTCCAACACCACCTCCTCCTCCCCGTGGGGCTGTGCTGCGATGGTGTCACAAGCACCGCCACACAGCAACGACGTGCGGAAGGTCCCAG